>CM046728.1:24912903-26112903 GCA_025584915.1 Monochamus saltuarius | reverse complement strand
AATGTCAAATCTATTAATGGATTACTTACCAGATCATTTTGCTTGTTCCATTTCAATGTGTTCTAATTTCATAACCTATAAAAATGCCACTAAAAATACATTAGAACCGAAAATTTTAATTTGATTACAGTTTCTATTTATACCTTTTTTAACGTTTCCTACTTGAGCTTCTCATTGATAGTTGTCAGTGTTTGCGCTAGATGGCACTATGCTGGATTTCTTATAAAAAATTAATAAGAAATGGTTTGAAAAAACTATGGGCTTCACTCACTTCTGTTAAAAAATTTTACGTACTTATAAAGTTGCATTTTATCTGCAGTTTATATTTTCATGTTAATCTAAATTTGATTTTCACTGATTTTGCACTGATAATTAATTAATACATATTATTATGGATGTTAATTTGAATTGGATTCATTGACACTCTAATTGTGAGTAAGGTTTTTGAATTTGTTTAATAAGCTGTTGGCTTTTATTAGGGTAAAATCTTCAGAAAATATATAAAATTAAAAAGTATTCTTATTGTTTAAAAATAAAAGTTTTTTTAGATTAAAAAAATTTATAGTATTTAAAAATATTTGGATTGTTACAAATTAACTGAATTTTCTAAAAATGTATACAAATTAATAGTTTTCTTTATAATAAAATTAAATTCAACAATAGAAAAAAAAAATAATTAAAAACTCGATTTCGATTTACATTATATTGTAGCCTCTTGTATGACCTGAATATGAGGTGCAAAATTTGACCTCGAAACCGGTCGTCACTATTGAATAAATGATTGTGAGTTTGAATTTTACAATAGACCCACATTTATCAATTTTAACCTTTTTGCTGCGGATGGCGCATAAATGCGTCATTTTATTTTCGTGTCACCTCTGCGGATATCGCATTTTTGAGAAACATTTAGCCGTCTCGCTGCTGTGGGCGCATATTTGTGTATATACAGTGTCCGTTATTTATTCACTATTTCTGACGTGTTTGAGCTAATCGCTGGCAGGTGTCGATGCAATCGACGAGTCGTTCACGTTTAGTAGCGCTTGTAATGGTATCGTGGTCTACAGAAATTAATCAGTAAGTAATATTTGTGAAATAAAACTTAATTATTTTGGGTAAATAATACCGGCATATAACGGGCGAGGGTTAGTAGTGTCTGAAACGCATATGGATAATTACCGCAGAGTATAAAAATAATTATAAAGTATGTAATACTATTTGTAGCGGTCACCAACACTACTTTTTTTTTAGAACAAGAGTTTTAATAAAAGTTTTCTTGATATAAGGGTTTTTCTTTATGTTTATAAATAGTAAAAAACGTAATAACAACTATAAAATACGTAATTATTAATAAATTATAGCTTAAATAACAAATATTGACGTTCCACTGCGGATGACGTCTATTTGCGCAGGGCTTCAAGGTCGGTTCGAGCGCGCCGCAGCGAAAGGGTTAATATTTTATATTTGTAATGTATTTGGAGGAAATAAATTACTTGTAAATAATTGGTATCAACCGTATTTCTCTAATACCATTTGGAGAGTATGTGTTTCTCTTACAGTGCTTACATACATTTCCAGATATACTCACAATATTTTTATTAAAAGTCTATGAGCGTTAGAAGCGAATAGACGTGTAGTAGGTACGGCTCCAACTCTTAAAATTTATCGAGTGTTTATATGTTGCCAGTTAGAAAATTAACAACTAATATATTCATCTGTTATAGCATTGTGTTATTATATTGTTTCTTGCGAGTTTGTTAAGTCATCATATCAATATACTAATTACAATTTAATATATTAATTATTAAAATGGTATTTACTGAGCGTAAAAAAAGTGAATTAAAAACCATATCAAAAGAAACATCTAAAGAAGTAGCGACAGAGTTTTTAAATGATAGTGGTTTTATGAAAACTATTACTAATAAAATAGTAAACATAGTTTCAGAGAAAATTAATGTTCATACAGAAAAACTCGCAACGAAGATAACAACTCTAGAAGGGAATTTTAATAATATACAGAGTGAAAATGAAGAGCTTAAAAAGAAAATTGATAATCTTGAACAAGATGCAAAACTTACTCAATTAAAATTACATAGTATTTCTGATGAAGATGATTCCAATTTAAGCAAAAAGGTTCAAAATTTAATAACATCCAAAATTGGTGTATCAAATTGTTCCATTCAAAGTTGTTATTGGCTCAAATCTAATGGAAAGAGATAACCCAAAAGCTGTAATAGTCATATTTGACAACATTAAACAACGCAATATGGTTTATCATAACAAAAAATTGTTAAAGGGAACCAAAATTGTTATTACAGAGGAACTTACTAAGAGCCGGCATGAGTTGTTGGTTTTAGCTAAGGAAAAGTTTGGAAACGGGAATGTTTGGACAATGTATGGAAACAAATTTGTAATATTAATGGAAAAAAAATTAACGTAAGGAAGATGATGTTATGAATTTACTTGAGTAGAGTGGGGCTCGAATTAACTGCATCTAATTATATATATTTTTCTGATGTTGCTTTGTTAAAATATACTTCTTTATAAACTAAAATATAAAATATTTTTTTGTGTATACTTATTATTACTGTTATTATTGCTTTAATTATTAATTTTTTATTTTAAAATTTCTTGTAATTATAAATATTCTTTTTTCCTCTCTCTTAGTTATTGTTGTGAGAGGAACCCGGAGTGAAATGAAGGGTCTACCAATTGCTTTCCTTAATGTTCGTTCATTGACACACAATTTTGGAAATGTTAAAACTCTTTTAATAGATGAAGAATATGATATTTTTGGGCTGTCTGAAACATGGTTGTCAGAGAACATAAACAATAACCTAGTTGATATACAAGGCTACAATTTTTAGAGGTTCTAGGGGCGGAGGGGATGCTATATATATTAAAGAAAATTTAAGGTATGAAATCTTACATTCAAATTCAACTCATATATTAGAACAGCTATGGATTAAAGTTTCATATTTTACAATTAATTATAATGTTGGATCACTATATAGGGCTCCAAAAACAGATTTTAATGAATTTCTTAATAGCTTTGAAGATAGTTTATCAGAATTTGCATTAGATAGGAGTACTCTAGTATGTGGAGGATATTTAAATATAGATATTTTAGATTTTGATAATCATAATACTGTGCTTTATATGCACTGCATTCAATCATTTAATTTAAAACAGATTATCGATACTCCCACTAGGATTACCGATAAATCCAGAACTTTAGTTGACCATATTTTATTACAAAGTGAAGAAGTTAGTTTTACTGTTGATACAAAGGTAGTAACATTGCAGATCATTATTTAATCTTTTGTTTTTTCAAAAATATTATAAACAATGTATATAATAAATATGAAAGAAGCACTCGTAGTCTAATACGTATTGACAAACAAGTTTTATATGAATTGTAGATAAATACTACTTTTAATAATATAGTTCATTTGAAAGATGTGCATATCAAAGTTGAGTACGTCAATGAATTGATACTTAATTTATTTGAAACAGTAGCATCTCTAAAAAAAATACAGTAAAGAAGCCAAAACCACCCTGGTTAACTGATAATATTAATTTTATGATTCGACTTAAAGATCGGGCTTTTAAAAAATTTAAAGAAAAAAACGCATGTCACTGGAACTATTACAAGCAACTGAGAATTCAAACCAATATTGCGGTTCGTAATGAAAAAAAAAGTTATTTGGAGGATTGTATTAATAATAATGCAGGAGATTATAAATTGCTTTGGAAAAGGTTAAAACAACTTAATATTTACAATAAAAATACTGTAAATATATTTCCACAAAACTTAAACAAACCACTCGAGATTAACAAACATTTTTACGCTTGTCTTCAAATAATACTGCTACAGACATAGAACTTATACACTTTTACAAATCTAATTTTAAAACTGGTTTTAATTAATTTTTTTATTTTTCGACGGTTTCAGTGAATACGTATTTAGCTATTTCACTGAAATTAAATCGTTTGCTACTGGTGCTGACCAAATAAATTTTGAAATGTTAATTTTATGCTGTCCACATATTTTACCTTATTTGACTAATATTATAAATTCTAGTATACTTGATTCTACTTTTCCAAATATATGGAAAATTTCGCGAGTAAAACCTCTTGTCAAAAAAGAGAAGCCTTGTCTTATGATGATTTGCGTTCGATAAGTATTCTACCTGTTCTATTCAAAGTCTCGGAAAAAATTATGAATTCTCAACTCAGGCAGCATTTAAGTTTGTACAATATTTTACCAGAACATAAGTCAGGATTTCGACCAGGTTACAGTTGTACCACAGCATTAATAAATGTAATGGATGATATTATTCGAGCTACAGATAATGGTAAAACTACGGCACTGATACTGTTAGACTATTCAAAAGCATTTGATACTATTGATCACAAAATTTTGTTATCTGTCTTACACTTTACGAGATTTTCGGATAATGCAATTAGGCTTTTAGAAAGTTATCTTCGAAATAGAATGCAATTTGTGGAGACTGATGTGGGAGAATCATCCAAAGGGCATGTACCATGTGGTGTACCACAAGGATCAATTATCGGTCCTCTTCTGTTTAGTATTTATACTTGCAATTTGACAAGCTGCATAAAGGATTGCTCTGTATATTTATATGCGGTTTACACACAACTGTACTACTCTCTTTTTCCAAATGACTTACTTATAGCAAATAATACTATTAACCAAAATTTAGATCGTTTGATTGCATTTTCTGAAGCTTCATTTAGATCCCCTAAAGTCAAATTTTTTGATATTTGGTAAGCGTAGAAAATATATTGAACAAAATTTTTCGGTTAAAATTGGAAATACAAATTTACAGTGTACGCAGAATGCAAGAAATTTGGGTATGGAATTAAATACTGATCTACGTTTTAAAACAAGATGTTAATAAAAGAATTCAAATAGCTTACTGTAATCTTAAAATGTTAATTATATCATAATCGTCATTTATTATCTTAACAGATCAAGGTAAAGCTAACTGATTCTCTGGTTTAAACCATTTCAACTACTGCGATGTCATTTACGGACCTTGCCTTAGATAAGCGTGATGTTAATAGAATTGAAAAAGTTCAAAAGTCTTGTTTGCGGTTCATATATGGCATTAGGAAATATCATCCGGTTTCATTTAAACTAAAAGATACAAAATGGTTTAAGATGCAAGACAGACGAAAACTTCATTCCATGATTTTGTTTCATAATATAATTCATAGTGACCGTCCTCCATATCTGTATAGTAAAATAAAATTTAGAACAAATGTTCATACATTAAGTTTGAGATTTAAAGGACTCATTTCACCTCCTCCTCATAGAACGACGTTTTCAAACGAAGCTTGTCTTATAATATATATATCTTCTTTATAACAATATTCCACCATTGCTGCAAAAATTGAAAACTGCATTATTTAAAAATAAAATTAAGGAACATCTTTATTCTATTTCGTAAACACTTTAGAATCATTCCGTTCCTCTCACATGCATATGTATTTACATTAAGAGTATTTATACTATTTCTTCTAACATGTATTTATAGTTAGTTACTGTTTAGAGACTGAACCATGATCTTTTTTAATTGATTCCTGCTGCCTTTTGCAATGAATAGAATTAAATTTGTTGTACTTTATAAAGTACCTAAAAAAGTGGATTATTTTGCGAACAATTTTCTGGGCTCATAACAGCATTAGAAAAGTACGTCAGTACTGAATCTATCAAGTCTATCGCTGGTTTACCACGACTTTTCGAGATAGCCAGAAAGGACCATCTACCGAAATAATGAACCCAAATATATTGTTGCTGAATATTAATAGTATAAATTTTGACAAGATTAACGAATTTTACAAGTTGATATAGATAGTTACAGTAATTTTTTTATGTCTTACCGAAATTAATAAAAAGAGTAATAATATTGATTATGTACATATAAATAATTATATTCTCCGTAGTAATTACTGCAGACCGACTCTACAAAGGGGTGGTGTTGGCATTTGGGCTAAACCTAATTTAACTGTTAAGTGTTTAAATCTTAGTAATTTTTGTATAGAAAAGCACGTGGAACTTTGCGGTATTGTGTGGCACTGCAATAATTCTAGTTATGTAATAATTACTTGTTATCGGTCGCCCTCTGGAGATTTGAATATTTTTTGCGAGAAACTTAATGATGCATTAAATAGTATTTATAAAAATGATCTGAAACTGATTGTGTGTGGGGACTTTAACTGCGATGCCTATAACTTCAGCAGAGAATTTAATTGTCTTATTAAAGTTTTTTCTGGCTTCAATATGCGTTGTGTGGTTGAGTGGCCTACCAGAGTACAGGGAGATGCTCTTTCAACTATTGACAATATTTTTGTGAATTTTACTAACGAGGGTGTGGTTGGTGTTTTTGACAATGTGATATCTGATCACAGATCTGTCTTTTTTGAACTATGTTGCCAGAGCGAGTCTGTTACGGGCAATTTAACCGTATCCAGGCGTGTATTTGGTGAGTCTGCTACGTTTCACTTTGAGGCAGCTCTTAGCAATGTGGATTGGAGCAATCTTTATCTGATTGAGAATACCGATAAGGCCTTTCAATATTTTATAACTCAATTTAAACAAATTTTTGACGACTGTTTTCCTTTGAAGCAGTTTCGAATTAATAGATCCAAAAAAGTTTGGGTGGATGACGAGGTGGTAAAATCTAGTAGAAACCTAAAAGACTTGAGTATCCTAAAAGGCACATATTCATGTTTGTCCTCTGCATATAAATTTGCTAAGCAAAAGCATTTTTTGTTAATAAAAAAAAAAAATAAAGAATATTTCCAAAAAAAGATTGATGTATCAGAAAATCCCAACAAAACTTCTTGGAATATTTTAGCTGAGTTAACTGGTCGACGGAAACTCTGTAATGATAATTTTACCATTCGATATAATGATGAAGAGATTAATGATCCCAATGTGGTTGCGTCACTTTTTAGTGAATATTTTAAAACTGCACCTCTGGAGGTGAAAGAGCGGATTCCAGTCACAAATTGGGTGGGCACAGACAGATGCATTAAATATAACTTGGATACTCTATTTTTGCTGCCATTTGTCCCTGACGAATTATATAATTTATTAACTCGCAGGTTAAAAAATAAAAGAGCTGCGGGCGAAGATGACATTCCCTTATTCATCATCAGAAACAGTTTAAAATTGATATTAGAACCTGTAACATACATTGTTAACCTTTCGTTTTCTCAGAGTACCTTTCCTTCTGTCCTTAAGACTGGTAAAGTTATCCCAATTTTTAAGAAGAAAGATCCTAACCTTCTAAGTAATTATAGGCCTATCACTATTTCCAGTGGATTTTCAAAGATATTTGAATATGCCTTTTTGGATAGATTGTTGAGTTTTACCAGCAAGTGCAATATTCTGTTAGAAAATCAACATACTTCTACAGCCATCCACAGTTTTATCGATGAGCTCATTAAGTTTATCGATGCAGGCGAGTGCCCTGTTGGGGTATTTTGTGACCTCAGCAGGGCGTTCGACTGTGTCGATTATGATATTTTAGGGGAAAAACTGTTTTATTATGGAATCAGGGGAATGTCACTTGATTGGATAATGTCCTTCTTAAAGCAACGCAAACAATATGTGAGTATAAATCATTTGAGCAGTGATAGTATTTGCACCTACAACTCGGATTTAGTTGATTTGGACATGGGAGTGCCCCAGGGCTCTGTCTTGGGCCCTGTCCTCTTTATTTTGTATATCAATGATATAACTGAATCATTTAACGATGCACATTTTACTCTTTACGCAGATGATACATCTCTTATAATATCTGATAAATCTTATAGTTCCCTAAAACACAAATGTGAACATACAATCGCAAATTTAATCAAATGGTTTCAAAATATCTCCTTATACTTCACTTCGGGTAAAACACAAATACTGAGATTTCATACATCTCAGAAACGAATTGATAACCTTAGACTTTCTGTTGATGATAATGTGGAATTCCTAGTTCAGGATTTGGACTCCTGTACATTTTTGGGTTTGCATCTTGACTCGTGCTTGAATTGGAAATCTCACTGTGAATTTTTATCATCTAAATTGGCTTCCATCTGTTATCTTTTTTCTAGTTTAAAAAGTGTACTTAGTGGTGACCATTTGATTAAATTATACTATGCGCAGATTGAGAGCAGATTGAGATATGGGATTTCCTTCTGGGGGGATTCTGCTCTATCCCGTGACGTATTTGTTGCTCAGAAGCGAATATTGCGCTGTATTGCTAATGTTCCCAGCACACATTCATGTACTGATATCTTCAAAAAATTTAAAATTCTTACTTTGTATAGTCTATACGTTTTTGAGATCTGTGTATTCGTTTTTAATAATAAACTGAAATTTGTTACTAATTTTAATGTTCATAATATAAATACTAGAGCAAAAAATGATTTACATCTCCCTTATTCCAGAGTTAATTTGTCGTTTAAAGCCCCTAGCCGCATTGGGGCTAAAATGTTCAATAATCTTTCCGAACATATTAAAACTATTCAAAGTAAGAAGAGCTTTAAATATAGCCTTAAACGTTTTCTTGTCGATAAGTGTCTGTATAGTACCGCTGATTTCTATAGCTGAATGTTCCTGTGATTTTTGTTAGTGTACTTGCGTTTATTTACAATACTATTTGTTGTTGCTTATGTCCTTTTTTTTAAATTATATTGTGACTCACTTGTAAACTTGTAGCAAGTGTTATCTTTGTTTGTGTATTTATGTCTTTGTTTTATATATTATAAGTATATTGACTTTTCTTATACATCTTGTATGTCTTTAAAGAATAAAAGGTTTTTGAATTTTGAATTTTGAATTTTTGACTAGGACTAGCTCCTAAATCTAAAATATCAGTCATTTGTTACAAAGACTGGATAATTCGGAGACCACCGCATTGGTATCACATAAAGCTAACCGTTTTCCATATTCTGGTTGCAAATTCTTTTTTACATATTTTATTTTCATAACTGCAACTGGACGACCAAGACGATTGAATAAAGCCTCTATGCATTCAATAAAAGTAACTACCGGTTCTAACCTACCTTGTTGATAATTTTTAATTTGTTCCCGTAGGTCATCATCAAAATTCGATTTAAAAAAATCTTCTATAAGATTTACTATTAACGAATCCCAATCTCTTACTTGAGATTAAATTTGACGTAACCAAAATATTGCTTTCCCATAAATAAGTCACTAGAGGAATAAAAAAACGGTTTTAAAAATACGTCGGGCTTGACCAAGTTGTTCAACTCTTTCAATGAATAGAATAAGTTTTTGTGGGTCTCATTGAATTGAATACCCTATTTATAAACAGGCTCGGTGTATAAAATGGATTTCCAGAAACATTATTATTCTAACTGTAAACAAGTTGATAAGAATAATTTTGAAATGCACTTCTTATTTAAAATTTTGGCTAATTTTCTTTTACAGGTATATATTGCACACAGGAAGTTATATGAGTTAAACGAGATGATATTCTTTTATATAATGAATCTGAAAAAGGCCCCTCGAATTCCAAAATAAGCGATTTAGTTGAATCTAATTGCAGCAGTGATAGCATCTTTTTGAGTATCAAAATTATAATTCGGATCTACTAAAGTAACAATAATAATATTGCACATTCTTTATCTAATAATCTAGCCAAAATGTTTGGTTTATCATCTCGATTGTGATTAGAAATTTCTAATTTTTAATTCATAATTTTGCTCAGTAAATAGAAAAATGCACCGGCTGTTGAATTCATAATAAAAGTTATAAAATTATTTTAAATTAAGTTAACAAACAGCTAACTTATAATTTAATTAATTTAATAGTAGGTAATTGTAAATAGGTATTAAATAGTTACTGTTCGACATTTTATAGTAATACATATTATTATAAAAGTTAATGTGTTTTACAGATGGTGAATACATATCAAAGAAAGACTAATCAAGGTTCCTTGATGGAAGAATACATGCTTTTATCAGACAGAATAATCTCGAAAAACATTTCTTGCTAATGCTTCTAAGTTATCTGGAATTCAATTTGGAACTCTACACCGTCCTATAGCTAAAGGTACCCACAAGAAGATTTTTGGTTGGTATAGATGCGTCTTCATGCCAAAGACCTGAACAACAGATTTTATGGACTCACAACGGACGCCCTGAAGGAACTTGTCTTTAAGATGACAAGTAAAAATGGCATTAAACACCCATTCTAAAATAATAAAGCTTTATCATTCCGCACTCCAGAGCCTGAGAGCACAATAAGGTGTTCTGCATTTAATAAAAGGCAAGTAGATCATTTTTGATAACTTGATAACTTATGGAAAATAATATACAAGCGTCACTTACAAGAACGTCCAGATGAAAAATTTAATATGGATGAGACAGGTGTTAGAACATCAGCACAGATATCTCCAAAAGTTCTTTCTGGGAAAGGAAAACGCCAAGTAAAAGTAATAAGTTCAGTTAGAAAGGGTCAGCTGACTACACTCATATCTTGCTGCAGTGCTGCTGGAAGGTTTATCCCACATTGTCTAATATATGAAAAAAGAAAAAATATATATGAATGATTACTGGATGGAGGACCTTTAGATTGTAAGGGATGGTGTTCGGATTTCGGATGGATTAACAGCGATTTCTTCATTGAAATTCTTCTTTCTGCTCCACCCCACACAACTCACAAACTGTACCCGCTTAATGTGGTCGTGTGCAAACCTTTCAAGACTGATTTTGAAAGAGCTGTGAATATGTACCAAAAAAACACCCTGGAAGAAGAATAACCCAATCTGAAATAGCATAACTTGTGACAACTGCCTTTGAATAGAACGGTACTTGCTGAAATTCATTACATTCCTCCAAATGATTCAAACCAGACTGACAAGAATTCTCTGACGACGACATTCCGTTAGCATATCTCAAGCTCAAAGAAAAGGAAAAAGTTGCTTCTATTGCAACTTGTAACACGAAAAATTTGCTGTAACCTTCATGCTTAGCCATCGCGCATCCATAACCTGGTTCATCAGGAATTTCTTTACATCCGGACGTACATCAGAAGCAACTTTACCCACCTTAAAGGGTCAATATTTTAAAATAAAGTCCGATTGCGACTATGTCAATGGTCTTCGAGGACCTATGTATTTTGTACCGTAAATAACCTATTGAACATCAGTTCTGACTGAGAAGTTTCTCATAAAAAAAGTAACAAACTTTAGCGGAAACTGCAACTTTCCATCTTTAATAATAATCGAGCGACCTTGCCAAATCGAAAATAGGATATGCTATAATGTATATTTTAAATAAACCTAAATAGGCAAAACTGAAATCAAGCATTATGAACCAGGAATATTCAATTATATTTGTTAATTTTGTTAGGTGCGTGTAAAAAATGTAGAACAGGTTAAAGACCATAAAATTGCCCTTGAAATCAGTATAAAGTAGACATGAGAATTTAAACGACATAACACAATATCATCAAGATGATAAGCGTGGCGCTACAGCTTTCTTAGAAAGCTGTCCAATATATCTTCTTGAAAGATGTAATTATGACTTTGAATGTGGTAACACTGATATTAATTGATATTTGCCTTACTTCCAGTTTTTTTCCTGGAATGGAACGAGACATTCGAGTTGTCTAGTCCTCAATGCTTATCAGTCTTAGAAATGAAAATATAGAGAAAATGAGTCATTTAAAATTTTTAATAATGCTCTGTTAATCTTTACAGTGATATAACAAATAATTTATTTTTATTTTAGACAATTGTATTTAAAATTGCATTTGCATCAGTCACTTTGGACGGTTATTGCAAATTAATTCAGAGCGAATTCCTTATGAACCAATTCTATTTGCATCTAGTACTGAAATTCATACAGAAGAAGAATACCTATCTAAAATGTATATACAGGTTGTTTATTAAAAAATGGGCCATACTTTAAGGTTAGCCTTCTTGGAAGAACATAAGGTGATTTAAGTCAAATTACCTTACAAGTACGTTACAAGAAGTTATAGATCTGAGAAGGTTTTTTTTTCTTGAGTCTATATTTTTTTAAGGAAGCAAAGTTCTACGAATTGACTTAAATCACATAATTTTCATCCAACGAATACCCGAGATTGTAAAGTAATTCATACATTTACAACTCATATTTTAAATGCAGTTTTTCCTAAAATTATGCATTTTAGCGACATGTAACAAGTATAGCTTTTTTTAAAACTAATGGAATGCTGTTTCGAAGTTACTAATCATTTTCGAAAAATTTCCCTCCCTAAAAAATATCTGAAAAAAAAATACAGTGGCACAGGCACTCAGAGCACCCTGTACAGCTTACAAAAATATCAATCGTGTGTATCATACAAAAAAAACCTTGTATAAAATTTGAATACGATTACCCAAGGAAAACTTAGCGTAAAAAATCAAATAAAAAAAACTATCCCGGGCAGCATCAGAATTTATAGACTTCTTAAGCAAGCAAGATGGTATAAGTTGATTTAAATCACCTTATTTTTATCAAGGAAACAAAGCTTAAAGTATTCCCATTGCCATTCTTTAATAAACATCCATGTTACGTTATTAATACTTATTCAACTTATTTTATTCCGTTATTCCTAATACAATATTTACATCCATTATAGTAAGGAAATATTACTGGATTCGGAAATGAAAAAACTGCTTCTACCTATTATACGACAACTATCTCACCTCACTATTTATATTTCCTGAAATTGAAAATAGCACTTGCGTGATGAAAATTATTTCGTGACTTCATCTATATTAGTAGTTACAACTACTTTGCATGCTTGCTGTAAAATGAGATTTATAGAAAACGCATATTAAATATTTAAATTTGACGTCATATCTATTTATTTGTGATAAAAACAAATACCACTATCGCTACATCTTCAAACAAATTTTACTATTATAAGTGTTTTAAGATCTACTAAGCTCGCTGTATATTAAATAATATTTCTAGTGTTTTTGGGTACAGAAATTTCTAAAAATAAAACAAATACAGGGTGTTTAAAAAAAATATGACATTATTATTACGGCTGATAGTACACTAAAAAATAAGTTGGGTTTGTTTAATAAATGTAAGTCCTAGAGTCACTCATTTTTGAGATACTTATAAGATAATTTTAAAACATCAAATTTCCGATGTATTTTTTTTTAAAACACAACATATTTGATTCAAATTTAACACAGGTACGTTTTTGGTAGTACGAAACACGCTGGTGTTATTTATTTATTTTTTTTTTGTAAAAAGGACAGGGCGCTAGTTGCTAGTATTTTCACTGACATTTTATTCTTAACTTTTTTAAGTTGAAGTTTTCCCATTATAAAAAATTTAATGTTATAGTGGTTTTTAGGCTTTCACGGCCAGTGCTGTAATTTGATACATGGTGATTTTCCGGGTTGTTATGCCGTGACCTCGGTAACTGGTAGCTGCCAGAAACAGAGTTAAAATGCACATCCCTAGCATTAGCTGGGATACTTTTACCTGCCCTGGTTGTTCTCGGGCTAGGCTCTGTGGGGACAGAACCGCTATCGGTGTCTCTGGGCCTGTCCGTATATATTGATTTTGGTTCCTACTGTTGGTATTACGACTGCTACGGTCGGAACCGCTTCTCGGATACTGGTGGTCCTCCGAGGCGTTCCGTAGCCGCCGCTGTAACTGGTCGCATCCCATGCTTCCACATGGAAGACACCGATAGCGGTTCTGTCCCCCACAGAGCCTAGCCCGAGAACAACCAGGACAGGTAAAAGTATCCCAGCTAATGCTAGGGATGTGCATTTTAACTCTGTTTCTGGCAGCTACCAGTTACCGAGGTCACGGCATAACAACCCGGAAAATCACCATGTATCAAATTTAATGTTATACAAAATGGTGCTCTTAGTAAATTTGTTAGAAATGCACCGTTTTTGAGGAAAATTCTAAAAACTGTGATAACAACAATAAGGAAATTTCTGTAATAGTACTTATTTATCAAGTGTGTCTGTGTCAAACCACAAATTCTTCCATTGATATGTCATATTTTGTATAAGGAAAATTCCGGTATGTTGTTTTTTCTCTGGGTTGAATAGTAATTTGTTCTCGTAGAGAATATTGTGAACTTTGTAGTGATGATAAACAAAATAATTCCTATATATTTAGATCAGCTAGCTATCCAAAAATTAGCGTAAAAAAATTTCTTTACAGATAAGTATGACATATTTTATGGTACAGTTACTTATTTATCAAGTGTGTATGTGTCAAACCACAAATTCTTCCATTGATATGTCATATTTTATATAAGGGAAATTCCGGTATGTTGTTTTTTCTCTAGGTTGAATAGTAATTTGTTCTCTTAGAGCGTAAAATAAATTTTTTTACAGATAAGTATGACATCTTTTATCGTGTGGAGAATGTGAAAAGAATAACATTTGCATCTATACCATTACAGAGTAGTATAAGAATTTTTATGGGGCATCTAAACTACAGTGACACTATCAAAACATTCCCCTACAAGTCAACATCTGCACTGATCAAGGTTATTAAAAAGAATTAGGTTGCCTGGTAAGTTTCGTCCATTCACAGTGCAGCAGACTGACGCGTCATTTGGAGGAAAGAACAAAGCGGGATCAGCGCAATATTCTGTTTTTCTTCAGTAATTAATTCAATAGATCTGAGGTTTAAAATGTGTCGAGATGAGCCCTATTAATTAGAACAGTTTCTCTGACTTTAAATTAACACGATTAAATACTCAGACCATTATAATATTTGAATAATTATGAATGAAAATATATCGACCTATTAGGCAATTAAAGTAGAAATAAAATTCATGAAATCAGATACTTTATTACACATTATAGTATTTTTTTTATAAATATAAAAAATATATTATTATTATATTGTAAGTTATTGTATTTTTTTAATATCTTGAAATTCTTTCATATTTATTCATATCATGTATATAGCATTAAATGGGAGTTAATGTGTAACCCACCTCTGGTCCTTATCTAGAAAAACAAAATAATTTTGTGGGACCATTAAACTTACATAAGTATTAATAAAAAAACCTACCTAAGAAAAAATCCAGTGAATCTTGATTTAACCTATGCGTCAAAATGTAAGAGATTTTGTACTTTTCCACTAACTTGGTATTAATGCTTGCATAGAACTGCAAGAAATAATTATACCTTTTTGGAACATCTGGGGGGGATTTTTTTTTCTCTACAATTTAGCTCACTGAATGTTTGTCATCCTTGATTTACAGTTGCTATTTGCTATTCTAATCTTTTCCCATAAGCCAAGCGAACATAACATAAAACAAAATCAATTATAATTACGAGTATAAATAGGTACTAAAAGTTTACCGGACACTAAAATTGTAGAACCGTTTTAACAATTTTGATTTTGACATACAGGGTATCCCAACGAAAATTTGACCCCCCTATAATTGGAAAACCGAGTAATATTTCAAAATTCGCCGAGACCCGTCGATTTTTGTTCTTGGGGGGATCTTTTTTGACAGTCAAGCCAACTCGATATGTTCATCCCCCTAATGCCTAGCAACCCCAACTTAAAAATTTCAAATGCAACTACCCCACTTGTGGCACATCATTTTAAAGCCTATTTAATTGCGAATACAGTGACGTACCGTTTTTACAAATCGGTTGAGATTTGACAGAATTATTGGTTACAAATGAAAAGATGACAAACCAACGCGTAGTAATTTCTACACAAATGCCCACTACTAATAAGTTTTTCATCTACTACACATGACCGCATTATCTAATTGTTATTGATGTGTCTATCAGTTTACAAAAAAGTCAGAAATGAAATAAAAAAGCTGATAAGTACTAGGCATACAAACTTTCCTCCGAGTGACGCGTAAGTATTGGAATCACCCCAGTAGGTAATGCGGCGGTTTGTCCAGACAGACGCCGGCGACGCCTGGCGCCAGTCGGCGTCGCTGTAGCGACCCTTATTGGTGAGGGATGGAGCTCGCGTAGTACCCAGGTACGCGCTACCTATAAGCAGGTAGGTATATGTGGAGATCGGTGCAAGGTGTGAAAAATTTATGTTTTGAATTGAGCCGCGGTGTATTAATTAATATGTGAATTGCGGCTGTTCTGCCAAATAGATATCATCGGCATCGTTGGCGTCGTTTATAGACCCACAGTAAGAGGCGTCCAGATCGCCAAGTACTTAAATTTGTGAACTTAGATGAAAATCAGATCCTTCAGTCGGAATGCATTAATCAATGGTATGACGGATTTTTTTTTTAAATTTAAATAAGTATAATTTTTGCTATACCTAGCTATTGATATTTGGGAACTAGAAACAAGTTATAGGTGATATGATCGAACCCCATCATCTATCTAAATATTTGTTATATTATAATGATCCTCTAGCCGAACATTTTCAAAGCAAATAAAATATCTTTTTCTTTATAATATTAGCATTTTGATTTTGAAAATGGATCATTGCGGGTCTATTTCTTAATGGGTTAATTTTTTGTATCAACTAGTCAGGGTTAGAAAAGAGTAGAAAAGAGTTTATTGACCATATTACATACAATGTACATGTATAGTCACAAGTTAACATATTAAAAAACAAAATAACAAATGTCTTAATCTTAACCGTCGATATATATCCTCTATACTATATAATAAATGAAACAAAATAAAAACATGTTATGGATCTAGCAGCAAAATTAAAAAAAATAATAATAAATGAAACAGACGCCGTCTAATATAATCACATTTTAAAATAAATATATGTTCATGCTTTTCTACATCACCTGTATGATCCGACAAATTTTTTAAATAAATGGCATATTTACTAATTTATATAATAGAGAGAACTATATATAACTCTCTACAGAATAGAATACCTTTAAACGCTGGTAATACCTACCTATAATCTTTCTTTTTAATCATCGAGTCCAACGACTGTAGTACAATACATTTCTGAAGGTAATTAAATTTGTCAATTATTAAATGCTACTTTGCGGAGAGAAATTCAAATATTTAAAATAACCAAATGACTTATAAAAATCAAATTATTATATGTCTTCTCTAGATTACTTCTTTAGATTTAAACAATATAGAGCAAAGAAGGAACGGAAAGAAATAATTAACAGAATACCTATATAAAATTATTTATTTTCGTAAAGGTGTAGGAAGATAATACTTTCTTCTTATTTTAAATACTTAACAGGTACATACTTTGAATTCCATTCGAAAGAAATTGCTGCTTTATTTTTATTAGCCCGCAGTAAGTAGGACAAACAGTAGGTAAGAATATATGTTTAGTTTTAGTAAATTTAGCTTTGAGCCGAACTAACAGTTGGCGACCCTGAGAGTGGGGAAGCTCCCCGACTCGATAGAGTCTAACGAAAGCAAGAGAGAGTGCGAGTTGAACCATAAAACTGTATACATGTAAACAAGGCATATAATAAAGTTATCATTCTCAATCAAGTCAATTGTTTCAAAATCAACGTTAGAAAAGAACCCCTACAGTCCACAAAAAACAAATACAAAACATTGGCCCTTCTCGCGGATGTCCAGCGAGCCCATACATCAAAAAGTAGGTCATACCGGCAAACGAATAGTGACGCAGTGGTGCAGTCGATCAACACGAAAGCTACAGCATAGGCAATAACGCAGCGGCCCACTGGGAAGATAGCGAGCAACAAGCACTAAAGTGGCTTCCCCACGGCCCGTGTTAGCACGGGCGGCGCCGCGCGAGCACGGGCCGACGGGCCGTGGGAAGTCCTAATCCGTCGTGGCGCGGGCTGATCTGCATCGGCCTGTTCTATCCTGGTGGCTTTTAGCACGGGCCGGGACGCGCAAGCACGGACCAACGGGCCGTGGGAAGACTCTGATCCGTCGTGGCGCGGGCTGATCTGCATCGGCCTGTTCTATCCGAATTAAGTCGGTAACATCAAAGGCGCGGCCTGTTTCCGTCTGTTGTCGCCTGTGGTCGGCTGTTGTCGTCTGTCTTTTGTAGGTACGCAATTGTTAATGAACGCCTAATTGGACCATTCATATTGCCCAATTGTATGGATGGTTTTCAATATCTCGAATATCTTCGCAGTGATCTGCCCGCACTTCTTGAAAATGTACCCCACCGCTTCAATTTCGACTAGATGTATCTCCATCAAGTCAAAGTTTACTGAACAAACATAAGTTTGTCTCTGTCGGCACTTTGATATTTTGAGATCAAAGCGGTACCGCCGCACATATATACTGCCGCAATAAATGGCCAAGTACGAGGGACTTAAAAAAGTATTTTCTTTCCAATTGAGAAATATTTATATACGAGGGATATTCCAGAAGTGTGATGTAAAGATATAAATAAAATATTTGTAACGTAATAAATATAAATATTATAAAACGATTATAGGTAAATGTATACATTTTTGTTAGTTAATCTTGAAGTCGTATATATTCACTTGTAAATTTTAAACTAAAATATACAATACGTACTCTACTATATAAAAATAATGTAGCCATGAGAAAATTTGCAAATTTTGAAACTAAAATAAGAAATAATATAATCTACATTGTTTACAAGTTACAAATGCTGCAGTATCTGTTTTTACTTGCTGTTTTAATGCAGCTTTTCTTGGACTCCTACACGAAGTGTTTGTGACGTTTGGCAGTCTTGATCTGAAATATTATAAAAATGCATTATACTCTTGTTTTGCAAATTAATAAACTATATATTCTTTTCAGTAAAAAAAATACTCAAATGAAAACCCAATGTAGTACTTAATATTATTTCAGTGATTTGGGTATTCCTATACGTATATTAATTAATTTGAGACAAATTATTTTAATTTATTTAAAGATGTTACTGTACATACCATTTTTATTATACTGTTTGTGCACAGGTATCACGGTGTACCAGATTTGGTATTATCAGAAACTCTGCTTGAACTAAAAATGCTTGAGTGTAAAATTTACATGACACAATTAAGTACCTACTTACATAATTATCGCATATTACACTTTTTTTAATAAATACCAGTACAAAGAACTTACATGTTGGTTCATACAAATACAACGTTTGATGTTTCATTTGAAAAATGGTTGCTTCAAATTCTAGTTTTTTTATAGCATTGATCAGGACAATTTTTCAAATGAAAATTCTAATTTTTATCGGCGTACCGCGTAAAGTTTTATATCGTGAACTATTTCTTTATATTAGTTGATGAAATATACAACATGAGGGGCAATTATCACAGTACAATATATCACGGACATTTTTAGAAGAAAAATTAAATAAAATAAACACTAACAGATATTCAAGGTTTAGTGTCTAGACTATATCGATCGCACTCAACACGTTATAGTTCTAGCGTCGGCCACCGTGTAGGATCCTGGGTACCGATTGGTCCCCGAGACGGGTGAGGAGAGCGGAATTGGTAGGGCGGGGCGTGTTCGAGAGTGAAACAACTTATATATTTATTCTGTAAATTTTGATCAAGTGTACGGAGTACGGTGGGTTGGAGGGAGTGCACCGGTTTCTTGATTTAAACCCTCTTGATTTCTTTTTGTGGGGCCATTTAAATAATGAGGTGTACCGTACCGAAGGGGAAACCGTCGAGGATTTACGCTAACGTATCACAGTTGCCGCGAATAATTTACGTTGCGTTGACAAGAACAGTAAAAACATTTCGAACAGTTCTTGTAATAAGGTATGTGCTATTTTTTTTTATAAATTTCATGTTTCATTGTCCGATGCGCAATATCTGAAATTTAAAAAAAATACGTTAATATGTCTCTTCAATTCATTAATATCTTAACTACTTCAGATGTAGTAAATAAAAACTTACCTTAATCGACTTTTATTTAATGATGACATCCACCAGCGTCTTTTCTTCTTTTTCTTATTGAGTAAGTACCACTGCCTTGTTCACCAGATGTGGCGCGTACAAACCAAAGATATTGTTCGCGAGTAGTTCGGGAGCTATTCGCGAACAGCTCGTGAGTAGTTCACGAGCTCAACGTCCACACTACATGTTTCGGTATGAAGTTGGGGTTCGCCAGTAGTTCGAAGCAGGTTGTTCGGTTTCGGTATTAACGATTAAAATGTCGAGTGATGATGAAGATATTTTAATTGCCTGTGCCAGTTTCATTATCATCAAGTCGATTGTAGAAAAGAGAAAACAGAAAAAACGTATTGTCAGAAGATGGTGGAGAAGAAGTTTATTTCGTAATCGTGAAAAGTACAGTGGAACTATATAGTTATAATACTATAGCTAAGTAGTGAGATAATAAATAAACAACCCTTAATATAAATATTTACAACAGATATTACTATTTATGCCTTAAATCTACATAAAAACTAAAATAAGATACAGTTGATGTACAGGGTGAATAAACCTTTCTAACGTATTTTTGTTGATGGGAATTCTCAACAGTACCTACTTGCTCGGTAAAACGTCTACACTGCAAGTGCTATTCAACACGTGCTCGCTAACAATTTCTTTGATCTTACCGCTCATGTACCGAACTTCAGCCGAACTCGCAAAGCGAACACGAGCTGTTCGCGACCTCTGGTACACATTCAGTTCGTCAGGTGTTAGCTAACAGCTCTCGAATTTGGTCTGTACGCACCTTAAAGATGCGCCAAAGGAATACAATAATTTGCCAGTAAAATTTAAAGATTTTTCAATTATTAATTTTAAAAAGAAATTAAAAAGGCTATTGTTATCTTTGTGATAATCTCGTGATGGGTCTCTTCATTCGATCATGTTTTTTATTATTATTATTATTATATAGCTATATTGTTTCGGCATGGTAGTTACTAGATATTATTATATCTCTTATTCAAAACATTACCTATATGTACTTTGCACACGATTATGTTTCTTGTTATTTGGACTTGGTTTTCTAATTAGGGTTAAGTTGAAAAGCAGTTAAACTGACACTTCGCCCCATTATTTGTTATTTTACACCTTTTGTACTATAATTGAAAATAAAGGCAATTTATTATTATTATTATTATTATTATTATTATTATTATTATTATTATTATTATTATTATTATTATTAAATATGTGCTACTAAACTAAACAAAAGCTGCAGCATAAACCGCCATTCTCTCATCACGAGACATTTTAAACTGAACCATAGCTCTAATCTCATACGGGCCCGTACGGGCCGTGGGAAGAGCTCAGGCGTATCGCGCCCGATCCGTGCTCGTCCGCGGCGCGTTGTCTGGCCCGTAGTAACACGGGCCGTGGGAAGCCACTTTAAGAGGTGTGCATACCAGACATTCATCTTCGTCGCACTCAAGCAAAAAGTGAGTCCTCTATTTTTTTTTCCTTGCATTCCTAGTTTTTCGCATGTTTATTTCTACTCGATTTGTACTAGCAGCAGACAAATTTCAGGTTTTATTAGCATTGCACTTTGTAATCTCAATCATTTAGTCAAATAAAATAGCTGAAAAATGTCTCAATTAGAAAAACTAATTAAAAAACGTGGATCAATCAAATCGCGACTCACAATATTCGAAAAATACGTTTCAAATCTAGTAACTGTGTATCAAAACAAAAGCATTACCGAATCGCAAGTTTTAATCGAATTAGAACAGAGACTAGAACGTATTCAAAATCTAATAAATGACTTTGAGGAAATACAATTACAAATAGACGAAATCGCAGATAAACCCGATGAACAATTTTTAGAAAGGGAAACATTTGAGTCGGCCTTTTTCGCCTGCATTGCCAAAGCAAAAAATCTTTTATGTTATACCTCAGACAACGATTCGAAAGTCAATGCAAATAGTGACGATTTATCAAACAATAACAGTATGCAAAATATTAAATTACCGGTTATTCAGTTACCAAAATTCGATGGTAATTACGATAATTGGCTAGAGTACAGAGACACGTTTGATTCACTCATACACCAAAATGCATCGATTACAAATATACAAAAATTCCATTATCTTCGTGCATCATTGTCGGGAAATGCATTACAGATAATAGCAAGTTTAGAGTTTTCTAGCTCAAATTACGTAGTCGCATGGGACCTAATACGTGATCGATTTAATAACACACGCGTTTTGAAACAAAATCACGTTAAAGCACTTTTTAATCTTGAGAAACATTATGAGGAATCAGCAATATCGCTTCGAAAAATGATAGACAACGTAACTAAGCATTTAAGAGCGCTAAAATTATTAAAAGAACCCACTGAAAGTTGGGACACGTTAGTTATACATTTGCTTACAACAAAATTAGATAGTACAACCGCCCGCGAATGGGAACAAAAAAGGGTACATATGATAATCCGACGTTAGACAATTTAAAGGAATTTTTAAAGGACCGTGCAGACCTCTTAGAGGCTTTAGAACAAAATAAGTCTGGCAAAAAATACATAAAACCAAAACAAGAAATAAAAACGAGGTCTTTCTTAACAGCAAAGGTATGTTGCGCGTTTTGTAATTGCGAGCACTATATACAAGATTGTCCGGATTTCATAAAACTAGCCGTGTCTGATAGAATCGAACAAGTAAAAAAAATACGATTATGTTTAAATTGTTTAAGACCCGGACATATGTTAATGCAGTGTCTTTCCAGTTCTTGCAAAAAATGTAAAGCTCGTCACAATACGTTGTTGCATATAGAGAAAATGATACGTCAACACAAGAAAAACAAATGGATACAAATTTTATTCAACAAGAAAGCATCAACTTGTCTTCACGTAGTTCAAATAGTTCTCAGGTAATTCTCTCGACGGTTTTAATTACTATTTTTGACATCAACAATAAACCACACACCGCACGCGCATTGTTAGACTGCGGATCGCAAAGTAGTTTTATGACAGTAGAGCTTTCTAATATTTTGAAACTACAAAGAGCTGAAACCAGCATAAAGGTATGTGGTATCAATGAAACAAATTCGGAAATTAAATACAGAGTGTCAGCTCAAATAAAGTCAAAGGTAAACAATTATCTAACGCAAGTTACCTGTTTAGTTGTTCCTCAGATTACAAACAATTTGCCAAATTTCAAGATCGATACGAGTATATTAGCAATACCACAAAATATTAAATTAGCCGACCCAAGTTTTTATCTGCCCAACAAGATAGATATTTTACTGGGGTCCGATATTTTGGAAAACCATGTGTGTAGGTCAAATAAAATTAGACGGTGGTCCAGTTTTACAAAAAAGCAAGTTCGGTTGGATCATTGCGGGTCCTCTACATTCTGTACCATGTCAATCTATACAGTGCAACTTTTCTGAACTCGATGAACAACTTACGCGATTTTGGGTAGTCGAAGAACTTTCAATGAAAAGGCCTTTGTCACAGGAGGAAACTTTGTGCGAAACACATTTTACGGAAACGGTACAACGTGATAAAAGCGGTCGTTTCATCGTTACAATACCACTAAAGGAAAGTCTTAACAAATTAGGAGATTCATACGAAAACGCAAAAAATCGATTTTTATCATTAGAACGTAAGTTAAATAACAATCCTGAATTTAAAGATGAATATTCCAAATTTATAAATGAATATCGAAATTTGAAGCATATGTTCAAGGTACCGGAAAATGATACCGCCCAGTATACGTATTATCTGCCACATCATGGGGTAGTTAAACAAAGTAGCTTAACGACAAAGCTGCGTGTCGTTTTTGACGCATCTTGTCCAACTACCACTGGTTATTCGTTCAATGATTTGCAGATGGTGGGACCGGTATTACAATCAGATCTTTTTTCGTTACTTGTGAGACATCGAAAATATAACTACGTCATAGCAGGTGACATAGAAAAAATGTATCGAATGTGCCTAGTACATCCCGATCAAACACCGCTTCAGCGAATTTTATGGCGTGATGACCCTGAAGGTCCAATAGAGACCTATGAACTAGCAACGGTTACGTATGGCACAGCGGCGGCGGCTTATTTGGCAATTAGGTGCCTCTATCAACTCGGTATCGATTGTGAATCGGAATTAATATCAAATGTTATACAAAATCATTTCTATGTCGATGACTTGTTGAGTGGTGGCGATACTATCGACGAAGTTATATTCATTGCCAATGAGGTTTCGCGTATTCTTAAAACCGGAGGCTTCTCATTGCGAAAATGGGTTTCAAATAGCCCAGAAATATTAAAAGGTATTTCCACACGGGAAAACGCGGATTCGATCGACTTTGGTGTTAATGAAAATACAAAAACTTTAGGTATAATTTGGAATAGCCAAACTGACTCTTTTATGTACAAAATAAATGATAATTTTAGCAAACAAATTTCAAAACGTTCAATATTGTCGGAAACGTCCCAAATTTTTGATCCTTTGGGACTTTTGAGCCCTTGTATTATTACGGCTAAGATTATTCTACAACAATTATGGTTAGAAAAATTGTCGTGGGACGAATCACTTCAAGTCATTTGCACACAAAATGGCTACAATTTCGCGATGAATTGAAATGTCTGGAAGGGATAAAAATTCCTAGACAAGTTACTTGTTCAAATCCCAATGTCAGAATTGACATGCATGGATTTTCAGACGCATCCATGTACGCGATTGGTGCGTGTATATATATAAGAGTAGAAGCGCAAAATGGCGAAGTTTCAGTACGAATATTATGCGCAAAATCTAAAGTTGCGCCATTAAAAACGCAAACGATTCCTCGCTTGGAATTAATGGCAGCTTTGCTTTTGGCCAAATTAGGAAATAAAGTCAAATCGGCTCTTAATATTAATATAGCTACTGTTACATATTGGTCTGATTCAAATATAGTGTTAAGTTGGTTAAAAATGTCACCCAATCGTTTGCAAATTTTTGTCGCTAACAGAGTAGCATTGATCCAAGAATTGGCTAAAGACGTTCAATGGCAATACGTGCCCACTTCGATTAATCCCGCAGATTACATTTCTCGCGGTGTTAGGCCCAGTAATTTACAATCACTCAATATATATTGGTACGGCCCTGAATGGCTGAAAAGAAATGCCCTTCCTTTCCCAAATTCACAAATTGGTGAAAATGACTTGCCCGAAGTAAAGAAAGTCACACATTCGTATAGTGTATCAACAAAATTACCCATTATAAATTTTGAACGATTTTCTAACTTAACAAGATTGGAAAGAACATTAGCCTATTGCCAAAGGTTTTGTTCAAATTGTCGTAAGCCGAAAAATAGTAGAAATTTCGGTTCATTAACAACACAAGAAATTAAAACTGCTACTATATATCTTGTAAAACTTTCGCAACGCGAGCATTTTGCAAAGGAATTCGAGTCGCTACGTTCGAATAAACAGGTCAATTTTAAGTGTCAAATAGCTAAATTAAGTCCTTTCTTAGACGATAACCACGTGATACGTGTTGGCGGAAGGTTGGTGAATTCCAATTTCAATTTTAGTAAAAACACCCGATTTTACTGTCATCGAAAAGCTATTTTACTAAGTTACTATTTGCAAGAGAACATAAAAGACTACTGCACGCTGGTCCACAGCTATTACTTTCGTCAATTAGAGATCAGTTTTGGCCTTTAGCGGGGCGTAATTTAGCTAGAAAAATCGTACGCGATTGCCTTATTTGTTTTAGAGTAAAACCACGCGAAATTTCTCCTATTATGGGAAACTTACCCGCTGAAAGACTGAATCCTGCCCCTCCATTCTATACTACTGGGGTAGATTATGCAGGACCCTTTTTAATAAAGGACAAAGATGGTAGAGGTTATAAATTGAAAAAGTGTTACATTAGTCTATTTGTTTGTTTTTTAACACGAGCGGTCCACTTAGAGCTGGTTTCAGACCTTACAACTGAGGCCTTTCTAGCCGCCTTTAGGCGATTTATCGGGCGCAGAGGCAAACCGGCTCAAATGTTTTCTGACAATGGAAAAAATTTTGTAGGCGCAAGTGCCAAACTAAAACTCTTCTTAGAAGAGAATGCTCATGCACTTACCAATTCAATTCAGAATGAGCATATCTCTTGGTCATTTATCCCTGCGTGTTCTCCTCACTTCGGAGGCCTTTGGGAGGCCGGAGTTAAGTCAACAAAACACCACTTGCTACGCGTGGCTGGTAATGCGAGATTAAGCTTCGAAGAATTCTATACTCTGCTGGTGCAAGTCGAGGCGGTATTAAACTCGCGTCCCATATCTCCTCTGTCCGCTGATCCTTCAGACTTTTCGGCCCTTACCCCGTCTCACTTCTTAATTGGGAGGCCTATAGTACAACTGGCAGATCCAGATTTAACCGACGTTGCTACAAACAGACTGTCACATTTCCAACGAATCCAGCAGTTGCAGCAGCACTTTTGGGCAAGATGGGCGCGCGAATATGTGTCAGAGTTACAACTTCGCTGCAAATGGCGTACGCAGCACGGCTCTCTCAACCTGAATGACCTAGTACTCATTAAGGATGAAAACCAACCACCACTGAAATGGATGCTAGGGCGAGTCAGCAAACTACATCCAGGGACCGACGGTGTAGCTAGAGTAGCTACCATCCAGACCTCATCCGGATCCATCAGACGATCTTTCGCAAAAATATGTCCGCTGCCTGTGAGTTAAGTGGTGACGGTGATAAAGTGAGTAGGTAGTGAGGTATTTTATCTGTTCTGTGACTATTTATGTTATGACTGAACTTTGTCAACCATTCTTTAAGTTTGTAAATTTTATTTATGTATTTGAAAGTCCTAGGTCCTTTCAAGGCCGGGAGGATGTTTAGTTTTAGTAAATTTAGCTTTGAGACGAACTAACAGTTGGCGACCCTGAGAGTGGGGAAGCTCCCCGACTCGATAGAGTCTAACGAAAGCAAGAGAGAGTGCGAGTTGAACCATAAAACTGTATACATGTAAACAAGGCATATAATAAAGTTATCATTCTCAATCAAGTCAATTGTTTCAAAATCAACGTTAGAAAAGAACCCCTACAGTCCACAAAAAACAAATAAAAAACAAGATATAATACAAAGGAGTAATGATACATATAAACAAATTAAAATATCGTCTTTGATAATTAATTTTGATATGTTATATACCATCTCTTAGATTTAAAGGAAAATAATACTAAATTCAGGTGATATTTAAATAGTGAAAGTATCCAGATACAAAACATTTTAAGTAAATACTCGAGGGATAACATAATTTTGTTAATTATATAAATGTAACTAGTCAACTACAGAAAATGATACCTAACATATTTTTACTTTCATATTATTAAATGCTCACCTAATATTTATGTTATAATTACTACATTGCTGTAGATTCATCGTCATAATATTAGTGTGATAAAAGAGGCTTTAATCGTCAATATTCAAAGTAATAACGATAAGTTTGTGAAATGGTAAGTTTGTAGTTTTTTAAATATTGTAATATTACTTGGAGGACTTGTACTCCTTCAGTTCAATTTTATAAATATCAAATGCCTTTATAAACACACCACACTGCGAGCGACATAATTCGAACTAAATCATGGTCTGCTATAATACAGGCTAATACACATAATATAAATACATAATACACATACACGTACATTTCACAGTTGCCAAAACTAGACATTAAAAATTGTGAATTTTGCATAAAAACTTCATGATTGTAGGTATATGCAAACCGTTTCATTTAAAATATAATAAGAAATGTACTAGTTTTCTTAACAATTATTTTATTTAAATACTGTACACACACTTTAAAATTACAAGCTTTAAAATAATATTTCCGCATAGTATGTTAATACAGACAATAAAATAGATGCCAGATTGATATATTGACAGACATTGTTCGGGAAATAGACCTCGATGTTATTAGTTATTGTAATACGACTAACTTTTTACTGCAATATTAACAAAATTTGGTTGTAGCTTTTACAACTTACAACTTAATTTACCTCCTTTTTATTTACCCAAACTCGACAAAACTAATTGCGTAGGTATGCAGTACCTGAGGTGAACAGGATGTCAATGGTTACTGTTAATAATAATTATTATTAGTTGATAGTTATAGAATTATTTTCTTATGATAGCTAGCTACTTAATATCTAACTATGAGTTCGCATTACTTCAGATGAGAACTTCAGAAAAATAAATATCAATTGTATTTTTAAAAAGTAAGTAGAAGCAAAGTAAACTAATAAAAAGTGGATACCTAATTTAGTAATCATTTACATTCTGAAACTTTGATGGAAAATATTTAAATTTTTAATTTCAATATAATTATTTTGTCTATGTATTAAATACGAGTATATGTATAAGGTGATAATAACAATTATTTAAAATTAGTTAAATTAAATTCTATATGTAAATCATTTATTAAAATAGTAAATACTTATAACATTATAATTGTAAAGACACATATACTTTTAGAATACAGGTACTTTGTATTATCAACGTTAGAGTAATAATAATAATATAGAAATACTTCTTTAAAACAATTCATACTAAAGAAAATATTATTAATTAATAAATGCTTCATAAATTCGATTGAGTGTATAATTTTAAAATCCTATTCTAACATGCATGATATATATACAGGGTGAACCTTAAATAAGTACAAATATTTTAACTGCTGGTGTAGTTCGTCATATAGATCAGTTCAGTGAAAGCCATTTTTAAAAATTTCTAATATTTACAGAGATATTAATTTTGTTTTAAAAAATACCCACATTTTGTGAACCGCTGCTTAACCAAGCTAATGAACCATATAATTTGTTGCGAGGCTGCCATATCTTCTCTAATATAAATATTACGTTTCCCTTAACGTAATAGTAACGTAATACGGTTAATTCTATTAAAAATACTTGTTTGAAGCATAAGTACAGTAAAGTTGGGTATGTAGTATGATAGCGCAGCGCAGCAATATTAACATACATTTTAACTGCTTAACTGACCTTACTATAAACGATTAAAAATGAATTTCCGCAAGTTAAATACTACCGTAAAGTATTTAGGAAGATATTACGTGATATTACTATGTCCAATCTTCAAAAATTATACATAAACGTGCACACAAGCTTACCTGTTTGTTAAAAATTAACTATTTAATCAGTAATCCACATTTCACAAGTTAAATTCTACACTGTTAGAAAGAGACACAAGACACAATTTCCTTAAGTTATTTTATGAATAATAACGAAAAACTATGATTTTCACACAACATATTAAATTTAAAAGTTTGTTCAAGCAAAGACATTTGTATAACACTGGCAACACTGTGAACTACACATTCAATCTGAAGCGCTATGACTCATAAATGTATGAAAGTCAGCGGTCCTCAACAAGTTTTCTACAAAAGAATTACAAAATTTATTTAAAATTTCATTCTTTTTGTAAAACAACTATTAATTATGAGTTCTACACAGTGAACTATACTGCTGGTTAAAATATTTGTACTTATTTAAGGTTCACCCATATATATGTAAGATACGTGATACGTATTAACTTAATTGACTCTACAAATATTAAAAAATATTCAAGATACATATCTTTTAAGAAAAAATAAGTAAAAATAAAGCAACAGTGATATAAAGATAATAATAGTATAATTAACAAGTTAAATAATACATTATAAAATAATTATTTAATTTTTTTTTGTCTCTTGTATCCATATGGAACCGACTCGTAATCTTCATGGAACCATCGTTTTGTCCAAATTGGTCGATATATTTTAGTTTCCTCACGGGTTATAATTTCGTGCTTATTCGTTCGTCGTATATTGTTTGATGTTATGTACACAGACGCCGTGGGCTGGAGGACCATATTCTTTATAGTTTCAACAGTTGTTAAAGACCACGTCTTAACACTTTGAACTTCTGACGAAGAATGAATGTTTTTAACATAGTAATCATAATTATATCCTAGTCGTTATGACCGAGATGAGATGAAGAGTGGGGGTAAATTACTGAATTATTCCCATATTTTGTAACTTAATAATAATATTCCTACATAGAGGATGTTCTATGCTGAAACCACATTCTTCGATGTAATATCGTAGCTCGTTTACTAGTATATTAGGATCCTTATCATCGTTTTCTTTATTCTCGCACTGGATACTATCTTCTATTCCAAACGGATAATCTGTGCTAATGGCATCATCAGCACCTTCATCTTCATAGCTCGACTCATATCTGTTTCGCTGTAGTCGATAGGTCTGTACACATATTTTCTGTTTGGTTCTTTCATGTCGACGAGCAGTTTACTATTATTTATCTTATGGTGCTTGTTTTTCCTGTGAGTTAATAAGTTGTCCCGTCTCGTAAATTTCTTTCCACATGTGTTACAGGGAAATGTTTTAGATTTATGTTTGTTAGCGTGGCGACTAAGTCCACATCTATTTACAAACTCCTTGGAGCATACATCGCACACATACATGTTTACTCTTTGACTAGCGGCGATATAATGATTATATACTTGCAGTATGTATCCTTTTTTCTGTCATCGTTGTCCTTTTGTTTGTCATCGTTGTCCTTTTTTCTGTCATGGTTGTTCTTTTTTTCTGTGATTGTTGTCCTTCTTTCTGTCATCGTTGTCCTTTTTTTCTGCCATCGTTGTCCTTTTTTCTGTGGTTGCTGTCCTTTTTTCTGTCATCGTTGTCCTTTCTTTCTGTGGTTGTTGTCCTTTTTCTGTCAGCGTTGTCCTTTTTCTGCCATCGTTGACCTTTTTTCTGTTATCGTTGTCCATTTTTCTGTCATCGTTGTCCTTTTTTTCTGTTATCGTTGTCCTTTTTTCTGTCATCGTTGTTCTTTTTTTCTGTGATTGTTGTCCTTCTTTCTGTCATCGTTGTCCTTTTTTTCTGCCATCGTTGTCCTTTTTTCTGTGGTTGCTGTCCTTTTTTCTGTCATCGTTGTCCTTTCTTTCTGTGGTTGTTGTCCTTTTTCTGTCAGCGTTGTCCTTTTTCTGCCATCGTTGACCTTTTTTCTGTTATCGTTGTCCATTTTTCTGTCGTTGTCTATCGTTGTCCTTTTTTCTGTCATCGTTGTTCTTTTTTTCTGTGATTGTTGTCCTCCTTTCTGTCATCGTTGTCCTTTTTTCTGTCATCGTTGTCCTTTTTTTTCTGTCACTGTTGTCGGGTACGGGTAACGTCGTGACATAAATGTGACATAAAACGCTGACAAGGATAACAAAAGGATACATACAGCAAGTATATAGTCATTATATCGCCGCTAGTCAAAGAGTAAACATGTATGTGTGCGATGTATGCTCCAAGGAGTTTGTAAATAGATGTGGACTTAGTCGCCACGCTAACAAACATAAATCTAAAACATTTCCCTGTAACACATGTGGAAAGAAATTTACGAGACGGGACAACTTATTAACTCACAGGAAAAACAAGCACCATAAGATAAATAATAGTAAACTGCTCGTCGACATGAAAGAACCAAACAGAAAATATGTGTACAGACCTATCGACTACAGCGAAACAGATATGAGTCGCGAGAGCTATGAAGATGAAGGTGCTGATGATGCCATTAGCACAGATTATCCGTTTGGAATAGAAGATAGTATCCAGTGCGAGAATAAAGAAAACGATGATAAGGATCCTAATATACTAGTAAACGAGCTACGATATTACATCGAAGAATGTGGTTTCAGCATAGAACATCCTCTATGTAGGAATATTATTATTAAGTTACAAAATATGGGAATAATTCAGTAATTTACCCCCACTCTTCATCTCATCTCGGTCATAACGACTAGGATATAATTATGATTACTATGTTAAAAACATTCATTCTTCGTCAGAAGTTCAAAGTGTTAAGACGTGGTCTTTAACAACTGTTGAAACTATAAAGAATATGGTCCTCCAGCCCACGGCGTCTGTGTACATAACATCAAACAATATACGACGAACGAATAAGCACGAAATTATAACCCGTGAGGAAACTAAAATATATCGACCAATTTGGACAAAACGATGGTTCCATGAAGATTACGAGTCGGTTCCATATGGATACAAGAGACAAAGAAAACATTAAATAATTATTTTATAATGTATTATTTAACTTGTTAATTATACTGTTATTATCATTATATCACTGTTGCTTTATTTTTACTTATTTTTCTTAAAAGATATGTATCTTGAATATTTTTTAATATTTGTAGAGTCAATTAAGTTAATACGTATCACGTATCTTACATATATATGGGTGAACCTTAAATAAGTACAAATATTTTAACCAGCAGTATAGTTCACTGTGTAGAACTCATAATTAATAGTTGTTTTACAAAAAGAATCAGAAATAAAAGAGTGAAATTTTAAATAAATTTTGTAATTCTTTTGTAGAAAACTTGTTGAGGACCGCTGACTTTCATACATTTATGAGTCATAGCGCTTCAGATTGAATGTGTAGTTCACAGTGTTGCCAGTGTTATACAAATGTCTTTGCTTGAACAAACTTTTAAATTTAATATGTTGTGTGAAAATCATAGTTTTTCGTTATTATTCATAAAATAACTTAAGGAAATTGTGTCTTGTGTCTCTTTCTAACAGTGTAGAATTTAACTTGTGAAATGTGGATTACTGATTAAATAGTTAATTTTTTAACAAACAGGTAAGCTTGTGTGCACGTTTATGTATAATTTTTGAAGATTGGACATAGTAATATCACGTAATATCTTCCTAAATACTTTACGGTAGTATTTAACTTGCGGAAATTCATTTTTAATCGTTTATAGTAAGGTCAGTTAAGCAGTTAAAATGTATGTTAATATTGCTGCGCTGCGCTATCATACTACATACCCAACTTTACTGTACTTATGCTTCAAACAAGTATTTTTAATAGAATTAACCGTATTACTTTACTATTACGTTAAGGGAAACGCAATATTTATATTAGAGAAGATATGGCAGCCTCGCAACAAATTATATGGTTCATTAGCTTGGTTAAGCAGCGGTTCACAAAATGTGGGTATTTTTTAAAACAAAATTAATATCTCTGTAAATATTAGAAATTTTTAAAAATGGCTTTCACTGAACTGATCTATATGACGAACTACACCAGCAGTTAAAATATTTGTACTTATTTAAGGTTCACCCTGTATATATATCATGCATGTTAGAATAGGATTTTAAAATTATACACTCAATCGAATTTATGAAGCATTTACTATATTATTATTATTACTCTAACGTTGATAATACAAAGTACCTGTATTCTAAAAGTATATGTGTCTTTACAATTATAATGTTATAAGTATTTACTATTTTAATAAATGATTTACATATAGAATTTAATTTAACTAATTTTAAATAATTGTTATTATCACCTTATACATATACTCGTATTTAATACATAGACAAAATAATTATATTGAAATTAAAAATTTAAATATTTTCCATCAAAGTTTCAGAATGTAAATGATTACTAAATTAGGTATCCACTTTTTATTAGTTTACTTTGCTTCTACTTACTTTTTAAAAATACAATTGATATTTATTTTTCTGAAGTTCTCATCTGAAGTAATGCGAACTCATAGTTAGATATTAAGTAGCTAGCTATCATAAGAAAATAATTCTATAACTATCAACTAATAATAATTATTATTAACAGTAACCATTGACATCCCGTTCACCTCAGGTACTGCATACCTACGCAATTAGTTTTGTCGAGTTTGGGTAAAAAAAAAAAATAAAAAGGAGGTAAATTAAGTTGTAAGTTGTAAAAGCTACAACCAAATTTTGTTAATATTGCAGTAAAAAGTTAGTCGTATTACAATAACTAATAACATCGAGGTCTATTTCCCGAACAATGTATCAATCTGGCATCTATTTTATTGTCTGTATTAACATACTATGTGGAAATATTATTTTAAAGCTTGTAATTTTAAAGTGTGTGTACAGTATTTAAATAAAATAATTGTTAAGAAAACTAGTACACTTCTTATTATATTTTAAATGAAACGGTTTGCATATACCTACAATCATGAAGTTTTTATGCAAAATTCACATTTTTAATGTCTAGTTTTTGGCAACTGTGAAATGTACGTGTATGTGTATTATGTATGATATTATGTGTATTAGCCTGTATTATAGCAGACCATGATTTAGTTCGAATTATGTCGCTCGCAGTGTGGTGTGTTTATAAGGGCATTTGATATTTATAAAATTGAACTGAAGGAGTACAAGTCCTCCAAGTAATATTACAATATTTAAAAACTACAAACTTACCATTTCACAAACTTATCGTTATTACTTTGAATATTGACGATTAAAGCCTCTTTTATCACACTAATATTATGACGATGAATCTACAGCAATGTAGTAATTATAACATAAATATTAGGTGAGCATTTAATAATATGAAAGTAAAAATATGTTAGGTATCATTTTCTGTAGTTGACTAGTTACATTTATATAATTAACAAAATTATGTTATCCCTCGAGTATTTACTTAAAATGTTTTGTATCTGGATACTTTCACTATTTAAATATCACCTGAATTTAGTATTATTTTCCTTTAAATCTAAGAGATGGTATATAACATATCAAAATTAATTATCAAAGACGATATTTTAATTTGTTTATATGTATCATTACTCCTTTTGTATTATATCTTCTTACCTACCGTTTGTCCTACTTACTGCGGGCTAATAAAAATAAAGCAGCAATTTCTTTCGAATGGAATTCAAAGTATGTACCTGTTAAGTATTTAAAATAAGAAGAAAGTATTATCTTCCTACACCTTTACGAAAATAAATAATTTTATATAGGTATTCTGTTAATTATTTCTTTCCGTTCCTTCTTTGCTCTATATTGTTTAAATCTAAAGAAGTAATCTAGAGAAGACATATAATAATTTGATTTTTATAAGTCATTTGGTTATTTTAAATATTTGAATTTCTCTCCGCAAAGTAGCATTTAATAATTGACAAATTTAATTACATTCGTCCTATCACCTTCAGAAATGTATTGTACTGCAGTCGTTGGACTCGATGATTAAAAAAAAAGATTATAGGTAGGTATTACCAGCGTTTAGGGGTATTCTATTCTGTAGAGAGTTATAGTTCTCTCTATTATATAAATTAGTAAATATGCCATTTATTTTAAAAATTTGTCGGATCATACAGGTGATGTAGAAAAGCATGAACATATATTTATTTTAAAATGTGATTATATTAGACGGCGTCTGTTTCATTTATTATTATTTTTTTTAATTTTGCTGCTAGATCCATAACATGTTTTTATTTTGTTTCATTTATTATATAGTATAGAGGATATATATCGACGGTTAAGATTAAGACATTTGTTATTTTGTTTTTTAATATGTTAACTTGTGACTATACATGTACATTGTATGTAATATGGTCAATAAACTCTTTTCTACTCTTTTCTAACCCTGACTAGTTGATACAAAAAATTAACCCATTAAGAAATAGACCCGCAATGATCCATTTTCAAAATCAAAATGCTAATATTATAAAGAAAAAGATATTTTATTTGCTTTGAAAATGTTCGGCTAGAGGATCATTATAATATAACAAATATTTAGATAGATGATGGGGTTCGATCATATCACCTATAACTTGTTTCTAGTTCCCAAATATCAATAGCTAGGTATAGCAAAAATTATACTTATTTAAATTTAAAAAAAAAATCCGTCATACCATTGATTAATGCATTCCGACTGAAGGAAACACAAATTTAAGTACTTGGCGATCTGGACGCCTCTTACTGTGGGTCTATAAACGACGCCAACGATGCCGATGCTATTTGGCAGAACAGCCGCAATTCACATATTAATTAATACACCGCGGCTCAATTCAAAACATAAATTTTTCACACCTTGCACCGATCTCCACATATACCTACCTGCTTATAGGTAGCGCGTACCTGGGTACTATGCGAGCTCCATCCCCCACCAATAAGGGTCGCTAAAGCGACGCCGACTGGCGCCAGGCGTCGCCGGCGTCTGTCTGGACAAACCGCCGCATTACCTACTCACCCCCACTGCCGCACAGTTATCAGGCAACCTAATCCTTTTTAATAATCTTATGCACTGATGGTATAAGTTTTCATTATTATGATGTAGTAGCGCCTAAAAACAGAGCAGAATAAAACAGAATCAAACAATTTACCGTAATTTCTGGTATACATATAATATGGAGTTTGTACCTACTATTACAGGGATTGCCTAGTTGACTTAACTATAGTTTTTTTTGCATTTTCCTCGAAAACGAGCCATTTTTAAGAAACCTACCAAGAGCACCTTTTTGTATAAAATAAAATTTTACATAATATTATAGGGGACAAACTTAACTTAAAAAGATAAGAGAATAAAATATTCGCTGACATGCTAGCAACTAGCGCCCTATGCTTTATACAAAAAACTAATAACACCAGCGTGTTCGGTATCATCAAAAACGTACCTATGTCAAATTTTAATCAAATACGTTATTCTTTAAAAAAGTTTCATCCACAATTTGATTTTTTAAAATTATTTTATGCGCCCTGTATATAAAAAATAACTGGTTCTAGAGTATATGTTTATTAAGAAAACTGTACTTATTTTTCAATGCTCTATCAGCCCTAGTAATATTGCCATGTCTTTTTGAAACACCCTGTGGAACAAAACTAAGCACAAAAATAAACTTCTTGGCGGTTTCTGTATTCACTGTTACTACGAGTATCTAAATTGTCCTCAAATGATATAATAACTTTTAAATAGTATTGCAAAACACTTTATTGCTATTTTAGCGTCAGATTTTAGCAATTATTTTTACATGTCTATAAATAAAAGTGAACAATGTTATATTTAATAATAAGTAAGTAAGTTTATAAGAATATTTATGTCTACAGGTATATAATATATAAAATATATGGTATATTTTCATGATTTTATCTGAAACTTAATAGACCGTTTTGCTGCTATTTATTCGTATATCTTCCCGTTATTTATTACCCCTTATATAGTTCAGTTATTAAATATATAAAATCATGTTTCTTTGTTGAACATATTTTAAGAATATGGCGCCCTTAGATAGGTACAGATTGTTTCTCTATCACATAAATTCATAAGGTAAAAATTCACTAAATAGCTAATAGTTAAATTTTTTAGGTTGTATTGAATATACTGGAAGACAGATTATGGATCATCACTAAGAGCCACATAATGTTGACGGAATTTCTAATAATAAAAATTGGATATAATAACCAGTTTTTTTATTACTGGGTAAGTAATAACTAGCTTAGTCTATGATGTTAATGTCGTATATGTATTTTATTATTCATACAAATTTTTGGCGAAGGACGTACTGTAAATATATTTATTATCTAAATATAGAAATAGCATAAAAATAAAGTCCTCATTATTATTATAATTATTTTATTATTATTATTTTTTTTTCCTGTCACACCTTCCGAAGCTCCGACATATTCGGAGATGTCCTGAAGAGTGAAACAATGACCACTCTCCACTCCGTGGAGTCAGTAATCATTTCGCCCGTAAATCGTGTGATTGGACGATTGCTTTCTGCATTCTGCCGGCTAAGATCTCTGCCGAATTTCGGCAAGCCGGTATGATCCTTAATTCAGAAAGCAGCGTATGTCTCATTCCACCCAGGACGCCTATAATTAGCACCACAACCTTAAGGCTATGTCCTAATTGCACACATCGTTCGTTCGCTCGAGCGAGCGAGCGACGCGATAAAAAAATAAACCTATATAAACTTGCAGGTGTATCCAAATTTACAAAGACAAGGCGGCAACGCGTTGTAACAAGATCGTGTCGCATCGTCCAATTGTTTGATTTTCAAGTCAGTTTGATTTTAGTCGTTCGTGTGGGATTTGAAATATATGGGACCCTATTATAACGGAATAACAGAAATCGGTTTTTAATTCGTTGTTACGTGAGAGCATTCCTTTTATCTGCTGACTGATATAGTCAAAAGTTGAAATTTTCATTCTTGTGTACTGAATAAACAAATGTGGATCGTCTTGTAGTTTTGAATAAAGGTGATGAAATTTTCCAAATTTTAGTCTGTCAGAATATATTGCATGCCTATGATGACGCTTTTTCTTTTTAGTAATCCGTAGATATTTCATATATATATATATTGTCACATAAAATCATACGTCTGTAGTCGTCGCGGGACATTTTCGTACTGAGCCAATTTTGCCACAACACCGACAATCGTGTGAATAAGCGAGCGAACGGGCGTTCAACGCATCGCTCGTTCGCTCGAGCGAACGAACGATGTGTGCAATTAGGACATAGCCTAACAGAGTGGTCTGGATACAGCCTGCGGAGCTCGGAGAGAAGATCTCGATACTTCCTCCGTTTCTCCTCCTCTTTTAGGACGAAGTTGTTCTCTGTGGAAGCCGATAACTGAACTCAACCACAAACATTATTAATGTTAATTACCAACATGCACAAATGCCTTAAACTGGATACCTCAGTCAAAAAAATAATACATATTTTTTTGTGTATTATCACAATTTATTTTCTAGGAAAAATTATTATTATTATTATTATTATTATTATTATTATTTTGTTAATTCTTAAACCATTGTGATATTTATTACATGTCAACACTTATCTGTGTATGTTTCTACTATATATTTTTCTTGATGATTTTATAATATGACTTTTTTCTGACTTAATATCTGGTTCATATTTTTTATTTATTTCGTTTATTATTGAAGAATTAAGATTTTATTGTAAAATAATACAGAAAAGCGGCAAAATGGAACCTGCACGCGGACAGCCAACACCCTATGACCAACCCTGAGCACTGTACATTTATAAAGAAATTAAAATTCAATCTCATATTTTTTCTTAAAAAATTATTCTAGCACATCTGAGCATTAACTTTTTTTGTCAGCTTCACGTGACTAGTAAATGAAGAGAAGCAAATATAAAAAACAAATGTTTTTGAAAATATTTCATTATTGAATATTAATCTAGTGCTAATGTAACTTGTAACTTGTGCGATTTACCAGTGATTTTATTTTGCTATGGTTCCACCTGCATCTGACTCACGTCGCATCAAAACAAAGGGCACTTACGTCTAACGCCGTGTTTATGTTGGAATTGCGAGAAGCAATAAAAGCAACGATGGTAGCAAAGCAACGAAATACAACTTATGTTTTTGAATGCAGCTGTTCATGTTGAAGCGGCGAGTTTATACAGTTCGTCGAGTGAAGGTTCCAAAGGGTGTGGCTAAATCGGGGCTAAATGCGCAATGAACACCAATGAAATTCATTTGTACACGACGAAGTGGGAGAAAGTCTATTTCTTGACAAATCACCGTGCCCTTGAGCGCGCGAATGTGCGTGGCTAAATGCGCAGTCGTCTTTTGGTCGTCTAAAAAACGAAATCTGGGACCTCGACATCAAAGGAGCCGACGTGAAGACGACGGACTGTATAATAGATTGTGGCCAAAGTGCATATTTTTTTTCTCTCATCGACTGTACTGCACAGGGGACAGTGAATAGTGAATCTATTTACAGTTTATCTAGTTACTAAATATGATGAGTATTAAAAAATTAATTAGAGAAGGTTCTGTCATAGCACCTGTCTATCGTGACAGTTGTACCAAGTTTTTTCAATTAGATATACTCAAAAAATTTGGGGGATACTTTCTCCGGTCATTATATAAATGATGAAATGAGCACAATATTTACGTTTCCTATGCACGTATTTCCAATATACCATTCAGCAGAATTTGAAGTTAAAAATTTGTTTTCACCATCACTTATTTCATAAACGGGGACTTGGGTCAACTGCTTTTAATTTACTAGTATCACAGCTCCAACATATACACATCGAAGAAAGATACTTTTGAATAGCTGTCATCGCAGCGTTTATCAGCGCTCGTATAGCTTTTATCGCAGCTTCAACATAAATACGGCCTTAGTGCGTGACGTAAAAAAACGTGATTGTAAAGAAAGAGAGTAAAGTACCGACAAAGCAGGCCCGGATTGGGCCGGCGAGTTACCGAGTAAAACTCGGTGGGCCGGTCACTCCGGGGGCCGGTTAGCTCCGATGTATACCACTCTTTAAGTTTTTAATATAATCAAATAATATAATAATAATCAAGGTCCTAAATAGTTATTAATTTCATAAGCATTTACCATGGTATTTTGTTTGTTTTCAAGATACAGCATTTAAAAAATGTTTGTAAAATTTAAGTTTTTTTAATATCTTCCGATTGTACTAAAATATTTGAACCAAAATTGATGCACACTGTGACCTTGCATGTAGCTATTATGTGTCACAATATTCAGTTCATTCAGCATCCAATGGTGGAAGAAAAGGGCCTTGCTGGTGCGACTTCGCCCACGTCTAGATTAGTCCACGCTACGCCACTGCACAAAATCGTTCACTGGGAAGCAGCTAAGAATCGAACGTTGAACGGGCTCCAGCCTTAAAAACTTATTATTATTTTAGTTAGATACTAGGTATTTTTGTATTGAATCGATTTTATTTAGTATTTAGGTTGTTTCTTTTAGTTTAGTCTTTGTTTGTTTCTTGAAATTTTTATGGCATAACTGCTTATTAACACGTTAATAATTTCTTTAAGTGTTTTTTTTCGTTTTTATTTGCTATTAGTGGGCAGGGTTTACTTAAAAATCCGCTTTTATCCGATAAATGATCTCTCTCTAATGCTTTTTCCAAAAACTATCCTTGTGTAAGTCTATATATTTGTATAAATGGACTTTTTATTGAAATTCTAAGGTGCCAGGAGAAAGCGTGACCTTGAAAATTTTGAAAATTTTCGCCTGCGGCGCCATTACAAGGCCACTAGTGGGCCGATACAAAAAATCGAACTCGGGTTGAAAAAACTTCCCAATCCGGCCCTGCAACAAAGTAAATACAATATTTTTATTTTTGTTTTCAGATTTAGACAGTAATATAACTAATATACGGATATTTTGAAAAGAAGTATCACATATGGTACCAGTGAATCTACTGCTAAAAAGAACACGTTTGCGTAAAAGTTGATATAACAAAATGTTCACCCCTTAAAAGATAGAGCCCTTCAAAGTTTCCAAAAAAGTATGAAATAGCGGCTGTAATTTGAAGACTAAAAAAATGTAAAAAAGTCAAATTCTCTACTAATGCATGCAACTTTTCAACAGTGTTTTGAAAATTTTGCCTTTAGGAAGGGATTGAAATAAGCATCCCCTAAGTTCTTTTTTGCTACAACTTATTTGTTTGACATAAATTAAGTATTAAAAAACACATATCGGATCGCCTGCATTAATTTAAATATTTTACCTCTTCTACTTTAAAACTAATTAACAAAATAAATAAATTCATTCACATATGACTTCATTGATAGGAATTGTAGGAGATTTAATATATATTATATATATTAGCTTAAAATACCTTTCTAAAACAGTAAAAATATCAGTAAATAAATCAATAAAACAGCTATAAATTAATAATAAATTTTCGTGCAAATTTGCATTGTCCACTTTTGTCAATTTCATTTTTGAATCATCTTTATGCTATTCAACATTACATGGCTAAATAATCAGTTATTAAATCACAATTATTTCTATAGAATCTTAATACTTTTATTTGATTGGACTGCTGACATTTTTGTGAAAAGCTAAATACTAGAAAAATAAAAAAATGTGTATTTATAAACTTCTAAAAAATTCACTTCCTTATTCAATAATTATTGATTACTGTAGCCAGCAGAACAGGGCCACATATTGCAGACCTGAATCCGGTCACCTGATGCCAGTGTTGCCAGGTCTCATGCTTTTGCATGAGATCTCATGCATTCTGAGGAAATCTCATGCTCTCATATTTTAATTACAAAATCTCATGCTTTTTAATAGACACAAAAAGAAATAATAAAATTATTAAAATTACTCTTTGAAATCTACCAAAACAAAGACCTAACGAGAAATAAAGGCAAAATCGAGGGCAAAATTGAATAGATAGAGATAGGTATCTACAATATTTGGGTACTTGAAATGCCCTTTATTGTAGACTGCTCCCTTAATAATTAGCAATGAATACATAAACGGGTATGACAGTCGACGGATGTGCGGTGTGTGTGCTCTATTCACGCTATATTGCAGTGATTCTTAACTCTATTCCGTAAGGGTACCTACATTTTCTGGAAACAACAGATTTTACGACCCGTGAGTCACCCTGCGTCACGTCAACTGCGCCTCAACGTTCGCCCGGCCTAATAATAAAATAAATTAGAAAGGTTACGTGGTTAATAACTTTTAAGTCAGTACCTGTAAGTACCTACTTACAATGTAATATTATGATAAAATAGCATAACATAATGCTTTTTAATGAAATCAAAATGGCATTACAAAAGTAATTAAAAATTAAGCTGTGTCAAGAGGTGTTTCTTGATAAATTAAGCCATATCATGCTTTTTTCTCCAAACCTCATGCTTTTTTGAAATATTCTCATGCACTGAATTTTTCTCACCTGGCAACACTGCCTGGTGCGAACAGTGGAAGCACGCTGTGGTGGAAGTATGCGTGTAGCATGACACAAATACACGTAAGCGGCAAAACACAATTCACCATCAAGATCCTCACTTTCCAAATATGTATTTATATTCAAACCACAGATCATAAAGTTTGAAACGAAAGCAGTTTATTTTATTGCGTTAGAATAGAAAATAAGAATATGAGCTGTTAGTTAATTTAATAAACAGAAAAATAAGATTGTAGAAAAGAGTTTTCAGCGATATGCCAAAATTTACAGTTTCTATTTTATTTCCTTTAAACATATTAAGATAATTCAAATGAATTCGATATACCTACTTTATATAAAGAAACATATAGAGTTTTACAGATTATCGTGTGGGTTTCTCTTACTGCATAAGGTGCATTATTTGCGAAAAATCTAATATTTATAAGAAAAATTCATTAGTAAAAATTGTAAAGCAATAGGTATACAGATCTTTTTTCAATTTTTGGTCTAAGTATAAATTTATGATGATCTGAAATAAATATTATTTTGTAGTCATTTTTAAATTAAATTTAAATTTATTTAAAAGAATAGTTTTGTAAGTTAAAACTTGTAGAGGTACAGAGAGTTTGCTCAAGGGCTAAGTTGTTTTTACTGCGCTGTTATTATTTTTTTCAATAAAAGTAAATATGTAGGTACAATATTTATTCATGAGTTTCTTTTTCCAAAGTTTCTCTGGACATCTTTAGTCAACCGATCAGAAAATTTTGTCAACAAAAACTACGAGAAAAATTTATCATTTGGCATTGCTAATACGGCGCTCTTTGTGGACGAAACTGATTTAATACTGAAATTATTATCTAGCTGATATTTGCTGAACTGATAATTAATTGTTCATTAGACATTAATTTATGCGCATTTTATATTTTTAAGTTTTTTTTCACGAGTTATCCAGCATATAAGTAGTATAACAATTTTCTAGGTATATTGCTTTGAGTTTCATTAATACATGAAAGTGAAGATGAACTGGATAACTGCACTTCTGTAATTTGAGTCTAAATATGAGTATTTTTTATTATTGAAAACGTGATGAAATTACTATAATTACTTATCAGAATTCAAAATCTATGGTTTTAGTCAATTTTCGTCTTAAGGAAAAGTTTTAATCCTGGAATGTCTCATCTAGTTTTATTATAATTTAAAAATAAACATTTGTATCCTCCCTGCTTCATGACTAACACATTCACTTAATAATAAATTAAATAGTAATCCTATTGAATGTTATTAAAGTTATGAATTTAACTGTATAAGTACATACATGTTTTCGCAATAATAATGACACTCCCTCAAAACAGCTTTTGACCTTCTTGAAGCTCCGACTAGAAATTTCACTAAATATATATTGATAAGTGAAACAATTAATGTTAAAAGTTGAAAGTCATAAAAAATTCTTAAATTTATCTAGATCATTTTAAATTATAAGTATATTAATTTAGGTTCTCGACAATTCACATATCTATAATTATTTTTATGTGTATTATAAACAATATTTTTCAATTTTACTCTACATTATGTAGAATAAAGTGATAGGTATAGGTATTTATCTAAATACCTCATTTTTTATATGTTAAAATATTGTTAGTGAATTGATTTATAACGATAAAATATGTTACTAATAATCCTAGTTGGCCTTTGTCGGCCCAATATTTAACTGAAATAAGCGTTTCAGGGCCAAATCAATTTTTGCATTATTTGGCTCACTTTCGAACACAGCGTCTGTTGTTATTCTTTTATGAACTGAATAATCTGAATATTGCACGAGTAATTAGCAAACGTAAACAGCCTTCGGCAAGCAAAATAAACACACATATTATTCGCCGAGCCCCCACAAGGTCATGCTCACGCCGACGTCGTGGAACTCCTAGGAATACCAGAATTACATAATCTCCTCAGTATTCGGCCGAATATATAGAAACCGCACACACCACGTCACGGTCAGGAGCGTTGTCCTCCACCTGGTTACGTCACGCAGTTGGCAACTCGTCTCCGAACAGCTGATCCAGCTTAATTTTGCAAAATCTCAACTTGTGCAATAGAAAATTGTGAATTTTCACAAATTTTGAGGTAGCACGAAAGTTCTCGCTTCGATCGGTACATCGTAGTCGCCTTTCATTTGTTTTCGTGTTTGTAATCTAGTGATCTTGGTTTTAAATAGTCTCGGACTTCGTGTTTCAGTTCCAGTGTTATTCATAGGTTGGTGTGGGGTGTGCTTCCCTGTGCTGACGCGTACTGTGAAGGTAAGGAAGTTATGTAAGAGAATGAAAATCTCTTGAGTTGAAATGTCGAGACGGTACAATAACAACAATTAATGCAATATTATATCTGAGAGCATCGCGCGAGGTCAAATGCGGAATATTTTCGTGCAAATCTTCCAGTCGTTCAGAGTAGCAGATATTGTAATTAATAAATGCATTTTTGCACAACTGGAATCATATTATTTAGTGTGTAATTAATATTATTTACGGATTGTTAAAGACTAAACAAACTATTTTATTCCAGATATTAAATATAAGTACACCGTAATAATCAAATAGTTGTGGAATAAGCATATATTTATTAATTAATGCTTTTCCAATTTACTTAACTTTTAAGTTGCCTTTTTGGTATTTTTGATAGATACATATTTTCAGTATTTTACTGATAAAAAAAATAATTGGAACAATAAACTTTTTTTTATTACTGAATTTATTACATATCCAGAAGATGGAAGAAATGTTATTTTCCTAATATCAGTTTCTAATAACATTTTAACAGCTAAAATCGTACATTGATGTGTTGATTCATTTAATGTATCAAGTGTTCCTCGTTTTTTTTTAGAAATTTTTTAATATTCTTTTCTATATTTATTAACTTTTTCACTTTCTTGAAGTGGATTTTTATTCGTTTTTTTTTATTATGATTTAGTGCATTATATAATATCGCAGTGAACACCAATAGGGTAAATGTGGGAGAGATACTGCAGATTTCGAGCATTTAGTATAACTTTTAATGAAAACAAAATTATTATAATCTGAAAAGATATATATGATTTGGAAATGTGTATTAACAAATAAATGCACTTCAATGTTTAATGCAAATGTAAATAACTAAATAAAAACATACTTTTCACATCTATGTACTCGGCCTTATTTCCACTTTTCAGACTGTTACTGATCGCTGGCTAACTTGATTTGTTTACAACTCTCAAATCAACGTGGTGTCGACCTACTTCAACGCTCGACCTACCAGAAGTGCCGTATTACCGGCCTATTATAGGTTGATTTGCTTTTTTTGCAAAAGGTCGAGTAAACATTTTTTTTTCGATGTTCTGTCTTTATTAGGCCTTCCAAATACGTGGTCAAAATTAATGACATTATGACTGAATCACCCTATATATTGTCCCTATATATCCCTCTTTTATATAACCTTACTTATGGAGCATTTATCTTTCATAAAAATTCTTTTTAAATATCAACTAGTTGGGCGGATGTTACTTACCTAAGCGCTTTTCGAACAAACACGGCAGATAATATTTGATATAAATCTTGAATTTGCGCAATCTGTTGTTATTTTACAGTAAACCACGCTTTGATCACTTGTACAATAGATAGTTGGCATCTCTCCCATCGTGGCACTTCTCCCAGATTTACCCTATGTTTTAAAAAAAGAATATTGATAATGTAGTAGAATTAAAATTACTTGGTGCAATTCGAACTTCAGCATGGAATTATATTTGTTTTATAAAATGATTAATTAATAATAAGCTGAGTGGTGCAAACTCTCCACAATGGAATTAATGAGATACAGAAACGCATGTCATGCAAACCTTCTACCGTGCACAAAAAAACGGAAGAAACGCAAGTAGCACAATCTGTTCACAGTGATGTATTGAAATTTAATATACATTGGGTGACACAAAATCTCCACAACACGTAGATAACTTACAACAAATGGCTCAAACTTTCTTCAATGGTGTTTGTTCGTTTAGTTAAATTACTTTAAGTGGCATAAACTCTCCACAATACATAAAGCGTTTCAATTCTATTCTCCAAGACATAATTAATTATTTAGGGAAACAGGCTCACCTGTACATTTCTCTTTTACACACGCTAACACACTAACAGAACGAAAAAACAGATCTCTCACTACTGCTACATTAATAATGTTCAGTATTGAAACGAATATTGTATACCAAATAACATTTTAATTTGCACTCCAGTCATTATTTTGAAAGACTTTTGGCTTAAAAAATATATATATTCTTTTTTGTTAAATTTTATCCAATTCCATTTTAAGGATTAAGAAAACGTACTTTTTACATAAAAACTGCATATTTAAAAAAATTGAGGATCAACTTCCTTAAAGGAATAAATCAATACTTGGAGGATCCCCTCTTCCATTCAATTTTTCTGGGAATCATGCATCAACGTTAATGCCGGATAACGTTTCCATAATATTCAATGGGCTGGAAAAACATTTTATAAACAAATTAACGTATAGACGTAAGCCCATCTGAAATCCATAAATACCAGATAGAGACGCCGATTTTGATCTATATTATTATCTATTGTTTGTTTTAAAATAAAGATCTGATCTATAGTTGATCTATTTCTATTATCTCTGAATCTACATTGATACCGCTCAATTATTTGTTTCATCATTAAATGTATTCTTTGATTGCTATCGCCATTATACAATATTCATCAGTGCAATGTCTCTATAATTATTGCACTCCGTCCGATCTCTTGTTTTATGTATGGTACATATTAACGCATATTTCCATCTAGTAGGCATAGTTTCTTTATCCCCTGTTTCTTTTATTATTCCGTATATGTTTTTCTTCTTTCCCTGACCCCTCATTTTCACCAGGTGCCTTATTGTTTTTAACGAACTAATAATTTCCCTGATTTCATTTTGCTTGATCCCTCTTCGTAATCATTGAATCTTAGGTATTCTATTTCATCATTTTCCCCTTCTTCTACCCCAAACACCTCTCGAAAATACTCCACCCATCTCTCCAAACATCCTTGACTTCCCCCATTAGTTGCTCCTGTTTATTCTTTCAAAATTGTTTTTTTCTCTGCCGGTCTCTTGTTCTTCCGTTCTTTTCACTCCTGGAAAACTCCGTTATTCTTTTTTAACATATTTGTCCTCCAGATTCTGAATTTGTTTTTATGTGTTCTCATTTCTTTTTTCTACGTACTGTTTTGGTCTGTTTCTTACATTTACCTTTGGCATTATTATTCAATTTTGTTCGCTTTCTCCTTTTTAAATGTTATTCCTTCCTCACAAAACCAGAGCTTTCTTTTAACGTCCTTCTGTGAACCTTCCCCCATTAGTTTTTCAATTTCTTTCCATCTTTCTTCTAGACCACATCTGGTTATTTCTCTGTTTATTCGTCTTTGAAACTCATTCACAATTTTGTTTTTGAACTGAATATTTGTCTTTTTTTATTATACTTTGCAGTCGGCTTTCTATGTTTTAGCATTGCCTAACTATCCAAATCTGCCCCCTTACCTAATTATCTAATATTTTTTTTACTGCATTAGAAAGGTATTTTAAGTTAATATAAATCAAATATCCTACAATTCCTATCAATGAAGTCATATGTATGCTCTCTGATACCAAATATCTAGGTATTCTAATGAACAATTCCACAGACAAAGCTCTATTCAATAATTATCTAAAGAAATTAATCTAGCTAAATTTACTAACCTGGTTTAATAAAAACACTCTATAAATATCTAACTTCACTTTTGAAACAGTGGGAACTCGAAAATTCAACCACAATAGATGCGATGTGACCTACTTCTGCGTTCTTAGGACTGCTTCTTCAGAGACAAGGCACAAATACGAAATGTAAGCATCTTTTTAATATTCCGAAGTGTGTTGCAACCCCTACAAGCTGACACGTTTGTGGCAAATTTGGTGAGGGTACATAGTTCGGATATTAACAAATTAATATTTCGGTAGTAATAAGAGTTGCGTTGCATCCCCTACGGCCTGACACCCAATGTGGCTATAATTGGTGTATTCCTCACTAAAAATCACACCTTTATATTATATAAAAATTCTTATATTTGCTTATTTTCTTTACTGATGTTCACTGGTGGTGATATATTATATTGGAAAATGATCCTTATTCTGACAGATGATCCACAAATAACAAATCTTTATATAGTAAATGAAAATGTGAATATTATTAATGATATGGTAAGTAACTTATTGTTTTACTAAATTTTTGAGTGTGTGACTGGTTTTTTGTTGAATTTTATGGCTAGCTAGCGTTTATTTTCTTTTATTATATTTATGTGCATATAAGATACCTTTATTAATGTTGATCTTTATAGGACTTCTACTGGATATCTTGTATAAATCCCTCAGAACTTGTGATATGGGGCTGCAGATGTTGATGAATGCTTTACCCACTGTATGGTACTGTCTAATTCCTAGATTGGACCTGGATCTCTGTTTCTAATACTGATCAACAATTTTCTTATCACGTTAGTATTAATTTTAAACTTTTACTTTAACTTTTTCTTGTTAATTTTATTAATTTTCTGGAACCTCTCTCAAAACCGACGCTGCACGTTATTTCTTTTCTTCGTATCTAATCAACAAAAACTTGTTTTCTTTTTTTTTTAATTCTCTATCCAATTGATATCTTGATTCCTTGTTTTAAAGCTTACATACATATTATGGTTCATACATATGATTTTAATGAGTTTTTCGATGTACTGTTTATATGTTTTTCACTTCACTGCTTAACCTACTACAATTTTTTTATGTATTTACAATTTTACTTATAATTAAATATTAAAATATTCTTAAATATTACTCTTTTTGTGTACATTTTGATATCTCTTGTGAAGCCAACTTTATGCTTGACATTTGTCCTTGGCTATGAAATTTATTTGACATTTCTGAACATTTTATAAAATTTATTTACTTAAATTGTTAATACTTTTATTATTTTTGCTTGACTCCTCTCGATATATTTAGTAAATTAATATATGATCTTTACTTGTTCTTTCTATATGCTTTGCTCTGGGTTTAAATCTGTTTTTGTTTATGTACTCTTCATAAATGTGAGATCATGTCACAATATTAGATAAATTTTAACTATATTTTAATTTCTAAAATGTTTAATTTATTTAATGTTCACTATAATAAACTACCTATATGCTTTGTGTGTCAGAAACATGGTGTACGGAGTTTAATTATAAATATATACGTTTTAATAATTTTATCGTGGCTGATTTTTTTGTAAGACAGAACCACATACACGGTGGAGTAATGATTCTAATTAAGGAATATATTCAATATGAAATTATTCACTTTGCAAGAAACGCCTCGATTGAAATGCCAGGGGCGTATCCATGGGGGGGGGGTAATGGGGGTAATTACCCCTCCCCTCAAGAAGCTTACTGAAATAAAATCCATTACTTTATAATTTTCGAATAAAACAGAGGTGAAGTATTTGTAATTTGAATTACTTGATAATCGCATGCAAACAATATTAAATTGTGTAATAAGTAATATTTCTATAAGTAATATTTAGCGTTTACTAATGTGACTTTCAAATCTAAATTCTGTAATTTTTCTCGATGTTGCTGCATATATGAATGCTGAAAATACCTCTGATCTAGAAAAATACAATATTTTTAAATATGCTTTCGAACCCAGCAAAACTTTCTCTTTCCCTATTCTGTTCATAAAAAATCCTTGCTCTTCTACATATACATAGACATATTAAGTTAGACATTTCAATTATTGATATGCAAGTAAAAAAAATAGAAAAATTAATTTAATTTCCATTATCTTTTATTTTTATAATACTGCTGCAATGTATAAATTTTTAATTTATATTTTATTATTGATAGTGGATATTAACTTCTTTTATTTGACAAAAGTCTTTATTTATGTTTAGTTCTTTAGTCTGTTGATGTTATAAGTCTTTACAACTTTACCCCCTCCAAGATAAAATCATAGATACGCCCATGTGAAATGCACTCTGAATGTTGTGCTGTGCAAATATCTTTTAATAACACTACTTATTGTGTAATTTTGACATACAGACCGTCGGGTGCTGATGTTGAGATGTTTTTTGATCATATGACAGATCTGTTGGGCCATTGTGTTCAACATTATACTAAGATAATTTTTTGTGGTGATATGAATATTGACTATCTAAGAGAATCCAAAAATAAAACCATTTTGATGGATCTTATGGACTCCTATGATCTCATTATTCAGAATACTGAGCCGACTAGGGTTTTTACGAATTCACTTGGTGTAACATCTACATCAAAGTTAGACTATGTTTTTACGAATGTAGATAGTGATGTTTGCTCCGAATCGGTACAGGATCTGAATTTGGAAGATCATTACGGTCTAATACTAGATATTAAACAAAACTCCTCCACTAGGGTACAAAAATTTATTGATCATAGAGAAATTAATGAAACTGCACTATGTGGCCTTCAGAGTCATCTCCAACAGGTAACGTTCAATGACTTATACAGACATAGTAATGTAGATAATATGTTAGAAGAATTTTATGAAATAATTAATTATGCTGTTGATATGTTTTGTCCTATAATTAAAAGAAATTTGAACAAGCAATGTTTTAATAGATGTAAATGGATTACTAGCGGTACTACTGAACTTGGCATTAAAGTAAACAATTTAAATTGGCTAAAAAAACAACTTTTTGATCCAAATCTTGAAGCTGAGTATAAAAAATTACTTAAATGTTACAAAAACAAGTTAAATTTTGATAAAAAAATGTACTATCAGAGTAAAATCACAAGCAAGACAATCGACCTGTTCGAGGATTTTTCCCAAAAAACAATTGTTTCGTTTTTATTGAATTTATTCCATACTTTTGGCGCATACTGTACATGTTAAAAATCTTACTTTGTAGTAGTCTATGGTCAGTTCGACACAAAGCGGTCCTTGATGCGTCTAGACCTCATAGTGCCTTCTCTCTTTTAATGGAATAAGTTTATTATTAAACTCACCGCTTTCTATAAATGATGTCAAGTATACTCGTATAAAAGTACATTAATAAAAATATACTAAGTACTTGTAGTCACGCTCGGCTAAGAAACAATATATATATGTGACATGTCCATGTGTATGTGGTTATTGATTTTGTTTCTGAGTATGTAGCTGCTATATTGACCACAACAGATAAATATTTAGTCAAGTTTAACATATAAACATCGAATTCATTTTAAATATGTCGGCTGTGACCAGCATAAATTTTCTTATGTAAAGAACTGAATCCCGCTGAAGTTAGGCCACTTATATATGTATTTGTATGACATATTCCGCAATTAGCAATGTTTTACTTGCACCTTCTACAACTAGAAACAACCAGCTCTTAGCTGTCTTTGATTTCTTGCAAACTATTTGCGTATTATTCCTGTTGCTCTTCATTTAATTTCTTAATGTTCATAATTTCCATTTTCAAATCTTTCCTCAGTTGCTCTTCACTTTACTTCTTCTTTCATAATTTCCTTTAATTGTTTAGAAAATTTCACTGTCTCTATGGTTTAGTTCTTCATATCCTCGGTGGAACGTACTCGTATTTGTGGAACATCCTACTTTTGTAGAGAAACGTTGTTGGCAATTAACCTTCAAATTGGAGGAAACAAAATAGATTACGTAATGGCAGTTGTATCAACTATCAACAATGTTATTAATTATTTATTTTGACGTTCAGGCTTTTGTGTTGAATTTTTCAAAACAGACTAACACCGCCTTACATTTACCAGTACATCTGAACCGACCATTAGGTGTATGAACAAATCCACAGTGTAAATTAAATCATAACATTCACTTGCTGTGTTTGTTCTTTAAAATGTTATTACGCATATGCTCTATAATCTTATTCCTTATATCATATTAAAAACTCCAGTATATAGCCTTGTTCTCATGGACACGAATTCCTTATATCATATTAAAAACTCCAGTATATAGCCTTGTTCTCATGGACACGAATTTTGCAGATTTTGATTTAAATTATTAATGGCGGGAATGCGTCAAATTTTCGCAAATTTCGCAAAGCAGGAATATTATCGTTATGTTCGTCATTATGTGGGACAAGTAAATTTAACTTGAGCTTCTGAAAATCCACCATGACGGTCAATCACAGTTTTATGGCAAAAATGATAGAAAATATTGTAGTTATATTGTAATTGGCGCGCATTTTTCTGAATTTCGCGTCCATGAGGACCAGGCTTTTGACGAGGCTTATGACGATAAGGTCGCGGTTTAGACGCATCGCGGACCGCTCTGTGCCGAGCTGATCACGGATTTTTAGGAAATCAGTCGCATTTTCTAAACGCTTCCGACTACTTCTACTGTACTATTTAGAGTTCAATATGTCTTGTTTAGGATGTACTTTTATTAGCTTATTTAACGCGATTGGCCAAAATTCTCCAAAAAGTTTCGGAGACCATTTGGTATTTTCCTATTAATTTAATGGTTGCATCAAGAATATTATTTATTATTAAATAATAAAGAATGACAGAAAAGGAGGAGGACCTCTAAGGCCGGTTTTCGGCCCGCTTTGTTTAAAAAAAAACCTTGAGCCCTTTTACATATTAATTCACTCATACCCTGCTCCCCCCCCCCCAAACAGTAATCCTTCCCCCCGCTGACTTTTATTTATAAAGCACCCAAAAGAAACAAATACCTACCACACCCACGTCGTTGTTACCGGGTAACGCTAAGAGTAGTTTCAATAAAATCGGGGAGGGGAAGGGTACTGTTTGGGGGGGGGGAGCAGGGTATGAGTGAATTAATATGTAAAACGGCTCAAGGGTAGTAGTCTGGCAAATAGTTAGTCACTTACAAGGCGTTTATGCTACCCTTTTATTTTATCATAGGGACTGTGGAGATAATAGAACTGTGGAGTGAAAGGGGGGGGGGGAGTATTTGAGGTTCCGTTTAGGGTCAAATCGACTGTTTATGACTTATACTTACTGACGAAAAAAAACAAAAGGGACCGAAAACCGTCCTTAGAGGCCCTCCTCCTTTGTGAGTAGAATGTAACAAAAATACTAGGGCACAGCAATAGTCAAAATCGAAATATTTCTTTTCATTTACTGGTCGATTCACCTGATTCTTTTCACAATGTCAAAATTCATTAAACTTAAAAATAGATAATAGAACTGAGCTGTAAATTGTTAAACTAAAACTCTACTGATTAAAAAAAGAAATGACCAGTCGATTCATTAAGAATTTTAGCATGCATTTTATTTATTAATTAGATACTATATTTAGAAAAGATTATATTAACTTGATGTAATTATTTTTAATACTTAAATTTATATATTTGTTCACGTAACACTCTATTTTTGTGAATTTTATTATAGTTATATTTTTAACACGTCTAGACAAGCTATTTGTACTATATTAATGACGCATTTCCTGATATTTTTCGCATCAGAGCGTCTAATATTTAAGTTAAATTATGATTTTACTGTTGAATTTGTATTATCATTTTTAATTAAAACGGCTACATATATCTGCGATTTATAAAATTTGAAAACCATTGCGAATACGTAATAGAAATAAAAATGTTGACACAGTTTTTTTAAATAAACTTTAAAATAATTTACGGGAACATGAAAATTTATTTATGTCACTGTAAAATATTGCAATTTAACGAAACATACCTGTACAAAGTTGCACACAGCAGAGTTACAGGCGTACAAAACGTGGTCAAACATTTCGAAAGAAAATAATATCTGTGATCTGTGAACATGTGATACATAGTGATTTTCCAGGTTGTTATGCCGTGACCTCAGTAACTGGTAGCTGTCAGAAACAGAGTCAAAATGCTCTTCCCTAGCATTAGCCGGGATTCTTTTACCTGCCCTGGTTATCCTCGGGCTAGGCTCTGTGGGGACAGTCCCGCTATCGGTGTCTCTGGGCCCGCCCATATATCGATTCCGGTTGGAACCGTTCCTCTGATAATGGTGGTCCTCCGAGGTGTTCCGTAGCCGCCGCTGTAAACTAGTCGCATCCCATGCTTGCCAAAGCTTGCTTGGAAGCATGGGATGAGTAAATGAGCACCGGCCGTGAAAGCCTAAAAACCACTATAAATTTGGTACATGATTTAAATTTTGTATTAATCTTCTTTTACCATGAGTTCAAGTAAATTGAAACAACAAGGTTCATTAAGGGTGAATCACACCTAAAAATGTACCAAACTTTTTCCATTGATTGAATTTAAAATGAATCATAATATCCCGCTCAGAATTTAATTTTAAACACTTTTTTTACTATTGTTGAATTTTAAAAAACTTTTAAGGTTTTAAAAAAAAATACATTAATTGATGCAAGATTTTAACTGTTTATGAGAAGAAATCAAAAATTAGTAGGCTTTGTCTTAAAAATTTGACAGTAATACTACGTACTAAGTACACATTTTCATCGCAGGTTGAAGATACATGTTGGGGCCGATATTATTTATCATTATTCGATTGGGCTAGTAATTTTGCCAAATCGATTAAATAGCGAAAGTTATTTGGAATTTCTGCAAAATACTCTCCCTAATTTAATCGAAGATTTACCGTTGCAACTTAGACTAGAGATTTGGTTTATGCGTGATGGGACACCGTCTCATTTTAGAGACTTTTTGAATTTTAAGTTTTCAAATGAATGGTTAGGATCAGGAAATAATTAGCCACCACTATGGCCAGACCTCAACAAATGTGATTAATTTCTTTGGAGAACATTGAATTTTTTTTTTACTCCTCGTCAATTGAATCCCGAGAAAATTTGTGAAATATTATAAATAAATGTAACGTTATAAGAAACAATCATCATTATTTATTAAACAGAGAAAATTTCAATTTTAGGCGAAGAGTAAATTTATGTTTCGGAGAAAATGCTGTCCATTTTGAACAATTTCGTTAAGTGTAATTTATTTTTTTAATTTTCATTTTATAGTTTGAGAACTAACTGCTGTCAAATTTTAAAGACATAGTTTGTTACTGACTTTTTGATTTCTCCTAATAAACGCTATTAAAATCTTGTTTTAATTAATGCATTTTTTCTTAAAAACCTTAAAGTTTTTTAAAGTTTAAGAAGAGTAACAGAAGTCTTTTAAATTAAATTCTGCGCGGATATTATCATTCTTTTAAAATTCGATCAATGAAAAACAAGTTTGGTATGATTTTAGGGGTGACTCACCATCAACGAACACCCTGTAGTGTTTCAATTTACCTGAACTCATAGTCTAAGAAAACTAGTAATAAACCTAAAACATGTAGGCACCAAATTTTTTTATTCCAAGTTAAAATAATTCAGAGATAATTTTTTCCGAAATATTTGACCTTACTTTGAAAGCCTGTAACAACGCCTGTGTGCAACTTTATATATATGTAGGTACCCTGCATATTGTGTTTTACATTTTTACAAATACAAAACATGTTTTAACTATTATGAACAGTGACATAAATAAATTTTCATGTTCATGTAAATAATTTTAATGAACTAAACACCCGAATTAAGATTTAGTCTTTTCTAAAAAAAACATTTTTTATTTTTGGAAACATCGTTTTAAATTTTTAGATTTTTAATAAGATTTTATTTTTTAAAAAAGGTGTTATAGCTAATTTAAAAATGAAATTGTAACTGTTATGGAGAGATCTAAGATTTGGGATAAAATTTTTGTATCATAGCTTGATGTGATAAAAGTAAAAAATCAATAAGCATAAATACAAACAAAACCAAAATATGTCGTGATAAACGTAACATGTTGGCTAGAAAAGTTCTTTCCGAACAGAACGTTGTATCGTATTTGGAATAATAGATGCACGTCCATCCTCTGCGTAGCCGCATACAGCAGCATACTTTGTTGTGATGCGGAAAACCAACAAGTGACAGAAACGGTGCGAACCTAAACGACAACACACATGTTCGCTGTGATGTTACGCGTAAAGGTTGAAATTATATGATGAGGTTGGCAACGAAGTTTTGTTACACGTATGTATGCCATGTACACACTTGTAACCGAATCTCAATCCATACTGTGTGGAGAACGGGCTCAAATTAGATCGTGATACACATATCGATAAGAAAATTTCTGTCCGAACAGAACTCCGTTGCGTCGAGAACATTCTAATATTTTCATCTATAAATCAGTTGTATTTAGAAAGATGTCTACGTCCAGGTCCGAAAATATCGACAAGTGATGACAACTATTACTATATTATTAATAGTTTAACATATAACAAAGAATCACAAACAGACAGTTTATTATAATTAAGTAGTCAGATATGCTAATTGGTTTCGCCGCTGCTACAAAATTTGCCTCAAGATTTCGGTTAAGGTGCGTTTGCCATACAAATCATACCGTTATGACTTACTTTCAGCATGAGCAAATGATTTTGACTAAAGAAGCACAATTTAGGTACGAGAAGGAATATATTTTATACCTCTAAAAAATTACAAGTTCAGTAGCAATACAATTTGCATTACTTATACTATTGACTTTTTAAAGTCAATGCTTATACGTAATATATTTTTACTCTCAAAGTGATAAAACACCATAAAAAAATGAAGAATTTTCATTAAACCTCAACCTTAAAAAGCTATGTCAAGTGTTTCCGATGCTACTACAAAATATGACTCAAGATTTCGGTTCAGATGCGTTTACCTTACAAATCATAATTTTATTATTTATTTCAAGCACGGCCAAATTATTTTTACTAGAGAAGCATCATATAGGTACGAGAAGGAATATAGTTTATACCCCTAAAAAATTACAAGTTCATCGAGTGCATATGCAGCAGCATAATTAGCATTAGTATGTATACCTGAAATATGGTACATAGCTCAGCAGATATAGTAAATTACCATAGATTTTTATCCACCATGATGCACCATAAAAAATAACAAATCTTTAAAATGTTGCCATGCCTCTGTCAATTTTATTTTTAACTAAATTTGTGACATAATAATATTTAATATTTTTGGAAATGTATTTAAATAAAAACTTACCTCATCATTAAATCTTTAATATACCTCATTTGAGGCAATAAAAAATCACAATTTTTTGACAATAATTATTTATTGCTTAAGCAATATATGAAAGAAATGCAGTATGAAATTAGGTATATTAATTGTCACAAAAAAAAAATAGTAACTAGTACAACACAGTCTCAATTACTGTTTATTTGATTATAGATACTTATTTATCTGTACAATTTTGTGGCTACATTTATCTCATTTGATTAAATAATTTAAAATTACGTTGGTAATTGGAATTTCTGGTGACCATACTTGTCTTATTGTGGCTTTCGACTTTTTTTTATTCTTTTTGGGCATGGTGTTTTGGAGAGCTTGTGTACTGGTAGTAAGACTTGATACAAAGAAATTGCACGATTTAGAGTTCACATTAAGGCAAAAAATACTAAAATGATCTAATGTAATAGATATATACGTCACATGAAAATAATTTATACCTGTAGGTTATAATTTCTTTGAAGATGCGTTCATCTTTCTTCTACTATATCTTTAAATTCTTCTGAATGAAAATGTTTAATGCAATTCATTGGTTATCTTACAAAAAGTATATTTTCGATTGCATCTTACAACCTTCCCTTCTGCTTAATGCCTTCATTGCCAGTGACGGAAAAATCCGTCGGGCTCGCTATCACTGGTGCCGCTGACGGAATTTTTCGTCGCTTCTCCGGTGTCATTTATAGCTGGGTTATTTACGTCGGCACTGCATTTGACTAACGGTGATTTACATAGGCACTATGAAAAGGTTTTATGACATAGTTTTTTGCGTACGGTTTATGATTTTTGCTTGTCTTTTTTTAATTAAATTAGTAAAATGATCAGTTATAATATTAACCCAGTAAAGTTATATTTAAAAAAAAATAAATGCGGACAAGCTGATTTTTTCAGAGTGGATGAAAAACTGTCTCCAACCAAAAAATCACTCGACACCCTTGTGGTTTTTTTGCTATTTTGCTTTTATTTACTATACTTATTATGGTTCCGTAAAGATACAACAAAAGGCTAACCAGCTGGTTTTTGAAGGTTTCTTCAAGCACTGTCTTCTGAGTCTCCATCCAAAAAAGCACAGTCCAACCCCTTCGTTGTTTTGCGCAATAGTTTTAAAAACATTTAAGCATATTTAATAATATTTAATGTTCAAGTTAAATAGGTATTTTGATGTACGCCAGTTTGAACCAATGGGATGTAATATCCAAGTAACTTTGTGTTTTCAGTGATGTGAATTGTTAATTGAACTCATTCCACTCCACGACCACCAAGAAACCACCCTTATTGCGCAAAACACCGAAGGGGTAGACTGTGCTTTTTTGGGTATCGACTCAGGAGACAGTCTTTTAAGAACTCTCCTTCATATAATGGGCGGTGACGGTTGGAAAAAAAATTCTAAAAACAAAGTAAAAAAGAAACTACCCCTGTTGAAAAAACGCACAAGGGTCTCTAGTGTAATTTTTTGGTTGGACACAGCCCACCATCCACCATCCACCCTGAAAAAATCAGGTTGTATGTATGTATGTATTTTTTCACTATATGAGTACCTGTGCAAGTACGGCAGTTTATACAGGCATTCGGAAAAGGCTTTAAGAGATAGGTTTTATACGGCTCGAATTCCTTCCTTGTCTTTTTTTATTAGAATAACACTGGAAAAGTGGCAAGGCTGGTACTATCTCAGCCTCAAAAAAAGCCCGAATAAACCATTACCATACAGATGGGGGTTTCCTGCAAATTTCAGAACATAGTTGTTGATGCAGATGAGGTGAATAAGCAAGTTCTTGGCGACAAAATAATGCAATTTAGCCAACTTACCTTAGTCCAAAAGACACAGAATCTCAAATTTAAAGTTTTGATAACTTTTTTCTCACTGTATCAAAGTTTTAAAAGAAAATTATTATCATACTAATTTTATGTTGCTAAATTTAACCATTTTCTGTTTGTTGTTATTTAATTTTCATGACATCATCGGATTTAATATACCTAATACAAGGTTTACATTTTATCACATAACTTACTTAATAAGACTAAACTTGAAATTTAATAATAGATAAACTAATTTTACATACTTTTATCTTCAACATTAAATTACATAAAATGGAAAAATAGCAAATAAATTGAAAACGGTTAAATTTAGCGACTTGAAATTAGTATGTACTTATATAATATTTGCTACAAAAGCTAAGAGAATAATATTCTACTTTGATACATACAATGAAAAAAAATTTATGTTTATCCATCAAGAGTACCTACATTTTGTAGCGGCCACTAGCGTTTTGAACAAATTCGTTTTTCCTGTCCCAGCTACGAGTAATCCACGAATCCAAAGATTCAAAGTAATTCACTGAGAACTTAGACAGACAAGATTTGCGACGTAAAATACTGTCGCTGGTGTATAACTTTCAATTTAGTTAGACGTGCAGTGCCACTGACGGAAAATGCCGTCAAAATTAACATTACAATCCAGTCAGCAAGTTTGCTATTACAGCTCATATAGACATAATTTAGATAGTTTTCAACTCTCAAATTTTATAGAAAAAAAACCACTGGCATGGACAACATGTTATCGAAATTGCCACCGGCAGGAAACCTGTTTCTTTTGGGACACTATGGAAAGTAATAGATTCGTCAGTTGTGAGATTTGACATAAAAGTATGTTTTCTCACCAGTACTGAAATAATAAGCAAAACGTAACTGTAACAAATACCAGACACAAAAATAATTCCAATAACAAAAACATAATGACACGGGACACATGAATACTTCTAAAATACGAATAAAATCCAAAATTTATTAACAAGTAATATTTGACATTTGCCACATTTTAGTCGATCTGTACAAAATCAAAAAATCACATTTCTCATGTGAGCACGTGATATGTAATATAATAACTTAACTTAAGGACTCAGTTTTATATTGCCTGGGTATTGATCAGTTCCGGTCTAGACTGGATGAAAATACTTAAGCGTGAGTTCATCACTTCTAGTTTCCTGTTTTATCGGAAATTTAATTATATAACTGGCATTACAAAAGCTAAGGAGACGATATATTGCTTAAGAATAGTATAATAATAATAAGAATAATATCATAAGAAGTTACTTATGCTATGCTGTGCCCACATAAATAATACTGACTAAAAATAAAAACAAACTCTTTAATGTTTTGAAGCAACCTCTAAAAACCAGTATAATTTACCTGTTTGGAAGCATACATGGGCAGAATTAAAATAAACCACAAGCATTGCAAGCATTAAAACATGCCGAATCTTTAACCATATTAATTTATAAACATTACGAAATTTAAAATTAATTAGAAATTACCGCGATTTGAATCGAAAACAATGTGAGAAAATAATTTGTTATAGACGGACAAGAAATAGTTATTCTGAGCTACTATAAGACGAGCGTTATTGATAAGTAAATATCTTAGGTACCTAGTAATCTCTATATTGTTCCTATTTAAATCCATAAAAATAACTATTTATTATTTGAGATGGAAAAATCCATATTAACTCTCCGTCATAAATTATTGATTCAGCAAAACAAATAGAGTGTAATTTATTACCAGAAACATCGAAGAAGATATCAGCAAATATATGAAAAATGTATTGATTACAGAGCTGAGAATAACATTATGTCTTTTTTAGAAAATATACCATTAGTATATTTTTATGAATTAAGCAGAATTATGAAATATTCTTCATTAGGGTCAATATCTGCTATGCGCATCGCTACTTTGAAAGTCTACAACAACATCGATATTAGAAAATATCTAAAATTAAAAGCATTCTTGAATCTGCAATTGGATGGAATCGTGTTAAAAAGACACGCGTTTTATAAAATGAACAAATTAAAAAATTCGAATGGATTATGATGCGTATTTAGGTACAAAGGTAATTATAAAGAAAATATTTTTGTAAACGATGAATGCAATTATTATTTTAGGTGACAATGATTTTTGGACCGTATCTAGACCGTGGCGCTTACTCACCGTATGCAGAATTTTATAAAGAAATAAAATTTGTATATTTTGAGTATTTCATTAAAAATATACTCTATTTTACCATCACATTTCCATGTACATCATCTTGTTTCGACCACCCTAGTCCCATATTTGGGCGCGGTAAATTTATCTATCCATACAACCCTTTTTGTATGCGTTGCTGTCTCCAAAACTTATTAAACGGGTGAGCAAGAAAAAGAAAGAAACTTAACTAATGCTTATTTTATTAAAGATCCAATAAAACATCACACTCAGTACACATATTTTCAGAAAGAGCAAGTTAGTAATACAATAGTGATATATCTCAAATGGTCAGAAAACTGTGAAGTTATTATTTAAATTTATGTAAACTATCTCCCCTTTATTCGAAATAAAATATAAGAGTCTATTCAAATCCCTTTAAAAAAAATGATTATACAATTGCAGAAATTTTCGCTAGCTACTAAAGAAAAGCGACAATCATCCACTTAATGAAATCAAAAAATGTTTCCAAAGGAGTAAAATTTAGAATATGCAAAACAATTCTGAGACCGTATGGCAGTGAAACCTGGATCTCAATAAGAAGTCAAGAGAAAACCTGTTAAGGAAGATCTTAAGAAGAATTCTAAGGAGAAAGAAGACTGAGGAAGGCTATGTAAGGATAAATAATCAGATATGCAAATATATGCAAAGTATCAGGCACCAAAAATAAATGATGTTGTAAAAGCAAGAAAAGTGCAGTGGCTAGGTCATCTAGAATGTATGGAAGATGAAAGGACAGTTAAAAAAGCTGTAGAGTGTAAACCTAACTACAAGAAGAAAAGTGGGAGACCGAGGAAACGATGGAGAGAGGCAGTAGCAGTAGATCTAAGGGAAAAAAATATAGTGGATTGGAAAAGAAAGGCGAGAAACAGAACGGAGTGGAGGAAAATAACACAACTTTGGGCCTAAAAGGCTTGTAAACAGCTTTAAATGTACTAAAAAAATTAAACGAGTTCAAGCTTAAGCGACAGCCTAACTCCCAGTTCGGATAATAATATTCAATAAACAAGCATATAACGTAGTTAAATTTCCGCCGCACACTAGCATGTACAATATAGCAATAATTGCAAAATTAAATGAAAGTAAGAAAAGCATAAAATATAGGGAAAATAATAATAAACCTCAAAGGTGAGCGGAGATACCAACACGTTACACGAAGACGTTACACTGTCCCGGGGGCGAAGCTATGGAAACGTTACCCAAGAGTTACCATAAACGTAAAGTGGCTTCTCACAGTCTAGACTTTAGAGCACCCAGGTAATGGAGGAGGAGGAGGTCCTCTCAGCTACCTTGGGGCAACGGCTCTGGAGACGTCAGCGTAGGCAATACCTTGCTTATCTCAATATAGTGCGGAGTGCACAGCTATAGCTAAAGTTTATATGCTCTTATTCAATACGGGTTTTCTTTTCTAAAAAGCCTTTCGGGCTAGAGAAACAATGACCCGCGGAAGAAGATTACACGGCCAAGAGGTCTATCCTCAAAAGAGTAATTTTCTTGAAAAATATCATACGACCCGACCCACACCACCACAAATTTCCAATCAGAAAACTTAATTTTAAGTGTATTCAAACTGCTCACACACACGAATGAATATAGATATCACAAAATTTTAAAACCACTCTGCCTTTGGCACGATTCCGGAAAAATAATGGATTCCAAAAAGTAAAGTCGACACTCGTTTCTGAATTTTAAAAATCCTATTTATAAAAGCTTTGCTAACGAATTTAGCCCCTAAGTATTTTAAAAGAACATAAAACTTGTATAGTCCATAAAAGATGCTGCCAGCCATAGAATCTAATTTTTATTGACAATAAATAGATTTTCGATAATATAATAGTGTAGTTATTTTCTCATTTACACAAAATTAAATAAACAGTTAACAAATTTATTTGTAATTATGCAATTAGTTTTAATTATCAAATATAAATCATGATTGATGGATACTGTAAAGTGGATAAGTTGGTATGCCTGCTTATCTCCAAAGGAAGGAAATGATAGGGTAAATTATAATAATAATAATAATAATAATAATAATAATAATAATAATAATATCTCTACCCCTCAATCTAATCACGAGGATTAGCCCAGAAGTCGAAGACTTGTGCGGGAGAGGGGGCGGCATATTATTATTAAGCATGCCGCATTTGCGCCCAGGAACGACTTACGTTGGAACGCCCTAACCACCATTCAGTGCAGGAATGAGGGAAACCTGGAAAACCTCATTAATTAGGGGGGTAGTCAAATGTCAACCAGTATCAATCTCTCACATTGACCCAAGCCAACATTCTTTCACCCTACCATACTCGCAGAGAGGGTGCCAATCTCTCCAGGAATATAGCTTATATACGGTCTACCGGCTGCGGGGGTCGAACCCACAGCGATCCAGTCACCTCGATTCAAGTACTGACGCCTTAAACCGCGCGACCACTGACCGAAATTGAAAATAATAAAGTATGAAATTAGATGTCAAAGCCAAAATATCAACAGGTATAATAAGGTTATGTTTATTCTGCAGAAGAACAAAGTTTTATTCAAATCCAACAATAATTAAAAAATAAATACTAATAGAGATTAATTGTACACGTTTACTTCTTAATCAGACAAGTAAGTAGACGTGTACGCATTTTTCGTAATTTTTAAAATGTCTGTATAAAATGAAACTATTTATTTAATAGTTATTTATGCAACAAGTACAACAAGTAAGTGTTTATTATGTAAGTGTAAATGTAAGTGTTTCACGTCGCGTGCAATAAGAACTTTTTGTACGAGTTGCATATAATATTTTTTCTACGTTCATGCAAAACCAAAAAATGTTTTATTTAGATGAGAGGATGACACTAAGTATAGGAAAATGTGACATCGATTTGAACGTTTATGTTTGTTATGATGACATAATGCTGTAGTAGAATGACAGATGAATGCAATAAACATTGTATCCACTAAATATAGTTCAATAAAGTTTTGTTTTTTGCATGAACGTCGAAAAAATATATTTTAGTTTACGGAAAAATGTCTCACACACGTTCTGACTGACTAGGTATATTTTATGTAGGTCTGAATATAAGGGTGGATCCATCATAGAACTGTAGCGAAAGGAAACGAAAACTTTAAAGTAACCACAAATATTAAATTGTCACTCTCCAAGATATGATATAACGAAAATCATTATGACGAACTGTACATAAATAATGTACACGCTCTAACCTTTAAAATCTAAAAACAATACTTTTGTTGCATGTCGAGAAAAAAGTTGAATTAAAATATTATAATTAATATTTAAAATAAATTATTATTTCCATATTCTTATTCTTACTATTATTATAAGGTGAAATTTGGAACATTACACTGTGTGTTTGAAAATAAAATCCTTCTGATTTTTCTCAATATTTATATTTCGAATCTAATAATAAGAGAACGAGTGAGACTTTTCACTAATTGGTAATATGTACAGTGGCCGCAACATTAAAGTTTTCACCTTTACAGAGGTGAGCCCGTGGACTATTAATAGGGATTTAGGGAGGCATCAGTGTCAATAATTGTTTTTATCTAGGCAACAAAACATGACACTGATTCGGATTGGAAACCTTTATGTACGGCGAGTATAAGCATATAATTTTATTTTTATAATCATTTTTAACACTTTTGATTAACAAATATATATGTATACAGGGTGAGTCAGTCATAATGTCATTAATTTTAAGAGGATATAGGGAATAATGAGTATAATGCGAATACGTGATTAAAAAAAAATCTAAATGCATATTTACGCCAAAAAAAATATTTTCAAATCATTATTTAAACCCCCTTTTCAGACTGTCACTGACCGCTGACAGCCTTAGTCGTTTACAGCTCACAGTTCAATTCGATGTCGACCTGATGCAATGTTGTCAAGTTGTAATATTTTTCTATAGAGTACCTACCTACCTAAGTTTTAGACATCACAAATAAACGGTTGTACTGACAATTTTAAAATATCATTTTTTCTTGCTCAGTTCAACTTCAGCCAATAATAATTTAAAATGTTAGTATCCAATAAAATCAAATAATAATAATCAAATAATTCTATTAAAAATTGCAAGTAACGCGGTCCACTCAGGTTTTCCGGTAGAAAATACGGCCCAATCAAACGATACCCGTACACTCGCTTGTCGATTTTTCTCTGAGCAAATGTAGCTAAATAATAAACCGAGTAATAAACCATTTACGTACATTACATACAAAAACCTATACCCAATGGGTAAATTAGTAAGAGAAGCTGAAAAGTGTTTCGTGTTTAAATACTAAGTAATAAAAAACCATCGTGTTGTCGACAGAAAACTGTCCAAGACCGAAATGACACGCCGCTTATCTTGACCTATCGTATTATTAGGTCAATAACCTAGTTACCTAGTTTTTGTACTGTTATTTAACGACAAGGAGTAAAACAATTTTTTTAAATCTAGATACATGAATGAATTTTCCTTAAATATTGATTTATTTGTTAATAAAAACAAATGTAGATAATAAATAAATCTTTTCGAATGTTAGGTTATTTAGTTTTAATAATTTTGATATTACGTTTTACTATTGAATATGAATTTGTAGTATTAGTCGTAAGTATAATATAATATAACTATTCAGTTTGTAATTACATACATCTAACCTAGAAATTTATTGCTTTTTAAGTAGTATGGTACTAACCTACATTTAAAATTCCACTTCGAGTAAAGCTGCACTCATCCGTCCATAGCACTTTATTAATAAAATTTGGGTCAGCAGCAATTCGATTTTGTAACCAATTGTAAAATTCAAGACGACTGGGGAAATCAGCAGGTTCTAAAGATTGAACTTTCTGAAAATGATACGGGTGCAGTGAGTTTTCGCGTAATATTCTGCAGACCTTGCTTTGGGATATCTCCAATCGCCTTGAAATGGTTCTTGTAGAAATTGTAGGTTCCTCCTCAACTAAATTTAAAACAGCTTCTATTACATTTAAGTCATTTTGAGGATGCCCAGCAAGTTCTCGGCGCGGTTTAACACATCCCGTATCGCGCACACGTTGAAACACTTGGACAAAAGTTCGCGCACTTGGATGAAGCCTATTAGGGAAACGTCTCCGGTATTCGACAGCAGCGGCATTCGCATTTCGTAAACATTCCCCGTATAAAACTAACATTTCCGCATATTCTAAATTAGTAAAATTAGGCATTGTGATGTGAATTTACGACCAATACACGACCGAAATAAACAAACTACTGCTCGTATTCTCTCCATCCCCCCTCTAAATGTGTGGTGTGATCTCTAAATTTGGGGGGAAAGAAATGCGGGAAATGCGGAAAGTGCGACTAAATGGTGGCAAATTTGAATAATACGCACGCTGAAGTGTTAGACGACATTATGTATGTAAACATGTGGCAACGATGCCTTCCATCGGAATTAGATTATCATATGGCTGCGACATCAGAAAGTTTGTAGCATACCAGGAGCGTCGTGTTACCGATTTTTATAGGGTGATTTGTTTATTTTCTTAAAGGTCGAGTAAAAAAATTTTTTTTCGATTTTCTGCCTTTATTAGGCCTTCCGAATACGTGGTTAAAATTAATGACATTATGACTGCCTCACCCTGTATATATATACAAGGTGTAGCAGTAGTAAGTATTCAAAACTTGTGAGCTTGTAAAACAAGTCAAAAAATTACAAAAAAAAAATTACAACTTTTGTCAGTGGCGGCTCCTAAGGGATATATGCTCATTTAAAGGGGTAACCTTAGAAACAGTTTTTAATGAGTAACATCAAAACGGTTCAACATTAAGTCTCGAAGTTTTGGTGAGGTATTAACCTTGACGTGTTTAATAAGTCTCATAAAATACATTTCAAAATTTTCTACAGGGGCGTGAGAAAATGCAAGACTCAAGGAAAAATTTAATCATATCTGTTCAGTAGTTAATTTTTTCTAGTTTCTGACTCAAAATTATTGAAATTTTAAGTATTTAACAATTAAATTTCAATAGGATAAATCGTTTTTCAGTAAAATCGATTTCAATAATTCTTAACGTGCCCCACATTCAACATCTATAGCCAAATAAATTAATTGCAGTGTGCCATGAAGAAAACAACTAATCTGACAGTTAACAAAAATGTCAAGTATGTTTAACACTCTTAACAGTAACAATTAAAAACAATAATACAAATAAAAATACCGTGATATAAATAACAGAAAAACAACGCCTTTCGGTGCAAAGAAATATTTTATAATTGGGTACATTTCTATTGGGAAACTTTATACCATATCGGTGTGCGGCTACTCTTGCGCTCCCATGACACTCCACCTAACGTCAAAAGCATATCTTCATACTCAGACTATGTATACTGATGCATTTTTAAATCATTTTTATCTATTTTTGTTTACTATAAAATAGCACTGCGTAGACTCAAACAACACAATTTTCAAACTGAAAATACTTGACATTTCTGTTAACTGTCAGACTAGTTGTTTTCTCAAGGCCACACAGCAATTAATGTTTTTGGCTATGTATTGGATGTTAAATGTGGGTCACGTTAGGAATGATTGAAATCGATTTTACTGAAAAACGGTACATACCACTGAAGTTTAACAAGAGTACATTTGTTATATTAAATACTTATTATTTTAATATTTTGGAGTCAAAAACTAGAAAAAAATTAACTACAAAAAAGATATGACTAAATTTATAACAGAGCCTTGCATTTTCTCACGCCCCTGTAGAAAATTTTGAAATATAGTTTATGAGATTTATCAAGCACATCAAGGATAATATCTCACCAAAATTTCGTGACTTAATGTTGAACCGTTTTGATGTCACGCATTAAAAACTGTTTCGGAGGTAACCCCTTTAAGTGAGTGTATCTCCCTTAGGAGGCGCCACTGACAAAAGTTGTACTAAGGTTTTCGTATTTTTTCGACTTGTTTTACAAGCTCACAAGTTTTGAATACTTACTACTGTTACACTTTGTATATAGTTATCTGGTGTTCCCTGGAAGTTGATAAATATGAAATTATTACTCATTTTATTATTAACGAAGATATGAGTTGACCTATATGCTACTTTTGTCTGCATAATGGTTATAATGTTTCAATAGGTCTATCAAAGAATCCAGACTTATTCCAAACTGTCAAAAACGGTCGTCTAACTACTCTTTGCATGATGTGAAAACAAATTCATAACTTTACTGTGGTCAAATATTTCTGACAGTTTGAAACTAGTCGGAATTCGTTGCTTGAACTGACCTACTGAGATATTTTCAGCTTAATTATGTATATACACATACCTAAAAGAATATGATTCAAGAATAAATATTATTGTATAAACATACATATAAAGTTTTTTCATTACTATATTATTCGTTCTTAGAAACTATTTAGGTCTTTCATAATATTACGACGTGATAATAGTAGATTGTAAATTAAATGTGTATAACTTGCTTATTGATTTTCCAGTAAAATTTGACGTTAAAAAGAAGAACTAGTTACAATTATTGTACAGGGTGGCCAGATGAAAACGAAACCATTTTCAGGAACTGCGTCAATATTGTAGAAAAACGCTCAGACTCGTCGATTTTAGCTTAAAAGGGGACATTCTTTGCTGGCATTTTTGACTCTGCCACTTTCACCTCCAAGCAAGGGTAAGCATCACCCCAAAATATTTAAATGGCGTTGGGGGTTGAGTAATATTTATTTTGAAAGCTCAATACTTAATAAGAATAAGAATTCGAGTTAAGTACATCAAAATGGTATAAATTTAGTATTTCTTGCTCTACATTGGTTTTTGACGATTTGTTATCATTTTTGTAAAAGAACACAATTTTAAAAAACAGAAATCAATACTATACTCACACAACGAACGTAAAATTAGTGGATTCCAAATTTATTTTCTAGTATTATTTGGAAGCGTTGATCGGTAGTTTATTCAATGTGTTGCAGTTTTGGGACAAGTTCATCTTGATCCTACATTAAGTACGAGGCAGCTGGCATTTGTATCTGGGATCAATCGAACTAGCATACAAACCATTTTGAAGAAGAATAAATTCCATCCACACAAAATACGTTTAGTCCAGGAACTTCATGAGGATGATTATGACCGCCGTTTGCAATTTTGTGAAATAATGAGTGAGCGAGCAGGGAACGATCCACAGTTCCTTTTTAACATCTGTTTTTCTAATGAATGCAGTTTTTTCTTGAACGGGACGAGGTATATACACAGCAACCGGAAAAATTAAATGTATGGGCTGGAATATTCGCCGACCGGTTTGTGGGTCCTTGTTTTCTACCTGGTAATTTGACTGACCAAATGTATTTGCAATTATTGTAAGACACTATTGACTCTGCCTTGACTGATATTATTGAAAATGTTTCAAAGTATGATGAAGATCATTTGATATTTCATCAAGACGGTGCTCCTCCGCATTATGCGTTAATTGTTCGTCAGTATTTGGATCTGCCTCTTGATTTTTTTGTGGGGATACCTAAAAATTAAAATCTATAAAACACAGCCAGCGTCGCTGCAAGATTTGCGTCAAAGAATCGTCGACGAATGCCGTCAAATCACTCCGGAAATGCTTCAGAATGTGAGCGAACGTTTCGAAGAAAAATCTTTATTCTTGTAAGGAAGCGGGCGGTCATCAGTTTGAACATTTAATCAACTAAGTAGTAAGTAAGCAACTAAACATAATTTAAATTTTAAAATGTAAATTTTTTTCAAAGTATTGGTCGGTATTATAAAATTTAAAATCTGTTGTAAATTGTAAGAGCTTTCGAAATAAATATTACTCAACCCCCAATGCCGTTTAAATATTTTGGGATGACGCTTACCCTTGCTTGGGGGTGAAAGTGGCGGAGTCAAAAATACCAGCAAGGAATGTCCGCCTTTAATCTAAAATCGACGAGTCTGAGCGTTTTTCTACAATCTTGACGCAGTTCCTGAAAATGGTTTTGTTTCGTTCTCATTTGGCCGCCCTATATACAAATACACCTACAATATAATCTAAATCCATAATTATAATCTTAAAAACTATTTACTTAACATTTCTGTCTAAAATTTATATCCTTCTTCAGAACAATTTTTCAGAACAGTACCTACAATGCAGATTGAGGGAAGTAGATGCATACCTTGAAAATATTCGTTGAATAACCAAAATACATCAAATAAAGTACTAATGCGAAAAAATCGATTCAAGTTGCTAAAATTATCTAGATATAAGTGATACAAGATACTTTTCTAGAAATTTATATTTCAACATGAAAAAAAAATTCGAATCATTCTATTTCAAATTAATTGGCATTTTACTTTTTTCCTGTTTAACATATAGCGAGATAAAGAATCGCTTTTATCTCTAACACTATAGGGTATTTTTATTTAAACCAGTTTTCCGTTTATACACAAAATTCAAAACATTTTCTTTAATTTTTAACTTATCTGTATCTAAAGGACGAAACAATTAAGATACTTCACTACTCAACCACTATGGTATAATATGTAATATAATATTTGTCTTCAAACCGTTTTAAAATTTTGACCCCGTGTAGACTGAATAGGAGTAGCATTACATTATTTAAGTTTCCTATATTTTAACTTTCAAGCATGCACATATCTGGTGTACTATTAAAGAAGCAGTAATAAGATTAGTGCTTGACCTTATTTACGCTTATTTAAGATAATGTCGAACTGTCCCTCATTTTCATTAAACGTTTTCTAAATTTACTCGGTATGAAAATATATTATTAATCATTTTACAGCAATATGCAAAATTTCTCTTACACCTAGTTAGTATACACCACCAATACCACTATATATTTATACAAGTATCAGACAACAAAACAAACTGTACGAGTATGTGTACGTATCTTATTATTGAATCATGACAATTTCAGATAAAACACAGTTAAATTTTAAAAATAGTTTGGCATTACATTATCCGGCCAAGTTTAAGTCGATATTCAGTTTCACGTTTTTGAACAGATTCAGACACAAGTTCTTAATTTTTAGAAATATAATTCAATGACGATACCCATTTCTTAGTGACATAGTACTGATTGCGTTATAAACCAAACATACGATTTTATTATATTACACTGAAAAAATGATTCTAAATTTACACGTTGTTGACATCATACATTAATGTAAAAAATACAAAATCCATACTGTATTACAAGAATCACCATGTGAATCGTTTACATCTTTCATATAAAATTACACGATTTTTTTCTAAATATCGTGAACAAAAAAACGGTTTTAATTTGAAAAAATGCATATTTATAAGTCGTAATTATCCATTAAAATTGAAGCATTACATTCTGGTAAGTTAGGTCAAACTATTGACCAAAGCAATAAATTACCAACAGTGTAATATCACTAATAATTTTTATTAGTGTATTTTGTACTAAACCTTGCTAGCATTAGCAGGCCAATTTTAAGACATTTAAGTAAATTTATTCGTGATTTCTAAAATATACTATCAAAGATAAATAGGAAACTTAAAATAAAATTTGATCCAAAATGGTTGACAGTATTCTAATGAGACTTGGCAATATATCTTGAAATTATCGACCCGAATACTCTCATAGAGAATTTTCAATAATTGAGGTTTGCCAGAAAACACTATGATAGGTATCTGCTCTTTTCAATATTATTTTTCCAAAAATGAGATAGATAATTTGTTTTAGATAAAATCTTCTTAGTTACCCCCATTTGCGTAAAGAAAAAGATCTGTTTCTGCATATTGTTGGTACTGATAACATAAAAACTTGTGTCACTTTGTTTCACTTCACTTGAATTTTACTAGCCATTTTTTGGAATTATTTATCTCATTTACAATAACACACATTACAGTTTTATTATACCGTATCGTTCTTACTTTTAGTGTGACAACACGTTGTAGGGTAAGTAGAGCTGTGATACTAGATGAACAGGGCTTTTAGAAATATGTATATCGTATCTTTAAATGTAAGCTTGCATAATCAAACTGTGCGTACCTAGTACGTTTTCATTTAATAATACGATATATGAACGCTGTTAAAAACCAGCTAACATCTCAACTATCATATCACAGCCCCGTACTGCACTTACCCTTAGATCTTGTAACTTTTCAAAGTTTGCTACTTTATTGCCATTTTTAATTTATGTTCAAGACATTCTAGTAAATTAGTTTACAATAGATGTTTTAAATAATCGGAAAATAGTATTGACTAAATGAAATATACTTATACGGATATTACTTGTTACAATATGATTTTAAGGGTGCTGATTTAGTTCTTCATGTTATTGACGTGAGTGTCAAATTTTACAGTAATATTTCACTGTGCCTCATGTTTTACTGCATATATCTATTTTAAAGAAAGTTATCTTAAAAAATGACGAGAAAATGGATCAATATGGTCAGTTTTTGTCTAGACTGTTCAATTTGTTTTGAAAATTTGGAAAATGAACGTTCTGTTCTGAACTTGTCAGGAATACAGGTTTTCCTGAATCCTCAACGAAAATGGTGTAGGTACTCTATACTACAGCTATGTATAAAGAAATACGTAATATTAACTGGCATAATAATGTTGCGTCTGGAAAATAATTAGAACATAGGATATCCGCAATGCTCTGTCTAGTCAGCTTGTTTGTCTCGCCCATTTTATTATTAGGGACGGTATTATTACGGTGCGGTGGTGCTTCGTGCATTAGTAAGGTGTGGCTATATTTCCGGGAATCTTTATCATGGAATAAGAGGGAGTCAACTAACAAGTCAAATATGCACATTTGTATTTCACTGTTTCATTAATTTTAACCAATATCAGTCATGTCAAAACCGTCGTGGTGCGTGGAAGGGTGCGTTTGATGTTTTTCCTAATGCATTATAAAAAGTGATGTTTGATGTCTAACTACTTGAATCTTAGTGATGTGTACTTACTACGTTCTATCACAAACTAGGAATTTGATTTATTAAAAATAAAAAATGTAGCTATAAGGAAAGTCACACTATAATAGATTATAAATTGCAATTAGGTTAAAAAGATATCATTACATTTCCAATATTATTTAATATAATTAAAAGGAATACTGTAAATAATCACAGTTTGATTGCGCAATATTTAATTTCCTGGCGTACTTAATTTCAGCACTTAACTTGGATGGCATTTCTTAAACACTTTTTGTTTTTTAGGTATTTTGCCATATTACAGCATTAAATATTTTAAATAGTAAAAGATATTATATTATGTATTTTCAGTTGCGTATGAAAACAATAACATTTTTTATATCTGACAATTTTTCTGAAACATTTATATCGGGTCATCCCTATAGTTCATTTCTCATTACTGTTAGCAATATTATATTAGATAAAAGTAATACAGCTAATAAATTTATTAATTTCTTCGACAAATAATGTTTTACTTGTTTTTGCATAAAAAGTATATACTATACTTTTCCGTTAAATTTATTTTTATCATTGTTTTTATATTTTTTTAACTTAAATCACTTCGTTTTATGCTCGCTACAGCCTATGCGTGAATTCGCGATTCGTGATGGGTTTTTATGAATGGATTCTTAATGAACAAGACCCCCTACACTACACACTATTCACAAATTCCCCACAAACTACGAATTGCGAATACACGCATAGTCTGTAGCAAGCCTAAGACAAATATTTACCAGAAAAAAAAAATAGGTAAGCAAGATTTTTTAATACTTAAAGATTTTATACCCAATACCTGTCTACTTTTAAATTGTGCTGTTTAATGACTTCCTGATTATATTTCAGCACATACCGATGTGAAAATTAAAACCTTACCTAGATTGGCAAAAACTTAAGCCAGACCTATATCTTAAAGAAGGCGAATAAGGCGTTATTGTGTCTAATTTCTACACTAGCATTACTGACTCAATGTAAAAGTTTATCTCTCATGTTTACTTTGCTGGTACAGAGGATTTAAATTTGGACTTGTGAGAGGCCACGAGATTGTCCTGCTTAAGGGCGCCGTATTCTTGAAATAGTGCTTTCTACAAATACAAGTAATTTTAGACATTTAAAAACTGAATAATATTGAGTTTAGCAAATAATATGAATATTATCTCATGCCACCTGCTAATATTCAAAGGTACCGAAGTAAACCAAATATATTACGACAGAAAGCCAACAAATTTTTACAGAAATCTCTCAAAATACGTATTCTTATTTAATTGAACTGTATATGTAAATATTGTTATAATATAGACTTTTCCTCTTATTTTAATGAGAAAAATAACTATTACAATATACCTACTATGTGAATTATAAGATATTCACACGCTTTAGGTACTTATTATTTCAATTAATATTGTAAATCTTGATAATATTTGTAAATTACTATAAAATTACCATAATTGATATGGTAAATATAAATAATTTGTTTCGAATTTTACAGACATGTTTTAGAGTGTGGGGTTTCTTCACGCTTGAATACCCTAAACTTCTTCGCCAATCATAAAAAGTATTTTTTCAATACAAATATTAATATTTTATTCTATTTTCTGAAAAAAGTGCTCTTGAGAAATTCACCCCATGCCTTTGCCACTGGCTTTAACTAAAAATTAATTACCGTCAAAAAATTAACCTTTTATTATGGTTTGAAGGAAAATATCCTATTTGTCTAGTAGATAAATTATTATTTTTTTAAAGTTGAACGCCCTGTATCAACACCACCTAAGGTGATGTTGCCTGTATCAGGAAAACGGAATATCATGGAGAAAAATGTTATGGGGACGATCACTATAATTTTTTCATGTTCTATTTTTTTCCCGTAGTTAAGAACGAAAAACTGAGGATACCCTGTATACAGAGCATCGCACCAGGAACTGTGTTGATTGCTATCTGGGAAAATACTGATGCGAAAAATTTGAAAATTTGGCAACATAGTGAATACAACTAGAACCCTCCAGTACTTAAATGGTACACCCTGTATAATATTGCATTTTTGGATACTACGGAAAATTTTGGTGTCGCTTTGTATAACATTCTCAGTCTGTATGCTAGTGTTATATTTCACCTTAGTTAAGTATAAGTAGATTAGTCTTATATATGTAAGAGTTTAATTTTCTCATTTCTTTCAATTAGATTTATTACCTTTTAAATCTCTGTACGTCGCGCAAAAACCTTTGGCACTGCCTAAATAAGTTGTGCGGGAGAATTGTCAGTACTTCGCAGGCCGTTACCGCTAACATTCGATATAAATATAATTTGCTTATCGCGTTCCTTTCTCCCCCAATTTCCTACTAATATTTTCCATTCCACTACTGTAATTATAAGTGACCAGTTGTTTATTGAAGATAAAGTCTACAGGGTTATGTAAGTACCATTGATATGACTTGATTGAAACTTAACATTTTTCGGTCCCTCTCGCTAGGATTAACTCAATCTAACTGAAAGAAAATTAAAATGTTTCTAAAGCTAAATGTAATTTTCAAAAATAAATTAATTATAGTTAATTTTACAGGTATAATTTTATTTAAACGCTTCATTGTAATATGCTTAAATCTCCTAGAATTCTTGCCTATTGAACGGCCAAGGTTCTTTATTCACCGTTTTTATTTTTACTCAAAGTAAATCAAAGTAAAAATACTTATACATTGTTTAGTTTTGTACAGCTCTGTGCCATTTGTTGTAAATTTTAAATCGGTTGTCTTTCTACAAATTTGTTATCCAAGATTGCACGTTTTATTGCGTATTGTCAATTATATTTTATTTTCTTGATCTTATTATTATTATTAATATGTCTGCAAGTAATAATATTAAAAAGACTAGGGTTTTTGGGGCATTGCTGTAAATCGTTTAAACGAATTGTTAGATAATGAAAATTATGCACTTAAGGAAGTCTCCAAACATAGTAATTGTCAGTAAGATATAAGTACATATCTTGAAGAAATTTATTTAGAATTCAACACGCAACATTTTGCTGTAGTATCAGTTTGGTCAGTGTTGAAACCCGAGGCCTTAGAAGTCGAGGAAGATATTCGCAAAAAAGTTGATGGAATATATTAAACTATTAAATCGATAGGTACACCACCAATTTTCGGGAGATGGTGTAGGTACTAATTAATGTATCAAGTACAACCGTTCCTTCTAAACAATGCAACATAAAATAGCCTAAATTAAATCTACATGTTTTTGATGGCACTTAAAAATTCGAAATCATTTATTATCTATAATTCTTTAATTCATTCGAATAATTCATTAACAGAGGTTATACATTTTTATTATCTAATCTCATCTTTATCACCAGCACCTCTCAAATCGATTAAAAGTCTTCCAATTACCAAGGATAACTATGAAATTGCAGACAATAAATTAATTAAAATATATCAAAATAAACGCTTCCGAATAAGTTTCGTGTTGCTCAGAAATTGTAGATTTACCTAAATCCCCTACAAATTCTGCTGAGACGCTGAAAGATTTACTTAATGTCACATCAAAAAATGTAGAATCTAAATTGTGTAAAAGTCATCATTCTATAATGAAATGTTCATTAGTTATTCAAAATTCACGACGCATTCGCTGTAATCTTGTAAAAAGACACAATTTATGTGTAAATTTTTAGTGTAAGTTTAAGTGATATAAATGTTCTAAAAAATTGTCGCCCAACTTGTAAAAATTGCAATGGTAAACATCATTCAATGTTGCATTTTAATGTACCCGTTTTAAATAGTGAAGTAACAGATTCAAATATGAATAATGACCCGCAAACCGAAATGAGTTAAATGAACCAGGTTCATCTTCGGTCAATGTATTAACTAATTCTGACTCAACTAAAACTGATAATTATGTTTTGTTAGCTACCGCTTTAGCGGAGGTCGCTAGTAATTATGGAGTAATGCCAGTTTTCTGTCGAAGTCGTATGCTTCTGAATTAGGTTTGTTTCAAAATATATTACCTGAAAAAATAAATTGTTTAAGCAAATTAACTTCAGGATTATCTTTAAACACTTGTAAAATACGCTCAGTGCAATTATTGAATCCTACTTTCGAAATACATCTTGTTGTGCAAACAAGTTGTGACAAAATACCTATTTATAATTTACCATTTGCCGATTAGGAACAGATTCGTAATCTTAAACTTGCCATTCCAAATTTTAACTGCTCAACCAAAATTGATATGCTTCTTGGAGCTGAGGTTTTTCCACAAATTTTGCTTGAAGATAAATTATAGGGTCAATCCAATGAGCCAGTAGTAATTATTACCATTTTTTGTTTACATTTTAATGAGTAAAATTAATAATGATAAAAATACGCGTTCAATTAATCATTTTGTGTTCAGATATAGTTTTGGAAAATTGAAGAAACTCCGGAAATAGCAATCAGGGAAAATAGTTATAATGAAGAACAATTTTTTATGTCATATTCGCGTACTTCAGCCGGTAGAAATATTGCAAGTATCTTTACCATTTAAATTAAATTTAAAAAAAATATGTTTTAATTAATCCAAAGATATCGCATTATGTCGCTTTTTTAGTTTCGAAAACAGCTTGTTGTTAAATAAAAATTTATATATAAAGTATTCAGAATTTATGAAAAAATATATTGATTTAAGACACATGTCAATGATTAACTGGTTTCAAAATAATATATCAAATTACTTTTGTATTCTGCATCACTGTGTTTTGAAACCTACTTACTTAACCACTAAATTAAGAGTAGTATTTGATGCAACAATACGCACTGTACTAGACCTAAACTACAAAAAGATCTTTCTGAACGTTCAGTTTTAAAATATCTAAATACTACATGTGCGTGAACTTAGCCCCCCATTTTTTGATAAACTAAAAAATAAAAGTTGGCTGAATTGTGCCCGATTTGTGCTACATTGTGCCGTAAAATTTTAAAGATAAATAATAGCCATTTTCCTTGAAAATGAAAAAATCGTGTTTTTCTCGTAGCCCCCCACTTCGCAAAAATTGTATATTTTTTTAATGTGCTATATTGTGCTAGTTGCTCTGAACATTGTGCCGTTTAAAAAAATTTTATATCTGCCTCCGTTCTCCGAAAAATCCGGAAAAAACAAAATTATCTAGCCCCCCATTTTATCACAATCCGATTTTTTTTCGATGTGCTGAATTGTACTAGTTGTTCTGATTATTGTGCCGTTTAAAAAAAATTGATATCTGTCTCCGTTTTCCGGAAAATGGAAATAATCGAAAATTTTGCCGTGACCTTACTGTGCCGCCTACTTTGCGAAAATTGTGTTTTTCTTTAATTTGCTGACATGTTCTAGTTGTTCCGAATATTGTGCCGTTTAAACAAATTTGATATGTGACTCCGTTCCCCGGAAAAACCGGAAATTTAAGCGTGAACTTAGCCCCCCATTTTTCTCGAAAATAAAAAAACGGGGTTGTGCTGAATTGTACTAGTTGTCCTGAACAGTGTGCCGTTTAAAGAAAATCGATATCTATCTCCGTTCTCCGGAAAATCCGGAAAAACCGGAAATTTAGGCGTGAACTAGCCCCCCATTTTTCTCGAAAATAAAAAAAACGGGGTTGTGCTGAATTGTGCTAGTTGTCCTGAACATTGTGCCGTTTAAAGAAATTCGATATCTATAATTTTTCTAAACAGCACAATGTTCAGGACAACTAGCACAATTCAGTACAATTGCGCTTTTTAATGTTCAGGCAAAATGGGGGGTGCAGTAAGTTTGTGTCAAAATTTCCGGATTTTCCGGAGAACGGAGATAGATATCGAATTTCTTTAAACGGCACAATGTTCAGGACAACTAGCACAATTGAGCACAATCCCGTTTTCTAATTTTGGAAAAAAATGGGGGGCTAAGTTCACGCTTAAATTTCTGTTTTTTCCGGTTTTTCCGGATTTTCCGGAGAACGGAGATAGATATCGAATTTCTTTAAACGGCACAATGTTCAGGACAACTAGCACAATTCAGCACAACCCCGTTTTTTATATTCGAGAAAAATGGGGAGCTAAGTTCACGCTTAAATTTCCTGTTTTTCCGAATTTTCCGGGGAACGGAGTCACATATCAAATTTGTTTAAACGGCACAATATTCGGAATAACTAGAACAATTCAGCACATTAAAGAAAAACACGATTTTCGCAAAGTAGGCGGCACAGTAAGGTCACGGCAAAATTTTCGATTTTTTCAATTTTCCGGAAAACGGAGACAGATATCAATATTTTTAAACGGCACAATATTCAGAACACCTAGCACAATTCAGCACATCGAAAAAAATCGGATTGTGATAAAATGGGGGGCTGGAAAATTTCGGTTTTTCCGGATTTTTCGGAGAACGGAGGCAGATATCAAATTTTTTTAAACGGCACAATGTTCAGAACAACTAGCACAATATAGCACATTAAAAAAAATACGATTTTCACGAAGTGGGGGGCTACGAGAAAAACACGATTTTTTAATTTTCTAGGAAAATGGCTATTATTTTTCTTTAAAATTTTACGGCACAATGTAGCACAAATCGGGCAGAATTCAGCACAACTTTTATTTTTAAGTCTATCAAAAAATGGGGGGCTAAGTTCACGCACATAAATACTACTACTAAATACAGTAACTCATGGCGTTAATGGCGCACCATTTTTAGCTCTTCGAACCATTCAACAATTCGCTCATGACTAAGAATATTTTTCTAACGCTGCCCTTATACGTAGATGATATTGTAACCGGTATAACTCTTGACAAAAAATCTTGTAGCTGAATTAACTCAACTGTTCTGTCGTGGCAGATTCGAATTACGTAATAAACCCTTCGGTTTTATTTCATATACCTAAATTATATTGTTTTCGAATTTCAAGAAATTTTGGCCCAACAAGTCAAGAAACTTTCTGGATAGATCTCCAACGCACGATTTTATCGGAATGAGCGAGTTTTTTTATCCTCTAGATTATCTAGTCCCTTTAACTTTTTTAGTCAAACATCTTATCCAACATTTATGGGTTTTGAGGTTGGACTGGAAAATTCACCACAAAATGTTCACGATTTATGGTCGCGCTATCAGAAATAAAAATACCGCGTGTTTTGTTTGAAACGTTTGGATATTCCTCCGTATTACATTCCTATTATATCTATCCTAATAATCATCAAATTGTTCATTTAATATGCGCCAAATCTAAAGTGGCACCTCTTAAGAAAATTTCGCTTCCTAAACTAGAGTTGCGTGCAGCAGTATTACCTACTAAGTAATATATTAGAGATTGTTCTGAAAACTTATGAAACAAATTTAAATTTTAATAATATTTATGTATGGTACAACTCTATACACCGTTGGAAATCATTTGTTGCTAAGCGAGTAAGATGTCACCTAACTGGAGCTTTGTACCGTCTCAAGAAAACCCAACAGAATGTGTAACTCGTGGCTTATTACAGCGTCTGATTTGTTGGTTTACGATTTATGGTAGTCAGGACCTTCGTAGTTATTATTGGACACTAAATTTTGGCCTAAGCATATATAACTCTGATATTGATTCCAACCTGCTTAAGTAGAGAAAAGTAATACCCATAAACAGTGTAATATTCAAAACTTTTGTACAACACGTTCATTAATTTTGTACAATAAAATGTCTTTGCAACTGAAATCTTTTCACTTAATAATAATAAACTTTTACCTAAGCCATTTCTAAAATTAAATTTATTTATTGGCCCAAATGACGGTTTGCTTAGGGTGGGCGGTCGTCTTACTTATTCGAATCTCAAATATGATAGTAACTTGCCTATTTTGTCACCAAGGAATCATTGCATTACTGAACTTATTGAAAAATATCATCATGACTATTTTTGGATTGTTTTCATAAAAAACAGCTATACGCCATATACTTCCAAAATGTGTAAAATGTTTTCTCTGATTTTTGTTCAACACATAATAAGAAATTTGCCTGAATTTAAATTAATTAAATAAAACCATTTATGAGTGGAGTGATGCATTATTAGCGGAATTACGTAGGTTTATTGCGGCCATGATCGATGTGTTTTAATTTTTTTTTTCTGATAGAGGTTGCAATTTTTTGGTCGCTTCTAAAGAATTTTGCAAATTATTTAAAGCCCCGTCTGAACGGAAAATTTAATATAGAAATTTAACCCTCCTTCAGCCTGCCACATAAAGTGATATTAAATTTGTAAATATATACTTAGTTACTTAGTAATAGGTGATTAAGTATTGACATACGAGGCATACTATGTTAACTCAAATAGAAGCCATTCTCAATTCGCGCCCTTTAAGGTCGCCGTATTTCTCGTCGCAAAATGATCAAATTTGTGGTGTTTTTTAGGTACTGGAATCTCGAAAAATAAAACACGTAGAGCAAAAGTAATATCAAAAATAAAATTACTGATGTTTTGTTTATCCACTTTTACTATTTAAACTCTCCTCAAATAATATAATAACTATTAAAATGCATTTGTATCAAACACATTATTTCGCTATTCTAACCCCACATTTTAACAATTATTTTCACATACTTACAAACAAAAGTGAACAATCTTATATGCAGAACTATGTAAGTATATGTTATAACAATGTTATAACAATGCTATAGTTGAATTAAAAAATGCGTATTTTAAAAGATTTCAGTACCTAAACATTTGCTGGATAGATCGCTTTCTGACATTATATATTTATTTTACTTCGGTACCTTTGAATATTCGCAGGTGGCATGAGATAACATTCTTGTTATTTGCTAAACTCTATATTATTCTGTTCTTTAATGTCTAAAATTACTTTTATTTGTAGAAAACACTATTTCAAGAATACGGCGTCCTTAACTCCTATGAACTAGGATCGGACAGACCTTACAGTGTCAAGTCTGGGTCATTTTTTGACGCTTGAACCACTTTCTTGCTTGCCAGATCAAAGATTTTCTGAATTAAGTTTTAATAAATTGTCCTGACGGCAGTTAGCACAAACAATGGAATCGGATTTTTGGAAGCACTGGTATATAATAATAATAATACACATTTATTTACCAAAAAATAATAAAATCATGTTATAGTACATACATATAATAATGTGAGTAGTTACAATAATTGGTAAAAAGGAACCATAAATTTACCTAATGGTGCTCTTCCTATGGACCCTTAACTAAACTAAGTAAAACTAAAAAAAAAGAACAATTTTGAGCAAAGATAGCTAATATGTGAAGAGAAAAAAAAAGAAAGACTGGAATTGATATTATAACTATTAAAAAATTCGCGATTAACGATGTAGATACGATGGAGAGGGCAATGAGGAAGAATAGCTGGCATGCTTACAGAATATATAAGGATAAAAAAACTGGGTCTGCGTCGGACCAGACGGTGGAAGTTATACTTCTTTTTTTTAAAAAAAAAAACTTCCTTTCAAAGCCTGGACCTACAAAAAAAAATAAAAATAATAATAATAATAATAATAATAATAATAATAATAATAATAATAATAATAATAATAATAATAATAATAATAATAATAATAATAATAATAATAATAATAATAATAATAATAATAATAATAATAATAATAATAATAATAATAATAATAACGATTTACGGGCGCAATGATTACTGACTCCACGGAGTGGAGAGTGGTCATTGCTTGACTCTCCAGAACATCTCCGAGTGTGTCGGAGCCTCGGAAGGTGTTTACTGAAAAAAAAAAAAAATAATAATAATAATAATAATATTAATAATATTAAATTTTATCCCATATTCTTAATGACACACTGTATATTATACGCTTATACGTAAGAAGTTGGTGTCCACAACCAGTAATTCTCTACGCTGTATAGTGGGTTGTATAAAAAAGTTCTTAAAAATTTGTTCTTAAAAATTTGTTCTTCCTTTTGAGCGTGACGCGGTTTCTCGACCAACATCCCATCCCAATGTGTCTAACGGGCGCAAAGAAGTATAACTTAAAAAAAAATAAAAAATACAACAGGCAGGCGGAAAATCACACATCCTAAGCAAGCGAAATCTGATTTTCTAAAAACATTTTTTTTACATGAACACTGAAAGTCTGTGCTCATTTTTTAAATATTTTCATTAAGTTTATTCAATAAATGAATTGCATTGAACGAAAAAGACTTTTGAAACGCTGCAGTTCTGTGCTGTGGAACCCTAAAAGTATAAAGATGCCGAGTGTTACGGTGGTGCGGAGCTAATACAAAATATTGTTTAATGTAATGAGGTTCACCGGTTTCAAAAACTTTGTATAGTAGATGATATGTATGAAGTAAGCGGCTATTTTTCATATTTAAAATGGAATGTTCATTTAGATGTGGTGTATCATCATATGTCGAAATGAAATATTGTAGGAAAACCGCATACAGGCATTCTGCACTTTCTGAATGAGACGCGAAGATTTTGAGTTGATGTAGTTGTTATATACCACGTCTCCATAAAACAAAATTGATAATACCAAACTTTGGCATAGATTATATTTAGTATCCGGTGACATACAATGTTTATAACTGTATAAAGCTTTGAGACGACCAAAAGCAATTTTTATTTTATTTGCTATATGAGCCTCAAACGTTAAACCCGAATCAATCGTGACACCCAAATTTTTTACCTCGTTAACTATAGGAATTATTTCATCATTTATACTAATCGAAAATTTTTGTAATTTGGATCTACTTTTTTTTGTACCAACAAGGAGTGCAAAAGACTTTGAAGCATTAATTTTTAAACCGCGATCTAGAGAATAATTATATAAACTTTATAAATCTGAAATAATATTTTGTTTGGCAGCGTCTAAATTATTTGGAGAAACCGCTATAGATAACTGAGAGTCATCAGCATACTGTTGTAAGTTAGAAAATCCAATAGCTGTGCTCATATCTGCAAGATAAATAGAGAATAGTAAGGGTCCAAGAATGAAGCCTTGGGGAACACCATTATTTATTGGAATATATTGTGTTGTCTGAATAACATTACCATTTGACAAACGTACTTGTTGAACTCGGTGGCTTAAATAGGATTTGAAGAAATTAATGGCCTTTGTAGAAAACCCATAGTAATGTAACTTTGATAATAATAATGAATGGTTTAATGTATCAAAGGCCTTGCTAAAATCTATAAATGCTAGGCATGTGCACTTATTATCGTCTATATGAGAGCAATTTCGGTTAGATTAATAAGTGATGTAGAGGTACTATGATTTTTGCGGAATCCGGATTGAGTAGAAGGCATCATTTTATTGTGGCATAAATAACCATATATTTGATCATATATATCTTTCAAGGATTTTAGATATTGTAGGTAATATACTGATCGGTCGAAGATCGTTTAAATTTTTTGGATTAGACAATTTTGCAAGTGGCTTCACGATCGCCATTTTCCATAACTCTGGAAAAATACCTTCTATGAGATATGTGTTTATAATATTTACTAAAGGATGAAGATAAAAAGGTAAACACAATTTTAAATCTATGACAGAGATATTATCTGATCCCATGCTACTAGTTTTTATTTTATTAATAATGTTACAAATATATACAAAATTACATTGTCTGTGTCAAAATAATTTTAAAGACCCAATTGCTTCTAATGTGAAAACCAATAAAATAATATTATAAGAAAATCTGTATTTTGCATAAAAAAAGTACATTCTGTTTATCTTGAGCAACACGAAAATATTTAGGTACATTTTTTTTTAACTAAAATTGAAAAAAATGTAATAAATACGAAAGATAAGGGCAACATGTAGTATATTGCATGAAAGACGAAAAAACAGGCAATTTTTTGTGGTCATAGCCTGCTTCAATAAAAAAATTTTATCCGCCTAGAGGGCGCAGCGAACCACATACGATATTTCAAAAATCTGTTTATATCAGGTGGAAGGTATCAATTTTGCAATAAAAATTTATTACCAATAAGTTTTCTCTATCTCTTAAAATAAAAAAGTTAGGCAGCCTTAAAGTTTGGGCACTATACAGGTTTTTTTGTTATGTTTTCACGAGCATAAAGGCCTCCAAAAATGCAACAAAAAACAATTAAAGATTTTTGACGTGTCTCGCATATTAAGCGAGATACGTGAGAGTGGCCCTCTTATGTGATACAACCTGTATATATTATGGGTGTAATTCAACGCTGGTCGGGGAATTAGTCTCCAGAGTAGTTAGTTTTACACAATATTATTAATGTCTGACAAAAAATGTATAAAAAACAATAGCACAAAGGGCAACATGTTCTATGTGAGTCACTCAGACTAAACAAATGGGAATATCGTAGGTAAATAAATAACAAGTGTGATTAAGTTCTAAAAAAAATCAATCTGAAATAGTGGCAAATATTTAATTTGATATAGAAAGAATGATTCATTTTTTGATGCTTTTAAACAGTTTTAGGAAGCTTCTAAAAATATCTCTAGATTATCGGATAAGCAGTAAACCGTAAAACAGCAGCACGAAGCGTTTGTTATACTTGTAAAGGTGGATTATTGCGCAGATGTGAATTACTTGTTTCACTCGTTAGAACAACTAATAGGCAATTACTAGACGGGCGTGCGTTGGCAGTTGCCTGCACATTCAAGCTGTATTTCATAAAAATTGCGTTGTACTAAATCGTGAACTAGACATCCGTTTCCTCTAGTCGAAATGCATGCAAGAAAAAAATACATTACGTAGTAGTCAGTAATGAAATATGGAACACAGAATTACTACATTACTTGCAATTTTACTTATTATCTCATTACTTCCATAATTATAATTTTAAAAAAATTAATTCAGTTTGATTGACTTAAATGTGATTCACTAAATTTGTTTAAGATTGCATTAGTTTACTATCGACAATAAAATCAAAAAGACTTACTATCCCATACACATATCTCCCTTAAATTCATTAAAGTTATTAAAATTTGAGATACCGTATATTCTTAACAAACTTCACTTTTCGACATATTAAATAATTATCTTTTATTTCCAATTTCACCGGAAGTGACAGCAACTTTTAATTTTCAGAACACATTGTAAATTATTTTTTAATTCGGCATAATTTTCTGAACTTATTTATTTATTTGTTTTTTAATTTAATTTTTAGTTTTCCATTTAAGTATGCCATGACTGTTCCGATTTAGTTTAATTAACCCATTGCATTACAATAAGCATCCTGTTAAAAGTAATAAATTATGCGATTTTTTGGCAAATAATGTTTACCAAATTGATTTCTGGGGCATAACACATTTTTTTAATGAAACCAAATTGGTACCGTTGCACCATTAATTAGTCGCAGGTTAAGGATTTTATTCAAATGATTTATCTGTGTGATAAAAACAAAATGACAGCTAAGAGAAAATAAAAATATGTAATCTTGTTCTAGTTATATGAACCAAAGTAACTTAGAAATAGTGAGCTTGTTAGACATTTCTGCTGCTGTTGTTTCTGTTCATTGGGTATTTTACCGTATCTTTTTCTAACCAAAACAGATCGAGAAAACGTAAATATTTACTTTTAAAAAATAAGGTTTACAAAACACCTTCGCGAGATATTAATCATTTGAAAGAAAATGTTAATAAACCCACAAAGAAGTCCGGAGAAAATGGGATATGTGTGTTGAAAATATAGGGGGTCATGTAGAGAATAGATTGTAATATGTATTCATGAGGGTATCTGCCTCATTTTTTAAGTTTAGTTATTATTATCATCACATTTTGTTTTAACTGTATTAAACAATTATCGAGTTTAATTCTTTTATTTATTCTTAATGGCATTTATACACTTTAAATAACGAACTGTCACGGAATTTGCCCCACTCACTCCCAACCCGACGACTGTGGCACCGCGAATTGTCTAAGATTGCCCCGATCGCCCCTACGCCATTCTGGTAAACAAACAACATGCCGTGATCGAGATCGGCCTGGAAAAATCGAGAATCGACGAGAAGCGTTCCAGTCGTACGAGAAAAGGGATCTAGAGATACTGGAATATACCTGGAATATTCGTGGGGTCTATAAAAGAAGAATAAACGGCCGAGTTAGTTAGTCTTGTATAAGTCTTGTATTACAGTTTGAATTAAAGTGTTTAGTTGGAGATATCAAAGTGATTTAGATAGCGATTAATTAAATAAGTGTTTAGTTGACCTGTAATTAGTAGTGTTCAGTAGTTAATAAAGAAGTAATTAATTAACGGATTGTTTTTCTGGAAGTAAGAGAAAAGACGGATTGGGAAATCCGTGACAATTTGGTGTCGGAAGTGGATTTAACTGGAAGTTTGAGAAGCTTTCTGGAACCCTGTGCGTGAGTGGGTTTAAGTGGAAGTTGGAAGAACTTTCTGGAACCCTGTGCGTGGGTGGAATAAAGACCCAAGTGTGATATATCACCGCACTCCTCTTGTCGAAAGGAAGTGAACGGTGGTATTTGCGAAGGACATTCTCGAACATTCTAGAACTTTGTACGGGAGTGAGACAAAGACCCAAGTGTGGCATATCACCGCACTCGTCGTGACTCAAGGAAGTGAACGGTGGTATTTGCGAAGGCATTCTCGAACATTCTAGAACTTTGTACGGGAGTGAGACAAAGACCCAAGTGTGGCATATCACCGCACTCGTCGTGACTCAAGGAAGTGAACGGTGGTATTTGCGAAGGACATTCTCGAACATTCTAGAACTTTGTACGGGAGTGAGACAAAGACCCAAGTGTGACATATCGCCGCACTCGTCGTGACTCAAGGAAGTGAACGGTGGTATTTGCGAAGGACATTCTCGAACATTCTAGAACTTTGTACGGGAGTGAGACAAAGACCCAAGTGTGACATATCGCCGCACTCGTCGTGACTCAAGGAAGTGAACGGTGGTATTTCCGAAAGACATTCTCGAATATTCTAGAACTTTCTACCGAAGTGAGACAAAGACCCAAGTGTGACATATCACCGCACTCGTCGTGACTTAAGGAAGTGAACGGTGTTATTTGCGAAGGACATTCTCGAACATTCTAGAACTTCATACCGGAGTGAGACAAATACCCAAGTGTGGCATATCACTGCACTCGTTTCATTGTAAGGAAGTCGACGGTGACATTTACAAACATATTACTGGACATTCTAGAAAGAACATTCCAAATAGAGTGAATGCCTGTAACTAGAAGTCAAGGCAACATGGATGCGCAACTAGCAAAGCTGTTAGAAATGATGCAAACGATGCAGGAACAGGGACGTATGATGCAAGAAAAGTTGGAAGAACAAGGGCATAAAATGGAAGACCAGGCGAAGACGATGCAAGAACAGGCGAAGACGATGCAAGAACAGGGACGGACGATACAAGAGAAATTTGAAGAACAAGGGCACAAAATCGAAGATCAGTCCCAAACGATGCAGGAGAAATTGGAAAAGAAATTAGAAGATCAGATACAGACAATACAACAGGAAATGAGAAACCAGACGAAAGAAATGCAGGAGAAATTAGAAAATAAACTAGAAGAGCAAGGGTATATAATGAAAAACAGATACAGACAATACAACAGGAAATGGAAAACCAGACGAAGGATATGCAGACAAAATTAGAAAAATTGGAGAATACACTAGAAGAAAAACTAGAGGAGCAGTCACATAAGGTAGAAACACAAGTAGAAGAGAAAATGTTAGCACAAAAGCAAGAAATAGACGAAGAAATAAACTTGGTTAGAGAAACCTGCGAAGAGCTTCGACATAAATTAGACAAGATAGCAAAGGAGGGCGTAATCAAATCAGAAGGACCTGTTATCCGAACTCAGAAGACGAGACCCACTGAATTCGACGGCAAGGTTTCCTGGAATGTATATCTGCGTCAGTTCGAGGCAGCAGCTGCAGCAAACGAATGGTCTGACTATGAAAAGGCTACAGCTCTGATAGTTGCTCTACGGGGGGAAGCTCTTGACGTCTTACAAGGAGTTCCTGCTGGGCAGCAGAGTAACTATGACCTTCTGAAACAACATATGGAAATGAGATATGGGGATAAGCACCTGCAGCAAGTGTACCAGGCACAATTGAAAATCGTCACCAGCAGAGTGGAGAGAATTTACAACATTTTGAGACAGACGTTGCTCGACTGGTTCGATTGGCATATCCAACAGCCCCGTCCGAATTTGTAGACCAGCTCTCCATCCAAGTGTTTATCGACGGCCTAAGAGATTGCGAAACACAGCAGGCACTACGGCTTGCTAGACCTAAAACTTTGAATGACGCTCTTTCACATGCACTGGAATTCGAGGCAGCAAAGATGGCATCCGGTAGACATGTTAAAGTTCGGGCCATCAGTGATAACAGCGATAGTATGGCAAATGGAGACCTAATAAAGACGCTAAAGGAGATTATCGATAAATTCAGCCCATCTATTGGGCCAAAGAAAGAACAATTTGATAGTCGAAGGGATCGCCTTCTTAAATGCTGGAACTGTGGACAGACAGGACATCTAAAAAGACAGTGTAGGGCCCCGGTCACGGATCAGCAAAAGCGCGACTCCCAGGCGGCAGCTATACAGGAAAACTAGGGTCAGCCGGCTTGACGGGGCAAGAGCCGGCTGCATCCTCCTACCATGCCCCACGAGAAGAAATTACGTTGTCACGTCTCCAGGACTCTGACTCCTTGCTAATAGAAGGCATTATTTTTGGTCGTATGTTCCCTATGGTAATCGACACTGGAGCGGCAAGAACTATTGTACGACCGGATATTATTGGTGACTGGCGTATTAAGAGCCCTGCCAAGCGTTATGTCCTTACAACAGCCAATGGACAACAACTGCCAGTCAAGGGGAATGCGAGCTTGACATAGAATTAGGAGACGTCAAATTCAAACACAGAGCCCTGGTAGCAGATATATCGGACAATGTCATACTCGGACTGGACTTACTACGAGCAAAGGGGTGAACTTAGATTTGAATGCTGGTACGCTACGAATAATGGGTGAGGAAGTAGTGCTAACGACCACCACTGAGAATAACGCTGTACGAAGACTCGTTGTTAAAGAAGATGTGGTACTACCTGGTCAGACTGAAACATTGGTTGCCACTGTAATGGATGGGCAAATGTCTTGCAGTGTTGGAGTGGTGGAACCCAGTAATCCGGATCTGTTCAATAAATCTATAGTCACCGGCCGCACCCTGATTAAACCAGAGAAAACAACAATAGTACGGGTAGTTAACCTGAAGACCTTTCCACAGAAAATTACAAAGGGAACTGAGGTAGGAGTCTGTGAACCTGTTACCATGGTCAGAACACTCAAAGAAAACAACGAAATGGAGAAGAAACCAAACAAGACCAGTCTACCGGAATGTCTAAGGGACATCGTGGATAGGGCCCAGGAAAGATTAACAGAGATGGAGGTGAAACAACTGGAAGAGCTGCTAAGTGAAAATGAAGATGTGTTTGCACTTAAACCAGGCGACTTTGGGAGAACAAAGGTAGTGAAGCATCGAATCGATACTGGTTCATCATCCCCTATAAAGCAGCCACCACGAGGACTTCCACTAGCCAAGCGAGAAGAAGTTAACAAGATGTTAATTGAGATGCAAAATCAAGGCACCATAGAGCCATCTCAGAGCCCTTGGGCTTCTCCTGTAGTTCTGGTCAAGAAGAAAGACGGCTCCACCCGATTTTGTGTGGACTACAGAAAATTAAATGACGTCACCAAGAAAGACAGTTACCCACTACCCAGAATTGACGATACACTGGACACCTTGGCTGGTGCGCAATGGTTTTCCACTTTAGATTTAAAGAGTGGATACTGGCAAGTCGAGGTTAGCCCAGAAGACAAAGAAAAGACAGCGTTCACTACCGGAAATGGCTTGTGGCAGTTCAATGTAATGCCATTTGGTCTATGCAATGCCCTGCCACTTTTGAACGACTGATGGAAACTGTACTTCATGGCCTGCATTGGGAGACCTGCTTGATTTACTTGGACGACGTGGTGGTGCTGGGACGCTCTTTCCAGGAGCACCTGAAGAACGTGTCCGAAGTGTTCAAGAAGTTGAAAGCAGCGAACCTGAAGTTGAACCCGATGAAGTGCAGTCTGTTCCAAAAGGAAGTTAGATACCTAGGCCATAGTATTACTCCAAACGGTGTGAAAACAGACCCGGAGAAGACAGAGTGCATAAAGAACTGGCCGGTTCCTAAAGACAAACATCAAGTTCGAAGTTTTCTCGGCCTATGCACATACTATCGACGATTCGTCCAAGGATTCTCGGACATTGCCAAGCCTCTTCATAAATTGACAGAAGACAACATCCCGTTTGAATGGACTCCGAGATGCCAGCAAGCCTTTGAGGCGCTGAAAGAGGCTCTCTGCTCTACCCCGATTTTGACATACCCAATACCTGGACAACCATTTATAGTGGACACGGACGCAAGCAACATTGGAATTGGTGGAGTTCTTTCCCAAGTACAAGATGGCCAAGAGCGAGTAGTAGGCTACTTCAGCAAAGTCCTGTCAAAAGCCGAAAAGAACTATTGTGTGACTCGGAAAGAATTACTTGCCATCGTCAAGAGCCTAGAACACTTTCATAAATACCTGTATGGCCAAGAATTCCTTCTAAGAACGGATCACGCTTCCTTAAATGGCTGTTGCAGTTTAAGAACCCGGAAGGACAGATGGCCAGGTGGCTGGAACGGCTGCAAGAATATCACTTTGTTGTTGAACATCGAGCCGGCAGGAAACATGGAAATGCAGATGCCCTTTCTAGGAGACCCTGTCCTGTCAACTGCAAACACTGTAGTAGTCTTGAAAAGAAAGAGGACATCTCATCAGTTCCTTGTAAGGTGGTAGCAGCCCAACCTGAAGACAGATGGAGTTCAGCGGCGATTCGGGAAGACCAGCAAGCTGACTGTGACATCAAGCCCTTACTAGACTGGAAAGAAGCCAACAACCGACCCTCATGGGCTGAAGTCAGCAGTAAAAGCCCAACATTAAAGAGCTATTGGGCTCAATGGAATTCCTTGGTGTTGGAAGACGGTGTCCTGAAAAGAGCATGGGAGAACAATGACGGAACGGAGGTCAAGAAACAAGTACTACTCGAGGACCCGGGTCAAGGAAGTGCTGCAGGCAGTACATGGAGGTACTGGGGGTGGACATTTCGGTATCAATAGGACTCTACAGAAGATTAGGGAGCGTTTCTACTGGTTGAGCTGTAGGACGGATGTAGAAGATTGGTGCCGAAAATGTGACGTATGTGCAGCCAGCAAGGGACCGAAGACCCGTTCCAGAGGCAAAATGCGCCAGTACATCGTAGGAGCACCGTTCGAGAGAATTGCCATTGATATCGCTGGCCCATTTCCGAAAACCCAAAGTGGCAACCGATATCTGCTAGTAGCCATGGACTACTTCAGTAAATGGCCGGAAGTATACCCTCTTCCCAATCAAGAGACCACGACCGTAGCAGAAGCCCTAGTCAACAACCTGTTCTGCAGATTTGGTGTGCCCATGGAACTGCATTCAGATCAGGGCAGAAATTTCGAATCAGGTGTGTTCCGAAAGGTCTGCGAGCTTATGGGAATCCGGAAAACCAGGACCACCCCACTGCATCCCCAGTCAGATGGTATGGTGGAACGCTTCAACGCCACACTAGAAACCAATCTGAGGATGTTTGTAAACGAGAACCAGACAGATTGGGACAAGCTCATTCCACTCTTCCTGTTAGCTTACCGCTCAGCTGTCCATGAAACTACTGGAAAGACTCCCGCAAGGATCATCTTTGGAAGAGAGCTTCGCCTTCCCGCAGATTTGGTATTTGGTCGTCCTGCGGAACAGCCCACAGAGCCAGACACTTACACCCATGAGCTAGAACGAAGACTAGCAGCCGTACACGATCAAGTCAGATCTCGAATGCGACTAGAGAGCGATCGCATGAAGACTCGATACGACGTCCGGGCCAATACAGTCGGATTCCAACAAGGTGACCTGGTGTGGCTGTACAACCCCACGCGGAAGAAAGGAAAATCGCCTAAACTACAAAACCGTTGGGAGGGCCCCTACACCGTCATTAAAAGAATAAATGATGTCGTATACCGGATACAAAGGACTCCCAGGAGTAAGATGAAGGTCGTCCATCTGGAGCGTCTGTCCCCGTATAGAGGTGTATCCGATCGAGACGATCGGTCCTAAGGGGGGCAGTGTCACGGAATTTGCCCCACTCACTCCCAACCCGACGACTGTGGCACCGCGAATTGTCTAAGATTGCCCCGATCGCCCCTACGCCATTCTGGTAAACAAACAACATGCCGTGATCGAGATCGGCCTGGAAAAATCGAGAATCGACGAGAAGCGTTCCAGTCGTACGAGAAAAGGGATCTAGAGATACTGGAATATACCTGGAATATTCGTTGGTTATATAAAAGAAGAATAAACGGCCGAGTTAGTTAGTCTTGTATAAGTCTTGTATTACAGTTTGAATTAAAGTGTTTAGTTGGAGATATCAAAGTGATTTAGATAGCGATTAATTAAATAAGTGTTTAGTTGACCTGTAATTAGTAGTGTTCAGTAGTTAATAAAGAAGTAATTAATTAACGGATTGTTTTTCTGGAAGTAAGAGAAAAGACGGATTGGGAAATCCGTGACAGAACATTCAATTATTTTCCAACGACTACTTGATCCTTCCACTGCTAATGTGATTTTTAGGTAGTATTTCTTTTGAGACTCTTTTGGACGATATTGCTTACGACTTTTAAACAGGAAGTAATACAGAAAAATGTCTGTAATAAAAGTTTATTAGAAAAAGGAATACTTAAAAAAGGTATGTTTCTGGAAAAAATATAATTAATAACGTCATTAGCCGTTTCTGTCAAATTCCAAATATAATACTTTCGATTGAAAATGGAGCTTACCTCATCCCATTTAACACCACGTGTCCCAAATTTTATTTTATTTATTTTTTTTTGTACAGCCGAACAATGATTTTTTTAATAGAATTTTATTTTCGAACGAATTCGAGTTTACAAATTTAGGATTGTTTAACTGACAAGATAAGTATAAATTATTGGCCACAACAATATCAAAATTTGGCTGAGACTAATGTGTACAACAATACTTGGTAGTATTTGAAGAATTCTTGAATGGTGCCAAATGTTTGATAGTTTTGCAGAATGAGGTTGAACACTTTATTGAAGAGTTTTCTTTTGTATTTGATACATCAAATACATTTTCAACATGATGGTGGATCGGAATGACCAGGTAGCTCCCAAGATAACCTATTTTAACTTCGTTAGATGCAACTGCCGTTACGAAAATTAGTAATCGTTAACGCCTCAGCAATGCGTGTTGGGAAATTCTTTCCTATTTTATATTCCATAGCCCCTTATTATGTACATACTTATTTTTTGTAAGACAAGAATCTTATTTATATTAAAGTAACATGTGTTTTTATTTTCTTTCAGCTGTCATTTTGATTGTATTTATCGCACAGATAAATACTAATTAGATACATGGTGATTTTCCGGGTTGTTGTGCCGTGACCTCGGTAACTGGTAGCTGCCAGAAACAGAGTTAAAATGCACATCCCTAGCATTAGCCAGGATTCTTTTACCTGCCCTGGTTGTTCTCGGTCTAGGCTCTGTGGGGGATAGACCCGCTATCGGTGTCTCTGGGCCCGTCCATATATTGATTTCGGTTCCTATTGTTGGTATTACGACTGATACGGTCGAAATCGTTTCTCGGATAATGGTGGTCCTCCGAGACGTTCCGTAGCCGCCGCTGTAACTGGTCGCATCCCATGCTTCCAAACGTTTCGCCGCTCTTCACTGTCGGCATCTTCAGTGGTGACTCTGGCTTCGCCGCGACTGAGCTGACTCAGTCGCGGCGAAGCTGTTTCTGGCAGCTACCAGTTACCGAGGTCACGGCCCAACAACCCGGAAAATCACCATATATCAAATTACAGCACTGGCCGTGAAAGCCTAAAAACCACTATAAATAATAATTAATTTAATAATGATAATAACGATAATGACGATGACAATAATAATAATGTAATAAATATCATCATAATTAATTAATTAATAATGTTTATTTACTTATCAAATTAATTACAATATAGTAAATTTATCTAAAATAATCATAGTAAATAAATATGTAGGTAAACCCCTAGAATTTTTACTCGGATAAATATTATACAAATTAAAATTAATATCAGTACACATAATAATATGAAGAAAATCTTTATTACTGGCACTAATATATTGGTACTATGATACCAATATGGCCGCCTATGCGACCCGTCCATCGTACGTTTATCGTTTACACAGAGAGAGTAGGCAACCAGCAAGACAACGATACAATTGGCTGTCATAATTCAATTACTGCGTTTACGTTGTAGTTTTGTGTTTTTCTTCAGTTATTAGTGCCTTATTTTAATTTTAAACGTTTTATAGTTATTAAATAAAGGAATTTGTGTTAAATACAGATATTTTCCCACAATATAGTTCGCCGGTTTGCGATTTGTTTTTCTAGGTTATGGAACAAGACTGTCACGGGTGCATTGAAAGTTTTCTATTATATTATCTATTAGTACCTACCTATTCCATTTGTTCGATTTTCTTATAATTAATAGGCATTTTATTTAAGGGTACCTACGGGAATTGTATTTTATCGGTAGTGAGTGGTTGTAATGAGTGAAAATGTAGTTTTGCCAGTTTTTATACTGGAGCTAACTGTCACCTATCTATCAGGTATTATTAATAAGAGAGCTAATTTTTGTCGTTCGTTTCTGCATTTAGAAACTGACAAAAAACGGCCGCATGGTTGCATTGTTGACAGCTGTAAGCTTAATCTGTGGATCTAAGCCATCTCAGTTGATGCTTATTATAGGCGCCGACTTTCCGCAGGAAAAGAGGACTTTGCCTCATTTTTGGAATATCGAGCTAAAATTCTGGAATAATTTTTTTTATTGTCATTTAGGCCTCGCTAAGCACGTGGTTAAATTTGTTGTACTTAGTCATAGTTAACCCTGCATATAACTGTATAATAGAATAGTCATATTTTTTACGTCGTTTACCCGATACCCAATTCTTATTTTAAATGGAACACGCTCTATAATTTTGCCATAAGATGGTTCATTAAAAATAAATCATACGGTATGATTTTTCGTATCAATTGGTTCTTCGAATCATATTAATTAGAGGAAATAGCGACGATATTTGAATGGTAAATTATGTACCATTATCTACTTTTTCAGTGAATCATATTTCCAGTTAGGCAAAGTTTATAAAATCAACTATTAACGATCCTTTTGGTGACAGAGGTTATTCTTCATTTAAAATTTCTATTCGTTTTAATGTGACAGAAAAATACAGTTAAATAAAAAAGGTTATAAAAATGCAACAAATAAATAATTACCGTAGAATGCAGTATCTGCATTGTGCATGTGTATGTGTGCCACTGTTGAATAAATTAAGATTTCATAAGTCAAAACAGAAAAGTCTTTAAAAACTTTTTGTTATAAATAATGTTATAATCAGCAACTCTAAAAGAATCATAAATTGATCATTTTGAATTTTCTAAGGTAAACAAAAATTTCTTAATTAAAAATAAATCGACATTTAAATACGATGTTCCTCAAAACAGATTTTAGTGGGATAATTAACTCTTTTGCATTTAATAAAATTTGTATTTATCAACTTGAATAACTGTAAAGTAACATAGAGAACTGTTTACATAGATAACATTAATTTATCTCATTTAATTTCTTTGACCGGAACAAATAACATTTATTATTAAAAAACTTCTTGGTTGTAAATTAGCTTAGAATGACGTTCCAACTCACGATTACTAATACCAGCCGTTTTTTAGATTACGCAAATTATGTTTTCGGTAATTCAATACTCAGTGGGCTATCAACTTGTTCCTCTACTGACTCGGACTAGCGTTACGACGCGACGTCTAGACTGCGTCTGATTGTTTTCCGCGACGACAATTAGTGTTGAAACAGCTGGGAAATGATATCCTTATTACAATTAGTTTTACGCTCGTTAAGCGGAAAATACCATCTTAGCAGAATAGACGGATATAAGGGCGATAATGAAAAGGAAACAGGATAACGTTGTGTTCCAGAAATGATTTTATTTCGATTTATACACGATTTGGTCACGAATGGGACAATTTCTAAATCTCATTCTAAAATATAATCTTTTATTTGTGAACTTTGGTACTTTAAAGGTATAAGTTTCGTAAATTCTAAGCCGACAGAAATATATGCCAGGACCAGGTAAAACGTATATGCTCCATAACTAAATATTTTTATTACCTATTTTTACTGTATGTCGATTCTGACGATGTATTTGGTGAAACATCTAAACATTGTGAATTTGTACACATTAAGATATATCAACAATGATTAGATAATTTTATTTTGTTCAGTATCAAAATAATAGATTAACGCGGAGTAGCACAGCTACCTCTAGCCGTTCATGCTGGACTAACAGCACACAGACAAGAAGCGTTCTACATCACAGTAGAAAGCTAGCGATCTCTATAGCGATTCGGCGATAACGATACGTTGCAAATACGGAATTCCAGGAAACAACGACTCTGCGGGCTAATGCCCCGACCAGTATTGAATTACAACTGGCAAACAGCTAAAGTCACTCGTCAGCAGCCCACCAGGCATAAACCGGTTTGGAGCTTATTAACTCTCATCAACATAGGTGAACTAACTGACGAATACCCTTAGTTGTTTTAAGTCTGTGTAACCTGACAGTAGGGACCAAGAGTAACACGGATTAGCACAGTTACCTCTAGCGGTCAAAAACTACAAAACTGCTAAACCTGACGTACGTTCTTCATTGTCAGGACAAGTTTACCTTTCGCTTTTGCTCCATGAACTTAATAATAAAACAATAATAAGCACTAGCGACAAGCTCAACGTGCCATAATGAATCAGTTTGTAGAAGGTTTGTGGTAGGCTCATTGCTGAAAAAGCGCGACCCAGGCGCATATTTAAATGCATCTTTTACACCCTATCAAAGCGATGAGCCAAATTCTCTCATATTCTTTGGAATAACTATGGATCCTGCCGAATGAAAAGACATACCATTGACTTCATGTAAACACACAGAAAAAAATCCGTTGGTGTCAAAGCAGGACTTAGCACTGGCCATTTTGTGGCCATCGATTTTGGTAAAGTTGTAAACATTTATACGAGATAAAGCAGGGACCATATCATCATTGAAATGCATTGAAACATTTAAGAACGTATATCTCGAAACCGGAATGAGATATCGAAATTAAATAGAAGACCCAGTTTTAATTAAAAAATATTGGTTCATTTATCAAAGTAATAAAATATAGCTACTGAAATTAAATATATAAAAAACGAATGCATAAATGGTAAAAAAAATTTTGATTATTTAAGTTGTCATATTTAGTATAAAATTCGTTGGCAGGTTAAAGTCACTTTTGACATTGTCGATATTTAATTTAAAATAATTTTAATTTATTGGTATAACAATTTTTATAGTTACATATTTGACTCAACTTAAAGGAGGCCACCTGAGAAAGCAATCCTAAAAATGCAGAAATAGGTCAGATCTCATTTATTGTGGTTGAATTTTCCAGTTCCCATAGTTTCAAAGGTGAACTTAAATATTTATAGGATGTTTTCATTAAACCAGGTTAGTAAATTTAGCTAGATTAATTTTTGTTCTAGATAATTATTGAATATAGCTTTGTCTGTGGAATTGTTCATTAGTATACCTAGATGTTTGGTATCAGAGAACATAGGTACATATAATAATGATAATATCTCTACCCCTCATTCTAATCACGAGGATTAGCCCAGAAATCGAAAACTTGTGCGGGAGAGGGGGCGGCAAATTATTATTAAGCAGGCCGCATTTACGCCCAGGACCAACTTACGTTGGTAGATCCTCACCACCATTCAGTGCAGGAATGAGGAAAACCTGGAAAACCTCATTAATTGGGGAGGTAGTCAAATGTCAACCGGTATCAATCTCTCACATTGACCCAAGCCAACATTCTTCCACCCTATCATACCCGCAGAGAGGGTGCCAATCTCTCCACGAATATAGCTTATATGCGGTCTACCGGCTGCGGGCGTCGAACCCACAGCGATCTAGTCACCTCGATTCAAGTACTGACGCCTTAAACCGCACGACTGCTGACCGATCCAACCGATATGACTTCATTGATAGGAATTGTAGGAGATTTGATTTATATTAGCTTAAAATACCTTTCTAATACAGTAAAAAATGTTACAAAAGTTAATAATAAAGAATATATAGATAGATATTGTGGGTGATATTCAACGCTGTTCGGGGATTTAGTCCGCAGAGTAGTTTAGTTAGTTTCAGACCATATTGTTAATACCTAAAAATATATAAAAAACGAATAATTACTATATGTCAACTTGTCTTATTGTTAAATGATAATTATTTATTGTGTGTATTTTTTTATTGCAGGTGTGCATTACTAATTGTTGGAAAAAGTTATCGCCACAGTTGGTAAGTTGGATAATATACTCATATTAATTATTATAATATAACTACTCATCATCATTTTGTTAACAAATAATTTTAAGTTTCCTAAATTTTGTTGAATTTCAAAATATAAATTCGGCAACACCATCTACTGGCTTGTGTGAACAAGCCATATTTCACCTAGCAAATATTAATATTTACAGTCAATGGTTTGAATTAATTTGAAATAAGTAGGCTTTTATATAAATCATAAAATTAATATAAAGTAGGTAGTATTAGAAAAATTGAAGTACTGTTTTTCATTAAATTAAATGTGGTCTCATATTATAATGTTTAAATAAAAAAAATATAATTAGTTTAACTTTTTTGTTAAAGTCTCTATCTGATTTTTCTACAAATCAATATTGAAATCTTAATGAACTATCATTCCTCTGATTTAGGTATCTTCTTTCTTTTAACTTGATATATAAAAATCTTCTTTTTAATTTAGTACTAGAAAAGGTCATAAGAGATAGTGAGTTGAACAGAGAAGGACACATATTGTTTAAAAGTCACCAAATAGTAAGTTATGCAGATGACGTGGCCATTATTGCTAGATATAGTAGGGAATTAGAAGAAGTAACGAGAAAACTTGTGGAGGAAGCAAGTAAAGTGGGATTGCAGATAAATCAAGAGAAAAGTAAGCTGCTGAGAATAGGAGAACAAAAAAAGGATACAAATTTTAAATTGAGAACAGAGCATGGAGAGATGGAGTTTGAAGAAGTTCAAGAATATGTGTATTTGGGGGCGCTCATAACAGCTAACTGTGATGAGGAACAAGAAATAAATAGGAGAATAATAAAAGCAAACAGAAGTTCGGCAGCAGTCAACCACTTATTGCAATCAAAAAATTTGTCCAGACGAGTAAAATTTAGAATGTATAAAACAATTTTGAGACCGACAGCGCTGTATGGTAGTGAAACCTGGGTTCTCAATAAGAAGTCAAGAGAAAACCTTTTAAGGTGGGAAAGGAAGATCTTAAGAAGAATTCTAGGTGGTAAGAGGACAGAGGAAGGCTATGTAAGGAGAAATAATGAGGAAATATATGGAATGTACCAGACACCAACAATAGACGAAGTTGTAAAAGCCAGGAGAGTGCAGTGGCTAGGGCATCTAGAACGTATGGAGGATGAAAGGGCAGTTAAGAAAATAGTAGGGAGTAAACCTAACTACAAGAAAAAAAGAGGTAGACCGAGGAAGCGATGGAGAGAGGCAGTGGCAATAGATCTAAGGGAGAAAAATGTAACGGATTGGAAAAGAAAGGCGAAGGACAGAATGGAGTGGAGGAGAATAACACAGCTTTATATATATATATATATATAAAAATATTTTATATCATTAATATTTACAGCTTAGTTCTATAAGCCTTGTATATGTATAGCCGCAAGATATAATTAAACAATGGTTATAATGTACAGATATGTACAGTGACTCTATGAACGACACTGTACAGATATGAAGTACAGTACGCCATCTATTGTTTGCAATTTATGTTCACATTAATTAAAATTGTATTATTCAATATAAAACTTTTTTATTCCTTCTTGAGTGAACGCATGTTATAATTTTCAAAAGTGTTAAATTCAGATTTATCTTCATCAACGGTTTTGCTTTCAATAAAAGCGAGTAGGTAAACCGCTAATCGTTGGATCCTGTGAAATGCAGATCACTTTATCCGGCAGACCATTCTCTGCGACGTGGTGCCGTCTGTGCCAAGAAAGTCGAATTACATCGCGTGGGTGATCCAGTGACGTAAATTACGCAACTCGCGTCGTCGCCACACTGATCATGATGTCACTTGTGACGTCACATCGTGTAAATACTCGTCGACATTTGTGTGGGGAATTCCTTATCTCACATGTGTTTATTATCGTTCCCAAGGTATTTGTTTGTGAATTACGGATCGGCTGTCACTGTTGGATAGTAGTAAAATAGACAGTTATTTTTAAATCGTTTAACATAATTAATGCAATTTCTTTGAAAAGATATTACCATATTTTAATAATGAGTAACTAATATACATTTTTTATTAGGTTATGTTTTTTAATGTGTGTATTTTTAATTAATAGATATGCAATAGACTATTTATTTGTATTTAGTCAAATTGATGACTAAATTAGGTATTGATATCGCCGTAAATTTTGATAATTTTAATATTCTTCAAATATTTGTAATATGATCATGAAAGGAAAATATAAAAAGCTTGTTACACAATTAGATAGATAATGATGAATAATATCTACAGGAACTCAAACAATGTTCTAACGTTTGATGATTGTTTAGCTGAGAAAAAGCAGGAATCAGTTTTTCTTAAATGTCAAGCTACAAATACTTATTTTTTATTATACAGGGTGTCCGGAAAGTAATGGGACTCAGCTTAAACATAGCTTTCTGTGATCAAATAGACCCGATTTAGACAAACTTAGCTTAGTTCAAAAGTGCCTCATTTAGAAGTTACAGGGCTTCAAATTATAATTGTTTTCTTGTTATGGGCATAATTAAGAAACGAAACGTCCAATCAAGTTGAAATTGGGTACAGTTATGTTTTAGATAAGTACAAGCATTGTGAAGGAATAAGTAGTGCTGTATATCGTAGGAGGCGCTCTTGGCAGTTTTTTTGTAACTCATTTTTATCGTATCTTTTTTGTTGGTCCTATTCTGATACGCTTGACGGAAAATTATGGTAAAGAAATTAATTTTGCGTAGAAAAGCATTTAACACATGATTGGACGTTTTGTTTCTTAATTATGCCCATAACAAGAAAACATTTTTTTTTCTTTGAAGCCCTGTAACTTCTAAACGAAGCACTTTTGGACTAAGCTAAGTTTATCTAAATCGGTTCTATTTGATCACAGGAAGCTATGTTTAAGCTGTATCCCATTACTTTCCGGACACTCTGTATACAGATTAAGAGATAGTATATCCTTTTTCCTACTAATACTAGTTTGTAATAATTATGTAAAAGTAATTATTTGTTTAAAAGGGAAATGCGTCATTATTAATAATTATTATTAATTAGACAAATTTCTCTTACAAATAAAAACTGTTCAGATACCCATTCAGGAACGTGATCTTAATAAACAAGTATTATATACAGTGCTTTCGAAAAGTAACATTCATTATTTTTGAAATTGACAAGTTTTCGAAAAAATCCCTGGCACGTCGATTTTGTTATAAAATAAGGCACTTTTTGACATACGACTCATATTCGTGACGTCATCGTGTTGTTCGAGATAGGACGTCATCGACAATTTTTTTAAATAGCAACCGCCAATTTTGACCATGCCATTTGAAAGAGCGTGTCTTTCTACATACATACATAATGAAAAATTATGTGTTACATAGCTAACAAAAATTTCAAGAAAATAATGTTTGAAGAATTTAAAATTTAATTTTCACAATACTAAAAATGATAATTGTTGGTGCGTACCACACATACAGCAACAAGTGACGAGCCTAACGAGCCATCCAACCAAGTTACGCTCGTGTTGGCGTCAGACCCACACTAGCGAACTTTCTACGAGCGCAACCATGTTGTCCAACCGCGTTCGCTAGTGAATGGGGCCCTTTAGAGGTGTTCGTTTCAAGAAATAAAAACACGATTCAAATCATTAAAATATGTACCAAAACAACTAATTTACTATTGTTTAAATTAATGTATTGTATATTGAATAAAAACTATAAGTTAAACGTGTATAAATTTTACTAAATCGGCATTCTACAAGAAACGTAGTAAAAAGATAGTACTAATAGCATTACTATTAATCACAATTATAAAAATATGTATTTCAAAGTTTTGTACAAAAAAATTATGACCTCTATTCTTGAGGAGATGTTTATAAAAGAAAAAAATCTTGCTATATTTACTGAAGTTATAGTACAAAATTTTAATTTTGAAACTAGAATAGAATCATACAGGGTGGTCCCTAATAAATGAATCATATCGATAACAAATAGGTACAGATGTTTCTCTTAAAATTAATCAGGTTATCAAATTATTTATTCAAAATTCAGATAGGATTTTGCATAAAAAATTTGCCTTTAAATATAACTATCAAAGTGCGTAATTTAGGCTCTCTTGAAGATAATACAAAAATTATTTGGATTTTTTGCTCTCTAAAATCCTTAGGTTTTACAATCTATAATTACTCTATGACCCATTTATTATGGACCACTCTGTATAGATTTAGTATATCAACTCTAGTAAACCGGATGTTTCTTCTAATTTTAAATTACTTTTGACTACAAAACTGTAAGTAGTTGCATTTTCCTAATATCAATTAATTATTGTTCCACTTGAGAGTTTTGAAATATTTGTTTGCATTTTTTAACACATTGCAAATCATCTGCAACTGGTCACAACAGGTTCAGGTGGCAGTAATGTTCCAGGCAAATTAACAAGGAATGTTTGTTGAAATGCTAAAAGAATCACTCGTTTTATTATCGCATCGCAAGGACCATCCTATATACTCAGTAATCACAACTTCATGACACAACACTTTTAAAATAAAAATTTGAATTTTAAACGTATTAAAAGAGTATTAAAAGTTAAAAACTTAAAAAATGTTCTATGAAAAAAAAAACATAACTTGTATTTAGAAGTCACATATTATGCAATATTCAAATGTATCTTTAAAAGTGAATTTTAAAACTCATTATAAGGCCATACCAATTTTATAGGAAGCTTTTTGGTAAATTCAAAAATAAAAATGATACCGAGTATTTTCGGTGGGCAACATTATACCTTACTGGAATGCGTTCAAGCTGAGTCATGTGCTTGCTCATTTATTGTTTGCATGAACACTAAAAAAATATGTTTTTTGTAGTAATATTTAATACAAAACCAAGAGTTGTCATTATTATTGTTTATTAATTCAACATTTGAAGAAAAAAAAAATTTTTGTGCTGTGAAATCAAATTTTGCATGAGTAATGAATTGAAAAGTTGCGATAATAAATAATTTTAACTTGTATTTTATGAAAGAATAAAAATATCAAGTTGTTTTGAATGTTGTGTTTATGAATTCCTCCATTATATATTTTGGCACAGGCGGTATTTTGCGGCTTATGTTATCGAAATTTGTTTTCTCAAAATTATTTTCCTCCTAATTTTTCGAATATTTATCGCTTCTTCCGTAAACAAGAATTCTTTGACCTCTATATATACCTACATTAAATACAAATACCCGCAATATTGTAGATTTTTTAAATTAAAAGTGTAACATGAATTTATTACTATTTTCTTCAGAATAAAATTAAGAACAGACGACGATTATAAACTATAGGTGTTAGAATACAAAAATTTTCTTTAACTTTATCAAATTGTAAAAATTGCAGGACAACTTTGTCAACATTTTAAATGTTGTCAAGGTCACAACTTCAACTTATTTATTCTGTTTGAAAACACGCAAAGCATATCTGCAGCTGTAAGGAGTGCTGCCTTGAATCCCGGGCAATTAGTGAGTCATATCTGAAATTAATCATTCATTGTTTTTAATTGAATATTATATAATTGCCTAAAATTACATGCTACAATTTGTATTCACAACAAATCATGTAATGATACATTCAACAGATCCACCAAACCAAATAGCCATCTGTCAATGTCAGTAATATAGATTAGTAGAATATAGAATATAGATAAAATATATGTTTCTCCTTCTTGTTATTTACAAGAATGTATAAAACATTGCAAGTTGCGATTATCCACTACATGGAATGTACTTGCCGAAAGATAAATCCAAAAATGGTTGTGCATAGAATTATCTAGAAGGTTCATAAAAGTTGCTGGTAGAATTATACATTTCTTTGAAATGGAACATAATACCCTATAAATTCTGAAGAATTGTTGTTAAGTTCACCAAAATTCTTGAAATTTAACTTTTACGGGCATTTTACATTTTATAAAAATAAAATGTGAAATTGTCAACAGCAACAAAAATTGCGCAAATAAAACATTATAAAACACCATAGATATCTACAGAATGGTTCCAATGATGTGCAACAAGTTTTAGGGTATATTATATAAGCAATTCAAATAAGAGTTCTTCATAATATACATTTTTTTAATTTATGCGCCCCTGGAGGAGTTACAACCCTTTAAAAGGGTTTGAAACATGTAAATATATATGGTTTTTCACTGTTTGCAATTAAAAACTGAAACTTGGTACGATATTTAGGTCGTTAAGGTATCTTCTAAATGGATATTTTTTATTACCTTCGTCTTGTTGTAAGTCGTTGTAATGAAAAGCTACTAGATATTCATATACTAAATCAGATATTCGAAAGGAGACTATGTGCACTTACAGAGTCTTGAACTAGAAAGAGCATCATCAGCCTAAATATCGTGCCAAATTATAGTACTTAATTTGAAACCGTTTGGAAAAAAAAACCTTAAATAAAACATTACATTTTAACTAACTCCTCCAGGGGCACTTAAATAAAAAAACATGTAGGTATATGAAGAACCCCTATTAAAATCGTTTAATAAATAATCTACCCTCAAATTTTCTGAACATAATTTAGATCACCCTGTATATTGTTTCTGTAAAACTGGCGGTAATAGACAATATATTTGTTGTTAACTTCTGACGCAAAACTTTAGCCTGTGAAAATGATGGGTACCTACTAAGAAATATTTTTTTATTTACAACGTCATACTAATGTAAATAAATCTAGCTATTTTATTATAGTCTAAACAGGTGTACTGCTATTAGTTACGTAATTTAAAGACCGACAGTTAGCGACATGTGGTGCCTCTAATTGTGGCAGATCCGCAAACAGAATTTTAACGGAAATGTTTTCTTCTCTTTGCATTATTTTGAAATATTTATTATTACATATTGTTATACAGAGTGTTGCAATGTTCTACCATCAAAGTTCCCCAGATGATTCTGAGCAAATATGCGATAAATACAAAACAATGTATAAGTATCGTATAAAGGCATTTAACCACGTTATATGAATTTGAAGCTCCTATAAGATTCATTTTATAGCAATTTATACAACTTTTATAAAATTTATTTTGCTAGTTGGAAGTATCTGTAAGTAGTGTTACTAGACAATTTTACAACATGCGTGAGAAAACTAAAATTGAATAATGCCGAATTATAAATGCACCGTGGAACATAATGAATCTTTATCATTTGCAACATGTGATGATAATAGACGAAACGTTTTGAGTGGGTTCAAGTACAGGATCTTTTATTGAATGAATTATATTGATATTCAGTTCATCTCCGTCTGCTACGTGTCTAATGCCATGAAGCAGGTGGTTCAGCTGAGACTGTAGAACGTGATCAGAAATGATTGCCATTTAGGTTCTCATTTTTAATCTTATAAATATGTACACAAAATTATTTATACGTACTTTTACAGTTTGGATCTTACTTTTTTCTGTGACCATATAAATTCTAAATTTTAACATTAAAATTACAATTTATAAGTAGTCTCTCCAAAAAATCGTCAGACAAAGTGATAGAAATTAAATTCTTTATTTCTTGTTTCGAATGTCCCAAATAGCTATTAAATGAAATTTACAACCGTAGCAGTAACAATGTCCAAGATGCCTAATTATTTCATTCGTTCACGGTTAGATCTGGAGTTTACCGCAAGAAATTGTCAACTTGACCGCAATCTTTTCCGTGGGTGCTTACTTCCTTCGATATCTACCAAATTGTTTTATATATTTTTGAGAAACCCACGCGTTTGCTTAAGTAGAATTGTTCGGAAATATTGGCACTGATATTAAATACGTCAAATATCTTAAAGGAATTAAATGCGACAATATTTCATACGAAATCAACGTTTGGATAAATTACCGGTTTAATAACCGTCACTTCCGAAAAGAAACGAAGATAATATTGTTTTTAAATATCTACTCGGCAAAAGTAAAAGCATGAATATATGAATAATACGGTTTGTAAAATATGATATCGGTAAAAATTAAAAAGTATATTTGATAAGGAATTCAATATCACAAATTTAGTTTCTTGGAATTTTTTATTATACCTCCTACTAATCTAGATGTAAAAAAGTTCGAATGTTGGAAAAATAAAAATTAAGCTATCAAATAGTTTGGAGAATTATATGATAAAATTCATAACTTGATATTGTATCGCAGAGTTGAACCTATCGCTATCTTTAATTAATTGCGTATTTTACTCAAATATGATATCGATTTGATAGATTGAGAAATAAGTGATTTTATGATATTTTATAATATCGCTCTCACCAGGTAATAAGAAGATTTGGTAAAATAATGAGATTTATTAGATCAAACTGTCAAAAATAGGGGTAACAGTAAATTTTGCAGAATTTGATAATAAGAGCCCATTACAATTATTAATCTAAATTTTACTTAATATCTCAATCATATGATCGACAAATATGTGGTTATAGGTATCTACCTAGGAAAAACAACGGAATGGAAAACTCTTATTTTAATTTTTTCCTTGTAATTAAGTCACTATTTGAGAATTTCCAATCAAATCACTTTTGGTCTTGTTTTTTCTTAAAAGATTAAGTTGACCTATTATAGATATCAATTTACATGGAAATCTATTATAGATATCAGTTCATATATCTATACAATTCTATTATGTAATCGGTCGGTGGCGGAGTAATTTAAGGCAGCAGTACTTGAATCGAGTTTGTCAACCTCCCATGTTCAAATTCCGCGGTTGGTAAACCGTAGATCAGCTATACTTATGGAGTGGTTTGGCACACTCTGCGGGTTTGGTAGGGTGAATGAACGCTGGCTTGGGCCGATCTGAGAAATTAATACTGGTCGGCGTTTGACCGTCTCTCTAATCAATGAGGTTCTCCTCATTCCTACACTGATTGGTGGTTAGGGCCTACTAACGTAAGTCGTTCCTGGGCGCATATGCGACCTACTTAATAATAATATGCCGCCCCCTGTCCCGCTACACATAACATATACGACTGTGACAGACACGTCAAAGTAGATTTCAGCTATATTTTTAAAGCATTGCTATCGTTGGTGATGGGGACGTTTTTAAATGAATATAGTAATAGATATTTAGAGACCAATTTGTTAAAACCTCTATTATACCGGTAGCAATGGAAGATAAGGTTACATCCATACCTGTAATCAAACTTTTCACGATATTGAAATCAGAATATGCAAGATAAAACAGACATGTTCTCTGATAAAAAGCGACATGTAATTCTGTATCTCTTTCAATATTTATTCGTACCTACGTTGTAGAAATATCTGTGATATAACAACCTACTAATGCCGAACTAGTTTTATTGGATTCGTTGGAATGAAAAAGCAAAAAATGTTTCCAAAGCGAATAACACGAGTTTTGAACTCTAATCGAATTTCACATAATATTTTGTTGTAACATATAGATAGGTCAGTTCCCTTTATTCGTTGCGGTTAATAGTATCTGTGATATAACGCAATTATGTAGAGTAGTGTGAAATGCAATGCGGTTTTACTGAACCGGCACTGTTACGATAATATGGTGACGCTGGTGACAAATGATTCCCATGTCTCGAGTGAAACCCGTGCTCGAGCTAGACGGTTGAGATACTTGGTTTTCAATCAGGGAAATACTGACGTGCTGCTAACAAGAAATTTACTATTTTCAGATGAAAATAAATGTTAACTTGTGAACTCATTACCAGGGACTTCTAGCATTTAGATTAGTTGATGTGTATTGAATTCAACATATTACAAATTTCATTCGCATATTTGAGATTAACGAATGATTCCACAAAGAAAATCGTAAGAAAAGTTAAAAATTAATTTCAAATGCGTTATTAATGGTGTTAGTTTTTCAAAGATGGTCATTAAATACAGTTTTCTAGATTTTTACTAGTGGACCTCTATAAAGCAAAAGGCTCTTTGATAAGGTACTACAGTAGTATAGTAGTTTTAGTAATGACATGCTGATATATGAACGATTTATATTATTTATTCTAATTTATTTATCTTTAGATATCTTTTTAAATTCTTTAAAAGGGGTTTTCGAGAACTTTTTGCAATAGAAGAGGTATTCTTGTAAATGAAGTAAATGAAGCATTTGTAGCACCTACACAATATTTTCACACATTAAATTGCGATTTATTGAAGAAGGCAATGCAATTCCAAGAAATCAAGTCAATATAACATATATTTTTTAAATTTTATTAAAATTCAGAATTTCTGATAAAAATCGAATTGGACAACATTATAAAGGAATGTTTTGGAGAAATCTAGAACCCCAGTGGATTCGTTGATTTACGTCAAAGCAATAATGCCACTGCAAATCAAGAACACAAATTTATTTACAACACTATTTTTATTTATTTTTGCAAATTATACAACTTGATAATTTTATTTTCCAACGAATATATTATTGTTGCAATTGGACGACTGCGCTACCATGTAGACATCACTTATCTCGTCTTTGGTATCATTATCACATGCTATAAACAGATCAAATCGCTTTAATTGTATCATAAACATGAGAAATGCATCAGGATTTTAATGTCAATTTTATTATTTTGTAAGGATAGATTGTGCATAAGTGCAACAATAACCTTGAGTGTTGGTTCTCAAAACAAAAGCTGGGTCAAAAACCCTAGACCTACGCGAAATTTTCATAACGCACAACCATGTGTGCACTGATCCGAGGTTAAAAGTTGTCCCACCAACGGTACAAACTCATAGAAAATTAATTCTTTGTTTAATTTTTACATATTTTCTTAACTAGATATAATATATAAGTATAATAAATTACAAAAAATAATGTGTTTCCTATTTAATTTGCTACACACGTGTGTTAAACAATTAGTATTTTCCCATTATATATAGTCTACTAAGACAAACAATTTTTAATATTTAATAGCTAAAGTATTTAAGGTTCAGTGATCAATTTTCAAAGATAATGGAAAATGACGCGACAGTCAAAAAGTAAAGCATGTCACATAGATATTTCTAAATCTGCTTTTCTTCATAAAACAATGAACACTATTTGATTGCTATAAAATATATATGAAGACTGAGAATTTCCTTATTTCTGACCTTAAATTTGATAAAATCGTTATTAGAATGACTCAAAATTTCATATAAACTAAAATTTTCAATATAAATACAGTACATCATCGATAATCCGGACGCCTACACTTTTTGAAAACCCCGGAAACGGAACGTAATGTGCGGCATATTTCCTAAGTAAGTCTCGATTATAGAAAATAAATACCAAAGTGTCTGAATGATAGCTCATTCGATTTACTGGACTTGTTCAAATTATAGAATGTATGCTTCTTGTAATGTATTTCCATTTGATGACACTTCATCAATACGCCTACAGTTTGCACTGCTGACACATGTAAATGTTTAAATTTCATTATATTGACAGGTATACATATATAAATAGAGGCATTATGGATATTGTATACGTACTGTTTAGAAATAATGTATTGTAGTTCAATGATTTGTTTATAAAATTTCAGTAACAATAAAACCCTAAAAATAGAACATTTTAATAATAGTAAAATGATTTTTGTAAATTTTGTATCCAGTAATAATCAGTCCATTTCTGGTATTGCCGATATAAGAAGTTATCTTGCAAGAAAGCAACAGGTGCATCACGACCTTTGGTGCAATGGACATCTACCGAAGCATATCCTAAAGTCCATTCACAAGCACATAACTTTTGTAGAAAACCTAATCAACACCTGACGCAGATAGCATGTGTGTGCATTGAACGTAGTAGAATGTGATGAGAACGATCTATTTCTAGCACAGAGCACGTCGGAAGTGCAAAGGGGGCAGATTTCTGTGTAAATATTGAAGAAATGCGATATCAGTTGACTGAGAATATTTATCTTTATGATTCCTGGTTCAATTTCATGGGTCGAGTGTTATGGTATAGGTAACTTATATCATCCCTCTCCTCAACATACAACACTAAAAACGCATTGATGCATTAGTGGTGCTACCTGTGTCTGTGTTGTTGCACTTATTTTTTATAACTTTACCTGTTTTCGCGAAATGCTGAGGAAATATGATGAGAAGAAGAAATTTATATGACACCCTTCATATTGAACAAGAAATCTACCAAATTTATTTTATGAAACTATTTTCGGCACACGCCGAAAAAAATTATCATACGTGATTGAAAACGAAAATAAGTGAATGTTACCCTGACTCTTGAAAACAAATAAACATGTAAAATGATGCGTCATTTGAATTTTCCTATCTTATAGTGGCAATTTCTAATATAACATGAATTCCCGTTAGAAATGAGACTGATCCCAATTATTTTAGGGGAAATTACGTGTTTTCGATTTTAGTTTAGTGGTGAAACAAATCCTAGCTAACTTAGTTTTATATACCTACACAGGATTTGACAGATTTTTATATTGACTTGACTATACTCGTATAACATGGCACATATAGATCTGCTATGTTATAAAGTATATCAAAAACTATATTTAAAGGATTCTTATACTTATTCCAAAGAATACAGTAGCGTCATATTCTTTATAGTATCGTTGCAAACGTAATAAAAAAAATCATATTAAAAATATATTGCACTTAAAATCAGTTTAAAATGTTAACTGTCTAACTTGACTTTTAATAAGATTGCAATTTTTAAGAACTAAAACAAAGTTTTTTGAAACGTCAAAAAGAACGGAAGTGAGCGATAGTGATTGATTTTTGTTATTTTTTATTTATCTGCTTTTTCGGTGAGACTTTTTGGTTAGGCAAACTTAGTTTCAAAAATAACTCTTGACTGATGCTTTTGGCGCAATTAATCTTTATTTTTTAGAAGTGTTGCAAAATACTCTATTGAAGTAAACAAAAACTGGAATTATGCCGCAAATAAATAGCTTCAGAAAATCTGTTTGTATCACTAAACTAATCGTAAGAAGCACGAAACGCAATAGAATGCTTTTATTTCTATCATTGTTAAAATCTGCTCTGCAAATCTAAACAAAATAAGTCACTCTGTACATAATAATTTATAGTTTTAGTCGTTGCAGTCTTAATAGTAACAAATATTTGTAACAATATGACTCTTATAAGATTACTAGTATTTATGTTTTTCCTTTTTATATGTAACACGTTGTTATTTAATCATTTGCATTGTAAATTAATGGTAATACAATATAGGTAATGTAAAATATTTTGTTGCATTATGTTGCAAAGGTAAAACCATAACAGTGAATCCCCACTGAAGGAATTTCCTGAGTTTGGTGACCACATAATGATGAATGATACATTACTAGTATACGAATGCGTAAAAAAATATAAAACATTTCTAATAACTGTTACCTGAAACTCAAATGAAAAAAATTCTGTAATGGATGAATTATTGATGTTTTATTTAACACTAAGGAATGTAACTATTCATTCTAAGTATATAATATACAATTAAAATGCACAATTTATTGTGTGATTTAGCCAATAATATATCCTTAAAAAGCTAAATGAATTTTAATATTATTTTAAATTATTAATATTATTACTATATCTGCAGAAAATTATTACCCAGATAACTTTCTTTCAATTAGGGTTTTCAAGATGTTATATGTCTTAAATAGAAATTTCGTATTTCTTTATACAGAATGAATGTTAAGTAATTAAGCAAATTCTTCAAATAAATTTTTTTCGAAATCTCAAAACCAATCAAAATGTAGGCGTATAAAATTATGAACAAAAAATGTAAAATTACATTCCATATGATTTTTACCTCTGGGTTTATATGAAAATGTTGGTGTTTATGACTAAAATTAAAACAGTAAGTTGCGTGAACGTATACAAAATACAGTGAAAATAAATAATTCGAGGAAAAAATCTCTTCTAACAGCATGTGCGAGTGAAACTATTGGCGACAATTTTGAACATCTTTTGTGATCAGATCCGAATTGAATTGTTATTAAAAATTTGTTTTCTATTAATACCTTCATACGCGGTTGTTTTTGAGATATCGAGAAAATGTTCTTGTAGAAAATGTTTAGGTTTTTGAAATCTATGTATGCGAATTATTTTATAACTATCGAATACCGTTGTTTAATGAACAATTTGATTTTATATAGCAAATAATAATAATTTTGTTCCTGAAGGAAGTAATTGTGTAAAATTGTTTTATAATAGTGTTTACACAAAGTGTTTTATAGAACAAATAAGTTTAAGTTCTTTAAATTTTTTATAAAAGTATTATACATCATTTAAAAAAATATGTATATAAGGATTGTAAACATATTGTGTAAGAGTCGGATACTTGAAAAATTGACTTTTAATTATAACCTTATAAAATAGTTGTATTAACGGCTTTTATTAAGGATATAAAAGGAAATTAATAAAATTATTTTTTAACGTCCAAATATGCTTATTTATAAAAAAAAGTTTTATAGTTGTGTTTAATCTATAATAAAACAAAATTGTGGCTTGAGAAAATAAAATTATTGTATATTCCGCGTAATAAAATTCTAAACTTTACTTTAATTTTAGTATAATGTGTGGAATAAAATCGTGTTATTATAAGTGGCCATGTTAAAATGAATATTTGTTGGATCAGCGACTGTCGCCATTATGTAAAATTAGTTGAAAGTCATAAAATTATATCTAAAACATGATTTTATTTTTTTTAAAAGATTATTTTATAACAAGATCATTAAATATAAATATAATATGATTGTATATTAAATTAAAGAGAGCATAATTTTAATAATTTGTAAATTTATTTTTTATAATTTTTAAGGAAATGTGGTCTAAACTAAAGCGCAGAATTTGTTTGCCACAAACATATCTATAGTTTATCAATAAAATTTACGGGGCAACAAAATTGAAACACGAGGTTGTTAAAATAATATTGCAAGTATTATACCTATCTACCATTTTTCTACACAAATGATCGCCATTGAGTTTAAGCAACCCCATTTTTAAATATAAGCACACATAATTGAAGGGTGGAAAAGCTAGAGAGCCTAAGTGCCAAAAATCAAGATTTGATCTTCTTTGCGTAAAACAGACCTACTTACTGATATCAGTGTCCCATAAGAGACCTAAGTCCATACTCCTATGAAAATCGTCAATAGATACGTATAAAATTGACAGGGGACCTATCTCCGGGCAGGAAGGTCAAACTTGTGGATCTAAGTACCAACGACGCAAAAAACAGTAATAATACAAAACAGTATTAATGCAAACCAGCATTAATACAAAACAGTATTAATATATAATGTATTATTTTATGTAAAATTGTCGAGAATTATTTTTTTTTACTTTAATTTGCAATTTATTGTGTGAAATGCCCAATAATTAAAATGGTACTTAGGCCCTTCAATTTTAAACCTTCTTAGCACGTAAAAGCTAAGGGACCTAAGTGTCAAAACTTAAAATTCGCTGCCCTGTAAAATTATATGTTTGGCACTTAGGCTGTCTAGCTTTTCCACCCTTCAATTATGAATCTGCATTATACAACAATCTTAAAATGATTTGGTTTTAATATTCTTCACAAAGAAATGTAATGTTTCCTTAAATAATACCAAAATACAGACTACAAAACGTTTTTATAGTTGCTATATAAAATTGTTTTATAAGTGTTGTATACATTTTTTACTGTTACATTACCAAAGTGTTTCATAAAGTGGACCCTTTTCGATTCTATAAGAAGTATCATATAAAGGCACTTAACCACATTATATAAATTTCAAGCTCCTATAAAATTTATCTTATAGCAATTTATACAATCTTATAAAATTTGTTTTGCTAGTTAAGGGATATAATTTCGTTTTAGAGAAAACTTTTTCGATATCGATATGACGAATATTCTAATCTACAATTGCATTCTTATTATACTGCTACTACGAGATTTAAATTAGATCGATAAGGAAATATCGGACGGATGACCTAATAAAAACAAACATTTACTGAATTTGTATACAATATGTTAGTCAATGGTAGCAGCATTGGGAAGACTATTAAGAACTCCATGCCACTAGAGGCATTCAGAGAAAAAAAATCTATTACAACTTTTTATTACATATAGATACTACAAGTTTGTATACACAGGACTTGATTAACAAATTTGAGAGTGTGTAAATGGGATTAAAACAGACTTAGTTCTTCGTATAATTTTTCCTTCGCAGTTACTGAATTACAGGTCCCAAATTTAAAAAATCAATTTTTTATTTATAATTATGAATTTCATTTCAATATGAAGGTATTGTATATTTTATTTAGGGTAAATCTTCAACTCCAGAGGCGGACTGTGCTAATAATCACAGGGATGACTATCACGATTCCTTAATTATAAAAACAAATTCCTCAAACGATTTGCTAACAAAACCATACTCTTGTTTGAATTCGATAAAATTAACGGTGTAGGAGAAATTTAACATACTATGTGACAGTGCATGTTGTCGGCGCCTCCACCATTTTTTTATAAGGACCATAGTTCTAATGTGGTTCTAATCTACATAACTGTGAGTAATTACTGATAGATAACACAGTATTAAGATATTATATTTAAAATTGTAGTTTTAAAATATGACAAATGTTAATTAGTATCATTACATAATAAAAAAGAACATTATCGAACATATATAAATTTAGTTCAAATATTACTACTCAGAAAAGGTAATACAAAACAATATTCAAACTAAATTAATTTCAAATAAAATATTCCTGATTTTTTTCTGTGAGACGAAGTACATCGAAAAGAACATCTCGAAAACGGTTCTCGATTTATAAAATAAAATGGAAAAGATTTTTTCAAGTACGCAACGCTATATATAACGTAAAAATTGAAAGTTCGCTATAAAAGATTAAAAGTATTTCAACTACATTTGTTTACCATTCTACAAAATGAGCACTGCATATTTATGAAGTGTGTGAATTATAAGAAAGTTATTTTACTCTGAAAATCATAGCCCACTGCACATTTCCGGTCACATTATTCATTATCCTCTTACATCATTTAATACTGTAGGAGTCGCATGTCATTGTAATGATTAACATTTATAATAACATTTTTGTTTAATGATAGGACTTGTAGTCGCTTATTTGTGTGAGTAGGAATTTTATTGGTTATTGAATCAAGCAATCATTTCAATAAGTATACAAAAACGCTCTCACGTAATATTTATATAATGAATAATGGCAAAATTAAAGGTATTCTTTTAAATGTGGATATTTATGATTTAATTAATGTAATACCCATTATCAGAAAAGTAATTACAGTTATCGACAAAAAAAACACATCATCTATGCTATAGCTCCGTTATTGGCAACATATACGAATAATGCTTGTTTTGTGTATAGAGGAACTCAATCAAAATATGAGTACATTATAATAATATGTAAAAATAATGCCGAGTTCTGTGCTAATACTAACTCTGACATTAATACTTACACACTAATACCAATATTTACATTAACACTAACACAATACCTCCTAATATAGTAATACTGTTACTACTACTAACTTAACTGCCACCAACTGTTTTACAAAAGATGAGTAAGATAATTTTTGCATCTTACAGCGCCAGTTATAAGTATTATGGTATTAAAATAAAATTTTAATTTTAGTTATGTGTACAGAAACTTTCAGTTAAAAATGTTGATAAAAATGACACTAAAAGAAGTGATTTTGATGTTTTAACTCTCTTAAGCTCTTAAAAGAGGCAATATGTATTTAAAAATATGTAATTCTTCTTTCTAAATAGCTCTAGAATCAGTATACGGTATAAAATTTGAATCCTATTAAATTTTACCAATAGTGTTAGAATATCTTATATAAGATGAAATTTAAATTAATTTTTTTTTTATTTATCAATACCGATAACATCGGCTGTCCGAGGTATTACTGGCATCCTTGGAAGGAGTGATTGTACAGTGAAAATAAATGAGATTTACCTAAATCTAATTATATTTAAAAGTTCACCATTTCTGAGATACAAGGTGTCAAAAATTTCGAAATTTGTATTATATTTTTTATTTATTTCATGATCAATCAGCAACGATTCTAGGTTGTAATGAGATATCTTTAGTCTAATTATTCAGTATGTTTTAATATTCCCATTATCACCAGTGGCGTAGAAACCCTGTGACACTCTTTTTTATTTCAAATAAAAATGGTACGCCACTGTCTTAATTATAAAAAGGTACTTTAAATTTTAATTATTTTGAACAATTAATTATTTTTTAAAATGCATCGTATTTGTTCTTTAACAATATCTCTACATTTCGTAGTTTGTGTGTGGTGAGGCCTATTATGCTTCAGTAATACAGGGTGTCCCAAAATGAATGCACCCTAGGCAAGAGTAGATACTGACGATACACGGTGTCAAATTAAATATTTTATTTTCGATATTTGTAAATATATATTTTTTTAAATTCAAATATTTGGATACATTTTGGAGATCGGGGGCTTTTAGGAGCGAGAAATTCAAATTTGTTTCTAATTTTGACGTTACTGGTAAGAGCGCTACTTATAGCACATCTTGCTTCTTCTAAATGATAGAACTTTTTTGTGGCTTAGTCACATCTGACTATTAAAACAATAGGTTCTTCTACTTTATTTATGTGAAAAAGGTATACCTTGTTGAAATCGTTAGGAGTAACCGTTTTCTCAATAATCTTATACGCAATATTCAATGAATCGAGGAAAAATTGTTTTGGTTTCAGGTGAAGCGCCTTTTTCGTTGAACATGCAAGAAAATGTTACTTGTAAGAGTTACTCGAAATGGCGGTGTGCAAAATTTTAAGAGTGAATACACATGCAAATTTGCACAAACTACAAAATGCAGATATATTTTAAATGAATTACTGGAATACAATGCCTTTAAAAAAAATGCAAAAAATAATATTTTGTTCAAAATAATCAGAACTTAAGTATCTTACGTTTTTTTTTTATAATTAAGACAGCGCCGTGCTATTTTTATTGTACGTAAAAAAAGAGCGGCACAGGGTTTCTACGCCAGTGGTGATATTAGGAATATTTAAACATACTCAATAATTATACATACATATGCATACTACTGTATCCCATTCTAACCTAGAATTATTGTTGCTTTATCACTAAGGGTTTCCAAGTAAATAAAAAATATATTAAAAATTTTAAAATCTTTGACACCATGTACCTCGGAAACGATAAACTTTTAGATATAGGAATATTTGAGTAAATCTCATTTAATTTCACTGTATAATCACCCCTTCAACGGATGCCAGTAATACCTGACAACCTGTATATTAAAATATAGTAATAAATGTTTTCCATTTGCTGTACACTTTTCGCATGTAACTGATAGTAAGGTAGGCTACAAAATATATTTTTCTCGATGCACTCATGAAAATTCCTAGGGAATTACTTTTTGTGAAACCGCGACGGCGTGGGTGACATATGCATTTACGTCTAACGTTTTTCTTCACATGTCTCAATGGCGATAGCGATATAATAAAATACCTAGCCGTGTGGGAGTGCTTGATATACGGGTCGTAATCTACTAGGACACGTAATTCCTACACATACGAAATCGTAGGAAAATTGGATTGTTACATTTATGCAATCCAATATCAGCCCAATGCGTCTGCTTACTCTAGTAAAAGTGAACACATTACGTCATTATTCCGTTTAACTTAGTCTTATTAAAAATAAGTACCTAGATATTATTTGTTTTTGTAGTTTCCCATTCAGTATTTGATTTATTTGCTAATTCAATAACCTGAAATTGGTACCACTAAAATTTATAAAAAATACTCCCATTAGTACTTTATAAATTAGGTACTGTATTCACGAAATACCTTGATGAATTTGCACGAAGCATTCGCAAAGCTATTTTTTACTACAATTTATTTGTTTGACAAAAATTGAGTTTTCTAGTATATCAATTAGCCTGGTTTATTATAAAACTTTTACCTCTCTCACTTTTTTACTTCAAAACTGTTTATTAACAAATAAATCATTATCATTTGCATTAAGTCTTGTCCTCGTGGATGCAAAATTCGCCAAAATTCTCGCGAATTTCACAGATTTTGATTTAAGTTATTAAAGGCGGCAATGTGTCAACTTTTCGCAAATTTTGCAAAACAGGAAGATTATCGCTATTTTCATCATTATATGGAATTAGTAAGTTTAACTTGAGCTTCTAATATTCTATCATGACGGTCAATAACAGATTTATGATGAAAATTATAGGAAATGTTGCAGTTGTCAAAATTGCATGGCTAAAAGTTGAAACTTTTCCCGCCATTCAATAATTCGCTAGAATTTTGCGTCCATGAGAAAAAGGCTTTAGAACTCACATAATTGCAACTAAATAATATTTAATTTTAAGTAGAAGACTGTTATGCTAATTTCTTTCGTTAGTTCTAACATTTTTAAGTAGCAAATCTCAGGAAGCACTCGCAAAAGTCACAAAAGATCTAATGTTAAGAAATTAGCATGACAGCTGCCTACTTGAATATTTTTTAGTTGCAATCGTGTGAGTTGTAATGCGAATAATAGTGAACTTTATTTTTAGTGGTTTTTAGGCTTTCACGGCCCGCGCTATCATTTGATACATAGTGATTTTCCGGGTTGTTACGCCGTGACCTCGGTAACTGGTCGCTGCCAGAAGCAGAGTTAAAATGCACATCCATAGCATTAGCCGAGATTCTTTTACCTACCCTGGTTGTTCTCAGGCTAGGCTCTGTGGAGACAGATCCGCTACCGGTGTCTCTGGGGCCGCCCATATATTTTTATGTTGGTTCATATTGTTGGTATTACGACTCATACGGTCGGAACCGTTCCTCGGACAATGGTAGTCCTCCGAGGCGTTCCGTAGCCGCCGCTGTAACTGGTCGCATCCCATGCTTCCATGGTCCAGAACAACCAGGGCAAGTAAAAGAATCCCGGCTAATGCTAGGGATGTGCATTTTAACTCTCTTTCTGGCAGCGACCAGTTACCTAGGTCACGGCATGACAACTCCCTAAGAAATCAACTTTATTTTTTGTTTGTTAATAAACAAGTAGTTTTAAAGCAAAAAAATAAAAGAGGTAAAAGTTTAAAGGTAATAATAAACTAGGCTATCTAATACGTATTTTTGAATACTCAGATTTCAGATTACAGTCGCTATTCCATATTTTGTAGAAACTTTGAAATGCTGTATTTGTTCTATCTTTTTTTATGCAAAATATGTTCTTTTTAGCTGGAGATTCACCGGTACCATTTGTGCTACTTCGTTTGAAAACACCCTGTATATAAAAGATATTATAAAAAAAAATTACAAAATTTGTTTAAATAAGTATAGCGAATAGTTTTAAATTGCAGAATAATCATGAAGATATGAAACTAACGCGTTTTCACATTTAGGCCAACAGAAACTATTGACCTTGCACTAAAATATGCAAGTGGTTAACCTGTTAAACTGTTTTTGATCCAAAGTCAGATCTAAACTAGTTATTAGTATATTAATAAACTAACCCAAAACTTTTTCTATTTATCGTATGCTACAACTTGTACGCAATATATTGTGGTAAACGAAATCTTTTTTTCTAGTAATTAATGAAATAATAATTAATTTATTACGACCACCTTCTGTATTAAGTCTCACAAGTTTTCTATTCAAGGAAAATCAGTAACGCCAAACATTACGCAACAAATCATCAATGAATATCCATATAACTGCAGGCTATTAGCACCTGAAATATACTTGGTAAATATTCATGTATTTATGAATGAAGAACGTACGAACGTGATACTCAAATAATTTAAATTCAAATCGTACGATTTCTTAAACAGGGTCGGCTCAGATAATTTGCAGTCAAAACATTAAAATTAAGTGATTATATGAAAGTGATGACTGCATCTCTTTTAAATATATATATATATTTATATTTTCGCGTTTATTAATGGCACTTTTTATATAATAATGTATACGAGTAAATCATTTATGTATTTCTTTTTATTTGTTATGCCGTATAAACAGCCGATTGTTGTTTTCAGGTTTTTGCTATACGGAAAATTCACACAATTGTAGCTCATATAGCTTCAAATACAAATTGTGTCAAACCTTGCTACAATATTACTGGAATGTACTCCGTACTATGTATTAACTACCATTTGAACTAAGCGCATACTATTAACTTCAAGTAACATGTATACACACAACATTTTTAATATTGAATTTCAACATGTTAAAAAAACGTACAAGGTGAGTTTGGAGGGAAAATGAACTTAAAATGTATGTATTTACTTTATAAATAATCTTTATATTTTTTAAAATGATTTTTAAATTAATTTATGATAATAATAATAATAATAATAAGTGCCTAATTTACTAGAATTATTCGTTTCCCACCGTCAGGCAAATCCACGCTAATAAGCCTGACGTAGTTCTCGTCAACTACAATCTCTGGATGATGTTTGTGATCGACTTTTCAGCTCCAGCTGAGAACAACATTATCTTGAAAGAGGAGGAGAAGCGGACGGAATATAGAGATTTGCTCTTCGAGCTTCGCACGCAGTATCCGAGCTATTCTGTTAAACTTGTGGTACTAATAATAGGAGCCTTAGGTGGAACAAAAGATTCGCTGCTGTCTGAACTTAAGCCTGCCTTCCAGCCTGCCGTCAATCAGCAGAAATCCTGGCCGGCAGAATGCAGAAGGCTATCGTCCTAGGTTCATTACGTCTGCTTAGGGCGCACGATTCTCGGACCCAGTAGTCACTCACTCCACGGGGTGGAGAGTGGCAATTGGTAAACACCAGTTCTTCTCTGGGATGTGTCGGAGCCTCAGAGGTGTGACTGGATTCTAGTAAAAATAATAATAATAATAATAATATCCAGACCACTCTGTTAAGATTGTGGTGCTAATTATAGGCGTCCTGGGTGGAATGAGACATACGTTGCTTTCTGACTTAAAGATCATACCGGTTTGTCGAAATTCGGCAGAGATCTTAGCCGGCAGAATGCATTACTGACTCCACGGAGTTGAAAGTGGTCATTGCTTGACTCTCCAGAACATCTCCGAATGTGTCGGAGCCTCGGAAGGTGTTTACTGGAAAAAAAAAGAAAGAAATAATAATAATAATAATAATGATAATGATAATGATAATGATAATGATAATGATAATGATAATGATAATGATAATGATAATGATAATGATAATGATAATGATAATGATAATGATAATGATAATGATAATAATAATAATAATAATAATAATAATAATAATAATGTCGACCGGTATCAATCTCTCACATTGATCCAAGCTAATATTCTTCCACCCTACCATACCCGCAGAGAGAGTGCCAATTCTCGCACGAATATAGTTGATATACGGTCTACCGGATGCGGAGATCGAACCCACACCGGTCTAGCCACATCGATTCAAGCTCTGACGCCTTAAACCGCGCGGCCACTGAGCGACAAATATATATATTATTATATATTATAATATTCTTAATAAATTATAATATTATTTTAAAGTTTAATAAAAAAAAATAATATTTTTTTTAATAAAAATTTATTCTGATGTTAAATAAAACGGTTACATAGAAACCATATTTTTTAAGAGATTGATTACTCGCAAGGAGAAATGCTCGTTTATGTTCCTCCTCAGCCAACTCTGTTGTCCCATGAATAATACGGCGACCTTTACAGAGGTCGGGAAACAAAAGAACACCTATTCTCAGATCCAAAAAGCTCTACAAAATTTTCCTTTGACGCAAGTCCGATTGAATGAATATTGTGAATTCCTCTGGGCGGTTTATGAGTTACGAAACTATTAGTTCCTGAAATCCGTACGTTTCTTCTGGTTGCAACTCATTGATGAATGATTAGACCTTGTAAATAAGGTGATGCATGACTTGTGTAGATTACAAAACTTATATAATCGAATTTTGGTTTTTGTTAAGTCATGAATTCGTCGAAATATTTTTATCTAGGGACTGATCATTAATTTACCCAATAATGAGAAAAAATATTGTAGATTGTGTGACAATATGGGAAATCCTTCGATTCTAATAATTAAATTAATTGAATAAAATTCTTCACTTTTGTGGTTGTTAAGGTAAAAAATCCCATGAGACCGATATATAATTTCTCATATTAGAGCGCGTAGGTTAGATTTGCTTTTTATGTAATTCCTGTCCAAAATTACTTGTGTCAAATTTGCATGTTTTACAGTCCGAAGAATATGTAGTATGAATTTTATTTAAGCTGGCCCGAAAAACTGTGAAAACAAAAATGTATTAAGTTACTTAATAAAAATAATAAAAAATACAGTTTTTTTTACTTAATGATGGAAATTCCTAACCTAGCAGCCTAACTTGAATGCAACATGATGAAATGGCTATTAGTAGTTCATTTTTGCATTAGAAGACACGTCAACCATACCGTTTGCATCGCAATAAAAATTTGTCACCACTTGTACTCAGAATTTTTAAAAAATTTCTGTGACAGATACATTTTTAATTTACTTAGCCACATTCCTCCCACAACACAGGGATGTTCTACAGTAAAAATTTTAAATTGCTCATAATTTAAATGATTTTTTGTATTTAAATTTTCTTGTTAAAAAATCGATTATTTTCTGAGAATAACCAATCCGTTCTTTGAATGAAAATATAGACATAATAATTATATTATATATTTTTATAATATTTTATTATGGAACTGAATTAATGCCGAGAAGCTACCCAGATTTATTACTTTAAAGGCTTTATCATACAGGGTGAAAAATTTAGGCATGAAGTTGTAAAGCTTAGCCCGGCCCTGGTAAACTGAAACAGCTAAATATGTTTATATGTTAAATTATATTAAGTACTTTAAAAGTTATTCAAGAAAAACTGATTTCCAGCGGCATCCTTCAGGGACACATATCTCTGTAGGGAGGGCCTGTAGGAAAATAAAATATAGCATCTTATTTTTTCATGTTCTATCTGCAACCGAGAGATTTCCCACATCTTTCTGAACACCCTGTATATTGAAGGTTTTTTCCTATTTTAATTGAAACATATCAGTTTTTTAATTTGTTTTTTTTTCTCTCATTAGCAATAAAGAGAAAATATTTGTGCATGTCAATTGACCTGTTTTGACCTCCCTCAAAACTAATTCTGTATACTTAGTATTAAAATGGGGTTTAGTTTTTATTATAAACGAGTGTGCATCAGAGTGTATCAAAATAAGTGATAAAAAAATTTATGTGACATTTTTGAAAAAACTCTCCCGTCCAAGAAGGGTAAAAACTTCGAGTTTATTTTTTCCCCTTTTTTAGAGGGGCGTTTTTTAGGAGAGGGTTGTTTAAAAAATGTTATATAAAATACCCCTCATAATTTTCACCAAATAAGTCACAGGTCATGAATCTCATTACCCTTTGTTTAACTTTTAACTAACTACTACTACTATACTATACTACTAATACCACTAGTAACTTCTATTTAACTTATTAACGAAATATAATGCTACACATTATTTGTATAGGTATATTTTATCGTGTTTGGGTAGTAATGATCTATGCTCGGTGATTCACGTTTGGTAATAAATGAGTAGCTAATTATGCTAAAAATACATGTTTTAGTACATGTTTAAACTGTTTATTACACTATAATTCATAGTAATGTTATACACATATTACATTAGATGGCTAAATTAAATATCTTTAGGAAATCTGAAGTTCAATGAAATATAATTGAAATGTACATAAAACGATTATATTCAAGGTCGTGCTCGTTGAGAAGTTTGTTTGAAATAAAATTACAATTTGTTCCAAGAAAACGGATTGAAATTCAGGAAATCAGAAATAAATATAACTGTACAGAAAGAATATTTAATAGTGTTTTATATAATTTATTATTATTATTTATTAATATATAAGATTATATTATATTAAAAGAGAATTGTAACATAATACTCGTATTTCACAATTCCAATCTATAACTTTCTACTAATTATTAAGTTTTTGCAAGTTTTGAAATCAGAACGGTATTTGCGTCAGATGAACCATCTTCAAGTTGACTCACGCATCCTGGTTCCGCATAACAGAACAACATCTTACACCACTCGGTGTACCGATCAAATTATACCCAAGAGACAAGTGTATACTCATGCAGATGATGTATACAATTTCACATATAAAATTGGATAAACCACTAAATTATCATCACAAAATCATGCGGTTTCGAGTTCCTCCTGCATGGCAGGCAATTATTTAATAAACTTAAGGTTGTATCTCAACCACAAATATGCAAAAAAAATGCAGCCCCGGTGAAAGCAGCTAATAAAATTAGTTTTACTTTGGGAATTACGACGATGAGTAAGTAGATATAGGCTTGTAGCAATTTAAGCGTGTAAAGATGTTCAATTTCACTGGCATTGAGTCTTGACTTGAATAAATTTATTTTACATATTTATTTTTAGGCTTATATTTCCTTTATGTATCCTTTTTATGGGTACACACAATGATACTAACTGAAATATACAGGGGCAATAGTTTTAAAGATAGTAGGTATAGTACAGACTGTAAACTGTTTTTATTTTTTTAATGGAAGACCCAATAAGTTTTCATATTTTAAACTAAAGGTACGTTTTGATTTCAAAAATATTATGTAATGTTTGCTCCGGCAATGTTTTCTAAATAATACTTTTAATTCATACTATGAATATTCCAATCTAAATCTAACTAGTTCCATCTTTTTTTTTTCAAAAATATGTAGGTATCGGACAAAAACTAAAAAAATTATAAATATGTTACAGTCTTAAATAAAACACCTTCTATATAGAACAACTTTTTAAATATATTTTTCCACGGTCGGGAGTAGAAATCAGTTTCTATGACATCAAAATTAAAACAGAAGTAGTCGATTATTCCCAAGGGAATATAATGCTCCCAAGGGAGAACATTATGGAGAACGTTTTTCATGCAAAAAAAAGATAACATTGAAATTGTTTATTGACATTTAAATTAAATGTTACATTTGTACAATTTCCAAAATTAATATTAGAAGAAATATTACTTTTGCTTACATTTACAGTTTTTGTGATTGCGCTAGTAGTGGTACCTACTAAAACCTGATTAGCAATTTTGGTCTTATTTTCAATGGAGTTCTCGACATAACCCTCAGCGACTGTCGTTGATTTCCAACCAGCATGACGCTTTATTGTCGTGATATCCACACCAGCATCTGCCAGTAATGTCGCTGAAGATATTCGTAAGCAGTGACCAGTATAACATGCAGCATCAGGTAATTTTAAATACGAAGCTACTACACTCGGAATTTTTCCCATGGTATTCTTACCAACTGGCTGCGAACTACATTTTCATGCTTTGTAGTACAAAAAAGGCGCTTATGCTTGACGTGGGGAGGACGAAGGGACAGGTATTTTCGAAACAATTCAAGCATATTTTCCACATCGGTAACCAGAAAGGTTCGTGGAATCTTTGTCTTAGTGTTTGGAATTTTTATAATCACGGAAGAGCCTACATCATCAATATCATCTACAGTTAAATTGACTAGTTCATCAGTTCGACAAGCTCCGGCAATCCCCAGAATTAATCCAACCTATAAGAAATCAAAATACTTAATAATTGAAATACCTAACAACAAAAGTAATCTTACGTTAATCATTAAGAATTCTTTGTCATCTGCACTTGATAGAAAACGGTCGATTTCACCCTTTGTCAATATATTCGATATTTTCGCTTGATATCCGTCACCGGTTCTTTTCAAAAATGCGATCAGCTTGGGGAATTTGCTTATATCTATGTTGTCGTAAATTATCAAGCATGACTTAACCATAGAATATTGCGCCCATAATGTGGAAGACTTGTAATTCTTTGCATTTTCACTGAGGTATGCCAACAAAACATTTTCGCTGTATACTTGAACATTTTTCTCGGCGCACCACTTTTTGAACCGATTGTAGGCTATATCGTATAAAGATCTTGACTTCGTAGGCAGCAAATTGCTTATTGCAATATTTGCAGCCTCCACAATCTCTTCCGACTCACAATTATTCATTGTGCACTAAACAAACTTTAAACTAAACCAAACTAGCACCTTAATTTGACAATTCTTTTTGTTTGTTTATTTTGTAGTTATGACAATAACTCAACGACTAATAAATAAATGCTCAAATCCGAATACAATAATTCTGGTGCTACTTACTTCATAATGACAAAATATGTGTTATTAAGTTAATGAGACCGTGGAAAAAATAGTATATACCATTCGGGAGAGATGCTATTTTGTCCTCGGTGCATTGTAGCCCTCGGGCTTCAAATTGCACCTCTGCCAAAATAACGCATTTCTCTCCCTTATAGTATAATGTACTATTTTACTGTTTATTTATTATAATAAAGTTTAAATTTAAACAAATAGTAATATAAGAGTGCAGCTCCATATTGGAATATCCAGAGCCGATACGAATACCCACATATTTATTACTATTGGTTATTGCACTTATTTACTTCAAAGTTAGTTCATTTTATTTTGTACAGTTTCTATCAATGAACTCATGTATATGGTGTTTAATATAAATTTAACAAGATAACTCCATATAGCTAATATAAAATGTTATCTCAAAAACTAAATATATGTAACTGATTATAAGATTAATGATTCTCTAGTAAAACATTTATCTTGTCATTGTGTTTTTAATCTGCTGGAGGGCTGTAAATTTTAAGAAAATAATATACCTTTCTTTCTTCCTCTGATGAATGCTATAACACTTAATCACTTTATATGATACTGAACACATAATACTGCTACATACTATTTGTTATAATTTTCTTAGATAGTAGGTAGTAGCAGTTTATTATTTCTAAACTAATCAAGCATTTTTTTCGCATAGTAATTAACTGCAGAAAATCACACTAATTATCCTAGAATCTTGAGGGCAATGCTATAATGTAATTGAAGGATCATATTTTTAAATGAAAGAAACGACTGATGTCATTTTTCATTCTAGCGTCCCATATAGTAGACCACAACTAAGTAAATATTAACGATAAATCATACGTTTCTCTTGAAGAATGCCATCTAATTTATGTCATTGTTGCAATCAGTCGCCTGATTCTAGTCATATACTTTTCACAGTAGTCCATAAAAAATATGGTGAAATTTCGGTAGACAATTTAACAACCGCAAAGTCTGAAGATTTAAGTCATCTGCGGTTTAGTGCATGCGACAGGAAGATGTTATATTCCATTTCCACTGTTTTTTTTTTCTTTTTTAGAAAAGTAGGTTACAACTTTGCGGTCTACAATATCTCTGAGAAACAGCTGATTCAAATAAAACTTAATCATAAGTGTTAATACTGGCATACCTAAGTACCTAAATTGGAAATAATTATGAAACAGTAGTAGTATATGTGGAAATATTTAGCAGCGGTAAAATACAGATTTCTATATGATAGACAATGTATTTAATTTATACTTTAATGTTGGATTGAACGTTCGGTATTTTACAGCACTACAAATAATTTCGATATCTTCAGATAATAATTAATTTACACAATTTGTATAATAAATAGTTAATTAATTTATGCACAATACAGGATTGGCACTGATTAGGTATTTTTAAGTACGCGATTACTAAGTTTAAGTAAATGCTTTTCGCAAGCAACTTATAATAAGTTATTTTAAACATTTGTAATAATTTCAAATTTTAATCTAGGTTGTGAAAAGGGCTCTAAGAAAACCATTCACAGTAAGTATGTTTGTGTGTTTCTAATTATTATGTATAAACCTGACAGTCCTGACATGCTATGCGAGCGGCTGCTATAGAATTATATATAATTCTGTTATCGTTGGTCAGAAAAAAAATTGGTAAGTAAAATATGGTTTGTTTGGTGTAATTTATCATACTGCAAAATAAAGGCACTCATATTCCGGACATCTTTTGTAAGTAATGAATGTTGAGTTTTATGCATAAATGCGTAGTAATGTCAGTCTATGATTGGGTACCTATTTTGAAATATAAATCTGTATTTATACATTTATGCTATACGTATGGTAAAGAATGATCATATTTTTCTATGAATTACCAACTTTATTCGCGTTATTAATTATTTTATTATAGTTTTTGCCAACATATATTCGATGCAAACTTGTATCGAAAAACAATACTGAAGAGATCTAAGTATTATTGTTTAATTTTTCTAAAATGTTAGGTACCACAAACGAAAGTACTAGGGATGTTTTGACAGCTGCGAAAATATCCGCGATAAACTTAAACATCTACGCTGTGTCAAATTCAACATAATGTAATAGTATATTAAACAACGAGGTTTGAAAACGGCACTTTGTACACTCGCTCTACTTGTCTCGATATGTCTCGCTCGTGTGCAAAGAGGTTTTCAAACGAGTTTTTTACGATACTTTTTATACGACAGCAAACAGAGACCACAAAAATCAAATTTTAATTTAAACTTAGCCAACTTGAAACATTGCATAATTTGGGTGACAACATCAAACAACAATCACAGCGTGTGCAAAGATGACATAACCATGTGCAAAATCCTTAGCACACGGCGTGTGCAAAATTCCGTTTTAAGAGCGTGTTTTCCGTGTGCAAAACCCGTTTTTGCAAGGCACTCGTATAAAAAATAAGTAAATTGATACACTGTGCGTGCTTTAGATTCAACGTTATATAACCGATTAATGTATATTAGTTACCATACGAGATAGAAATATTTTGAGTTTACTTACGTATGTTCTACTAACACTAGCATTATTGCACGAAAGAAAAAGATACTATAAACTACTTTCTCTTAAATAAATAATCATTGGTTATACATAACATATAAGCTACGTTATCTATATAAATTCAATGAAATAATACCTGACCTTTGTGACAACTGCACTGAGAAAAATCATTTAATTAGACGGTTTTTATACGTATTGAGACAAGTCCGAATCTATTATTAAGTGAAATATGGAATATGTAGGGATGTGTTTAAAAGTAAATTTTTATTTTTAAACACATTTTAAGTAGTTTGAACCTTTAAAAAATTAAAAACAGTATTAAGATAAATGTTTCCATTAATTAAAAATAGGTATTTTCATTTTTCAAGTATTTCAATAGCTAAACATGTAGGTACAGTAAAAATTCTATATAATATTTATTTACATGTACAATAGATAGTTAGAGACTAGAGACATCATATGCATCTAGAAAACCTGATATCTAAATTAAGAAAATCAAATTTTATTACTAAATAAAAGTTTGTTTCAATTGTTTATTGTAATTGCTTTATAATCCTATTAAAATTATGCAGCCTTTTGGATTACATAAAAACAATACTTTATCTTTTCATTTTCATTTTTCAGGTAAAATATTAGTTGTTATTCAGCCTCTGAGATGACGAAACAATAAAAAAAAACAATTTTGTAACAAGCACAGAATTTTAAAAAGTGCTTAATTGTCTGTAATGTTTAGTGTTGTTTATTGATAACATTATGCAAGAAAATAGATATTTTTTACGAATTAAATGTGTTTTCTATATGTATCTCTCTGATACCTACTCTCCTGTATTTGACTGCATTCCTCTTTAGTACCGCAATATACCTGCTATGAGACATTAGGTGCATATTATGATTTTAATAAAAATTATATGTAAGTTTGTTGTTACATAGCACGTATTACGGTTTCAACGACGATATTACATTTTTGATGACTAATATAAAATTTCTATAATTTTAGGTAAGTAAAAATTTCCATGTTTTCTTATACTCTTTTTAATAATAATATTTACTGGAAAATTTTAATTTACATTAAATATATCTGATGAATAATCAAGTATATGTGTTTTTACGTAATAAAATTAGTAATTTTTAGAAATGATGTGGTAATCTACAATGAAACTATTTACTTTTACTAAATTTATTATGAAATTTTACAAAAGTTTATGTGATTTCTGTTGCACATGCGCAGAGGCACATCAACCTAACCTCTAACCTAATAAGTTTAATACGTTGTTAACGTGTAGTATGCAAACCTATACGGTTCATTATTAAGGACTTTTTGTGAGATATTCGTAAAACTGTAAGTATAAGATTATAATTTGCAACGTGTGCACTTGCAGATTGTGCCAATTTAAATATTATACAATTCATAAATATCATATAAAACTAAAACTGTACGTTGTTTAGAAAAACATTAATTTCAAACAACATATTTATCTATGTTATAGGCAAACCTCAAAGCTCTGGCGCTCCTAGGTTTGACTAGTCAATCCTCAGGTCTGACTTGAAGTCTTAGTCAAAGCCCAAATCAATGAAATTTTTCGGCCTCTGACTAAAGAATTTTCTTGAAACCTAGGATAGCCTAATTTGATCAGGCAAACGTCGAAACTCAATTTCATGGAATGTCTTAGTTTGTTAGATTAGGTATTAATAGAATGACATTTTAAATTTTAATGTTTATTGTTTTAATCATAATATGTAATTAAAATAAAAAATTAGTCTTTATTCTTACATAGTGAGGAGTTATGACATTTATAATTGCACAATACGTTAGATCTGCTAATACATCTGTTAATTTCTTATGTGAAATGAACACTTATCTTTATTCAAATTAGTAATTTTCTCTTTAAACTTCACTTTTAAAGTTTTTTCGTCAATGTTTTCAGTAACAACACTGTTTGAATCACTCATATTTATTCATACACACCCGCACGCTCAATGTCCAAAAATGAAATAAGAAAATAGGTAATTTATCGGAACACCGCAAGAGACGTATAAACCTGTTTAAACCTGTTAGAGTACAGTCCCTATAGATTAGAGATGAGATTTTTGGTTCATTTTGTTGAATTCATTATTTTAGTCTCATTCGCCTAAGTGAATCTTCACTTGAGTGAATGATTTGATTCAGTATGGTCAGAGAATTATATATTTGTAATTGTGTTGTCGAGAATGACTGACCGATCACCGATCGTTCAATTCAAGTTCGATATCGGAGTTTATTTACAATGACACTGTTTTATGACTCCCGTGATGTCGTAATTTAGGTGCATATACAGGGTGAGTCAGAAAGAATGGGCCAACAACACTAAGCTAAGCTTAGACACCAAAGTATTATGTTTGAGCTCTACATGCCTTATACGCTGGTTTAAAAAATACAGGGTGTTCAAAGTTTAAATTTTATTCTAAAATTTTTCAATAATTGATACGTTTTTGATATTATAACTGAAAATCGGTGTTGGGTTTGACAGCGCTAGTTTCACTGTATTATTTAGGTAAATCAAATCATATTTATATGAGTTGTGCTGAAAAGTTAAAAATATAAAAATCGTTAAATTCTAAATAAAAAGTGTCCTCCTATTTAGGTCGCCTAACTTTATCGATTTCTGTGTTATTTGCATTTAAAAGTTTAATGTATATTGTAGCGATTTTCTTTCAAGCGCTGATATTGCTATTTCTTTTCTTAGTAAAATTCTCATGTCAATAAATATTAGCGTATTACTGAGAAATTTCAAAATAAAATTTAAACCTAAAACACCCTGTATGTCTTAAACCAGCGACATTCGTGGCGGGCATGATGGGCTCAAACATAATATTTTGGTGTCTAGTATCTCCAGCTTAGTGTTGCCATTCTTTCTGACTCACCTTGTATAATATACAATGCTTTTGAGATTGTGGACAGATCTAGATTTTAATATATAAGTGATCTGACTGAATTAGGTCATTCAGTCGCATCTAATCGTCAGCTGACTAACTGAATATTACTCGCCTGAATTACATTGTTAAATTTTTTTGGAATACAACGTTCCTTTTAGTTCGCAGGGAATGATTCCGTCCGCAAAGAAGGAATAATTCATTTCATTCAGTGAAGTGAATAGTTCGTCTGTACTAGTTCGTTCGCGAACTACCCATCTCTACTACAGATCGACGTTTGTCCCAGTCTGCCAGTCGCTTCTAGGGTCGGCTAGGCAAAGCCCGAAACAGATTATTTTACTTTCGACGTTTGACTGAAAAGTTAGGAATTTCTAGGTTTGACTAAAAATACTTTAATCAAAGATCGAAATTGAAATTTATTTCGGGGTTTGCCCGAAGGCTATGGTCAAACCTAGGATAAACCGGTCATTCCGGGAAGAGACTGCATATCGATCTTTGACTATGACATCTATGCGTATATCTACCAATATTTGCAAAAACCAAGGAATATATACTGACGTTTCAAGAATAATTATGTAGGATTCCCCAGGATAATATTCAACATACTTTCTAATGCGAATGAAATATCTACATTGCAATATATTTTCAGATGATGGGTGAACAATACACTTTTACAGAGAAAAATGGATAACTCATATTTAAAGAATGGATGGACAAAATCCACTAAAAAATCTTCCTACACAGAAGTTATTTCTGCTACTGACAAAGTCTTAACTAATCAGAAACTCTCTCATAGTGTACTTATTATTGAATGCCATTAAAAGTAAAAACTTTTCCCTCTTTTCACCTTTATTTGTCAATACACTCCATATATGGCTACAAAAATAATATACTTACTACATTTTTAAATTGGTTTCTGTTACACTATTCAGATTATTGAATTGATTGATGAACTCTATGGTTTTAACATGTGCATATTGTTAAATTTTTTACACATTGGTATTCAGTTCAGTATGTGAAATAATTATTGAATAAGTTTTCTCTACGCATATTTTTCACTGTTAGTTAAAGGTAAGTATAGTTGAAATATAAGAAAAATTAAATTCTATACTTAGGAAAATTACATATCTATATTTTACAATTCCAACCTAAAAATTACAAGGTATCAATCAATTCAAATTATAGTGACACAATTTGACGATGGGAATTTAACATACTTGTTGTAAAATCACAACATAATATGTAACTTTATCCATGTTTATTTCTTTAATGTTACATTGTATTTAGATACTAAAATAATTATCTTATTTTTCTTTCTAGGTTTTTCGGCTAGAATTAGTATGAAACTTTACTTACAGTGCTATTGTTAAAAATTCCCTTGCGTTTTATTTTATCCTATTTTGTTTTATCGTAAACTATGTTACAAAGATACTTTAATAGGTAGGTATCTATCATATTGTCAAATGTATGTTAAAGTTAAATATTTGTCAAATTGATATGAACGGCTAATTAGGATGGCTCGTGACGAACAACAATTGTCGGTTAGCCACATATATTCTATTTGGTATTCCCTTTAAGATATAAAGATTTATCTTATTGTAAAAGTTTCCTGTCTCATCCACCATTGAATTCTTGCTTCTTCCTTTGGTTTATTCATTAAAGGGTGCGTCAGCGCGGCATTATACATTTTATAAACTCTTGTATCAAATAAACTACTGAATGAATGCTTTCAGTTATAAAACATATCTGAAAATATTTGAGTGACCACTTTGTGCCTAAATGATAAATATCGTGTAACTATTACATGCCTATCTATGACATTATAGGTACATAACATTAAAATTTATGTTAGATTTTATACAAATCTGTAGTAAATTATAATACCATGAAATAACTCAATTTATCGAATTTATCAAAATTTAAAAAATTGTTCATTAAAAGCTAATTGTGGGTAAATGGTAATACCGGGGTTTGAAGAGATTTTTCTTATTCGGAAAAATTATTCAATATGTCTTTAAATTTTAAATGAATTAAGTGTTGAAATTTAATAATAATATATCTGAAAATTTAATCTATTTAGGTACAGGTATTCATTATTATTTACACTATCATTATTATTAAAGATGCAAAATAAAATTGTATGTCTGTAACTGAACTACTGACTGGTGGAAGCACAGAATCCTGTAACTAACCATTTTCGATATTCCCATGAGCTTACTACATCAAGCATCTTACCTTACTTAATAATATGTTAATACTAAATTTGATATATTTATTAAATACGTAAGACTTTAGTTAATTTCATTTTTAATTTAATTGTAATTTTTATTATTTTTAAATCGATAAAACTGTATCAACAGCAGCAGAGACAACAAAAACTTAGATCAATATTTCACAAAATATCCAATATTAACTAAGATTAATGTTATGCAATGATGGCTGCATTTTACGCTTACTTAAATAATATCCGTTTCCGAAGAAAGGCGTAATTTTTTTAATTTTTAATTACATCATTTTCTTTCGATTTAATATATCTGCGTCATAAAACAAATTATGTTGTAACCTCAAGAAATTATTTTGCAAAAGACGTAAATTTCCAAGGTTTCAAGGTCAGTGTATTTCTTCTTTCGTGTTGGATGCTGCATAATTGTAAGACATTTTTTCTATTAATGGACAGTATCTTACTAATTTTAGTTAATAGTACATGGGTCATTGTTTAAAGCACCACGTATGTTTTTAATACACTATAAGAAAAATAAATACCTTTAGTTATCCGATATTTTCAACGAAAGTATTTTAAACTATATGTCTCATTTTGTTTTACAGATAGGGGCATCAAAGACGATTTTTTAAAATCAAAGTAATCGGGTTCTTTTTTTAAAAGAAAAACAAGTTATGGCAGTCAAATCTAGTGCAATCATTTTATATAAAGGTACGTTAGAATTGCTACTTTTCAACCATCTTATAGAGTATAGGCTATAACTTTATTTGGGGTTATGTATGCTTGTGTTATACCTACCTACATCACATATTTTAATGTAATATTGATTTTACTTAAAATAGCAAAAATTTGGATGCTGATCTCTCAGGCAGGCAGGTGTTGATTTCACCACATAATTAAATAAATTCAAATATGTAATTCTTTAACCAAAATTTCACACGTCACTGATTTTTACAGTATTTATGTAATCCTCTTTAAATATTAAAAAAATAGTATTTGTTTCTTTGAAGCTTACTAGCTTAAGAGAAACCAAAATTTTATTAGGTATATAATAACTTATAAAAGATAACTTATAACTTAAGTTTGAATGTTCTTTAAGATGTAAGATTATTAGCGCTAGTGCTTGTTTGTGGACTACAAAATGCTATGATTTCAAATCTATCAAATTAAGTAAGTCTTGGAAGTGGATTTTTTTTATGAGTAGAGTGTCTTTTCTTTATGAAATTTAACACAACGCGTGTTAGAATGAAAAATTGGGTAAGTAGGCAAAATTTAAATGTGCTACGTGATCTGATACAGTTTAATACAAGGATGTTTTTGCAGCACTTCGTACATTTTTGTCTACTTGTCGAGTCGTATAATCTATATTTTTACCTTCATATTACCTACATTAATGTTCTTGGGTTCATATATGTACCTCATTCTTGAATGAAATAGAATCTAATCTTACTGTATAATAATAAGTCAATTTATGAATAAAGTATTTTTAGACTTGTAGCATAACCTTAGAAAATTCGAATTAATCTTTTGAAATAAATCATATAGATTTTAATCCAAATGAATGATTAAACTAAGTGAAACCGTCGACAAAAGTAAACACCTGTTGTACGCTAATTGCCGTCTTCCTATTTGTCCTACATTTGCACCGCATTATCTCGACAAACATAGCCTTAACGACATATTACAAACTAGTAGGTAATAATGTGCAATGCAATTACTATACCACGTATTATAATAAGCATAGATTCAATAAGTAGTTCTATGTGCAAGTGTAAATCTCAATGTCATGTGTGGTAGTAGTAGAGGAGTCTACTCTAGGCGAGACTTAACTTACGAAGGAGGCTATGACGCAAAGTTGCCAGCTCCTCCAAGAAATATGAGACTTGCAGGAATTGTATTTGACGTTATATCTAAAAGTAAGTTCCAGCTGATGCACAGGGGCAATCACATAACATTCTATGTCCTTTATCGTATTTTCCTTTCTATTTTTAAAAAAATAGTAAAGACTAAAGGTTTGGGAAATTTTATTCAAACTAAGGTTCTTTTAATGGAACGTCCTGAATGGAGTTATTTCTTAGTTTTCTTAAGACAAAATGACTTTATTATCCTTAGTAAATATTCTTTTAAAATTTAATCGGTTTTTATAAAATTTTTAGAAAAATATATAAAATTATTTTAGACTAACTTAATATCTTTAAAATGTACAAAAAATAATAAGAAGAAATATTGTATATGGATTATAATTGCTTTCTAATGCATAACCGAGTGAGCACATACAAATATCGCACAGAGTGGTGTAAATGCTGGTTATTTAAACCCAGGTAAATTTGATAATTGAGAATTACATCAAAAGATTACAGAAATTATTTAGGAATGAATGCAAACATTTAATTGAAACTTTTATCATTGGTCACTCCCCTAATCCACAAACAAGGTACCTACTGTATAAGAAACTATACTGGCCCATGAGAGATTAACAGTACTATTAAAATGTCTTGCAAGATAGATAACATATGAGTGTATTTTACCTTCGCAGACAATCGAAAACGTTTGGTATTGCCTGCGCACAAGCATAACCGGACGTCAAAAAATATCAATTTTGATATTTATCAGGTTGCATATACATGTGAGGATACAGTTTTAGTTTGCAGGGTTGCAAACCTTGGCGTGTATGGCCTGCATTAAATGTCATTTTCATAATATTTTATACATCGATTGAAAATTTGCATTTTGGCGCTTTTTGCCGATAAGTGACAACACTGCTTTTTGCATGTGGGCAGTTACGAGCGTGTTGTGTCGCACAAGATCCAGTGGCGTGCGTCGGCGCAGGATGCCCGCCGTAGAGGAGGACGTGCACCGGCACGTGTAGACGGTCCGACAGGAACAGCTAGCCTCAAATATTAATGAAGCAATGGGGAATGTGCGCTTGTTTTACGGCCATTCGCGGTATTACTCAGATAAAATCTGAAGCTGGGTCTCATCGAGTATGCGAGGCGTCCGGCGCTGTTTGCGGATTGATCGGATGCTTTTTAGGAGGTGAAAGTGATCGCTGGAAGGAAACAGCATCTTAGTTTAATATGTTTATTAACCGCTATAAAGAAGCAACAGATATTTGGAAAGAAAATTGAAGTGATTTTTTTGAATATTTAATTTATATGTTACATTGATAAATAGAAAAGGTAATAATATGCTGTGTCGTTACCACACTAAATTAACGGTACACAAAAAAAAACAGACTAAACATGTAGTTTAGTGTTAATAGAACTGTCTACTTTCTCAGTCTGAGATATTTTGGTATTTAGGCAAAACAACATTTATAAAATCAATCAATCAATCTTTAGTATTTTTATGTTTATTTGGTAACACAGGATGTCCGAAATATGAGTGCCGTATCTGGCCGCTCACCATGTTCCGCCAGCGCGGGTTGCTTGGTTGGGAGATCGATCTTTCAGGTTAGGCAGCGTGGACGCAGGCTGGAATTTGGATGGGAGACCAAACTTGGGCCGAGACTGTGGCAGTCCGCCCGAGGTCTGGCCACTCACCATGCTCCGCCGGCGCAAGTGTGGCAAGGCAGAATCCCCCGATAAATGGAAATGAGGAAGAGCAACAAAAAATCTCTGTAACTCGGACCCATACTATCACACATAAATCTGTAAGAGACTTTGCCACCGAGCCATCCATATTAATTGGATGGTTTGAAAGAAGAACTCTCTTAGTAAGGAGGATGTACAAAGGGTCTAATAAGGCCTAAGTGCTGCAGTGGAAAGCAATTTCCGCTGCACCTCCGCACAATTAGATACATACATGAGTGCCGTAATTTTAAAGGCTTATATATCTGATCAAAAGCAATGCAAAACTATTTTGAAATAAATTTCTAAAACTAATAGTTTGTTTACAGATAAATTTAAAAAAATATAATACAAGTCCAATAATATGCAAAACAATATTACGAAATTACAAACTAGGGTACAACCAAGTTAAGTAAAAGTGCCTATAACGTAATTTGTTCGTAATTTAATTTTTGGATCAGTATTGATGAAGTAAACTATCGAAGGTTACGACAAACTCATTGACACTATAACATACTGTAACGTTCGACAACGTTTCAGTGTCAGGCTGCTGCTGATAACCAAAACTAATATTAGTCATAATGATGCGTATAGCTAGTGCGTTTCAATTTTCTCTAGTTTTTCTTTGATGTTTGTGAGTGTACATAAACAAAAATGAAACAAGTTATAGTAACTGTAACCAGCTGCATGACATGTTAATTTACGACAAATCGAGGCAAAACTCTCTGACTAAGAGACGTTTGTACGGTAAACGCTTCTTACAAGAAACAGAAGTGATTTTAAACACTTGTAACTATTATTATGTGTTGTGAATGAGCTCTAAGAAAACCATTCACAGTAAGTACCTATGTTTAGGTGCATCTATTGGTAATTATTATGTATAAATACATAACGGTCCTAAGATATGTAAGCTACGTTGTCACATTATGGAATTCTGGAATTAAGGGGAGGGTAGCAAAAAGGCTACAGCACTTAGGCCCCATTGGGCCCCTTGTACCTCCTCCCATTAGGAGATCAGTCCATCTGACCCGCCAACAGCCTAATTAGGAGAATAAGGTGGTGACGTTGCTCAGGGGGATCTCTCTAATGTAGGCCATAGAAGACCATTGCTCTCTCAACACCGACTCTCTTATTGACGAGATGGCAGTGCACTCACAGAGTGCATGAAATATTGTCTCGTCTTCCTGTTTGCAACCCCTACAAAGAGGTGTTTCGCACTTCCTCATGTAATAGAGGTGCTTCCTTAGCCAGCAATGTCCAGTTTGAATACCTGTCACCAAACGAAGATTTGTTCTAGACATAGCCAGGTATTTTTTGGCTGTATCCTTGCAGGGGTACTCTAGGAACTCCTTAGCATATTGACAGCCATTTGTTTCATCCCAACGTTTCATAAACTCTTTGTGGGTGTCTCCTTTGATAATTTCAACACATTCTGACAACGAAAGCATACTGGAGGGACCAGGTCCAAAAAATATTCAGACTCGATGCACTTCTAGCCAACTTGATAGCTACTTTATTGCCATTGCACCGGTCGTGTCCCTTTACCCAGCATACAGATACGCTGAGGCCACTACTAGTGCCTGATGGCATTCCCATTCTGATCTAGTTGTTATCGTTAAAATCAGTAGTGATTGTCTACTGTCTGTGCCTATCCATTGCCCACTGATGACGTTGTCACATATTCAAGACCTGTTTGCTGTCATAATTCTGTTACCGATGGTCAGAAAATTGTTAAGTCAAATATGTTTTGTTTAGTACAACTTATCATATGGCAAAATTAAGGCACTTATATTCCGGACATAAAAGTGACACCCAATATAATAAATATTGAAAAATATAGTCTTTGCTTAAATTTAGTGCAGTTCTTCAAGACTCCTTTCTTTTTTAATCTTTAGGGAATCTAAAATTTGAATTATAAATAAAACTTCAGTAAATAAATAATTTCACATTTTATTTAATTCCCAATTACCTACATTATTTTGTCACCCAGAAAACTAATTTCTACATGTTTATTTGTACCAAAAGTGCCTAGTAGTAAATAAGATATTATATTAAATACGAACCTGATACGGACACGTAAGTAATAATTTCAAACTGCAACCAACAACATTCAAACAAGCATCATTCAAGTTGATCTCTGTGATTGGTGGGTGTGAAAAGTGGGAAATTGGCAGGATGCGCAATGGTCTTTGTCTTATCTGCCTCTTCCTAAATCTAGAGATTCGAATTAGTTGCTTAACAGTACCCTAAACATGCGAATGTTTTATAAGACACACATTTCGTTATTATATAAACAAATTTTTGTATGGTATAATTTCTTAAACTTTACCCTTAAATTAATATATTATTACATACTATATAAAGTGTTAACGATAAGTTTGACCAGACTTCAAATAAGATATGTTCTACCGATGAAAGTAATTGAGGTTTGTTATATAATAATTCAAAACTGAATAAAGTAGTTACAGGATGTTACAATTTTTGTTCAATACTTAAATATAAGAAAAGGAAGTGACACATATTTATTCTCATGAACAATTACAGTTATTACCCTAACAATAACATTTTATGAGTTTATAGTAACTTGACACTTAATTTGTCTCTTTGTGATAATTTTTCAATTAATTCATGACCAGTTAATTTTTAGGAGATATCACAAGAATACCTACTTTTTGTCAAAAATTAACCGAAAATTCGAAAAATAACTTGAAATTTTTAAAAAAATATGCATTATGACGCTAAAACTTTATCGTATAAATATTTTCTTAACTTCGATAAAAAATTCTCATCACTGTTTAGTATTAATATGAACTGTTCACATTTACATCTACAAATTGAACCTGGTTCTGGAAATAATCCATTTTCAAAATATTTACGGAAATACCAAATAAAAATCAAAATGAATATTCCACATCACACCACACAATATACAATGTGCGAATAAAACTTTCATAATTTTAATTTTACTTTAATTAATTTATGAACAAGAATCTATAACATTTCAAAATTATTCAAATTATTGTCTTGTTTACTTTTTATAACAGTTGTATAGATTATAATTTTTATATTATGTAGGTATAAGAAAGAAGCCCTGTAAGCTAGTAGAGCAGGCGTTATGTATAGTCTTTGAATATAAAATAACTTGTTTTGTCTTTGCTTATTTTTAATGTAGGTTTACGACGACGCGGAGTCATTTTGCATTTCATTTAGAATTTTTGCTTGTCAAATAATTGTCTTGCCATAAAATCATTCATTCTTTTATGCACTATACATAGGAGTATGAAAAGTATATGTAGCGGTCACCGACACCGGTCACCGACCTACATCTGTGATCCCTACAATTACAATTTACGACATTTGCACTAAAGCAACAAACAAATCAATGCCAATAAAACCATAAAAGTACCCTCTGACCTGAGCCCATTTATGATAAAATAAACAGATGGTCAGGGATTAACCAGCGTCCGGAGCCCTCCTCGAGAGGTCCGGTGAAAACCACGGCAGTTACTTGTCGTTCGTCTTCCGCTGAACATCCGTCAAGACTTCTGTATTGGTGGAACATTCTTTCCCAGTTGTTATATCTTTATTAATATATTTAACGTGTTACAGACCGTGGACTTGTTATTTCTAATCTAACTACCCCACAAATTGGTGAACCCGACGTGATTTCAAAAACGCGTTACATTAATAAAGTGCCCGACGTGAGTTCAAAAACGCGTTAAGGTAACAAAGTGCCCGACGTGAATTACACAATGGAAAACAACACAGAAGCCAGCGGAACATCCAACGCGAACGTGAGCCGCGTAGGAATTAAAGTGCCGCCATTTTGGGAGAAGACCCCGGCAAGATGGTTCTCGCAAATCGAGGCGCAATTCGCGCTCAGCAATATCACAAACGACGAGACCAAATTCCACCACATCGTCGCTAACTTGGACCCACGAGTCGCTGAGGAAGTCGGCGACATTATTGACTCACCACCAACTCAAGGCAAGTACAAAAAAATCAAGGCAGAGCTCATAGTACGTCTGTCTGCATCGGCTGAAGAACAAACTCGCCGCCTGCTAGAGGGCGGAGAAATGGGGGACAGGCGCCCCTCACAATTTCTCCGCCACCTCCGCGGACTAGCCGGCACCGTTGTGAGTGACACGATCCTCCGATCTCTCTGGATAAGTCGGTTGCCAACCCAGGCGCAGACCATCCTAACCTTGGACGGTGACATACCGTTAGACAAGGTTGCTCAAAAGGCGGACAAGATCGTGGATACAATGAGGCAATGAAAGCCACAGGTAGCCGCGGCTTCGGAGCGGAGCGACAGCTAGCTATACCAAGCGATCGCAGCGCTCGAGAAAAAAGTGTCGGAACTGTTCAGTGCGCAAGAACGACACGCGAATCGACTACGCTCGCGAACAAACTCGCGCCCGCACTCGCGCTCGCATCCGAGCAAGCTCGCGTCCGCGCAACCCCGCAGTGTGCTGGTACCACTACCAGTTCGCTGCGAAGGCAAAGAAGTATACCCCGCCGTGTAGTTACGCAACGGGAAACGAGAACGTCGAACGGTAGACACGTCGGCCAGTGTGGACCCCCAATCGCGTCGCTTGTGCGTGACGGACCGCGAATCCCAAATACAGTATTTGGTACACACAGGTGCGGATTTGTGCGTGTTTCCCCGCAGCCGAATGCGAGGGAGAGCCTTACCAACAGACTATAAGCTGTTTGCCGCAAACCGGTCGGAGATTTCCACATATGGTGACGTCATATTGACACTCAATTTCGGGCTACGCCGCAATTTCAAATGGCGTTTCGTGGTAGCCGATGTGACGCGACCGATTATAGGCGCCGATTTTCTCACGCATTACGGATTGCTCGTTGATCTGAAGCACGCACCTACGTTTAGTGGACAGTCTCACAAACCTCTGCAGCAGCGGACACCTCGGACCGTGTGAGGCCGCCGCACACATAAAAGTCGTACATGGCGACACAAAATATCACCAAATACTCTCCAAATTCCCGGAGTTGCCGAAACCCAGTGGACTGCCAAGACAGGTAAAACACTCTACCGTCCACTATATCAAGACGACGCCCGGTCCCCCTACGTCAGCCAAGGCCAGACGCCTAGCGCCGGACAGACTGAAAGACGCCAAAAAAGAGTTTCAAACAATGTTAAAACTCGGCGTCGCGCGACCGTCGGACAGCTGTTGGACCGCCCCGCTACATCTCACACGATAAAAATCAGGCGAGTGGCGTCCGTGCGGTGACTGCCGAGCGTTAAACGCGAGGACCGTCCCAGACAAGTATCCAATCCCACACATCGAGAATTTTGCACAAAGTCTCGCGCAGAAAAAAGTGTTTTCAACAATAGACCGGGTGCGCGCGTATCACCAAATCCCGGTACACCCCAAAGACGTCGCGAAAACAGCAATCATAACACCGTTTGGACTTTTTAAATTTCCCGCATTGACGTTCGGGCTCCGCAACTCAGCCCAGACGTTCCAACGGTTTATGGACGAGGTAGTTCGTGGCCTACATAGATGACATTCTCGTCGCGTTGTCGTCGGAAGACGAGCACGATAAGCATCTACACAAACTTTTCACCCGTTTAAACGAGTTCGGTGTCGTGGTAAATCCGACAAAATGTGTCTTTGGAAAACACGAAGTTCAATTTCTCGGATACACGGTGAGCGCAGGAGGCGTGAAACCGCTCCACGAACGAGTCCGCGCAATTAGCGACTTTCCAAAGCCATAAACGGTAACCCAGCTCCGCCGTTTTCTCGGTATGTTGAGCTTTTACCGACGATTCATCCCACACACATCGAAGCTAAAATTGCCGCTAAACAAGTGTCTATCGGGACCCAGAATATCTAAAAAATCTCCCATAACTTGGTCGGCCGAGCTAGAAAATTAATTTTCCAACTGCAAAGAAGCGTTGTCGCAGGCTACAGTGCTAGCACACCCGGACCCGCAACTACCGCTCGCGATCTTCACCGACGCATCCGATTGGGCGGCCGGGACATCGCTGCAACAACTATCGTCTAACGGTTGGGAACCTCTAACATTCTTCTCAAAAAACATAAGTGAGGCACAGAATAAATTCAGTGCATTCGACCGCGAATTATGGGCCATCTACAAAGCTGTGAAACATTTCAGACACATGGTTGAGGGTCGAAATTTCAGTATTTTCACCGACCATAAGCCCCTAACATTCGCGTTCAAACAAAAACTCGACAAGTGTTCTCCGCGACAATTCAGATACCTGGACTTCCTAGGCCAGTTCACCATGGACATTAGACACATCGCAGGCAAGGACAACGTAGTAGCCAACGCATTATCGCGCGTAGAATCGATAAGTGAAGCTATAAACTTCGAAGCCTTAGCCCGCACACAGGAAAATGACAACGAACTCCCCGAATTACAGCGCGTCGGTACGTCATTACAGTTACGCAAAGTGACTATCCCAGGTTCACAAACACCGCTCGTTTGTGACGTTTCGACAAACATTGCGCGCCCATTTGTGATCCAAGAATTCCGGAGACAAGTGTTCTTTTCTCTGCATAACCTGTCACACCCCGGGGTGCGATTAAGTGCACGCTCAGTCACGCAACGCTACGTAAGGCCATTTGTACAACACGATTGCAGAAAATGGACTCGCGAATGCATGCAGTGCCAACAGGCCAAAGTAAACAGGCACGTGTCAAGCCCCGTCGGCGAGTTTCTGTTCGAAAGTGCGCGATTTGAACACATCCACATAGACCTAGTAGGCCCATTGCCATATTCCAATGGTTTTCGCTACTGTCTGACATGTGTTGACCTCGTTTCACGCTGACCGGAAATGTTCCCGATCGCGGACATTACAGGCGAAAGCGTCGCGCGAACGTTGTACGAGGGATGGATTGCACGCTACGGTGTACCCCTACGTATCACCACGGACCAAGGTCGGCAGCTAGAGTCAAATATTTTCCGCGAATTAACAAAAATCACTGGAATGACACACTGGCGCACAACGGCGTACCACCCAGCCGCCAATGGCATGGTTGAGCGTTTTCACAGACAACTCAAAGCAGCCGTCAGGTGTCACGAAACGGAAAACTGGACCGAGATTCTACCTACTGTCTTAATCGGCATTCGCGGAGCCTGGAAGGAAGACCTTAAGGCAACAGTAGCTGAAATGGTATTCGGCGAGCCTATACGACTTCCAGGAGAATTTCTGACACCGACTCTAGCAAACGACGACTCCACCAAATTCATCGCTCGTTTAAGAAGACACATGTCGAAACTCAAACCTGTACAAGCCACCAGACATGGACAGCGAAAAACGTTTGTGTTTAAAGACCTCACATCCTGCTCGCATGTTTTTGTGCGTGTCGACAGTCCCAAACGAGCCCTCCAGCAACCATATGAAGGACCCTATCCGGTGACTACTCGGCACGACAAATTTTACACCGTCTCCATCCGCGGTCGCGAAGTGAACATTTCCATCGACCGACTCAAACCCGCGTATATTCACGTGGAGGACGACAAACCAAGTATAGCAGAACCGCGGCGAGGAGGAAACCACACCGTCAACCTCAAGGAGCGAGCCACATGCCGCCGACAGCACCGCGGAGGAACCGAAAACGCGCCCCGCATATCACGTACGATTCTCCGACAGATACCAGGCGGGTTTTGCGTAAAAAGAGTGCCCGCGATGTGTAGTAGTATTATTTAAGTAGAAGTGTAGGTATTTACAAGTCTATTACATAGTAATTTTGGAACCTACAGATATCTGTTTAGAAATATAAAGTAGTAGGTACGTACAAATGTTCAGTCAAGTGCACGCACGGTCATTGAGATGTGAATAATGTAAACTTCTTTCTACACGTGTCCTCGTATCCTCTGCAATGAAAAAATGAGTCTGGTTCAATCAAGATTACACTCATTTTCGCTATCTTTATCTTTATTGGGTACAAGCTGTTTTAGCGTAGTGCACGGAAGTCGGCACTTGTGTGCTTTGATTGTTCTCGGATAGAAGACAGCACCACGTCTATCTAAAATCGCAATTTCATTCAACTGCGAAACCAGCCTTAAGGAATAATTCTTGACACCACTCTTGACTTACTAATCATGAAGCAATCGTAATATCTATTATTGACTGTTATAATTTTATATATCAATTTTTATGGATATATAGATATGTACCTATAGATATAAATTTATTTTACCAGACATAGCTTTGTAACTAGGTGGAGTACTTGGCTACAAGTGGTATCGTACATGTTGATGGCATAAAGCATCATCTTATACCAATAATTGTAGAACTTGTAGAACTGGTGAATCACTAAGTGGAACAGTTTCACATACAAGACAATACAGGGTGTTAATTAAGTATGTGCACAAACCTATGATTGATTTGCACATTTGAAACTTGGCACACCCTAATAGGTATTTAGAGACTTCATTTTGCGGGTATTAAATTATTTTTAATTTAGCCATGAACGCAGATATGGTTAACCTTCACAGATTTTTTCAAAAAAATGGCACTCTAATGATTTTTTCAAAATTCGAGCTCTGTCGATTGAACCAATTAAAATTACAAAAAAAATGTCTCTTGGTAATTTTTGATGCAATGAACCATTCTCGAGAAAATTTCTTAATTTCATTCTTATGCACGCAATTTAAGTTAAAATAGGTCAGAACTCAACGTAAAATTATTGCGAGGTAGGTCATGAAAATAAAATCAAAACATGTGTCAGGAAGTGTTTAATCTCTGAGATGAAGGGCGGGTACTGATATAATGAAAGACATTTATTTTTGTAATTAATAATAATATTGTCTGAAGCTATTTATTTGTGGCATAATTTTAGTTTTTCTTTAGTTTTATTGGGTTTTTGCCACACTTCTGAAAAAATAAAGATTAATTAAATAAGCCCTTGCGCCAAACGGAGCAGTCAAGGGTTATTTTTAAAACTAAGTTTGCCTAACCAAAAAATCTCACACTGAAAAAAGCAGATAAGAAAAAAATAACAAAAATCACATCACTATCGCGCACTTCCGTATTTTTGACGTTTCGAAAATCTGTCTGTTTTCGTTCTCAAAATAGTAGTAAAAATATTAAACGTATGTCAGTCAGTTTGACAGTTTAAAATTTGTTTATCTGCTTCCATAGAGATGTTAAATGATTTTTATTTTATTGTTACTTACTTCTTCTTGATACAACTGTAGCCAACAGTTATCGATGTTTACTGAACAGTTTGACACACATGTGTGTCTCACAGGCAAATCCCTTAGAGCTTGCACACGTTTTATGTGATATGGATATAGCTGCTGGTCTTTTAAAATTTGCCATACTGTTACATGAGTAATGTTCAGTTCCTGCGTTATTTTCCGCGTACTAGTTTCAGGGTTTCTCTCAATTTCATTCAGAACAGCTTCCTCAATTTGAAATTAAGAAATTTTAACGGTTCATCGTATCAAAAATTACCAAGAGACATTTTTTGTGTAATTTTAATTGGTTCAATCGACAAAGCTTTCGAATTTTGAAAAAATCATTGGAGTGTATTTTTTTTAAACTGCGAAGGTTAGTCACATCTGTGCTCATGATAAATTAAAAATAATTTAATACCCGCAAAATGTAATCTCTAAATACCTATTAGGGTGTGCCAAGTTTCAACTAAGTAGTTCTTACTGCTCAGAAAATATATCAAAAAATTTAATTTTTTTCAAACTTTAACACCCTGTATCTGTAAAACAAAGCCTTTACGGATTCATGTTTATATGAACATTTTGTCTTAAAATCAGTCAAAAGTTAACCCCTTAAAGTTTGTGCACATACTTAATTAACACCCTGTATAAAAAGAAATGTATGCTGACAGTACACATTTAACTAGTATTGTATTAGAAAAAAGGGGAAAATGTAGTAGTAGCAGTTGTTGGTTTTTGTTTTACGTCAAGAATAACAAGATTTTTTATGTAATGGGTTATTCTTTAAATAAAATAGTAGTGCTACATATTGATGTGTTCGTAATTTTATTCTACATCTTACTGTCAAGATCTAATATGGCGTCCATAAGAAGAAAAAAAACAGATTAATGTTTGATAACGGAAACTAATGGCCCTAGCAATTTTCTTTCGACGGAAACCGTATATTCTTATCCCTTTGTACAAAATTTCAGCTCTTTCTGTTGAGAAATCAAGACATTAGATGGCATTTCTAGAATTGCTATTTTCAGTTTCTTATTTTTACAATATTTCAGCAACGGCAGCAAATATCTTGGATCTGTTTGGTTTATTGTAATGGCCATCAAAAGGGGCAACTTTTTTCTAATTCGAGCCACCCTTTATATATTACGGTTTCTGAAAAGTCAATGCAGTAATGCCATGATGCCATAATGAATGGGTCACATAGTAAGTGTAGATTGTAGGCGTCAAAATAGTGGGATTTAACTAAACATGTAAAATGTTGCTGGTTCGCGATGTACATGGCGCTTAGTTACGTCCGTGAATTCAGAACTTCTCATATTGTATTCGTCGATTGTCAACAATTGACGTTGAGTCGTAGATCTATCATAATTACTAAATATTAATAATATTTGTGAACATCTTAATCATTTACAACAATAACTGAGTCCGGTCCTGTTAAGAGCCGCGAGTTCCCATCCACTAGTTATACCAATTATTGTTCGCGAGTATTTCCGCACTGTGGTGATACCACGCATGAGAATATTCCTGTGGAATGTGAACACGTTAATAACTCGGCTAGTCCCGAATCGTCTTATCTTCTTCATCTGTGTAAACTTTGTTTCCCAAGGCTTTAACAGCTCCACGGCGGCCGGCATAAGCTATAATTTATGAGGGTCAGTCCTTTGCAACGGGACGAAGACAACGGTCGGGCCTCCGCTTTGGCATATTATATTAAAATTTCAAAATATAAAATGTGTGCCATAATGAATGTGGCCCGGCGAGGGTTAACCAAAGACGCCGACAAATCTGGAACTGAGGCTTTTGACACCGCGATCAGCGGCGCGCTTAAGATATCAACAAAGGGACGTGAAAGATATTTTTGAAATAAGTATCTCTGATATGCACAATTAGACAATGCATGAAGTTACATACATGTTAATAAAGAACATTCATTAGTGACATAGGCACATATGATTTTGGCGTAGAGGATGAAGAAGCTAAAAATGCTAAACTCTTGGTCAAAATATTATTGTAACCCGCACTTTCTCATTGAAATATATTATTTATATACCCTGGTGACATTCATGTAATTTCATTTTAATTATCAAAGTTTACCCCGTAGTCATTCGTTTGCAAATATTTTTATGAGATTTTTCCAAAACCTCCAAATTTCTTGGCTCTCACATTTAGATCATTTCATTGGATATATACAAGGTGATTTTGAAAGTTTGGTATTAATTTAAATAGGTAATAGTACAGGGCATTTTACAAAGTATTGTGAGTCTCGTTTCCTTTATAACCTTAACCACAGCCTTCTTCATCTAGATAAAGAAGGCTGTGCCTTAACCTTAAGGTTGCTGTATTTGTCGTCGTAAAATGTTCAATATTTTGGTGTTTTTAGATACAGATATCTCGAAAAATAAAACTCGTAGAACAAAAGTAATATTAAAAATAAAGTTCTTGATGTTTTGTTTATTCACTTTTACTATTTAAATTCTCCTCAAATAAAATGATAACTTTTAAAAAGCGTTTGTAAGACACAAATTATTTCGCTGTTCTACCTTCACATTTTAACAATTATTTTTACATACTTATAAACAAAATTAAACAATCTTGTATGCAGAACTATGTAAGTTTATGTTATAACAATATTTACATCTTCAGTTAAATTTATAAAAATACGTATTTTGAAAGATTTCTGTACCTAAATATTTGTTGGTTAGACTAGTTTCTGTAGTTATATATTCGTTTTATTTCGGTTGCCTTCGAATATTCGCAGATGTCATGAGATAACATTCCAGTTATTTGCTAAGCTCTATATTATTCAGTTCTTAAAAATGTATAAAATTATTTGTATTTGCAGAAAGCACTATTTCAAGAACACCGCGCCCTTAATGTTTCGTTAGATAACAACGTAACACGCACGTTAACGAGTGGTATTGTTATTATTTTTGATATTTTATAGTGTGTAGTATCATTTTGTATTACATGTAATTTTCTGACACAGTGATATGATGTGCCCAAGTGTATTGATAATAATGGATATATTATTACTGTCCAGAGAGTGTAAAATCGGCTAGCGCTGCTCCGCGAAATGCTCAGAACGTTTGCTCATAAATTTAGTTTCTCTGGCGATTTGTTTATTTAACACCACATGAACCCCGGATTTAGGCAACACGAAAAGTATATATACAATTGTACAATGTTCAACATTTACTGTGAATGTATAGGACCGGCTTACATAATTAAAAAATGCGAATATAACATAATTATTATGATTTTATATATTGACATTTGATTTAGCTGGTTTTGTATATCACTCGTTTTTCGAATACGAGTAGACGTACGAGTATACTAAAATTACTATCCCACTATCAAAATTACCGTATATACGAACAAGAGGGTTAATCTAATTCATTATTTTTGATACCTATTGCTCATAGATTTTGATATTTGTAGGCCGTCAGGAATGTCAGAATCCAGGGGGTATTTCGATCGACACCACCAGACATCTAATAACCTGTAGGTATCAAAAAAAAGGCAATTTGTTACTTAAGTTACGCTAATAATAATATCTATTGTAAAAGTGTTTTAGACAACGGTTTATTCACGCAAAAATAATTAAACATGTGAACCTAGTTCAAACAATTATTTTTTTACATCGATAAAATGTAACTAAAACACGAATGTAATACAACGTTTTATCCACAATCACAAGTTCAAGTTATTTGAGTTTCCTTGAAGTTTAATTACCTAAAAGAAAACGACATTTTTAATCGTCAACAATAACATTTCTTCAAAAATTCGGTTAGAATGACAAGACGCGCTGATTGTTTTGGTGAATTTTAATAGTGAAATAAGACTTTCACCAGTGAAATCAAGCCAATTTTATTTCTTGTGTATGAAGTGTAGGTTTTTACGGCTCTAAAATAGTTAATAAAACGTCAATTATATGGTTATTGTGGATAAAAGTAATAAATAATAACGATAAATGCTTAATTTGTCAGCTGCATGGGCGTAGATTGCAATGCCTTTTGGAAAGGTAACAAATCTCAAATTAACTTATCTGATGCCGAAGCCTAATATAAACAATGCAATATATCTACCTAATTTTTTAATAAATTACCTATATAAAAAACTTCGATGATGCTTATTGAAAGCAATATTTCATAAAGTAAAATATCTATTTCGATTAAAAATAAGTATTTTTAAGAGTTACACGAGGCTGCTTGCAACATCAGTAGCTTGAAATTTAGGGGAACTTATCGCTTAATTTCTTTAGAATAACTCTGAAGCTTTAGAACAAGTGTATCGAAAAACGTCGAGAAATAAAGAAAAATGATATTGGAATTATACCACCCAAGAAAATGGAAATTTAGAATTGGGGTTTAGCCTCCAATATGTCGTAGCGTCTACGCCTCTGAAGAACTGCTTGATGTCTGACGAATCATAAAAAACTAATGTCCATTACGTGTTACTATTTTCGATGGCTTCTCCAAAATTTGAAAATTAAGTACCTACTAGATCTGCTCTTTGTCTTAAAAGTCAGCTTTTAAGCATTCAAAATAAGAGGTGCATTAAATAATGTCTAAATAGTTCATTCTTGGGACACCCTTTCAATTTTTGACATTTTTATTAGTTTATGTCACTGTATTTCCAGATCTAGATATTGTTCTGTCTTCACAGTGAACAAATGATCATAAATGTCTATAGTATTCGAAGAAAAAATCTATATCTGAAATTTAAAAAAAATATTGTACATCGACTTAAAAAAAAATAAAGAATAAAATATAATAACATGAAAAGTAGGTATATCTTTCTAATATAGAAAAATATATATTAATATGAGAGAGTGGCAAGAGTTATTAATTTGTTAATTAGCGAGGTTGCAACAATCGAACAATAAACAATTATATTTGCAAAAATCTTGTGCCAATGGTTTGCCTTAATAAGCCAGAAATCCTGGAAAAATTCCGGTTCTCTAGTGATTTCGGGGGTGGAGTTTTTAAATTGTTAATTAGCCCAGTTACAACAATTTAGCAATAAATAATAAAGCTAACACCAAAGTGATAAAGAGGGACCTCGAAAACCCCCGAGATAACATTTTCCAGACATTTTTGTTGAATCGTGTGTGACATTTGCCATATGTTCAACAAAAATGGGTCATTTGTTAAATAAACAATTAAAAATTTGCGAGCGTACAGAGGTTAGATGTGCCTTTTGTTATAAACAATTCCCTGAACATTTTGCAGAAAACCGCATCTCAATCGGACTTCTCCGCAAAAAGTTGTCCATTTTCACTTTTTCCATGCTAATTTGACGCGACTATCTAAAGTACTGTGAATATAGACAATGATCTGATCTCATCTAATCTGATGTAACTAACCTATGTTTTCATGTTCAATGTCATCATAATGATTATGATTTTATAGTTATGTTTTTTACAAATGAAATGGTGAGTATAAGATAGTATAAAAGCGGTTATTAATTGAAATTTGAGATTTTATTGCTATGCAAATAATGGGTTATTGATTAAAAGTGAAGCTGAAACTTGCAAGAAAGTCCATAAAACAGCAGTAGATGTCGTGTGTATCGTGTTTATTAAAATAATATATATCAACATATCAGATAACCTAAAATTGAAAAAATGCTATGATAAACGTATATTTTTCTCCTTATAAAAACATCAAAAAAGAAATTAATGTCAACAGTATACTTGTATATGTTCAGTGTTTTGCTTGTGGTTTATTTTAAGTGTTTCTTTGTGTGACAAATTTTATATAAAACTGTTATATGAAGCAACATAAATAATCAGTTGGTAAGTAACATAATGATGTTTTTCTAATCTAAATAAGTAGTAATTAACATTAAGGAATTTACAAATGTTTAATTATACTTCACACATTTGTCATTATATTTGACAGATTTTTTTAATAACATTAGTTATTGAAGTATTTGATGTGATTTTCTTAGAACTTAATACATTCTTGTATATACGATTATGTATTACATTTTCTAATATATATAAAAAAGATAAGATACATGCTTAAATATTTTCTTTTTGCACTTCTGGGTGATGTCTAATTTTGATTTGAAAAAAAAAACATAAAATTATAGTATGAAAAGTGTTTATAAAAATAGTAGTATAAGTATAGATATAGAAGGCAGGGACGCCTTATTTAAAAAAATGCAGGCAAAATCAGTTTTGTATGTTGTTTAATTTGTCATAATGTTGTTATTAAAAAATAGTACTTGTAATTTATTTCAAATATTATTTTAAAAAATAATCTAACAACTTTTAAATAAGAAAGGGAATTATGTAGACATTTGAGAAAATGTATAACAAACCGTAGATTTTCAAAGATGATAACAATGTTGTTTATTTTACTGTCGTTAATTTATTGACCCATGTCATAGTTAAATTTTAATTTTGTTACAATTGACATTTAAATTTTGTTTGTTTTAATTTATAAAAAGCGAGATAAATAGAATAAGTTCAAATGTCTGCATGATTTCCTGTATTATTTAAAAGATTACCAGATAATATGTTAATATTTTGTCCCGTAAAAGAAAATTTAAGCAATTAAGTTTTTCGTTCAACTCTTGACTCTCATCAAATCATGCCACCCTCCCTTAAAAAAAATAAGTTTGATAGGCCAAAAGGATATTATATTATTTTATCTTAGGTAGATAACATTGTGAAATTTTTCGCGTTTAAAAACGATACACTCTGTATACCTAACTGTAATTTTCTGCTAATCTGCCAAAAACAATTAACAGTGTAAAACAAGTATCACAACAAGTTAATAAGTTTTTATTGCATATATTTAAATTTATCGCAAATTACGATGGAAAGACTTGATATTTTACTAATTTATTTTTTAAATTAAAAAGTGATATATCCGAGTGATAACACTTAAATAATTTCAATTAATTAATTTAACTTGATAATTTTTGCTGTAAACGTTAATATCTAGGTAACTCTAACTTTTTAGTATAAAGACATTCCTACTGTTTGATTAAATAAATTGAAATTATGAATATTTTATGAGAAATCCTTGCATCATTTGCATTTCCTGTACTACTCTAATTTGAAGATAATAATGTTGTAGAAAATTAGTTATCCTAATAATACATAAAGTCATGAAAATGATGCGAAAATAGCAAAACATTTATAAAAACATAAATTCCGTTTCTAAACAAATTTTCAGCGTATAACACAAATTTTAAATCAGTTTTACTCCAGAATGGTGCAACCTCGTCCAATTTTAGTTTCTAATTTAATTTATTTTATAAGACATTGAGAGAAACAGCTTTCAGGGACTCTTATCAAACTGTCTCTTATTTTTAGACACATTTATAACATTTCATTTTCAAATAGTGCCTAAAAAGATTAATTAATACAAAGTTAATGTCGATAGTTATAATTTCTGATTAATGGTTGTGTACGCCAGCAGTTTTTCTGTAGATTAGATGTTAACACAATTATTATTAGCAAATTGTTTTTATGTATCTGATGCTATAATTGTTTGATTGATTACTTTGGTGTAGCGAAATTGGCAATGCGCATAGCGAAGACCTCAACGGCCTGTAAATTTGTGGTTAACGATGACACAGCTCTGTCATGGGAAAGTGTTGAAGAGACCTTATTGAAATGCAAAATTATGTGCGCGATGCGATTGCGGTCAACTATCTGGTTCATCTTCTATAGTATTCTGGTCAATATTGTTGACTCATAAAAATATTATCGAAAATGTTGTGAAAAAACAAGTGATTGTACACTCACCAACGATTTCCTTTTGTAAGTTGTAAATAATTTACGACTTATAACATTCAAGAAAAAGAAATGTTTCCATTTTGTTTCTGAAGTTTAAAAACTGTTAGAATGATTGTGGAGTGTTAAGTTTACAAAATGAGGTTATTAACGATTAATTGATTACCAGTATCTCTTCAGTTTCATTTGTTTAAAGATATGATTTTTTGGAGATAAATTGAAAATTTTGCATATCATGAAGAAGCTTAATTTATCAAATATTCTGTATATTATGTGGTTATACTCTTTCTAGTCTTTCTATTGCATATTCTCTAGAAGGGCACTACAAATCGCATTATTATGCTGTAGATTAGCAAATATTTATCAAGTCAAAACATACACTACTTGCTATGAAGGCTAAAACTACCTTTAGCGAAAATTGTTGGTATATGCGTAGTATTTAGGAATTTTAATGTCAGTATAGATGTTTTGACTCTGCCAATATGTAGCTGAGTTGTGCCAATTCGAATTAAAATGGAATTTCAAGTATTTTTTATAGGAAAATCGTTCGTGGAAACCCCATTAGTAAGTAGTATACTATATACTGAATCATACGGGACAAAAGAAATATATACTAGTGAATTGTAATTTATAGAAAATGGCTAAATGTTTTTGTTAAATATTTTAGGTTGAAAACATTTGCATATTTCATTATCTTTTAGTTTAACTTTATAAGTACTAAATTTTGTGGTTAGAGAAGTTATGTTTCGAATGAGATATGTAATTTCTTTAAACTCTGAAACAGAATGTTTGAAAAATAATGTGCAAGTTCTTTAAAAAAAAAAACAATATTACCGGAGCACATTATTTTTTTTTTTCAAAGACTTTTTTGACGTCAATTTTTTCCAGTTAAACATTTTTTTTTAATTTAATAAACTTATTACTAATATCTAATAAGCTGTAGGTACCTACCAGAAAAAAATTCTAAAGGGCTTAAATTTAGACATAACTTTGAACACAAACTTTATTACAATTGTCATTAGTGGTTTTGATTAAATTTACTGAATAGATATTAAAGACCATTAAAAATCTTAGAGAAGTTTCTCTTGATAAGATTAACCATTTCTGAGGAAAATCAATTGCATTATTACACGTTGATTTGCAACTAGGTTTTCGTTAAAATCATGGGAAGATTATTATTCTTATAAAGATGTGTATACATTAATCAGTGAAATTAAAGACAATTGAACAGGTCGTAATGATTGTTACGATTGCATAAAACTATATTTTTTTCAATTATGCTTCATTTGTCTAGGTACATCCTACTTTTGCCTACTTTTCAGTCAAAATTTAACCATATTGAATAATGTCACAAAAAATGCATTTTGCTACACCATACTGAAGATAGAACAATATTTTTTTATGATCTTTGTAACAGAAATATTAAGTGGTAGTAGTTTAAAATAACTGTTTTTGATATCTCTAACGTGATGCCAAATTCAAGCGGTCGTAACGTCTAGACACTTTACCTATGGTAAATAACCTTGAAACATGCACTTCATGAAATTTTATATACCAAAAAAATACAAGAGTGTATTCATGTTAAGTGCAATATACATATACAAATTTTAAAAGGGTATTAAAATATTTTAGCATTATTTCGAATAAAAAAACAATTAGCTTGTGCAATATTTCGAAATCTTACGATAATAATTGTTATAATTCAGCATTTTGATATTCTAGACCTAGTATTATCAATTGCGAATATTGTACTTGTGAATGGAAAAAAATTGACAATATGCCAAACATTCCCTCTATAAACACGGTTATTATGCACGAAATCCACTTGTTGATAAAAATGAAAAATATATGGTACCTGGCCAACAAATTCAGTATTTACTGGTATTTAATGATTTTCACGAAGCAAACAAGTGATTATTTCAAATATTATACCAATTTATAAATACGTTTTCCACATAACTTTCTGTTTTCTCACTATTTCTTGGTAAATGAAAAACATTCCAATATATGTATTGTTGACAAACACAATAATGTAAAAGTTTTATTCATTCATAAGTATACATAGTTAATTTATATTCTATAACAATAATTTATTAAAGATAATATCTGAATATACAAAGTGTCCCTTAAAGGTATGTACAAAACACTGGCACAAATTCCTAGAATCCAAAAGCTAAAATATAAGAATATTGTTCAATTTATCTTAGTCCAAAAGTTGATACTTATCGAAATACAGGGTGTCAAAGTTTCTACTTTTTTAATTTTTTTTGTGAATACTTATCTTAATAATACCATAACTCGCATGAAGTTTGGTACATAGGGGTATTTTAGGATGACAAATCAAGATTTTATCACAGTATTGGTGTAAATTGCAGAGGGCGCCACCAGAAACACTTCGCCTACATCTAAAACTCCAAAACTACTCCTTATACCTCAGTATATTAAATTTCTAGTAAAAAATTCTTATTTCTTGTCATGTTTTATCCAAAAAAGGTATACCTAGTAGGTGTCGCTTGGAGCAGCCCTTTCTGAGGTAATCGAATTTAAATGTGTTATTGCATATTGAAACTCCTCGTAGCAACGATTTAACAATGATAAGCCATTAATTACAAAAGAGTACTGTCAAACGATTCAATCTGACAAATCCTCTATCGTTTAATTTTAAAATTTATTATTTCATTCGTAAATTTTTGCATTGGCGTACCTTACACTAACGCAGAAATGACCGACATATTAGTTTACGGTTATTGCCAAGGAAATGATGACAGTGTACAGAGTAAAATTTTCAAATAGACACATACCAGACCACCAAAGACTTGCCGTAGTTGCAAAGCGTCTTCTAGCAACCGGTAGATTTGCTCGTGCAACGGTAGATTATGAACGGATTCCTATGACCTATGACTAGGTCACCGGATGGTGATAGAGAAACTTTAGAACGAGTCTGAGCATCAGATACCTATGTTTGAAACTTTGCCATACTGAATCGTTAACTCTGCTACAAAGAGCTTCAGTATGCAATATAATATGCGATTATGTCAGAAACGGCTGCTCGAAACGACACCTACTAGGTATACCTTTATTAGACAAGAGATGCCAAGTAACAAGAATTTTTTACTAGAAATTTGATATACCAAGGCACAAAAAAGTTATAAAGCTTTAGATATAGGCGAAGTGCTGCTAGTGCGGCTGCAATATATGAAAATTCGATTTGTCATCCTAGAAAACCGTACGAACCATATGTCATGCAAATCATGCTATTATTAAGTACTGATCCAAAATTCAAATTACAAACAAATTACGTTACAGGCGCTTTTACTTAACCTTAATTGTATCTTGGTTTGTAATTTCGTAACATAATTTTGCGTATTATTGCAGTTGTATTTTTATTTTTGAAATGTATTGCAGACAAACTATTTGTTTTAGATTTTTTTTTCATCGGTAAGAGTTTTTTATTGCTTTTGAACAGATATATAAGACCTTAATATTACGGCACTCATATTCCGGACACGTTGTAGGTATATAATATAATTTATATCTTTTAATAAGACTTTTTACAATATTTTTAACATCGTTTTACAAAATCACATGACGGCATCGGTGTCCATTAAGTTTTCATCGTAAATTATCCTTCTTGTTTGCTTACATCGACAACACACGATAAAAACCGTATTAACAAATCTGAAACAGTCGAAGAGTACCACCCTTTGCGGCAAGGAGCGCCATTGTTAACAGCGATCAATGGGTCTCAGGTATTCCTTATCTGTTGATCCTTCTAAAGAGGAATGTTTGTGTATTGTGGCATTATCATATTATTTTACATGGGCTGTGGGCCCCATTCAAGCGGCCACGGAGGTAGAAAGCGGTTTTGTTTTACGTTTTGTAGAAAAATCATCTATGAGACAGACGCGACGATTATAAAAATGACTGCGATCGTGCAGAAAGAAGAATTGATATACAATAAAGAACTAAAAGAAACTAGCCTAATATATTTTAGTATTACCTCATTTATTGTAATATACTTAACTATTCAGGCAAAAATCACAAACGTATGTTTTCCCTTTGTCGTTGGGCATCTTTCTCTATGAAACAGAATTTTATAATTAAAACAAGTTTTAGATTTTCTAATTTCGAATACTTATTTGCCTAATTTCGAATACCTAAAATTGGGTGCATTTTAGTATCCTAAATTAGGAGCAAATCTAGTTTTACCTTAAATTCATTTTTTTGTCAAAACTATGGGTGAAAATAACTTCATTATAAACATATAACTATTATATCCTACGCTTACCAAGCAAAGTTTTAAAATGTAAATACATATCAAAAACACCAGTCACAAAATATCACACATAAAAATCTCTATTACTCCGCTGTGCAGAAACATTTGAGAGGTCACCTATTGGACACAACCAAGTAACAAAACCTTATTAATTATTTTATCAAGTGTTCAAAATGAGCACCGTTCTGCTTCAAGCAATAGTACAAACGAGATTCAAATTGCTCGTGCACTTCTTGAAAAGTTTCTGGTGAAATTGTTCTACATTCCTGAATTATTACCTCAACCTTATTTTTAATATTTTTTATTCTTTTTAATCAAATCCAATTTTGTAAAACATCTGTTTGTAAGGGTGGTTTTCAAAAAGACGCGTTCGAAAAGCATAAATGCATACACCATTGTATTTAGAAAGATTTTAGCTATCTAATGATATATCACAAGAGACGGCGTTCCCATTTAATTTTTTTAAGTGGGGGTTTATGGGGATGAGAGGGTGAGTAAAAAACATGCGCCTATAGCTCACAAGTTGGCCTCCTAAAAATAAATATTTACCTGTTTTTGGAATTTTTTTATATCGCAATCGTTTTCGAAATTTCTCGAAAAAATAAAGTAAACATATTCCTGAAGGCGTCGAGTAGGCGGGTCGGGTCGGGGCGGATCGCATCGCTTACCAAACTTTCAAATAGAAGTGCGTCCACTGGCAGGCGACTCACCACCCGTCCCGCCGCGCCCCGTGTCAAGTGGAGACACTTCCATTCGAAAGTATGGTAAACGCATTTTTGCAATGCGATCCGGTGCGACTCGACGCTCGTAATGGACGCCTACTTTAATAATAACAAATACTTTTAACATATTGTAACCTATGCGTTCACTTAGCGTGGAAACACGTCACGTAGATAAACTAAGTTTGTTTATCTTGTCGCTTTTGATTACACGAAAAATATCTTTTATATAAATTTCACAAATTTGTCAACTCTTTATTTTGACGTTTGTCAATCGCTTTCGACTGCTCAATATAAACTGAACTGTGTCAATGAAACCGATCCGCTTATATAGGTTTTTAGGGTTCTAGAAATTTTCCGCGGTATCGAAAATCAAATAGAATATGGCCGGAAATGTTTCAGGAAACGTCAAAATAAAGGCATTACAAAAACTATAAATTCTAACGTAAACAGGAACATACCAAACTAAAAAGGTAAGCGATCTTCCGTAATATTGCCCCCTTCTTAGAACTGATCATCCCGATCAGGTTTCTCCACTGCATAACCTTATTTACTTAACGTGCAAGTACTACAATGTCGACACTATTCTTCCACATCGGTACGACTTCCAAGCCAATAAAATCGTTCTCTGACTTTATTCAAAGTTATATTTCTGCCTAAACGCACGCCACCTATACCACTATGAAGAGCTTCAAGAACTACTATTTTTCGGGGTAATGTAAATCCTTTCTTTATCATTAGGACTTTCCAGAACTCTTTTCAGTGCGCTATTCTGTATTGCTAAGGAATCCCATAGGGTCCAGTTATTTTTCAAAGATGAAGATCTGTTGGAAATGTCACTCCAGTTAGGTCTATCCAAGTTTATAATCTTCCACTGGTATATAGCTCCAAAGTCTAAATCTTCACTCTGTTCGAATTCTTTAGCAAGAGTTCTATTATCCCATTCATTCGGGCTCCGCAACTTAGTTCCTTGGTATAAAAGTTTGTCCTTTTCTCTCAATTCATTCAGTCCAGTTGTTAAAGTTACTATGCTACTTTGTACTCTTCTTCCACTGATGATTTTGCTCTCTCTATTTCTTGCAACCGAGTTTCTAACTTGTTTTTATCGGTATTTAACTTCCGCAGCAACAGATCTATATATTTTAATTTTTTCGACATTTCCTCGTTTTCTTTAACCCACTGAGATTGTTTTTGTTTCACTTGATGAATTAATTTTATCTGCTTGAAGAGTTCGGCATTAGTAGCTTCCAAAGTTTTATTCTGGTTGTTCAGATCAGTTACTGTTTTCTTCTCCTCCAAGTCCTGTCTTCGTTTTAATAATTGATTCTTCTGTGTCTCAAAATTAGAACTCAGTTCTAGCTGGACTCTTTTGCTACTTGTTCTCCAGTTGTCAGACTCTTCTCGATTTCGACTAAAAAAATTCCTAGGGCATTGAATCTTGAGATGTCCCTTTGCTCCACAGTTCCAACACATAATGGGTCTTCGTCTCCTGTATACCGTAGAATCGGTACGAATTTGTCCTTTCTGGTAGTTATTCAATAAATATCTCAAGTTTGTTATTAATCCTACGGTGTTCTTCTTGGCTTCACGTCGTTCTTCCGCCCTGAATCTTAGTTGTCTTGTTATGCTTTGACTACTTATGGAAGCCTGCCGTGTGGCTTCAATTTACAAGACCAGGACTATAGCTTCGGATATATTCTTGTGTCTGGCTAACCTTAATGCTTGACTGATTTCGGAATCTTGCAGACCATCGATGAAGCTACTCACTGCTAGCTGTTCTTCGAACTCTACTGATGCGATGGGGTAGGCTAACGTCACCATGCTCTCTATATATGCTATATCAAATTGCTGCAGATTGTCTTCTAAGCGTTGTCTTCGGTCTTTTAATTGTCCCTGGTAAACGTGTTGTAGATGAGTCTCGCCATACCTCTTTTCCAAAGCACCCTTCAGCGTTTGATAGTCTTTTTGTTTATCCTCAGCTAGTGTTTATAATATCTCCATAGCTTCACCCCGTAGAACAACTATAAGTGTTGTGGATTTTTCTTCTTCTGACCAGTTGTTTGCCAAGGGTGCTGCTTCAAATTGTTTAAGGTAAGTACTCCATGACACCTTTCCATCAAATATTGGTGGTTTTTCTTCTTCTTCTGACCAGTTGTTTGCCAAGGGAGCTGATTCAAATTGTTTAAGGTAAGTACTCCATGACACCTTTCCATCAAATATTGGTGGTTTAACAGGTGGTTGGCGATAGAAAAAAACTATTCTCAGTCTTAACGGGCTTTTTCGCTGACAACTGGGAATTCAGATTTGAAACTTCACTTTGTAACTTAGTCATATTTTTGTCTATGGACCTTATCTTGAACCTCACTTCTTAATTGATTAATTTCCTCCTCCACAGTTTCCTCAAATTCATTGAGTTTAACTAATTTCTTCTTCTAACTTCTTATTGTTGTCTTGAAAACTGGTTTTTATTTCGTTTCTTGACTCTTCCTGGTTATTTTTCATTTCTTCTAGACTGTTTTTCATTTCCTTTTTCAAATCTTCCATCATTTCATCTTGGTTATTTTTCATTTCATCTTGGCTACTCTTCATTTCATTTTTCATATCTTCTTGATATCTCATCATTTCCATTAACTGTTTGAATGTTTCCTCCAATCAAATAGAATGTGGCCGGAATTGTTCCAGAAAACGTCAAAATAAAGGCATCAGAAACAAACAGGAACATAATTACAAATTAAAATGGTAGGTGAGCTTCCGTAGCAATACATTTTTGTGCACAGAAAAAAGGTTATTTTGAAGCAAAAAACAAGTATTTATTTAGTAGATAGGTACCTATAGACCCATTGGCGTGCTAAATTATGACGCGAATTAGTTGTCCTTCCAGTGGTTAACTTTAACTATATGAACACCTATTTATTTTAAATATCTGAATTTGCTACTTATACAATATCCTATTCATAATAGTCCAGGGAAGTTAGGAAAAATAGCGGAAATTTTTAGGCACAGCAGATATCGAGATGCGGTTTTCTGCATTGTGTTCAGGAAGGTCCCAGGAAAAAAGTCTATATCGTCAGGTTTAGCCATTTTTTGAAAAATGCCTTCTGGGCCGGAAAATGCATTATAGGAACGACTGGAAACTCGGAAAAATCGCTCGAAAATCGTTACTTAGGGGTTTTTAGGGCTGCCGAACTCGATTCTGGCATTAGAATTACCCGGGGATGTACGGGGTGGCTCTGTGGGGGTGCGCGGGGGGTGAATTGGGGGAGACATGGCAGCGTGCATGAAAATATCTCCAAACTCGTTACTCGGGGGTTTTCGCGGATGCGGAATTCAATTCTGGCATTGGAATTACCCGGGAGCGCTCGGGGGCGGCTCTGCGGGGGTATCCGGGGAGAGAAATTGCATAGTCCAGGGAAGCCCTCCAAACTCGTTACTCGGGGGTTTTCGGGGATGCCGAATTCAATTCTGGCATTAGACTTCCCCGGGGGCGCTCGGGGGTGGCTCTGTGGGAAATGGTAAAGGAGAAAGTGAAAAATCACAAATTATGAAAATAATACTTTATTCAAATAACAAATATTCATTTCCTCCCAATCACCCCCAGGCAACCCCACAGAGCCACCCCCGAGCGCTCCCGGGGAAATCTAATGCCAGAATTGAATTCGGCATCCCCGAGTAACGAGTTTGGAGATATTTTCATGCACGCTGCCATGTCTCCCCCAATTCACCCCCCGCGCACCTCCACAGAGCCACCCCGTGCATCCCCGGGTAATTCTAATGCCAGAATCGAGTTCGGCAGCCCCAAAAACCCCTAAGTAACGATTTCCGAGCGATTTTTCCGAGTTTCCAGTCGTTCCTATAATGGTGTAATGCATTTTCCAGCCCAGAAGACATTTTTCAAAAAATGGCTAAACCAGACGATATAGACTTTGTTCCTGGGACCTTCCTGAACACAATGCAAAAAACCGCATTTCTATATCTGCTGTGCCTAAAAATTTCCGATATTCGGTCGATTTTGATCTAAATGCCCTGGACTATAAATTAGATGTGTTAAGAAATAGTGTAATAATTTAAATCGCATTTAAATCTATTCATATATGCCCATGGATTCGGACAAATTCAATTGTCGGTCATTTTCATGCTCCACCAACTGACTACCTATATGTCAGTAGGGAAAATCATTATCTTATTTTGATTCTTGGGGCCAACTGTATGGCATCCCAATCGTTCTGAGATTTTGTATATATATTAGGCCAGTGACATCCCAACCGTTCTGAGATGTATATTAGATAACGAATAGAAACAATGACAATTATTACAAAATCTTAAACTAATGACACGTTACGCGTTTGCTTGTTTCTGTCCATTCCGGCGATCAGCCACTGTCCCAATATATACGCAGTTTCTCAGAAAACTTGGGACGCGTTTCGTAACTCCTGGGATCAAAATAAGAAAACGTAGACCGACTTGCCTATAGATAAACAAAAGTCAATGCCTACCAAAATATGGCCTACTGAAATAAACCAATATTTTTATAACTAATAATACTTATCGTTTCAGTTCAGTTCAAATTAAATAAAAATTTTGAATCAAATGTTATTAAAAGCAGTGGAGTAGTAAATCCGATAAAGTTATTGAGTAATAAAAAAAGTTAATTTACCCTGAAACAGGAACAGATATCAAAACATTTTAAGATACTTTGCAAACACGGAATATCGTTTCTCGCCGATCGCGATAAAGGTCGACAGCTTTCAATGGTGTCTACTGCATGTAGAACGCTTCGTGTCTGTGACATTTTCAGTCCGGCATGGAGTAGCGAACGGCCGATAGATGTAGTTGTTAGTTCTACACCGCGTACTCATTTTAAGATACTGTTTCACAGTACCTTCACTTCACAAGTTTAATCAGAAAAAGCTATTTTTCACCTGATAAAGTAGGTACCGATCTATTTGTTTTAATTTGTTAAAGCCATAACCCATAGATATCGCCGTTAATGATGTTTAAAGGACTCATATTGCCGCATGTAACGACGTCTCACCCACGTGCAGTGTATACTAAATTCCGTTTAAAAAACTCCATCAGTTTCAAATATACAGGGTAATTCAGAATTATCTAAAAAGAAATTTTTGAATGTACAGGAGACTTTTACAAATACAATTTTATAAAAATAAAATCAAAAATAGTAGTTGGAAAATGATTTAAAAATACACTTCAGCACGGCACGGGAAACTGGACCACTGTAAAACCTGATAAGGCATATAATCTGCGACCGAATTCACTAGGAAAGAAATAAATTACATTTTACAACACCTATTTTTATACAGCAAATTCAACTGCCAATGCCGCTATTGTTATTAATTATTAATAGAATTAATTTTTGGTTTTCATTAGTAAAATAGTTTGGAATATCTGATGTTACAACAGAATTGGCATTTGGCACATGTTTACCGGAAAATCGTTCTGCTAAAATATTTTCACTCCCGTTGTTATATCCGTAAGTCGTTTTTGATATTTGATAAACAAATGTAAATACTTGCATCACAAAAAAGTGAATACCTACGATAAATATTCAGATATTTGAAATCGCCTGGCTAGAGACTACAATAGCCCAGCGATGTAAAGGTTGAAACTAATTCAATAACTTTTTTCTCGGAAACTATAAGGATTAAAGAAATACGATATTGACTCCAAACATGACGCATGTATTCCGAAATTTTTTTAGATAACTTCTGAGTCACCTTGTATAATAATGGATTTTTCTTGTAATTTTAACATCTTATATCTCTAAAACGAAGCATTTTTGGAGAAATATTCATATGAAACACCCGATTTATTTTAAAACGTTTTAGGTTTAGTCTAGGTGGTCCGATGTTAAATCTGATTCACTTTATATCTATGAACACAAATGATTTATTTACGTAAATACAAGCCATAATTTTTACTAAACATGATTTGGAAACGATTAATTAATAACTTTGATAGTTTCCTGTTTTATTAAATACGAAAAACACTAACAAAATTCCAACAAGTAAGTTTTAAGTACAGGCAATCGTAAAAAAGTACAATTTAGGAACAGAATAAATACTTGTATTATTTGTTGCATGATTCATTATTCTGGCACTTGCTGTTTCATGTATACCCCATAGAGATAAATTTAATAGTAACTGTCTTCATATTATCTTAGCTTTGTTACTATATACATTTTGTATTACTTCGCAAAAATTTTGATCTATGTCCATTTTTTACATTCATTTAGTCAATTTAAGGTAAAGTATTTAACAACACCCAAGACAGCGCAGAAATAATGAAAAATATTATCAGTAGAAATGAAAGAAAATAATGGAAATGTCAAAAAAATATAACCGAATCAAATATAATTTTTGGGAGAACTTAAATATTGTTGTAGAGAAATTTAAGGGATATATATTATAATATTGATCTTAGGTCATTTTAATGGAAGAGTAGGGAGAAGGGACAGATATTACACGTCAGTCATTGGACAATACGAGAAAGAAATGGGAAACAATAATGGGATAAGATTACTGGACTACTTTTGTCAATTAAATAATTTAGTAATGGCAAATGCTTATTATAAACATAAGGATATACATAAAGATAAAAGAAATAATCTAATAAATACTGAATATCAACAAATCACGAAAGGAGAACTCAAATAAGGTATGAAGAAATTGAAAGCCCACATAGCCCCGGCACACGACAGGCTCACAACAAACATGTTATAATACATGGAGCAAAGTGCGAAAAATAAAATTTAGAATTATTTAATAAAATTTATAAGGAGGATAATATCAGAGGCATACTCCCGATACTCCGAAAATTGTAATAATTATAGATGCATTACACTACTCAATACAGGGTTGCAAATATTTGACAGAATATTAGAGAAAATACTGAGGTAAAGCATTGCATCTACACTGGACGAGTCTCAAAGTGATTTCCGGAAGGGTAGAAGAGCACAGGGCCATATGTTTACCTTTAAACAGATAGAAGAAAAAGTAATGAAACAAGAAAGAAGAGTAGTGATGGACATAGAAAAAGCCATTGACAGCGTGCCGAGAAGTAAAATGTGGGAAAGTTTAGAAAAGAGAAGTATATCGAACCGAAGTTGATAAGATCGATTCGCAGTTTATATAGCAATAGTAAAAATTATGTAATTAGTAAAAATATGAGATCGAATATGTTCTGAACGGCGGAAGGTTTAAGACAAAGGGGAGTTATGAGTTCTAAACTGTTCACTATGTTTATGGATAGTATAATAAACAAATGCAATCAGCAGAATATAAACCTCTATGTAGGATATAGGAATTTAGAGAAAATAGGGATAAACGAATATGCTTTTCCAGAAAAGTTAATGACTGAGACCGGGGAAATGAAAAATACGGAAATGCAACTCAATAAGAGTAAAACAAAGAGTATTAAGGATGGAATCAGGGCTAAATATAGTAATATATGGTACAAAAATATAACAAGTAAATCAATTCAAGTATCTAAGTGCAATAATTGATGAGCGAAGAAAACAAGGTTTGGGAATTGAAGAAAGAAGAAAACTTTAAAGATGTGTTAAGTATGCAATAAACAATAATTTTATATATAAAAGGAAAGTAAGAAAATAAACAAAGATTGAAATATATAGAGCAATTTACAGGTCGATAATGACGATACGGTGTGAATCATGGATATTAGACAGATTTTAAAAAAGTAAGATAGAAGCAGTGGAAATGAAGTATTTAAGAAGGGTCAACGGAATAACTAGACTGGACAGAGTTAGAAATGAGTTAGTAAGTTCAAATCTAATTTATACTACAGTTCGTAGAGAAAGGACAATTGAGTTGGTGGGAACATTTAAATAGAATGAGCACTAGAAACCCGATGAGGAGAATTTGGCAGGCAAGACTAGTGGCCAAAAGGAAAAGAGGGAGACCAAGGAAGACGTAGAATAGCTTAATTGGGAACATCCTGAAGGAGAAAAATAAAATATGGAAGAAGGCAAAGTATCATACACAAAACAGGAAAGAATAAATTGCACTCATACATGGATGAAACAAACCACTACCACACCTAACGGTATAACGTTTTTTTATTATTATTTATAAACTTACTTTATCGTGATCGAGCGCTAAGAGCTTTTAACTTCCGGTTTACGCCCGGAAAACAGGTCATTAAAGTGTATTTTAACCCGATCGTGTATAAAAGAGATTTAGTTTTAAATACAGTATTTATTAAAAATTATTAATTTGACTGATCTTATTTTTTCCCAAATTTTCATAAAATTTTCCGTGACAGTCCGTTAGCATCCTAAATGCATCTTAAGATATACTGAAACATGACAACCTGTGCAAACAGGTACCTGTCGGGCTTCAAGGCGCAGAAACCGACTAAAAAAACAAACATTTTCTCACAACGCCGAACACAATACGCTGTCGGGCGGATTCTGAGAAACCCGAATTCAAAGGCGTTTCTCAATGGGTACCTAGACGGCAAAGAATGTTAGCGCCGCCGGCGGCTTTTCGGACGAGGAAATGAATGAAACAAATTTAAAGAATTCGCATGGACTTGAACGAACTCGTCTGCGGAGGAGATGGTTCCTAGAACTTCAGAGGTTGTTATACATATCGGAAATGTGTTTACGATGAATCCGATTTCTCGTGGCATAGTTTAGCTTGAGGAACTGGCGGTTACTGGAAGTATTTATGGATTTCAAAGTTCATCTTATACATGTATATGGGTACCTGTGTACCCGAGAGCCACGTTCAAGTGAACAAGAGGTCCTACTCCTACCACTTTTTACAATAAATTATTTAGCCTGTACTTATAGTTTTATAAGTTACGTTTCCCCGTACTTATATATATTAATGCTCTGCATATGTATGTATACAGTAATAATGTAAGGTAAAATTAATTAATATAATGTGTACCAAAATATTAGGTAGGTACATTTATTTGTATCTTTGAAGATCTTTGGTTGTTGGTCTTACGATTCGCAAAAAATTCACCAGAATCAGAATTCCAGAATTTAAACGTCAGTAAATATATATTCTGAAAAGTAAATGTACGTTCTATTTCCTACGAAATGAAATAAGAAAATCGAAATTGACTTACTTTCTTTTCTTTCTTTTTAAGTTAAAATAAGCGTGTCACAGTTAATAAATAGATACGTTTAAAATATAATTAAAATTAAGGTTTTATAAACAAAATATTATATCTAGTAGTTTCTTATTTGAAATATTTTAATTTCATTGGAACCATAAAAAATTCTAATTTTTCAGTAACAGTTGAATTATAGCGGAACAAAATAAGTAGAGAAATAACATTTCAATAATTAAGAAGTAGTTACTCAAGAAAACTCTGTTTAACGGCATCATAATAAAATTATATTTTTAAGTAATAAATAAAACCTTTTTATCCACCTGCCATAGATTTTTTATCAACATATCAATAATAAAACTTCGACGCCAGATACTGATGACCACGCCGTACTTATGAACGAAAAGTTATTGTTTATATTTTTTATGAAACCAAAACTTTTACAGATATTATATAGATACTATAAATTAAATAGACAAAGACAATTTTTTTTCAGAAATAACATTTTAAATCAAAGGCACACAAAATATTCAGTGAGATCTTAGTGATGGTGCCAGTCTAAGTCTCAGTCGTTGTCAACCTTTTATAAAGTAACTACTGATGTTGACAGTAAAGAGGGGGCGAAGCGTTTAGAAGCACGGGACGCAACCAGTTGCAGAGCCTACTAAGGGATGTTTCTGAAGATTACCATTATCTGAGGAGATATTCCATCCATAGCAGCCATAATATCAACAACAGCAATCAAGATCGATATAGGCCTGTCCAGGGGTACTGATAGGTCTGCCTAACATGAGAACAACAAGAGCAAGTCAAATAATCTCAGTTAAGGCAAGGGTCGTGCACATTAATTATGTTACTGACATCTACCAGTTACCTAGGTCATGACGTGACAATCGGAAACTTTTGATTATAAATCAAAACATAAAATGAAAAAAATATGTGTTATTATCCGTTTATATCAAAGTAGGCCGATTTTTGCATAAATCTAAATTACACAACTTTCAATAGACCTTTTTAGTAGTCATATACGCCAAATAGTCATCTTTGTGATTTCTGTGTTTATCAGTGATTACTTTCTTGCTTAAGTTTCACAATTTTTGATATATTGTCATGTCTAAAAACACTAGTAAAAAATTACAAGAGAAGAGAACATTAATGATGACAGTGATGACTCATGAACAATATCCACATCAATATCCACATACTTAGAGAAATATACCACTTTTAAGCACACTGCGCACCGTTTTGAGTGGGACAATAAAAGGTATGTAAAATGCCGACATTTTGATGCCGATTTAGTTATATTTAAACTTCGTTTATTGGCTGCCTTGTTTGAAATTGGTCAACGTGCTACGTGGATTGTTTTCGTATATTGTTGTTTATGTCGCTACGTTTTTTGGGCTATGTAATAGTTTGAGTTTTTTATGAATTTACGTTGTATAATTGATTTGATTGCTATACATCGTGGTATAAAATGGCTTGCATTGTGGATAATTGCAAAAGCTATAGGAGGCTAGCAACTGGTAAAACTCATATATCGTTTCATAAGTATTTCTGCTTTATTTAATTTACTTGAAATGTAATACCTAAAAACGTTTACAGCTAATAATATTTGTTTATAGATTTCCTCGAGATGAAATACAGTTTAGTTTGTGGCTTGATCGAATCGGAATAAGCCATACAAAAATGGTTTGGAAACGTTCACTGCTTATTTGTTCCGATCATTTCAATCCTGATGATATAATTGTTAAAAAAGTTTGTAAGTAAAACCGTGCATCTGCTTAAAAATACAGCTGTACCTCAAAGCCGCCAAGTAATTCAAATGCGAGATTAACCCACTACTTCTGGACGAATTACTCCTCGTAGTAGTATTTTTTATTACCTGTTGGTACTCCTCCAAAAAGTCCAGCAAAGACTATTAAACGAAAACGAAATATTTCAAGTGAATCGTCAGAAATTGAAAACAAATCTGATTCTCTTTCATCAGAAACTTAAATACAGGGTGTCTGTACAAGGTTGGGAAATCTCGGAGCTGGAGATACTGGTGACCAAAAAAAGTCGATTGAGCCAAATATGCCTTATCCGAATGTTGCTGGTTTCAAAAATACAGGGCGTTCAATGCTAGCATTTTATTTTGAAATATTCAATAACTTTTAAACCTGTCGGAGTATTAAAAAAAATTGGCACAATTATGTTTTTTGGCACGGCAAATAAGAATGTTTAACTAATTTTGACGTCAGTAGACGGCGCCGCTTATGGCACAGCATGTTTCTTTTAAATAACAGAACTTTTTTGCTGTTTAGTATATCCATCTGTCTATTGAAGCAATCGATTCTCCTACCTGCTATATCTGACACCTTATTGAAGTCGTTAGGAGTAACAATTTTTTAAAAATCGTGTTTTAAATATTCAGTGCAGCGATTGAAAACTGTTATCATTTCAGGTAAAGTGACTTTTCTACTGAAATACAGCAAAATGTTACTTGAAAAAGTTGTTCAAAACGGTAAATAATGGAGACGTGCAAAATTTCAAAAAGATCGGCCTGCTTTGATAAAATCTTTGTGCTTTGTTGAAAAATGGTTTCAAAATCAAACCTCGCCGATCTTCTTGAATGTTGCACGTCCCCATAATTTACTGTTCTGAACAACTTTTTTAAGTAACATTTTGCTGTATTTTCAGCAGGAGAGGCACTTTTCCTGAAACGATATCAGTTTTCAATTGATGCACTGAATATTTCAAATAGGATTATTTCGAAAACTGTTTTATTATTACTCAAGTGTCACGAGAAATGATTAATAATATTGATACTCTTTTTCAACACACTTGGTTCATAGTTTTAATCTGTTGAGAGCCATTATTTATTGCTACGCTAAAATAAGAATTCATAATTTAGGAAAACGGTATACGGAACAAATTCAAGGAGATAGCATTAGAACTGTATTCTAAGTGCATTATTATTTAGAAATTAACGTAACAAATTTATTAAAATTGCTTCTTCCATTTTCTTTTTAAAGTAAATACTTTTTAAATTTTGGATTATGTGGCCATTTAGTCATTCTGCACATCTCTTAATACTGTATTCCAATAAAGCAGTAATGGTACAACTCGGCAGCAAGCAAACGTATCTGCTAAACACAGCAAATAATAATAATAGTTTTTTGTTTAAGTAATAATAAAATTATGTACCAAACATTTGTTGTAACTTATAAATAAGATAATATATTTGTTAAATACTGCCTACTATTTATTACAGCTATAGTTTTCTTAACTAGCTTTACATTTTTTAATAGTAGTATATAGTAATGAACAGGTAAATTTTCTTATTTGTATGTATTTTACGAATTTTAAATTATCGCGCGTTCTTAAGATTAGTACCATTTTCAAAAAGTACAATTCACAAAGTTAGCATTAGCAATTCTAGTTGACAACATTGAGCGGGCATCAAAATTGCTGCCTCCTTTGTCTGCTCGGTCGGTTGTCTCACTTGCGCAGTATATTTCTCTAAGTATGTGACAATGTATCACCTGCGTATGAGGATATTCTCTCTGATCATGCGCTTTAGGATTAATATGAGTAATGTAAAATTTTTTGCTTTATTTAAATTTAGGTATATTATGTTTTACCGTAGAAATAAATTTTTTTGAAGTTGCTCATTTTTATAGTGTTCCGGGTGTTCCTTCTAAGATTTTCAGTGCAAATATCTCGCAGCCAGTGCGATAAAATTTGGAATACAGGCACTAGATGGCGCGTAGAATTTAATGATGCCATTAGTTTTTATACAGGGTGTTCAGTTTAGCAGAAAATCGATTTAATTTCGATTTTTTGGTAGTCGACCTTGATAAAATTTGTATTTCAATTGAAATATTCTTAAGTATGAACACATTCTAATAAAAAAAAGTTTCAAAAAATTTTCATTTTGTCATAAAAAAAATGCCTATGAAAAGTCCCCAAATTTTATTGTTTTGTCATGTAAAATGTGTATAGCCTTGAGTCCAATTTACACACACGCAACAACCGCATGGATAGACGTCAAAACGTAAAGTGACAGAAACTGTCAAAGCAAGTATGAGTATATTTGTAGGAATTTTATTATAAATACGTAACACCACGAGATACATTAAATGTGGAAAAATCATAGCTCGGAATCTAAAATAATAAAACCGATATGGGACAATCCCTACGAGCAGAAAACTAAATTTATGAACACATCACATGCCCTAGACTCTACCGACTCTACTCGAATCAGCTAAATAAAAATCTAATGGATTCCATGAGTGAAAACTTCAGTTCCAGTGTTACAAAAATATATCTGTTACAAAAACTAGGTACTCCACATCTATCAAATCTGAATAATATTTCGAGCCATATAGATGTGCTACAAATCACATTCATACAGTAAAAAGTTTGATAGTACGAGATGTGTACAACGATTAATGGGAAATGAGAGGAAAAACGAACGGAAAATATCGGTGTACTTAGTAGGTAATTATAACCGGCATATTATTTTCCACCTTTTTACATTGAATATATATGAGTTGCATTCTCTTGTACTTATGTTTCATATGATCTACTTAATCTCAAAGAGCTATGGGGTTAATTTTATCAGAAATAACCCAGTTACGCAAAGACTAGAATTATCTTTACCAAATTAGTTTCATATGGAGAAACTATTGGGGGCTTACTTTCAAGAACAAAAATGAGAACACATATTTCAGTATTTGTAGGAGAACAGAATGAATATAATCGTATTCATTTTTGTGATGTACAGAAATTAAAAATATCCTCGAAAATGGTCAGGTGATTTCCGGGCTGGTTGCCACGTCGTCGGTTTAGAACACTTGACGTTTCGAGAGACATATCGCTCTCTTCTTCAGAAGTTACTCTGAAACTGGAGATCTACTGGTTATCGCACTATTTATATCAGGGGTGGTCACTGATCCATGATGTTCCGGTGTGGTGGTTACTGATCCATGATGTCCTGGTGGGTTGGTCACTGATCCATGATGTTCCGGTGGATTGCTTTCACGGATGAATCGTTTCCAAATACCTGGCAGATCCACGCCGCCGTCCCTGTTGAAATTGTTCGGATTTTTGTGAATTTCTATAGCTTCTCTGTATAGTCGGGGCCAAAATCTTCTCTCTCTTAGTAGCATGCTGGCTCCACTTAGCTCTACCGTGTGTCCCGTCGTGTCCGCTCTATGCTCTGCTACTGCCGATTTTTTCCAGTTGTTATTTTTGAGGTGACTCTTGTGTTCCTTTAACCTTGTGTTGATGTGCCTTCCTGTCTGTCCTATATAAACCTTTCCCCTGCTCATGTGGAAATGTTTCATCTCACCCCTAGGTAGGAATCTAAAAAACAAAGTGTTATGGAAGCAGGTCGACATACACAGTTACGTTAATCATTGATTAAAAGATTCAATAAGATACTGAAGAAGCCAGATGCCAAGATTAGTTTATATTCGCGCGGCAGATATATGAGAGACGAAGAAAATTTTGCTAGAAAACATTAGATTACGTTTTGCCATACCTACCTAAATAAGGGCATACCTAACTTTCTGTACTTGGTTTAATTATTTAATAAAATTAAAGTACATGGAATGTGTAAGTTAATGTGAAAAGTGAATTAAATAGAAAATGTAAATAATGCAAATATGACAGAAATTATCGAACAATGAAATTGCAAGAGGAGAACTGTTTAACATAAAATCAATTAAATGTATGTAGATGTAAATGTAATTTTATTTTGTTAATAAATTAAAATTTGTATTTGTTGTTTTTTATTCTACTCAAATTATTAAACAGAAATGTTTCAGAAATAATGAATACTTAAAGATGAATGGTTAAGTTAATCAATTTAGTCACTAATACAAAAATAAGCCACAATGCAGGTACGTATTACTTTTTAATTAAAATTATGCTAATTATAACTGAATAATAACTATAACAAATTATAAAACTAACTCATTTAGTCTTGTGTAATATTTATGAAAATTTTGTCCTTGTAGAATGCTCTCCAAGTGAGTTAGAGGACTTCTTTATATTATCCATCATTTCATGTTTAGATTTAATTCTAACAAAATGTCTGTGTGATATTTTTCGTTCATTATTTTTGACGTCCGATGTTACAAATCGTTTTGTTTCAATGTAATTTGTGGCACTACATCATAGACCTTATAAACCACACTACACACACATACCTGAAATATAAAAACGATAATTACAAATTATGCATTTCATTGTTCGATACCTTATTACATACCTTGTGTATATTGTAACAATACTTAGATTCTATCACTTTTAAGGTATTCTAACGAGAAATTTTCGTACTGCAGATAGAATTATGAAAGTAGTTTATTTCTCTTAATTTTATTCGTCTAGAAATTTTAAAGCTCACGACAGACAACTACTGAATTTAACGTCTTATAGAATACTCTTCAAAGTCCATTCCATGTGTGTAGAATTAATTTTAAAGAAAATGTGATATTTTTCGCTTATTTTGTTTGATGTCCGATGTTGTGAATCGTTTTGTTTCAATGTAATTTGTAGCACTACACATACATACCTGAAAGAAAAAAAAACAATAATTACAAATTACTGTCTAGCTTTAAATGACTATGTGATAGGGGTCCTTTGGGGTCTAATAACTGTGGTGATTGTTCCTACCAGAAGACCAGTTATTTTAGTTGTGTATCATATTAAATACAGAAAGTGTAGTACACTGTTTACTATTTTACAAATGTAGAGTCCCTCTTAAACATACTTATTCCATCAGAAACATAAATAAAATGTAGAACTATGTGGACACAACAAAGTTATCAGCAATTATTTCTAGGTTGTGCTTTCGTAATATTTCTTTTGTGTGCTAGGTTCAGTTCAATAGTTCAGTAACTTGTGGTTCAGTTCATAACTTTCAAAGACAAACACATTCACGGTTCACATTATAATAAAAAAAAATTTAGGAGTCGTTTTGTGCGAATTTATTTGTTGTTAAATAAGTAATGGACAATTATTATAGCAGTTAGAAAAAAAAAATATTCTTACTTACACACTTTTGAAAATTATTTTGTGATAACAAACCTAATTATTATGTACACTGTAGTAACATAAGAACATCAATTTGCTGAAGTTTTATTACATTATAATGGAACAATTCAAAAATATCCACAGACATTTTACACAATATTTACGCTGAATGGAACTGTAACAAGACTGCGCAGCGACCTCAATTCTCCAAAATTCTCAACTCGAGTCTAAATTTTTATCGATAAGTCTCAATAACACCACTGTGCATACGTAAATTGCATTCAATACATTATTTAACATTATTTATGTGTAATAAAATATTTTATGCCATTAATATTTGACAATTCAATGACAATTCATAGTTTTGACGTTTAGCGATGTTAGTTCCCTCTGTGTAAATCTGGCTCAAGGCTATACACATTTCACACGACAAAACAATGAAATTTGGGTACTTTTTAAAGGTTTATGTTAAAGTTTAAAATTTTGGAATGTTTATTTTGCAGAATATGTTCATAATTAAGTATATTTTAATTTAAACATAAGTTTTAACGTTGACTACTAAAAAATCAAAGTTAAATCGATTTCCTGAAAAATAGAACACCCTGTATAAGAATTGATGTAATCATCAGATTCTACGCGCCATCTAGTGTCTGTATACCAAATTTCGTCGCGCTGGCTATGATGGTGTGTGAGATATAAGCACTGAAAGTCTTAGAGGGAACATCAGGTATAAATAAACAGTACACAAGAGTCAGATTCGGTCTGTATATTTTCAACCAAATATGACAATTAATTGGGGGTTGCCTAAATATCTGAATTCACACTAAAATAGTTTATAAAATATCTTCAAAATGAGTAAAAATTAATTTCACAAATTTTTAAACAGAAGCAAAAAATAAATGCACTTGGATTAGTTAAAACATAGCTGCAAAATGATTAAAATTAATTGGAAGATAACTTGACACTATGACTCTTTTTACAATAATTGCGTACACGTAATATAGTACTTTGTCATATCATTAAAAAACAACAATAGTATATATAAAACTTCTAAAACAGAATTTTTCTAAAATTAAAAATAGTATCAGAATTGGAACAAAAAATTACGATTTCCATTCACAGAATTATCCTCTAGTATGTAGAAAAATTATATTATGTAGTGTGTGTACGTTTGTGTACAATCATACACTAAAATTGTAGATGCAAATTGAATAAAATCGCTTGAACCGTTTGTTTACAGTGTAAAAAGGAAACAAATTTTTATGATATTATTGTGGCACCTAGAGATTGGAGACTTTGCAAATACATGCATACACTATGTCCACACTTAGAGTGAAAAAGAGAGAAAATATTTTTATTTTTCATTTTACGGAGAAAAGGCATTCTTGAATTTTGCGTGTCCTTATAATGCGGTTGGAATGGAGAAATTTCATGTAGCATGTACAGGATGATCAGAAAATCGGTAAATATAAAAATTGTTCAACAATAAATTGCTACCAACATATGTTATTAAGAAAAGTTGCTTAGAATTGAAAATTATATTATAATTTTAATTTGTGGATGAATCGACCTACTTTGATAGAAACGGACAGTAAAACATTTTTATTTTTCATTTTACGGAAAAATGGCATTTTTGATTAAAATGGTTGCTTGTCTTGCGATTGGTATAGAGAACTTTCATGTTGCATGTATAGGGTACTCAGAAATTCATTCATTCATTCAATTTGTGTACAAATAGAAATTATAACATACATTTAAGTTTTAAGCAGTTTTCCTTAATAACATACTTTTATATTGTTAAAAACAAAGGCAGCTTAGGGGAATTGTAGTATAGATTGCAAGTGGGGGATAGACGCCCATTAATACATATTTTTATATTTCGCGCGAATAAGTTTCAATTGGTAACACTGATACGTGAGGCAACAAGAAGAAAGCTAAAGTAAACAGTCATCGTTGTGCATATACGCCGATTTACAAGGAAAACGCTAATAAATGTAAGTATAAAATTTAGTACTGTTTGTTACCAAAATGATGCATGTGTTCCTAAGCACCTACTGTGTATAAAAAAACATTAAATGCTTGTTGTAATTGAAGAAATTGGTGAAATATCGTTCTAACCTCAATATTTTTAATCGAAAACATTATATTAAGCATTTTGCTGAAAAATTACACGTATAGGCATCTATCCCCAAATGTTGAGAATATATGCTACTTAAAAATGTGGGTGACATGCCATCTTACACTATGTACCTAGGTATATTAAAGGCTTTGTCTGATTACTTATTTTGCCTATTTTTTAGCAGATAATGCCAAGAAAATATAAAAGAAAAGAAAGCGTATCCCCTAGAGCAACGTGGAATGAAGAAAACTTACGCTCTGCCATGGAGACGGTTAAAAATGGTACATTTACTGTAAACAGAGCTAGTAAGCAATATAACATACCATATCGAACTTTAAAAAGGCGTTTGGATACAGGCAACATGAAAAAAGTTAGTTTAGGGAAACCTCCTGCTCTCGGGGTAGAAAATGAAAAAAGACTAGTGGCTTATATACAGCGATTAGAGGCAGTTGGCTTTGCACCCTCTCGCAAAACCGTCATGAAACTTACATTTCAGTTTGCAAAAAAAATTAGGATTAGAGAAAAACTTTTTGGGAAGTAACTCAAACAAGGATTCTGCAGGGTGGCATTGGCTTTATTCTTTCTTAGAAAGAAACCAACAATTAAATATTAGACAAGCAGAGAGCTTATCACTAGCTCGAGCTAAAGGCATGTGCCGTGAAGAAGTCCAAAATTATTTTAAACTGCTCCACGAAACATTTGAAAAATATGACTTTTTAAATCGTCCAGGCCGGATTTATAACATCGATGAAACCGGTGTACAGGTAAATAACCAGTCTGGAAAAGTTATTGCTACTAAAGGTAAGAATCCATGTACTTACGTCCGCTGAGAAAGGAGGGAATATTTCTATAATCGGATGTTGTAATGCAGGAGGCTACTTTCTTTCTCCCGTTTTAATTATGAAGGGTTCCCCTAAAAATCCCTCATATCTACAAGGTTTGCCTCCTGGATCGGATATAATAATGAACAAAAAGAGCTCCTACATAAATTCTGAAATTTTTGTGAAATGGTTAGAAGAGTACTTTTTACCTCACAAGCCTCCAGGAAAAACAATTCTCAATTTGGATGGACATGCATCCCATTGCAACTTAGACATGTTAGAGATAGCAGATAAAAACGACCTTGTTATAATATGCTTGCCTAGTGACACGACACAAGCCCTCCACCCATTAGATAGATGTTTTTTGGGCCTTTTAAAGAGTACTTTCGTCATGCTGCAAATGGCTTTATGCTCAGAACAACTTTGAAAAAAATAGACAGAAGCAATATAGGTGAGATCATTGGACTAGCTTGGAAAAAAGCTGCAACTGTTGCTAATGGTATTTCGGGATTCCGAGCCACTGGAATATTCCCATTGAATCCTGCAATAATCCCCAATCACTTTTTCCAAATATCAGATTCATCAATGAGTCAGTATGGTACTCGTAACAATATTCCTTATTCGACAAATACCGATTGTGTAGAAAATGGAACCTTGCTGCAAAATACGAGTGACGATGTGAATCAAGAAAATGGGGACCCACTTGTTAATCATACAGTTTAGAAACAACTGCACTTAATACAAGTCTGTCAATAGAAATTGGCCAAGAAGTTGAATAAATAATTTACCGGCTGACTTTTTTTAAAATTTATATAATTATGTAACCATAGCTTCATCTTCAGATGAGTACGGAAATCGTGCCAAAACCCCAACCATTGAAACTACAGAAGATACCCTCACAGAGTAACCAACCCCATCCAAATACCTCCAAGAAATTTTTCCAATTCCGAATGTCCCACTATCACAACCGAAAAGAAAACTATCTGCGGAGATTTTAACATCTGAAGAGAGTATGTTGAAAAGAGATGCAATTCCCTTAACGAAAAAAACAGTGGTAAGAAAAAAGCTGAAAAGAAAATAGATAATAAGAAGACAAGTGAAACGAAGATAAAAAAGAGAAAGCCAGATAAATCTAAGAAAGAAGACGATGATATTCTTTGTGCCGAATGTTTAGAAAATTTATAAAAATTATGCTACAAAGGAAACTGCTGATTGGATCAAATGTATTGATTGCAGTCAATGGATTCACGAAACATGCACAATGTACGGTTCCCGGTGTAATATTTGCGGAAGGCAAGACAAACGAAAACTTGTCTCAAAATGTCATATTGAATAGTGTATAAGATATTTCTGTTTTAAAGTAAATAAAAGTTTATCTTTTAAGGTGTTTTAATGATTCAAATAAAATAGGCAGATATCCAACATATTTTTATAATATAGTTATAAAGCCTATAAATAAGTGTGGCATAAATACCGAATATGTGTGCATAAATACCACACATTATAGGCACAAAAGCAATGCAGTGTGGGTTAAACGATCAAATGTACCTATGTTTCAAATCATTAAAAAAACCAATAAGATTACCTCGATACAGTTTTGTAAATTTACAAATATAACTAGTATACTACAAATATTAAAAAAATAATTGCTGCTTCATAATCTGGTCATAGTGTTAATAAAGAAACCTGGTGTTTCTTATGGTAGGCAAAGATCCTAAAATTCCCTTACTCTTAAACGATTTTTTATTTACAGATTTTCTGATCACCCTGTATATGCAACATGAAAGTCCTTTATGCCAACCGCATTTTAAAGACAAGCAAAAATTTTAATCAAGAATGCATTTTTCCGTAAAATGAAAAATAAAAATATTTTCCCTTTTTCCCACTCTAACCGTAGGCATACTGTATATATGGGCTTATTAAGAGGAGACAGAAAATTTAAATCAAATTTGAGACACGTCGTGTTAAATGGAATGAGGTAAGCTCCATTTTTCTATCGAAAGTATTATCTGTGGGATTTGACAGAAACGACTAATGACGTCATTAATTAAATTTTTCCATAAACATACCCAATTTTTTTTCTGTTAAAAAGCTCTCTTTTTTATAATAAACTTTTATTAGACATTTTTCTGTATTACTTCCCGTTTAAAAGTTATAAGTAATATCGTCCTAAAGAGTCTAAAAAGAAATACCACCTAAAAACCACATTAGCGGTGGAAAGATTAAGTAGTCGTTGGAAAATAATTGAATGTTCGTTGTTTAAAGTGTAAAATGTCACAAAATACTAGTCATTACTCAATACGAACGTTAAACGTATAGGTAACTTTTGTGCTTACAAAATGTTTTCTCTTTCAGAAAAAATTGGTATGTTGTTAATTTACGGAGAGTCACAAAAAATTCAAGAAGAGCTGTAGACTTATATCGAGAAAGGTATCTAGAACGCCTCGTTCCTGATCATACAACCTTTACAAGATTGGAAGCGACCTTGCGACTAAATGAAAATGCATTTTTTGTTCGGAAGAATTAAATAATTGACCAAAGGGTATGAAACGATGTTAAAATAGCTAGACTGTGCTATATATTAACCTTTCAACGAATTTTAAAGAGCCATCGGTATCATGACTACAAAATTCGCAATTTGGAGGATTTGCCTGACCATTGAAAATGGACTTAATTTTGTAATTCAAATGGTAGTAATTGTAGAAACTGTTGATCGGAACTTTTTTCGGCACGTTGTTTGGATGGACGAAGGTCGGTTTAACAGGAATGGTTTACCAAATGGGCAAAACGTATACTACTGATCCATTGAAAATCAACACATTGTAAATCTAGTCCAAAACCAAGGCCATTTTGGAGTAAATGTGCTACATCATCGGTAGGCATCTAATTGGACCTTATTTTGATGAGCATACATTGAACAAATGAGTTAGGTACCTAAATTTCCTACAAGAATAACTTCCTGCTGTTCTTCAGAATGTGCATTTGCAAGTAAGAAGAAAAAATCTATGGTTTCAGCACGACGGAGCTCCCCCCACAAAGCCAGAGTTGTGCAGCAATATTTAGATAACACTTTTCCAGAAAAATAAATTGGGATTAATGGATCTATTCAGTGGCCCGGAAAATTATCAGATCTAGCACTTCAATAAGTTTTACAAAACACCTTTGCGATATATTAATCATTTGAAAGATAAAAACACAAACGCTTGTAATGAGTTAAACGGCAAAATGTTAATAAACACAGGCTACAAAGAAGTCAGGCGAAGATTGGTTATGTGTCTTGAAATAAAAGAAGGTCATATAGAGAATAGATTGTAATATGTATGTAGTATGAGGGCGTTTGCCTCTTTTTTTAAATTTAGTTATTGTTATCATGCATCACATTCTGTTTTAACTGTATTAAAAAATTATGGAGTTTAATCCTTTTATTTATTCTTAATGACATTTATGAACTTTAAACAACGAACAACGATTTTTAGGTGGTAGGTATTTCTTTTGAAACTCTTTCGGACGATATTGCTTATAACTTTTAAACGGGAAGTAATACAGAAAAATTTCTCTAATAAAAGTTTATTAGAAAAAACAGAGCTTTTTAACAGGAAAAAAATTGGGTATGTTTCTAGAAAAACTATAACTGATGACGTCATTAGTCGTTTCTGTCAAATCCCAAAGATAATACTTTCTATTGAAAATGGAGCTTACCTCATCCCATTCAACACCATGTGTCTCAAATTTTATTTAAATATTTTGCATCCTCACAGTAGGTTCATACTGTCGAGTTTGAGACACCCTGTTTATACACATAAAAATTATTATCGATTTTTTTTTAACATTGTTAAAATTTTAGTTACATCATCTGTAACAACAGAAATCATTATTTTCTCACAAGTAAAATAATTCTGTAAGCTCCACATTAGTCAATGGGTTTTTTTCTTTTGACGCAGGTACTTAATACTGGTCTAACCAGAAATTCTTCGCAGAAGAGCATATCACAAACTTATGCGTATAAATTTGTTGAATGATTAGGTAATTAAATACAGTGTATACCTACATGTTCATGTATCATTAGATTTTTGAAGGCAACAAAAATCAATTAAGTATGGAAACAAATTATATGCACCTATAATGTAGATGTATTCATTTGTAAGACAAAACTACTTTCATTTTTGTCACTTCTTAATTCCTTATATAATTACAAACGCTATGTTCTTTAAGTAACAGTGCAATTTAATGTATGTACAGTGTGTAACAACAAAAGCAGCTCATCTCAATAACTGCATATTTTTTTATGAAAAAATATGACGATTTAACCCTACTTATCTTATACAAAAATACCTCCCTTAATAGTTACAGAGTGTTGAAGTTGAACTTTTAAAATTGTTTCTTCCGCAATAACTTTGTGAATTTTTAACAGATTAAAATTTAATAGAGATATTTCTTGTGGTTGATCAAATCGTTAATAGTATTATTGTGAAAGACACCAAAAACGGATGTAGAAACTGGGGAGAACTTTGCCTCCCCCATTTTTTTATGATGTACGCCCATGGACAAGACAAACTTTTATTTAGAATATTTTAATACTTTTGACAATTTTGCATAAATCTTTTCTTTTCTGAGATGAATTCGGTTTTCAAAAGTGGAGCCTTAAATATGGCCACAGAAAAACAGTTTTAAATTTCAATTTCCAAAGAAATGCTTAAAGGATCAATTTGTAAATAATTTACTGAAGTTTTAAATATCCTGACTGATTTTGTAAGAGTATCTATGAACATAGGGCTAAACAGATTTACATATCTACCATTTTTTAGTTTTCAGTTCATGAATATTTTCCATCGAGTCAGAATCGACATTCTTATACATAAACCTACGAAGTAAACTGAAATCCAATGGACTAAAAATAAGAGAGTGTAGTGGCCTCTGACGACTAGTTACATCTTTTCCAACTACCGATTTGGAAAAAATATTTTTTAGTGAAAAAGTATTAGAAATAATGTAAAATAGTAGTTTAATCATCGGAGTGAAAGCATACAAATGATGTTGAAAAATTCAGATAAAAACATTTGTAAATGAAATTGACTATGTAATGTAATTACATAGTTAAAAATCATTTACTTGCACAAAATTTTTAAAGCTGGCTATAGCCCTATGTTTACAAACACTGTATAAAATTTCTCTGCAGCTGTCTATTCAAAAATCAAAGTTATCTCAAAGAAGAAGAGGTTTGCAAAAAATTATCAAGTATTAAAATAATCCAAATAAAATATAACTCTACAATATAGAGAAATTGCTTATAGGAGTACGTCAAAAAAATAGGAAGGGCGAAGTACCATCTTTCTTTGAGGATTTGGTTAACCACAAGGAGTATCTCTATTAAGTTTGAAACTTATATGTGAAAAAAATTAAGTTATTGCGCAAAAACAACAGTGTGCCACTTCGCACCTTTACACCCCTGTAAAATTGTAGTGGGTAGAGCGATGATGATATTTTTTTGTAAATAAATACCCTCCAAGTGAAGCACCACGACGGTTAGTGTACCACTCCACAACCTTCTGTGATTTTTTTCCGGGTCATTATTCGGAAATTCATATTAGCGATTTTTTTATAAAAAAAAATCTGGCAACGTTGCTTTGCCCAGCGCCCTCTAAAACCTAAGTATACCAAGTTTCCTTAAATTATGTTGAAAAGTAGGTAATTCTTATGCTTGCAATATTACAAGAATAGAGAAGGTCCAGAAGGTTTTCCAAGCACCTTTTTTGTTTTTCAAAATATTGAAAACAATAATATATAATGAACTTTATTTATGTACTTGTCTCATTAACATTTAATTTTTTTATTTGCATGACAAAGAATAAACTTAAAAAACTTAAATATTGGATCATAACTAAACTTTAAATAACAATACAAATACAAATTTTATTAGAGAATATCTCTGTAATAAGATTAGAACAGCATGTCAAAAAATAATATAAGAACAGTTACGTAAAGTTATTACTGATAGTGTATAGAAAAGTGCATAGGGCTTGGCGAAGGTAATTAAAAGGGATATGATTTAGTTCGGTTTAGTTTAGAAGTATTTGAATTGTTATTTAAAGTTTAGTTATGGTGCAATATATAAGTTTTTATGGTTATTTGTTGTCTTGCAATTAAAAAAATAAGAGGCTAATAACACAAGTACATAAATAAAATTATATTGGTTTCATTAATATTGAAAAAACAAAAAAAACTTCTTGAATCTTTGCATTTATACTTTACATCTATTTTTTTATTTTTCTTCGTCTTCATCAAAATCGCACTAACGACAACAATTTTACAGGGGTGTGAATGTGAGAAGTGAAACACTCTGTATTTTAAATGAAACGTAGGTAAGTAGGATTAAATAGTCATACTTTAACGCCATGTATGCAGTCAATGGAATACCCTGTTTTTTGTTACACCCTATATCTTCATTTAAATTTTTAGAAGCATTATAGTACCCCATAAATCAAAGTTAACAGTCACTATTTCACCATCATCGGCAAGTTTGTACAGAAGAGAATCTAACTCTGCACCCAGTGAAGACTCTGAGAAAACGTAGCAGTGAAGTTCTCATACCTCTGCGGTGTTTTACTAAAAATATCCATTTCATTCATCATCCCCGACCACCTACTAGCGATGACATTTATAAAAGAATTGCAAGAGAAGGTTATGCTGTAGGTTGTAACAAAAACCGCAAAATTTTACAATATTTAATTATACTGAATATTTCTCGGGAAAATTTATCATTTACTATTTAATAACTAAATCTTGGCAATTAGTTTCTTTCTTACATAATTTCTGTTTCTTCAAAGAAGACGCGTCTTGCGTGAAATCTTTAGCATTATTTTGCACCTGCAGATCAAAGATACTAGTTGTAATGCTTCAAATTTTATACGTAATTGTAAAAACCTGCCAATGCAATTCTATGTACTTATTTGTTGTTATGTGTTTATATTTGTTTCTTAGAACATTATTCATAATAATATCTAGTATTAATACGAGAACAATGATAAATAATAAAATATGTGTTTAAAATAGATTTTTTTTCCTTTGAAATAATCAAGAAAATGTTCTCACATGCGTGTAAAAAAATAATTTTTGATAGATGGTCTGCAAAATTAATGAAAAGGTAATGTTGAATTGTCATATACTAATTAATCTTATACAGGATATTTCAAAAAGACATGGCAATATTGCTAAAGCTTTTTTTACTGTATTAGAAAGATATTTTAAGCTAATATAAATGAAATCTCCTACAATTCCTATCAATGAAGTCATATCTATGCTCCCTGATACCAAACATCTAGGTATGCTAATGAACAATTCCACAGATAAAGCTGTATTCAATAATTACCTAAATAAATCTATCTAAATTTACTAACCTGGTTTAATGAAAACACTCTATAAATATCTAACTTTCACTTTTGACAGTGGGAACTCGAAAATTCAACCACAATAGATGAGGTCTGACCTATTTCTGCATTTTTTGGATTGCTTCTTCAGGTGGCCTCCTTTAAGTTGAGTCAAATATCTAACTATAAAAATTATTATATAAATTAAAATTATTTGAAATTAAATATCGACAATGACAAAAGTGACATTAGCCTGTCAATGAATTAAATATGACAATACCTACTGCCAAAAGTGAAAGTTAGATATTTATAGAGTGTTTTCATTAAACCAGGTTAGTAAATTTAGATAGATTAATTTCTTTAGATTATTGAATAGAGCTTTGTCTGTAGAATTGTTCATTAGAATACCTACATGTTTGGTATCAGAGAGCATACATATGACTTCATTGATAGGAATTGTAGGAGATTTGATTTATATTAGCTTAAAATAGCTTTCTAATACAGTAAAAAATGTTATAAAAGCTAATAATAAAGAATATATGGGTAGATATTGTGGGTGTAATTCAACGCTGGTTGGGGCTTTATTCCGCAGAGTAGTTAGTTTCACACAATATTATCAATACCTAAAAATATATAAAAAAAATTGCTAAAGCTGATAAAACAATGAAAAATAAGTAGAATTTGTTTAAATATGAATGTGTATGTTTTAGAGCCACAACTTTAGATAATTAGGTATTAATACGAAACTTCAAGAAATTTTTACAACATCTTGTGACATTAATTATGATTGTATTGCTTTGGTTGAAACGTGGTTAAAAAATGACGTTTCGGCTAATGAAATATTTGCTGAATCTTATACTGTTTTTCGACAAGATAGAGATTTTGAATCAACTAACACTTCCCGTGGCGGTGGTGTTCTTTTGGCTATTAATTCAGAATTCAATGCAACTTTGATAGACAATAATATTAATATTAATAGTATGTTCCCTTTAATAGATGTGTTAAGTTGTAGAATTAAGTTAGATGGTATGAATCTATATATTTATGTGATATATGTTCCACCTCAAGTTAACAATTTAGACCTTGAGGCTTTTCTAGGGATACTGCAGCTTAGTCTTATTGATGTTAATAAGTGTATTATGGTGGGCGATTTCACCGTTTCTAAATTTGTTGATTTAGATAAAACTGATTTTAAAACTAAGACAGTTTTAAACTTTCTGGAGTTTAATAACTTCCGACAATATAACACAATTCTTAATGCTTTTAATAGGATATTGGATTTATGTATTTCTGACATGGAATGTGATGTGTCTCGTGATGCGGTACCTATTGTGAATGAGGATGATTATCACCCGTCGCTATCAATATCAATCAATTTAAGCAGCAAGTTAAGAAATTTCCCCACAAATATTAATAGCAACAGATCTTATAATTTTAAAAAAGCAAATTTTATTAGTATTTATCAAGCTTTATTTCATACAAACTGGTAATTCTTAAGCAACTTTAATGATATTGACTTTGCCTGTACTGCTTTTTACGAAGTTATTTATAGCATTTTAGATCAACATGTACCTGTATATAAAATGTATAAACGTAGATATCCATTTTGGTACACTGCTGATATCATTAATAACATTAAACTAAAAGCTTATTATTATAATAAATATAAAAAATCGCAGAATAATTTATTTTTTCAAGAATACAAGAGACTAAGATCTTATATCAAAAATCAATTATCTAATGCATATAAAATTATTTGAATTCGATACAAAACTATTTTGTAATTAACCCAAAGAGTTTGTCTTTTATTAATAATAAAAACGTACTACACGTATACCATCTAACATGTTCCTAGATGATCAGAATTTTGATAATCCTATTCAGATAGTAAATAATTTTGCTACTTATTTTTCTAGTGTATACTCTACTGATCTAGCTAATGACTTTGATATTCCGTATAATAACATTCAAGTTTTTAATGTGCAAAAATTTACTGAGATGGATATTCGAAATTCTATTAAGAGATTGAAAAATAAAATGACGGCAATGATCTAATCCCTAGTTTTTTAATTAAGGACTGTTCTGGCGTATTTTGTACTCCACTTCTTATTTTATTTAATCTCATGTTGTCAACAGCCACTTTTCCTGCCATGTGGAAAGTGACAAGAGTTTGCCCTGTTTTAAAAAGTGGTAACCCTTCTAACATAAAGAACTATCGACCTATAGCGATTTTGTCAAATTTTGCTAGGTTTTTGAAATGACATTATATGCATATATCTATAAAAATGTTAGTACCTGCATTTCTTCTAATCAACATGGGTTCGTTGCACGGCGTTCTACTGTAACTAATCTAGTTGAATTTACTCAGTTTGTTTCAGACCATATTGATAGAAAAGGCCAAGTACATGTAATATATACAGATTTTGAGAAGGCTTTTGACAAGGTAAATCACTCTATATTAATACAGAAATTGAAATCATTTGGTTTTGATGATCCTTTGCTACTACTCACAAAATCTTATTTTGAGCGTCGTGAGTTATATGTGTCATATAATGGATACCGTTCCAATATTTTTTTAGCTAATTATGGGGTACCTCAAGGGTCTAACTTGGGACCACTTCTGTTTATTCTTTATATTAATGATTTATCGTCATCTTTGCAGTGTAATCACCTTTTTTTCGCAGATGATCTAAAGCTTTATCGTAACATTAACTGTTATGGTGATTGCCGAGCATTGCAAGAACTTTTCAATGCAATACAGGTGTGGTGTATAAAAAACATGGTTTCCGTAAATATTGATAAATGTAAAGTTTGCTCTTTCAGTTTAAAGAAAAATATAATTTTATTTGATTACAATCTTGATTCAAAGCCATTGACACGCAGCAGTAATATTAAAGACTTAGGGGTAATATTTGATGCTAAATTCTCATTTTCTGAACATATTAATACAATCTCAAGCACCGCCTTTAAAACTTTGGGCTTTATTGTCCGTAATTCTACATCGTTCAACAATATTAGTGAAATGTTTATACTATTCTTTAGTCCGTTCTAGATTAGAATACGCTAGCCTTGTATGGTACCCATGCTATCAAGTTAATATTCATCATCTTGAAGGTGTTCAACGTCACTTTTTAAAATTCATGGCATATCGTGTTGATAATATTTATCCTGCTAGAGGATTTGATCATGGTCTCCTGTTGCAGAGACTCGATATTAAATCGTTGCAGTTGAGGAGAGTTCTCACAAGTCTATCTTTCTTGTTTAAAATATTTCATAACCTCATTGGTTCACCAGAAATTTTAAAAATGTTCTACTTACGTCTACCTAGGCCAGAATCTCGTGATGATTGCATGTTTTACTGTCGTAATGCTAGAACAAATGTCCTTACGAAATCCCCTGTATACACCATGTCAATTAATTGTATTCAAATTTCTCATTTATGTGACTCAAACAATTATTATCAGTTGGTTCTCAATTTTTTGGAAGCGTTTAACTGGCCTCATCCATATTATGCTATAGCTCTCAGACTGATTTAGTTTAGTAAATGTTAAATATTATTAGTAATTAAAATTAAGTACACTGTTACTTCATTACTTTGTTATAACATGTTTTGTCCTGTAATTGGAATATCTATTCTGTTGGGCAATAAATGCATTATTATTATTATTATTATTATTATCAAATTTTAGAATTACATATTTCATCAAAATTTATAGGTACATTTTTTGTGGTGCTGGACACGTTAAAAATACACGGTTTTCAACAAAAACGCAAAAAATCGGTGCTAAAATCAACCAGGCGATCTCTATAATAATACTTATTTATCAAGGGTGTATGGATCAAATCTCGAACTCTTCCTTTGATATGTCATGTTTTGTATAAGATAAATTATGAAATGTTGTTTATTTTCTGGTTTGAATAGTAAATTATTCTTTTTTTAGTAAATGTACTCTGCTCTGTATTTGTTACACGCTACTACATAATAATAATGGAAACTTGTACCAGTAGTGCAGATGTGCAGATGTTGACTTAGGGGAATATTTTGAGACTGCCGTAGCAGCAGTTAGATGCTATTCTGAAAAAAATCTTAAGAAGCAGGTGCCAAAAATAGAAACACTTTTTGGCAACAGAAAGGCGTTGTCTAGAAACTGGCGATATTAAATTTTAAAAAATATTTTCGATAGACAAAGATTGGCTGCAACACCAAAAAAAGAATAAGATATTTTAGATTTAGTCCCCGAAATTTCAACCATTCGCGCAAAAATTTTTTTTTATAAATAATTGGAATAACTTCAAAAGTCTGTGGAGAATACCCAAAATACAACAATTTAATCCACATTCTTCCAAAGTAACAGCATATCTGTATCATAGGTTAAGGTAATTTGTGTCTGTATATTGATTAGTGGTATAACGTTGCATTATTAGATATTATGTAGTTAGCGGGTAACAAACATAATAAAGTCGTAACAAGTTTACAATATTCACTAAAAGAACACATTGCTATTTAAATAAAAAATAAATAATATACCGTCATTTTTTTATGGAAAATATAACATATGAATAGAAAAAATCGGGTTTGACATATACACACTCGATAAATAAGTACTATTACAGAGATCATCTGGTTAGCTTTACCACAGTCTTTGCGTGACATTAATCAATAAATTTTATTTGACAATAAGATTATTTAGAGACATGGAAAAGGTAAGGTTAGTTGGCCATGAATATTTATTGAAATGTCAGCAATTGTACCACGCTAATTTTTCTCATTATAAAGTCGAGCAATAGTTTCAAATACATTTAAGTGATGTAAGTGATAATAAAGAAATTTAGAAAAAAAGATGTTTTACTTGTTTTTATTATTTGCGCAGAAAATAAACAAAAAATCCTATTTTCATTTTTAAAGCGAAATTTCAAGTCTATGCCATGTGTCATTATTTTGACATAATTATTTCCACTTCTTTTTTCATCAAAACTATTAAAAATTATGTTGATAATAAAAACAATTGCGTGACGTTAGCCGGGCCGTAAGCCGTCTGAATTATTGCCGCAATTATATGTTATGTTTTGCAATCAATTTTTCACTAAAGATCTAAAAGAAAAAATACAATATGTAAGTTCCCTGAAATATTACTTTAAGCAATCTTTTAAAAACAGTACCTACATGAAAAAATAACCACAATTTAAAAACTCATTGATGACGTCATCTTCTACATAGATTACTTGATGAAAACAAAGTGAAGACTGTACTGTACTAAAAATGCACAATTGTTTTTTTTATTAAAACCAAAATTACCTAGTTCTACTGAATTGTTGCCTCATTACGGACGCAGTGTATAACACAAATTCTTCGAAAAATTATTATTTAATATACACGTCCCCAATGATCAATATCTGACGTGCAGGATAGCAGTAATATATTATAGGATATATAGAAACAATATAAATCTTGGGAAATCTTTAGAGAGTTTACGTAAGTTGTCAAAATAAGGGAATTGTCTTTATGAATAACCTGTCTTCTATATTTTTTAATTTTCAAAATATAGAATGTTAAATTGGAGATAATGGCAGAGTCACATATAAAAATGTATATTAGTTACATGGCACCGATCAACAATTTTCGCAACGTAAAAAGAAATTTATTTCTAGATCCATGTTTATAAGAACTTATATTTTTAACTTAGACGGTAGACCTTGTATAGTGACAAACATAAAAGTAAGTTGATAAGTTATAATTAAAAATTATTACAGAATGTGTTAAATTAGAAAATTTATAAATAATAGTACCCCCAAGACTGTTATCAACTAACAAAAAAAACTGAGCTAGCTACTAGGATAGATTTAATTCAAATATCGATGTGGTTGATTAAGATAAAATGACCTATTAAAATTTATAAATGTTATACACGTGATATGTTTTTTGACCTCCTCCGAACCACTGGGTAAAATAAATTTCATATTATGGAATTTATCTTTCACAAAAGAACTACACTGTACCGCATTGTACTGCATACGAATCTTCCGTGGGTTCATTTGGATGAGGAGTGTTGCTTCAAATTTGGTGTTACAGTATTTTTAAAGTGACATGTATCGCAATAAACTTTCTTATATATACCACCAAGTATTATTTTTTTTATGAAATTGATATCACCTGGCAGAAATATATTTTGCTTAGAAATTGTCATTATGTATTTTATTAAATACATTTCCTAATATATACACACAATACACAAAATACAGTAACAAATTTATTTCGGAATGTTAGCTTGATGTTTAAAAAATAGAGCAAAAACTCCTCTTCTCCCGGAAAATCGGTGGCATCGTTCGAGATGGCTCCGAACTGAACGGTCATATTTCGCGGCGTTGAAAAACAATGAAAATAAACATTGTTATTAATAATAATACCTAATATATATCAAATAATCCGGATCGCTGCAGCCCTGCTCCGCTCCGTCGTTGCAAAATGCCAAAACAACATTTTCACTCATTACAGGGCCGTTTGCCTATTTGTGGGTAATCCTACTAACATCAGAATACTATCACGCGGTGTTCTGCTGTTGAAATCAAGCAGCTATTTCAAATATTTTAACTTCAAATTCTTGCTACTACAATCATTTATTTTATTAAAGTAAACCTCTAATAAAAATGAATATGGGCACATACCACAGGAAAATAATATCTGAAACTGATATGATTTGTGCTGACGGCTTCACAATTTTTGACAGCATGGAAAAGAAACATATGTCATTACTACAACTGACAAAACATAAATATGACACTGTTGAGTTGCATAACTAAAATAGCGCAATTAATATAATTTACAAAAAAAAAATGTTTCTGTTTTATAAATAATTTTGAAAATTTTTTGAAGAGAGATCCCGTTAATTCTTATTTTTATCTATCCCCTCTTAAAATATTTGGACTTAGTCATAACCTTCATTATCTTTTCACTGTTCCATTCTTCCTGTGTATAAATACATTTTTACTCTAGCTATAGAAACTACTATAATTTTTACAAATATCTATTCTATTTTTTATATTATTTTTATTTCACTATCGAATCTTTCTGTATACCTAGAAATCAATCTACAATTAAGTGCAAAAACTGCACTGGTTTGTTGAAAATTATTTAAAAACTATTTTTAATTATATGTCAGATTTACTTTTATACTTTTAGATGGAGTTGTCGTATACTTTGAAACCAGTTGTTAATAATTTATCTGACCTCAGATCGTAGATTCCACCTATATCTCAAACAGATTATACCTATCTACATACTGTTTCCTAAGTGATCTAGAACACACTGATTTCTCAGGTGACTCTAAAACAAGGATAGTATTTTAAGTCAGAATGATCTAGACCAAACTCGCTCTATAATTGTTTCCTAATTGCATTCCATAGTACTTGAATAGTTTATATGAAGGTAGCGCTATGGAGAACTACTACTAAGTTTGACTAAAGTGTATCAATGGTTCTTGAGTTTATTCAATAATTATTCTTGGATGGATTAGAAATTGTTTTGAAAATCAGTTTCAAAAGTTTTTTGTGACGTTATTACATCATTTATACTATGCATAGATATAACTTACATCAAGTAATGTTCAAGGATGAGTTTGTCGTTTATCCACAATTTCCTACAGTCAGTGCATTCATAACTTCAATAGAGACTGCAGCTTATGGTACTTATCAGTAATGTTGTTCCCATTTAGCAATCTGAAGGTAGGAATGTGTTGACTAAGTTCTGATACTGATAAAATATATTAATATCTATGCTTTGATGTGGGAACTGAAAGCAAATTATACGTTCATGTTCACGTGTATAAATAGTTTGTAGTGTTCAAATTCATGTTTTATAGTTATTAAAAATTATGCGTGGTCTACTAAAATATATCAATAAAGCAATCGTTAAACGTATCCTGACTAATCACAGTCACTGGTGTTTCTTAAAGTGTGTTACATTCAAGTCGTTGTAAACTGGTTGAAAAAACATACCTAAAACAAAATGTTATATAGCTATTATGATTTTTGTCTTCATTTGAAGCAGAATTATGATGATAAATTATTTCGTTTGTAGTATAGACAAAATTTATAATTTACCTAATCTAAGCAAATTAAAATTACAGGGACATTTAAGACACTTTTGTAAGATTTATTGATGGCTAGTTCAACAAAAGCTTGCAGATGCATTTAATTTACTATTTATAAAAAACAAGTTTTACATTTTACAATATTTGGGACAGAATAAATCGTCCAAGAAAATATAGGTATATTAAATTAGTCAACTGTTAATTAACTTTAAGAATTTCTGGAAAAAAACGGAATCATAAGATTTATGAGCTGTGACGACTGCAATAGTAAACATGAAGCTGTCAATCTACATTATTTAGGTCAATTTCTAGATCAGTTTATTAGACCAGAAATTGATAAATGTAGAAGTGAATATAATATGTGTCTCGTTTTATTTGAAAAATACTGGAAGATAAGTTTCTTTCGAATATAAAGTAGTGGAGATAGTTTATATATATATTTTTTTATCAACTTAGCTTTTCCGAGATGCAGGGTTAAGTTTGTTACTCTAACGGGTTAAGCGTTGTCCTCATGGACGCGAAATTTGCGACAAAATTTCTACATGAATTAATATCAACTGTCTTGAAAAAAAACGTGTTAAATTGTTTTATGGTCAACAGCAGTCGTGTTGAGAGGGGTAGTTTAATCGGTTTGTATAATTGAAGAAAAATATTTAAATGTTAAAATTTCTTAAATATTTGAACGTATTTGTAAATTCCAAGTGATAACAAAAAAGGTATACTAGTTGAATATCGACAATACGTATAATCTCCAGAGATATTCTTAACATAGGTACATCTTGGGAAATTATAGCTGAGGACAAATAATGACGAATAGTGAAAAAATAAATTTAGTAAAATATTTTATTTTAAAGTTTACAAAAATTTATCAGGTGATTTTTTTTGTTTATAAAAACTAAGAAGTAAATAAGTCAGGGCGATATATTTGATATTTGTAGCTGATGTAACAACCACTCACAAATGTTCACTCCAAGCGGAAGATGTAAGTTGTGCCTAAACGTTCGATAAACTGTGGATTGTGATATCCCAAATTGCGCTGCAGTTATCCTAGTGTTGATGTGAGGCTGCTCTTTGACGGCATTTAAAATCTATTCCTCGAGATGCACAATTTGCCTAGGTCTAATGGCTTCCCCATGTTGCCAGTTTCTCTATCTCGCTGAACTACACTTAAAAAGGCTTCATGTCTCGATTGATCTCTTTGGGGAAACATTTCGGTATATTGCAATAATAATGACACGCTTTAAAATTCATTTGGTGATTTATTTCGAATTGCTGACGTATAATGAATGATAATGAGATCCACTTGCAACATTAGTTCTTATAGTCCAGCAGTTCAAAAACCGATATGAGAATGTCGTTATTATTGCAATAGATTGTACATTGTCCGAAACAAAATGAAGGTGCACTTAGTCTTTGTTCATATAAAAACGACAGAAATAAAGTAGTTGAAAAACCGATATGAGAGAGTGTCATTATTATTGTAATAGATTGTACATCTTCCGAAAGAGACCGACAGAAATAAAGTTGAAAAAACAAAAAAAGTTATTACTATGGATTCAGTCTAATTTGTCAACATAATTGATTAATTGTCACAAGGTATCAAAACAGTTTAAATTAATTGGCGGAGACATATATTTACTAAAATTGATACTAGACTTTATTTAATATCTTGAGACAATTTAAATTTGTTTTGTCAAATTATACTGAATACATAGTAACATACTTGTTGATGTTAATATAATTAAATGTATTTCTACCATTTTATGTAAACAGAAAGCTCTCTTATTTTTTGTATTATTCTTCGGGGTTTGCAAAACCGTTAACACGTGTAACAAATTTTGATATTTTCTCTCAGTTATATCCCTCAAACTAGCCGCATCCATGCCACTGCTGTTGACTTTAACACATTGTTTCTTAGGAACACAACGTTAATAAATTTGCAACACTATTTTTCCAACAGGTACTTAGCCTCCAGTTATTTTTGAAATGTAATTTTCAATCCAAAGTATAATGCAGGTTACTCAAGTATGTACTATTCAACTCAATAGCTAAAGCAACCCATCTAAGTTGACTAGTATCTACTGTGAAATTGCATCAATCACTGAGCATTTAAATGGATACGAAATACAACAATGCAATATCAATATTATTTTTTGTTTCTCCTTCGAGCATCACTATATCTAAAACGTAGGATACCTAGTGCGAGAGCGAAACTCTTATGTCTATTCTAAACAAACCTTAACAACTTAATATCTACAAGACACGAACAACAAATAAAAGTTTATTTCAATATCTCATAAATTTGACTGTAATTGTTTTTAATAATTTGTTTAATTTCCTTCTAAGTTCTTGTTTATTTTATAAAATCTTAGAAAATAATAAAAATCAAATCATTGAGTACCTATGTAATTTATTAAAAAATAATGAAATTTGTACGGAAAGATACATCTCTTATAATAACTGTGCGGAGTGGTTTCTAAACGAGATTTATGAACCAATAGCATATAAAGTATATAAAGCTGTTTACAGGCCTTTTAGGCTCAAAGCTGTGTTCTCCTCCACTCCATTCTGTTCTTCGCCTTTCTTTTCCAATCCGTTATATTCTTCTCCCTTAGATCTATTGCCACTGTCTCTCTTCATCGCTTTCTCGGTCTCTCTCTTTTTTCTTGTAGTTAGGTTTACTCCCTACTATTTTCTTAACTGCCTTTTCATCTTCCATACGTTCTAGATGCCTTAGCCACTGCACTCTTCTGGCTTTTACAACTTCGTCTATTGTTGGTGCCTGGTACATTGCATATATTTCCTCATTATTTCTCCTTACATAGTCTTCCTCCGTCTTCTTACCCCCTAGAATTCTTCTTAAGATCTTCCTTTCCTACCTTAAAAGGTTTTCTCTTGACTTCTTATTGAGTATCCAGGTTTCACTACCATACAGCGCTGTCGGTCTCAAAATTGTTTTATAAATTCTAAATTTTACTTCTCCGGACAAATTTTTTGATTTCATTAAGTGGTTGACTGCTGCCGAACTTCTCTTTGCTTTTATTATTCTCCTATTAATTTCTTGCTCCTCATCACAGTTAGCTGTTATTAGCGCCCCCAAGTACACATATTCTTGAACTTCTTCAAACTCTCCATGCTGTGTTCTCAATTTAAATGTCAAATCTTTTTTTGTTCTCCTATTCTAGAAAGTTTACTTTTCTCTTTATTTATCTGCAATCTCACTTTAGGTGCTTCCTCCACAAATTTTATTGTTACTTCTTCTAATTCCCTACTATCTCTAGCAATAATGGCCACGTCATCTGCATAACTTACTATTTAGTGACTTTTAAACAATATGTGTTCTTCTCTGTTCAACTGACTATCTCTTATGACCCTGTCTAGTAGTAAATTAAAAAGAAACGTTGACAGTGGGCCTCCTTGTCTCTGTCCTGTATCAATAGTAAAAGCTTCCGAACATTCTCCTTTTATTCGTACTTTGGATTTAGTATTTTCTAAGGTCATTTTCAATAGCCTAATCAGTTTGGTTGGTATCCCAAATTGTTTCAAAATTTTACTTAGTTTATTCCTTTTGACCGAATCATATGCTTTCCTGAAGTCCACAAATAAAATCATTGCTTTAATCCCATACTCATAACATGTAGTCAGGATTTTCTTCACCATGAAGATTTGGTCCGTTGTTGACCTCCCCTTTCTAAAACCTGCTTGATACTCCCCTATCTGTAGTTATGCCAAAGAGTGTTATTTCTACTCTTTGGTTATGCTATGGGCTATATTCTCTGTTTTATTAACGTTGCTATAGTTTTATACCCTATATCTAACAATGATACACTCCTATAGTTTCTGCAGTCTGTTGCATCTCCCTTTTTTAAAATTGGACCCATAGCATACTATTATAAATATCTAACTTTCTATTATTTGGTTTATTTGTTTCAAAGTAAAATGATTCTGTTGCATGCCTTTTGTTGAACAAAATTTTTAAAAGCGAATTTTGAATTATTTAAAGATTTTTTAGCTTATTTTCGAATATACCATCCCACACAGTGATACAGTTCCTTTATAAGGTGTTTATAAGGTGCTGTATAAGGTGTATTGGTGTTTCTCTGTGGAGGTGTTTTTAACTGGGTTTATCTGAGTTTAAAAGTGAATTTCGTTTACTGACTTTTTGTAGAATTGTGTACTATTAACTTTGGCACATATTTGTGTTTGTTGGATGTTTACATTGCACCTTTAATGACTTTTAAATGACGTGAGTAAAATGTCTCGTTATTGCGCTATCTGTACGAGTGCTGTTTCGACAAAAAAGCCAGCCATTTCTTGCGAGGGTATATGTAAAAAGCAATTCCATATTGCCTGTATCGGCGTTTCTAGTGATTTGCCGTCTCTTATCAAGGAGGTTTCAGGTTTATCCTGGCGTTGTTCTACCTGCAGTGAGCTTCATGATGTCATTGATAGGGGCAAAATACTTGACATGTTTCAGGAAAAAATAACGGATTTTTTTTCCGAACTTAATGATTTGTTTATATCTGTAAAACATGATGTTTTGAGTAAAGCTGAAGAAAAACTGGAGGAATTAAAATTTCCTGCTGTTAGCCCTCCTAAGGTTAAACCATCCTATTCATCGGTATTGTGCAATAGCTCTAAGTCTGCAGTTGTAGTTAAACCTAAATCAAATCAAGACAACAAACAAACTAAATCTGATATTATGAACAATGTTATCCCAGCTGACACTGGTATAAATATTAATAAAATTAAACATATTCGTGATGGCGGTCTTCTTTTGAGTTGTCAGTCTTCGGAGGAGAATTCCAGACTTAAAAATTGGCGCAAGAAAAATTGTCAGAAAACTATGAAATCAGGGAAGTTAAGGGACTGCACCCCAGAATTAGAATTGTTGGACTCTCAGAAAAGCTTGATCCTGAGTCTATCTGCAAGCTAGTTGTTAAGCAAAACAATGAGATTATTTCATCCCCCCTGGAGTGTAAGGTTGTCAGAATTGGTTCAACGAAGAAAAAGCAGACGTATTTCAAGCTACTTTGCAACTCAACATTGTGGATTATAACAGAGTAATAGAAAATGGTTATTTACTTGTGGGACTTGATATTTGTAAAGTGTATGATGCAATTGAAATTATGCGTTGTTATAAATGTAACGGTTTCAATCATTCTAAATTCAATTGTAAAAATGCTGTTTCCTGTCCTAAATGTAGTCTTAGTCATGATCTGAATACTTGTTCTTCTGATAAATTTAGATGTGTTAATTGTTCCTCTATGAAGGAAAAATCACCTGATCTTGCTATTGATTTAGAACATGCAGCCTGGGATCATGAACGTTGTCATGCTTTTAAGATGGCAGTATCCAAATTAAAGTCCGACTTGGGATACCAATAGCAGTTAGGGATACCCTCAGTTGGCTCCCCGCCCTCTTCACACTATACTACTTTGGGTACGAGCACTACGCATTATACTGTACACAATATCTCAATTTATTATCAGAATGTTCGTGGGTTGAACACCAAACTTGATACTTTAATTAACAATACGGCAGCTTGCAATTTTGATATCTTGGCGTTTACGGAAACTTGGTTGAATAAAGGTGTTCTTGACACTGAGGTGTTGGATAATAGTAGATACAATATTTTTAGAGCTGATCGGAATTTGAAGGCTACTAACTCCTCGAGAGGAGGGGGTGCTATGATTGCTATTGCTTCTAATATTTGTGCAGTCGATCTAAATCTTGGTAATACTGACTTCAGCCTTATCCCAACTGTTGACATTACTGGTATTAAAATTACTCTAAAATATAAGACACTTTATCTTTTTGTAGTTTATATTCCTCCAAATGCGCCACTTGAGGTGTATAATTTGGTCTTTGATGCTTTTTGCTCTTTAGATTATATTTTTGTCTCGGACATTTTGTTAATTGGTGACTTCAATGTCCCGGCATATGCGTCTGCTTCTTTGCACTGTACCGATTCTCCTATATGTAATGCCGTTATAAACTTCCAAAATTTTGTTAATTTAACTCAAAGTAATTCAATTGTAAATATTAATAATCGCATATTGGATCTTGTTCTATCCAATAATAAGTGCAAAGTTGTGAGAGCTATTGATGTTCTTCTTCCTGAAGATTTGCATCATCCTCCTCTTGTGGTGTGGTATCCTATTAGAAGTTGTAGCTCGCAATCGACTAGAAATGTTAAACTGTTATATAAGTATAATTTTAAGAGAGCAAATTTTCCCTTACTTTATACACATTTGCTTGAATCTGACTTCTGTTATTTGGATGAATGCACTGATGTTGATGTTGCCCTGCAACAATTTTATGATCATTTGGATAGGATTTTTTCCATGTTCGTGCCTATTTCACGTGTAAGTTCTCGGTGTTATCCCCCTTGGTACACTAGATCGTTAATTAGAGATGTTAGACGTAAACATTTCTTGTGGAAACGGTATAAACGCTCTAGAGATATTAATCATTATAATGAATTTAAGACTTTAAGACGTACAGTTAAGTATGACAGTAAGATATTGTATAATAATTACATTTTGGATATTGAGAATAATATTACTCATCAACCTCAGAATTTTTGGAAATTTATATCTCAAAGAAACTCTTACTCAAACTTACCAAATACTTTTAATTTGGACCATGATTCCTTTTCTGATCCAGAGGAGATTTGTAATGCTTTTGCTTCCGTTTTCCAAAAATCGTATTCTACCCCTATAAATGTGCCTTTTGTCTCCGACATTAATAACTTTAGCCTGCCTGAAGAAGTTAAGTGTTGTTTAAGGAAATTAAAGCCTAAGTTAACTAGCGGTTTAGATGGAATACCATCCTTTCTTGTGCGGGACTGTGCCGCAGTATTTGCGCCACCATTGTGTAGATTAATAAACCTGTCCTTGAATACATGTACGTTTCCTTCACAGTGGAAAATATCTAAGGTCACTCCAGTATTCAAAAAAGGGGAAAGATCAGATATTTGTAATTATCGGCCGATTGTTATAATCAGCAATTTTGCCAAGTGTTTTGAAATGCTGTTGTATGATTTTATATTTCATCACACAAAACACTTAATTTCGGAGGCGCAACATGGTTTTTTTAAGGGCAGGTCTACTGTTACAAATCTCTTCTGTATTACACAGTTTTTAGCCAATGCCATTGATGATGGATTTCAAGCTGACGTGATTTACACTGACCTGACAAAGGCTTTTGACAGAATTGATCACGCAATACTCTTGAATAAGTTAGATAATTTTTTTGGTTTCTCCTTCAACTTATTAACTCTTATTAGCTCTTATCTTTCTAACAGAGGTCTTCATGTTGTTTACCGCGGTTGCAAGTCTGCTGAGGTACGAGCCACCTCGGGTGTCCCTCAAGGGTCTAATTTGGGACCCTTATTCTTTAGCCTATTCGTTAATGACATCATTAATAATTTAACTGTGCCCTGCCTGTTGTATGCAGATGATCTGAAAATTTTTAGTACGATCAAGAACGCTGATGATGCTGCTGAACTTCAGTACAATCTTAATGTCATTAATGAATGGTGCAGGGTTAATAATCTGTCACTTAATACTAGTAAGTGCCATGTACTGTCTTTTCTACAAAGAAACAGTTAATTTCTTTTGATTTCTCCATCGAGCAACATACGCTGTCTAGACCTGATACTTTCTGTGACTTAGGTGTTATTTTTGACAGAAAATTGTCTTTTAATAACCATTTACATCATATTACTGCAAGAACTTATAGATCTCTTGGTTTTATTATAAGAAATAGTAAACAGTTTCGGAATTCTAACACTTTGAAAATTTTATACTCTACTTTTGTCAGGTGCAATTGTGAATATGCATCAATTGTTTGGTGTCCTAATTATGCTGTACATGTGGATGCTCTTGAAAATGTTCAACGTAAATTCTTGAAATATGTTAGTTTTAAAGCTGATGGTGAGTATCCCTCTGTTGGGTTCCCTCAAGTTGAAATGCTTAATAGATTTGGCCTTGAAACTTTGGAAAATCGACGTAAAAAGGCTTATTTAATTTGTTTACATAAAGTAATTAATAATGTCATTGACTGCAGTGCCATCTTGCGAATGTTGAGCTTTCATGTTCCCAGAATTGAAGCTAGACAATTTAACATGTTTTATTTGCCACCTGCTAGGACAAATATTCTGCAACACTCTCCACTGCATAATATGTGTAATTTATGTAATGAAGTTATCTTGCCCGTTGATTTTTTGGATTGCAATATTTCAACTCTGAAAAAATCTATTTTGTAAATGTTATTGTCTTTATCTAGATTTTTAGATTGATTCTTTTTTCATATTTGTTTACATGTGTTATGTCTAAGTATTGTGTAAGTTTACTTCATGTATGCTTTTTTTGTGTTATCCTATTCTTTAACTGGGTCTTTGACCTGTTGAATAGTGTAAATAAAATAAAATAAAATAAAAAATAAAATAAGGATTCCGCCAAGGCAGCATACACCATATAAATATTTCTTATGTCGAGGATATCTCGTACTTGATAAAAAGCAAATGTCAGTCGCCTTAGTCTCCTTACAGGATATTCAACATGATTAACCCATGTTAAATATTGATCAGTAACAATACCTAAGTATTTTTTGTTTTCTCTAACTTGCCACACTTACAAGTTTCGTTTTTATTTCAATTAGTAGTATGAACTTTTATGGTGGGTAATGCTGGTTGATCAATTATAAATTTAGATTTACTTATATTGGGCATCAAACGGCTAACATTTAACCAATGCTGTATATGTGATATTGAATTTTCTGCTTTATTACGTACCAAATCCTATGGATCATTCGTAAAAGTTGTTGCAGTGCTATCTACATAAGTTATAAACCGACCATCTATATTTTTTATTTACCATATATAAATGGACCTATGATAGTTTCTTGTGGAATGCATATAGTCACTGTGAGAGGTTTACCTATGGTATTATTTATTTTTATTTTTTACACTCTGTTTGTAAGATAATTTTTAAAAAGCTGTAGTGCCTGTCCTTTAATATTTATATTTTGTAGTTTGCTCAATAATATATCATGATCTACAGTGTCAAAGGCTTTACTTAAATCAAGAAAAACTGTTAGACATTTGTTATTTTTATTCAAAGCATTAATAATTTGTTTAGTAAAATCTAATATAGTTTCTCCGTACCTATATTTGATCTAAATCCATATTGACTATTCACGAAATTCTCGAACCACTAGATGACGCTGTAACATTGAACATGTGGGATGTAGGAGTGTCGCTAAGCTTATAAAGTCTTTAATTGCCAGGGATGTTGTTTTATGGTGTAATTCTTTGTATTTATGTAATTTTTTAAGTGAAAACGTATTTTGGGATTTATTAAAAGAATTATTTTAACATTAAGGTAAGACAAATTTCTAGTGAATATATATATCGTGAAGTCGATATCAAATATCCTACAATTCCTATCATATATTAGCTTAAAATACCTTTCAAATACAGTAACAAATGTTACAAAGGCTAATAATAAAGAATATATAGGTAGATATTGTGAGTGTAATTCAACGCTGGTTGGGGACTTTAGTCCACAGAGTAGTTAGTTTCACACAGTATTGTAAATACCTAAAAATATATAAAAAACGATTACATAAAGGGTAAAAATTTTGTTATTAATTAAGTAGGTCGTCATCATTGACAGGTTAATCACTTTTGACATTGTCGATATTTAATTTCAAATAATTTTAATTTATTGATATAATAATTTTTATATACCCGCGTCAAAAATTCAGACAGAAATAATAATAATAATAATAATAATAATAATAATAATAATAATAATAATAATAATAATAATAATAATAATAATAATAATAATAATAATAATAATAATAATAATAATAATAATAATAATAATAATAATAATAATAATAAGACAGATCTGGTCTTCGGAGCTGTCGGGTAAGAACAAGGTGAGTGCCACAAATATGCTTGCCGTTCCGATCCTTCTCTACTCCTTTGGAGTAGTGAAATGGACACAAGAAGAGCTGAGGCAACTCGATGTAGGGACCCGCAAAATGATGCATCTCCATCGGAGTTTGCATCCAAGATCGTCCGTTCCGCGGCTATACTTCCCAAGAAATCGGGGAGGCCGTGGACTCTTGAGTTTGGAGTGTCTCCAGGGCAGAGTGGTTTTGGAGGAGGCCTGTAAAGTCATCAGGAGCTCGGATCCCCTTCTCTGCATGGTCCAAGACCATGAAGCAGCAGGGATAGGAGCGTTTGTATATAAGGCAGCGAGAAGAGCAGCCGATGAACTTGGTCTCGTGTTCGATACTGAGCGGGAAAATCCAGACTCTGTCACCGAGTCGGATCCTGCTCAGTTAAAAGCCCAAATTAAAGCTGCAGAAGCGCGTCATCTTCTGCAGCTACATAAGGATAAGCCAATGCATGGTCTCTTCTACCGTCATCTAGAGGGGCTTGGCTTATCTGAAAGGCTGACCTTTGCTTTTTTGAGGTCAGCGGGGCTGAACTCTGAGACTGAGGGATTCATAATGGCTTGCCAAGATGGTGTAATTAACACACTCGTCTATCGTAGTCGTGTCTTGGGTATCGAGGTTCCTGACACCAGCTGCAGGGCCTGCCGCCAGGCGCCGGAGACGCTTATGCATCTCCTGTCGGCCTGTCCGGTATATGCGGCCACAGCGTATATCCAAAGACACGATTCAGCCTTACGGGTGTTGTATTACCATTTACGACACTCGTATGAGATAGACGAGACGCCAGTGCTGCCTTATGCTCCGGGGGATATAGAATCCGTTGTGGGGAATGAGAAGTGCCGAATTTATTGGAACTATTCATTCCCCACCCTCAGGCAAATTCAAGCCAATAAGCCTGATGTAGTCCTCCTCGACCACCAGCTTAGGACGATGTTTGTGATTGAGTTCTCGGCTCCCGCAGAGAACAACATCGTCCTAAAAGAGGAGGAAAAACGGAGGAAGTATCGAGATCTTCTGTCCGAGCTCCGCAGGCTGTATCCAGACCACTCTGTTAAGATTGTGGTGCTAATTATAGGCGTCCTGGGTGGAATGAGACATACGTTGCTTTCTGACTTAAAGATCATACCGGCTTGTCGAAATTCGGCAGAGATCTTAGCCGGCAGAATGCAGAAGAATAATAATAATAATAATAATAATAATAATAATAATAATAATAATAATAATAATAATAATAATAATAATAATAATAATAATAATAATAATAATAATATCTCTACCCCTCATTCTAATCACAGGGATTATCCCAGAAGTCGGAGACTTGTGCGGGAGAGGGGGCGGCATATTATTATTAAGCAGGCCGCATTTGCGCCCAGGAACGACTTATGTTGGTAGGCCCTAACCACTATTCAGTGCAGGAATGAGGAAAACCTGGAAAACCTCATTAATTAGGGGGGTAGTCAAATATCAACCGGCATCAATCTCTCACATTGACCCAAGCTAACATTATTCCACCCTACCATACCCACAGAGAGGGTGCCAATCCTCTCTATGAATATAGCTTATATACGGTCTACCGGCAGCTGGGCTCGAACCAACTCCGTCTAGTCACTTCGATTCAAGTACTAACGCCTTAAACCGCGCGACCACTGACCGATCCAATCGATCCAATAATAAAACTATATACTACACTAAATGTTTGCATTATATATTGAACTAAATTGCAAAAAATTTTTGAATTTAACGCGACCAAATATCGAAAATTACGTTGACAATAAAGACAATTGCCTAATGTCAACCATGACGTAAGATTCTTGACGCGAGTATAGTTAGATATTTGACTCAACTTAAAGGAGGCCACCTAAAGAAGCAATCCTAGAAATGCAGAAATAGGTCAGATCTCATCTATTGTGGTTGAATTTTCGAGTTCCCACAATTTCAAAAGTAACATTAGATATTTATAGAATGTTTTCATTAAACCAGGTTAGTAAATTTAGCTAGATTATTTTTTTGTCAGTAGAATAAAGCTTGGTCTGTGGAATTGTTCACTAGCATACCTACATGTTTGGTATCAGAGAGCATACATATGACTTCATGATATGAATTGTAGGAGATTTGATATATATATATATATATACTTAAAATACCTTTCTAATACAGTAAAAAATCAATATTAATATCTCTTATAAATATTTCTATCTGCTCATTTTCTAAATTATGAATATATGTATTCAATTCATTTATGTAATGTTGTATATGTATAGCAAGAGTCCATGCATGCCATATCAGTGCATACAGCTCACTGAAAATTCATGTGTCACACAACATGAGCGCATATTGCCAGTCAGTGTTGTGTCACTTGTGCATGAAGATAACATTGCATAAGAAAAGTTTAAACAGCTTTTAATACAGAAATTTAGGAATAATCCAAATAGAAGTATATCTGATTAACAAAATTAAAGATAATAAAAAAATTTAGTTTACACTTAGACATGGACAAAGATCTAAAGATAATTTGTCTAGGTATATCAAATACGAGCTCAGAATATGGATAACGTTTTCCATTTTGTTATTAAATAGGGTATTTCATATTGTATGGGGGAATCGGATTTTCAATATATGTTGCTGTACAAAAAAAATATTTAAATTTTCTTTGTTATTTTGACAATTTTTTTAGAATTTATTAGTAAATAAATAAATTGATTTGCTATTTTATTCCATTTTTTATTTTATTTTAAATATTCTGATAAGATAGATAATTTTGAACACTAACTTCAATAAGTTTGTTTTAACAATTTTTTTAATTGGGCATTAGAAATGATACTGTTTTTAACATATACTACAACTCCACCATTTTAATTTATTTGTGATTTATTGTAGATTCATAGATAGGTAGTAACTAGTAACTCGCGTAATATTATAATTACTCACCTCCTCGATTCGCCATGTCTATGAAAGAACGATTATTTCTAATGTATTATTGAACATCTCAATGTAGACTAAAAATTTCTCGAAATGCTTGTTGATACTTCTTCTATTGAAGTGAATTATATTCAAAAAATTTCTGCCTTTAATATTTTGCAATGCACTTTCTATATTTCATATTTTTGTTTCTTCGATCTCATTGCTCTCATGAATATGCTTTAAAAAATCATTTAAATGATACTCTCCAAAATTTAATTAACACTAAACTAAATTATAACAATTTCTTTCTATTTAAATTAAAATACAAAAAAAAAACAAAGGTACCGAGCAAAAGAACATAGAGGTGATAATCATTGTATTTAGAGTAATTTTGAGTTATGTTCCCCTATAGACCTCTTTCACATTTGCAATTTTCAGAAACGAGCGATAGTAGCGTACACTATTTTGTATGTGATTCCTTAGTCCTTCATACATTAGCGATCTGATTGTGCAACCGAATGTGCAACAGCGAATATCATTCTTTGGAACTCAATCGCGCTGCTAAATCGTGCCACTAAATTGCCAATGTGCAAGAAGTTTGAATCGCCAGTATGCAATGACTCTTGGATTTCTTAGAGTTAGTTGATAGTTCCTTTGGCTTAAGCAGACATTCCACTGAGTACGACTCTGTATGCCAAACCGACGGACAACTAAATTATTAGTAAATTTCAATATAAATTATTTTTCGATGATTCATAGCTTCTTCGTATTACCATCTTGTGTACTGCATTTTGGGGAATATTAACTGCAGTAGTAGCCACTACAAAGTTTCTCGTATAAAGGGTACTGGCATGCAGCGCCGTATTCGATTGAATTTTCCCTTTACAACAAGATTTAGTTACAGTTTAGCTGCTCAGTAGCGAATTCATTTTTTGCAGCCACGTGCTTAGTTGAATTCTGATTGTCAGCTAGTGCACTTGTTATTTATTTGATTTTGAATAAAATAACTTTCAATGTCGGGCTATTCATTTTGGAAATAAAATCACGTCCAGCAATTTGGGATTTTAGAAATCAGAATTTTAGTAATAAAATTTAAAAATGTAACGCATGATTAAAATTATTTAAAAAATGTAGTTCCGGTTTTGAAAATAAAACATCAGCGGAAAAAAATAAACTGGTAAATAAGTATAAAGAATATTTATTTTGAATTATTAGACTAACAATTTATCTTAAATGTGCGATTTAGCACTTGAACATAATTAGAGTTGAGATATGCTTATTTTGTGAGTGTATATTTTACAGAAATGATTTCTTACGTTCTTACAATTACATTGATATAACACTGTTAAGTCTGTCTCTAACTCATAACGTCAGTAGAATATTAAAATCAATTTTTTTATTTCAAAATTATGCACGTTAGGAACACGTAAAGCGTACCTATACTTTTTTACAGTAAACAAAATGATGATAACATAAAACCAGAAAAAGAAAGACTGGCTAAAGTATTCCTAGAGCTACCTTTATACTTTAGTTGGAAAGTATATAAAAAATATGTCTATCGGTTATTTCAAAAAACCTTATGCCACATTTTATTAGTATAGAATCAATCGTATTAGTAAAAATAAAAACAGAACGAAATTGTACTAAGGTTTAAGTTGATCCAAATTGGTTTATGTTCGTTCACCTGTAAATTCGTTTGCGCATAGTTAAATTTTGTTACGTATTTTATTTTTATATTAATGTTATATTGTTTTAACCTATACGACAATACTTACAATGTGCTTAGGTATACTATTTTTGTAGATTATTTGCTAAATGACTTACTATGTAACTTAACTTTTATTTATCCGTATACCATGATAAATAAAATACAGATAATCACTCAGTCATTTATAGACAATAAATAACATTATTTATTAAATACAACATATTTAATTTTATTTTTAAACAGTAGATATATTTACTTGCTTATGTATCTTACATTTACATTTTTCATCCACTTAAACTGGGTACCTCAGTAAATACGTATCTAGTCTTTTTGCTATATTAGTTCGTATTTAAGAGAAACATTCGAAAACAGTAATGCAGCGGGCGGAATCAGGTCACCCGGGAGTTTTTCTTGTTCCGCCACTGTAGCGCAAGGTGCAAACTAGCCTTTCTCTTTCGCTGCTATAATTTATCTAGGCTATACCTCGATTCATGAATGAAAATTCTGCTATCAATGAACATACGATCAAGGGGGCGTTGCATATGCACGTCGCCCACTATACCTTGCCGGTTAACATTGTAAGAACATAGGGCGGTAGATTTGATCGAAAAGTGTTTCAGGCTGCTGGACAGGTTAAAATAATTTACTGAAAATAAATATAGTTATAAACTCTTAAATAAACATACTTATTAATGCTACAGGGTGTCCGGAATATGTGTGCCTTTATTTTGCTATATGATAAATTGTAGGTACCAAACAAAACATATTTGGCATAACAATTTTTTTTCTCTGAACAACGGTAAAATAATCATGACAGCAAGCAGGTCTTAAATATGTGACAACGTCCCTTCTAAATCAGATATTTGTACATAATAATTGCAAATATGTACACCTAAACGTAGGTACTTACTGTGAATGGTTTTCTTAGAGCTCTTTTCACAACATAGAATTAAATGTGAAATAGTTATAAGTGTTCAAAATGACTTGTTACTTGCGAGAAGCGTTTACCCTACAAATATCTCGTAGCCAGTGAGTTTTGCCCAATCTCGCCATAAATCAAAATGTCATTTGTTTTGTTTATGTACACTCACAATGTCACAGAAGCACTAGAGAAAAACGAAACACATTAGTCACAATACTACTATAACTAATATTACTTTTAGGTTAACAGCAGTAGCTGACACACTGCAATGCTGTCGTACGTGATAGTACGTTACAGTTTTCAGGATTTTCTGAAAAACTTCAGTTGTTTACTTCAGTAATACTGATACAAGAAGCAAATTAAGAACGTATTACGTTACAGGAGCTTTTACTTAACATTAATTATACCTTAGTAAATTGTAATTTCGTAACACAGCATTTATTGCAGTTGTAATTTTATTAACACTATTCGTTTTAGACATTGTTTTTCATAAGACTTTTTTGTTGCTTTTGGTCAGACATATAATTCTATATCACTCATTCCATACACCCTGTATAATAAACATGATTATCTACTTCCATATAGCAATGTGGATAATAAATATACTTTGCGTCACTAGTACTGGAATGAATTAATAAAAATAGTATAACTGCCATTGACACCATACGAGTAACTGAAAAATCCGGAACAATATGTAGCGCCCAATCGATGAAGACAAAAATTTTCCAAATGGTATGTTCTCCTCATTTCCAATGTGGTATTTTATACAAAATTTTCAAGTTTATGCTACTCTTTAGCAAATAAACGGATCTTATGTATCTAAATTTATTAAAAAAAATATGGCAGCAACGCTTAGCACCACTTGGCATCTGTCATTTAATCTGAATTATTCAAGCCACCTTTTCTATTTCATGAATTAAATTAAAAAAGAGAGAATTTTCTCTACATAATGAAACTGTATTTCCAATCCGCTAGTAAAAAAAATTGAAAATAAATTAAAAAAAAATAAATGGCATTACGCATGGCTAGTGTCCTCTGTGTCAATTAATAAAATTACTTTTTTTAAACATATTCAAATAGACTGTTTTCAACTACTTACCAAATTCAATTCTAAAATCGGTTTAGGGTTGAAAAATTTACAAAAAACCGATATGCCCCATTTAATTATTAATCTGTACTTTGAAATTGTTCAAACCAAATTTGGATAATAAAGCAAAGTAGATAAGTAGGATATATCGATGTAGTCATGGATACTTTGTCAAACATTAGTCGTCTTATTGCTAATTGAGTTCATTTGTAATCGGTTGAATTTGCTGGAAAGTCTGGAAAAATGGTGTAGCTTCACCTGATAATTTATATTTGATCATGAAAGTAAGCGCTTTAAAAATAAAATTTTTAAAAAGCCTCTTTTTAGGTAGTCCTAATATTGGGGGGTGCAGACGCATGCCGTTCTGATGAATTAGTCAATTTAACAATTGATAATGTTAAAGATGTGAAATCCGCCTTATAAAAATTCCTAATACCAAAACCAAAAGACCACGTTTTTTTTTACTTTTAGTGTGCTAGGAGATAATTATTTAAGTTTGTATCTAAAGTATGTTGCTTTGCGGCCACCCGGATTGGTAGAATGTCGATTATTTCTCAGATAAGTTCATAAAATCAGTGCCGTCTCGCAAGAAGTGACAAAATTTTGAAGTTGAACAACTGGAAAGAGTCCAGTGGACACGCATTACGAAAGTCTGTTACCCTCTTAGTTGACGGCGGTGGCGACCTCACTTGTCTTAGGATATCTTGAAGACTCACCCTTGAATAAAGAAAATATTGCGAAAGAATACTGAAAGTTGATAGTTGATAAATCAAGCACCGTTGTTATTTCTGATTTTACAATATCTGAAAAATAACTATTATTGAAAACGTGTTGGAATGCTTTGAGAATTGCTCCAAGAATGAGAGTAGTAGTAGTTTAAGTGGTTTATTTCATTTTGATACATGTTCAAACTGTGTATTTAATATCAATGTGGGAAAAATAGAACTATTGTAAATATTGTTGAATAAACTTTTATAAATTAAAACTTGATTAACATTTTTAATCTAAGGATTAAAAGTGTACTATACTTTTGTTGCTAAGATACCGCAGTAAGGAAAATGCCAACCTTAGAAACTCTTGACAGTCAAAAATGTCAGTTTTGCGACGGTTGGAGAAAAACAAAATTTTTGATCAATTTCTTAGGGTATTAGATTCCCTAATATTAAATATTTGGAAAAATAAAAAAATAGTGTCCAATAATTTCTCAAACTTGTTAGGTATCCATATTAAACATTAGGGGTTGGGTTAGGAGATATTTAGAAAAAACAAAATTTTAAGTCCAGATAATCTCCAAAAACAATGCACCATATTATTGGGGGCTCTTGAAGCGTAACTGCCTTTGTCTGTTTTACATGTATATACAACGAAACTCAGCTTAACTTCTAAAAATGTTTAAAGATCTTTCTACAAATTCGTATATCTTCCTAATTCGTCTCGTTGGCAGAATCCAAAAAATTCCAAAAATTACCACAACTTAAGTAAAATAATTATTCATCATATGTATTTTCACATTCTCGATTTCTTCTCTATATCCATTTACAGTTCTCTTGTGAAGTGAAACTAGCTGTGTAAATCAATAATTAATATCATAGCTCTTATTAAGTAGCACGTCCAAAGCCTTTTTGACTTTTGTAAATATTTTCAAAGAGATATATATATATATATATATAGAGTTTCTTCCGACATTTCTTTTACCGCTTTTAACATTTTTTTATATGTATTCAATTTTGATTTTTCAAAAGAGAATCATTAGTTGAAGTTTCTAATGGGCGTACTTGTAGTCGATATTTCGGCCGAACTCAAACTTGAGCATGACTTAAGTACATAGTTGCATATTATGCAACGCCCCATACTCAAATCGGACAGAGAATAACCTTGAGGCGTGCTCGGTTAGGTCTGACTTTAGAAATTTGAGGTTATTATCTAAAATTATAAACAAATTAAGTGTAAATTATGCATCATGAATATAATTTTGATGTTTTTGAGTTTATTGACTTTGTGGAGAACGAAAATATTGAAAGAATGCTAAAAAGGTACATTCGGGTTGGTAAAAATCCAACTGAATTTTATTTTTTGGTGGTGGTGAGTTTCTACTAGTGATGTACCGGATCGTTAAAAATGTATATCCGCAGATACGGATCCGAATACGAATATTTGGTGTCAAGATCCGCGAATACGGATCTTTATTTTCTTACTCAATCGGTGTCGGCGTGCGAGACCTTGAAACGATAGTTGACGTCACGCCCGCCGCAACGACAGGCAGGACATGTTTCGACTTGCATTACGCGGGTATTGTGTTTTGTTTTTGGTTTATTGTGACACTGGGCCGCGTGGATAACGTTTATGTGTGTATATACAAATGGTACAAGTTAAAATAATGTCTACTGAGAAGTTTTCTAGTGTAATTTGGAATTATTTTGAGATAAATGATGAATGTGCGAAGAGTAAAATTTGTGACGGAAAGTATTCCCGTAAGGGTAAAGACACAACTTCTTTAAAAAATCATCTATAGAGAAAGCATCCCGAAGAATATGATTTATTCTTGAAGGAAGACTCCGCTAAAAAGAGTAACGATCAAATATCACGGCCGGGAACATCTTTGCAAACGGTAAAAAGAGAATTTAAACAAACTGGTTTCAAAGAATATATGAAAAAAGCTAGAATTTGGGATAATACAAACCCCAAATCAATAAAAAATTGACTATTTGATTGCTGAAATGTTAGCTTTATCAGATTTACCTTTTCAACACGTAGAACAATTAGGGTTCCAACGATTGATGGACCATATTGTTCCAAACAATTTTCTAAAAGGCAGAAAATATTTTACGGAACTTGTTTGCAGCGAACTTTACGACAAAGTGTCATGAAAAATAAAAAACATGTTACAAGATTTTGAGAAAGTTTCCTTCACATCAGATATATGGTCAGACTCGTCATCAGGGGTTTCATTGTTATCTTTAACATGTCATGGTAAAACTTTCAATGAAAAAATATCGTTTTGAGAGCGGAAGTTCTTGAAGAACGTCATACGGGAGATTATATTTCGGAAACATTTCAAAGTATGTTAGAAGAATGGGGATTTCAGAAACAAAATGTGCACTGTATGGCACGAGATGGGGGATCCTATATGAAGCGCGCCTGTTTTCTTATCTGAAATACATAGTACCGACTGTACAGCACATCAGTTGCATTTGGTGGTTAAATAAGCTATAAAAAACTTGATACAATCTCCGTGTTACCCGCAAAATGTAGGAAAATTGCAGGACATTTCAACCATCCCATAATGGCAAAGCAAGAACTAGAAAAAAAATTCGACTCAATCAAAAAGTTTTAAACGTTTTGCAAGACTCACCGACACGCTGAAACAAACAGTAACTTTGCTTCTGCTCAGTAGAATGAGATTGACATTGATAACTTGTCGGACAATATATTTCGACAACTTGCCTCTATTAATCAATACAGATACTATAAATCTTCAACATTCCCCCCACCTTGAAAGGATGTCATAACTTTTAACATACATATACAACTTTATGAGAAATGAAAAACCATATGCAATGTAGACTATACCATACAGGCATATAATAAACAGTTTATTCTGTGAATAATCTACTGTTCTATGTGCAACGGACACAGTTTTGACAAACACCGCCAAATTTCATCGTTTGGAGTTTTTACAATTGCAACTCGTGGTATTTGATCAGGACCAAGGATAATAACACTAGCACCTCCTGAACGCCAATGTAGCGTGGGAAATTATCGTCGCGCACAAGCACTAATTGTCCCACCCTCAAGTTTTCTTTCTCTGTCTGCTACTTCTGTCGCTTCTGCAACTCAGTCAGATAATCTTTGAACCAGCGGCTCAAAAATGCTGCGCCATCATCTGGATATGTTGAAACTTTGATAACCGGTTCATTGGTACATCCTTCAAATTGGGATCAGGCAACGAAGTGAGTCTTTTCCAGATGAGGAAATGGGATGGAGTTATTACATCAAAATCGTCAGGACTCGGTGACATGGGAACCAGTGTCCGGGAATTCATTGCTGCTTCTACTTGAGTTAGCAGAGTATAGAATTGTTCAAATGTTAAAGCTACATTATTCGACACTCTTTTCAAATGAAATTTACATGCCTTTATTCAGGCCTACCAAAGACCGCCAAAATTTGGTGAATAGGCTGGTATATATTTCCATGTTATCCCTTTATTTGCAAATGTGTCCGATAATGAGTTACCCTGTTCCTTTAAAAATTCACCCAACTGACGTAACTCTGTATTGGCTCCAATAAAATTTAACCCATTGTCTGAATAAACGTTGTTTGGTTTGCCACGTCGAGACGTGAACCTTCTAAACGTTGCAATGAAAGCTTCCGTTGATAAACTACTCACAAGTTCAAGATGTACTGCTTTGGTGGAAAAACACACGAATATGCATATTAACCCTTTGATACCTTTGACCCGCGACCGGGTTTATCTTTTAAATTAATTGGCATTGCATAGTCATACACCTGTTGTGAAAAATGGAGGCATTTCTGGCAATATTCCCATAATTTGTGAAGCACCTTTGGGTTTTGCTCTGAAACATATCACACAACGATGTACTACCTTCTTGGCTAAATTTCTCCCTCCAATTGGCCAATAATTTTCCTTAATAGAAGACAAAATTTGCTTAGGTCCTGCATGGAGCAATCTTTTATGCTCAGCATCGAACAATAAGTACGTTACACGATGTTTAGAAGACAAAAGAAGTGGGTGCCTTTTAGCATAATCTAAATCTGACAACTGAAGTCGGCCTCCCACCCTAATACAACCTTTGTTATCCAGAAACGGATTTAAACTTCGTAAATTCATTCCCTGTATCGGCTTACCATCTTTCAAATCATTCATTTCTCCAGTGAATGATTCTAGTTGGAACATTGCAACCAAACATTTCACAGAAGTTTCTAATTCTAAAGCAGACATTTAACCACTCATACTATCTGATGGATCTCTACAATTATGGATAAATCTTAAACACCATGCCATCACTCGTTTCAAGCGTTTAAAACTGGAAAAATTATTAAAAGGAAAGTCGTCTCTACTTTCAACAATATTACATATATTAACCTTTCTTAGTTCAGAAAGATTATCTATTTGCCGAACTGCCCAGCTAGGCCACAAATTTTATTATAAGCTTAGCCACTCTGGATCTTCCCACCATACCTTACAATTACCTAATTTAGATGGTGAGACACCACGTGACAACATGTCAGTCGGATTATCCTCTGATTTTACATTAAATCATTGATCTGGTTTACTTAGGGTCTGAATTTGTGAGACTCTATTACCTATAAATGTCTGAAGCACATTTGATGATTTAGCAATTCAATTCAAGACAACAGTCGAGTCTGACCATAACCGGATTTTATTACCATTACAACTGATCGAACGTTTAAATTTTTCAATGAGTGTAACCATAACTAATACCCCACAAAGTTCTAATCTTGGAATTGTTATCACCTCTAAAGGTGACACTTTAACCTTAGCACACATCAAGCATACACGCAACCACCATACGAATCCTTGGCAGCATCAGAAAACTCATGGATTTGTTTTTCCTTTGGACGGCAACAAATAGCATGTCTTGGTACTTGAAGAGTATTTAAAACCACAAATTGATCCTTCAGGCTGCTCCACTGAGCATGGATATTAACAGGAAGTATATCATCCCAACCAATCTTAAGCAGAAATAATTTTTGTAAAAGAATCTTTGCAAGTATGACATACGAACCCAACAACCCAAGAGGATCAAAGATTTTCGAAATATCTGATAACATTGCCCGCTTCGAAATTTTATCAAAATTAGAGGCAACGTCAATCCCATACATAAGTGTATCTTGTATTTAGAGTATACTCCGAGACCTCCTGTTCTGGCTTAGATATCCAAAAATCTTCTGCAAAGATCTCTGTTCCTCCTTTACCAATATCATTCGGTACATTTTGGAAATGTCCGCGCATACAACCACATTAAACTCACGAAATCTTAGATAGATCTTGTATTGTTGGTCCCTTACATTGAATGTCGTTGAACGAAATGCTGTCTGTTGGATATGAACCATTAAAAACAACCCTCAGTTTTGTTGTCAAGCTATCCTCATTTAAGACGCCGTGATGCGGCAGGAAATATTCCACACTTTTATCATCGGAAGAAATAAGAGACATATTACCCATGGCCTCATACTCCATCATGAATTCATAATACCTTTTTGCCAACGCAGGATTATTTTTCAACCTATTTTCCAATGACAAGAATCTTTTGAAAGCAAAATTTCTAGAATCACCTCTAGATTTCTCTTTACGGAATCCACAAAATTTTGCTCACATTGTTTTTCTTCTTCAGACCACTTGCAGGTTAGACCGTATATAAGCTATATTCGTGGAGAGATTGGCATTATTTTTTTTTTTTTCAGTAATACCTTCCGAAGCTCCGACACATTCGGAGATGTTCTGAAGAGTCAAGCAATGACCACTCTCCACTCCGTGGAGTCAGTAATCATTGCGCCCGTAAATCGTGTGTTCTGAGGAGACGTAGCGAACCAAGGACGATTGCTTTCTGCATTCTGTCGGCTAAGATCTCTGCCGAATTTCGGCAAGCCGGTATGATCTTTAAGTCAGAAAGCAACGTATGTCTCATTCCACCCAGGACGCCTATAATTAGCACCACAATCTTAACAGAGTGGTCTGGATACAGCCTGCGGAGCTCGGAGAGAAGATCTCGATATTTCCTCCGTTTCTCCTCCTCTTTTAGGACGATGTTGTTCTCTGCGGAAGCCGAGAACTCAATCACAAACATCGTCCTAAGCTGGTGGTCGAGGAGGACTACATCAGGCTTATTGGCTTGAATTTGCCTGAGGGTGGGGAATGAATAGTTCCAATAAATTCGGCACTTCTCATTCCCCACAACGGATTCTATATCCCCCGGAGCATAAGGCAGCATGGGCGTCTCGTCTATCTCACACGAGTGTCGTAAATGATAATACAACACCCGTAAGGCTGAATCGTGTTTTTGGATATACGCTGTGGTTGCATATACCAGACAGGCAGACAGGAGATGCATAAGCGTCTCCGGCGCTTGGCGGCAGGCCCTGCAGCTGGTATCTTGAATCTCGATACCCAAGACACGACTACGATAGACGATTGTGTTAATTACACCATCTTGGCAAGCCATTATGAATCCCTCGGTCTCAGAGTTCAGCCCCTGCTCAAAAAAGCAAAGGTCAGCCTTTCAGATAAGCCAAGACCCTCTAGATGACGGTAGAAGGGACCATGCCTTGGCTTATCCTTATGTAGCTGCAGAAGATGACGCGTTTCTGCAGCTTTAATTTGGGCTTTTAACTGAGCAGGATCCGACTCGGTGACAGAGTCTGGATTTTTCCGCTCACTATCGAACACGAGACCAAGTTCATCGGCTGCTCTTCTCGCTGCCTTATACACAAACCCTCCTATCCCTGCTGCTTCATGGTCTTGGACCATGCAGAGAAGGGGATCCGAGCTCCTGATGACTTTACAGGCCTCTTCCAAAACCACTCTGCCCTGAAGACATTCCAAACTCAAGAGTCCACGGCCTCCCCGATTTTTTGGGAAGTATAGCCGCGGAACGGACGATCTTGGATGCAAACTCCGATGGAGATACATCATTTTACGGGTCCCTATATCAAGTTGCCTCAACTCTTCTTATGTCCTTATCACTACTCCAAAGGAGTAGAGAAGGATCGGAACGGCAAGCATATTTGTGGCACTCACCTTGTTCTTACCCGACAGCTCCGAAGACCAGATCTGTCGGAGGCGGTGCCGATACCTGCCGCGGAGAGCGTTTTTCACCGTTGCCACCTCATGAGTGCCCCGCTGTGGGACACGCAAATAGGTGTACGACTCTCCGGCATCTAGATAGTGAAAGATGCTTCCGTCTATGAGCTGGGCGTCCTCTCCGTATGGACCGCATCGTCCTCTCTTGAGATGAACCAGTGCACATTTGCCCAGCCCGAACTCCATCCCAACCGCCTCCATGTACTCCTGTACCACTCTGAGGGACTGATTGAAATCCCCCTCTCCGGAGGCGTAGAGTTTAAGGTCATCCATATAGAACAAATGGGTGACCTTATGCCTCCGGTCTCCTGGGGTCCCGCAGTTGTAACCCTGGGTACGACGAAGTGCAATGGATAATGGCAGCAGTGAGATGCAAAACAAGAGGGGACTCAGGGAGTCTCCCTGGAACACCCCCTCCTGCGGGAACTTAAGAGCTCTCTGATGTTCATCAAATTCTGACAGTACATTATCAATTTTATTCATCGCGACTCTATTTCAATTAATGTGACTTTATCTAAAGGCTGACCATCAGATGTTTCTCTTTACAGACCCACGTTTTTTAATCAACTGCTTAAATTCTTGATCGGACATTTTATTTATTTTTCTTATCAAGTTTCTAAATAAATTACTTAAGTTCTACTACAAACTCAAGTAGAGCAGAGTTATTTAGGAAAGGACTAGGCATGCAAAGACTCACTGTATTTTTCCAAAGCAATACTGCCACTTGTATCTGCTTTCTTCTCTAGCCACGGTTCTTCCCGTCCCACTAGACACCTGCTAACCTCCACTTCGCACCTAACGTTGCTTGTGCTATTCTCGTCCCTTGTCCTTTTCGTCTACAACAATTACAGCACCCGGTTACAAACTCGGTACTCCTTACGGGCCTTCGAAATATAGTTTTCCTGGTCTCTTCAGTGACTAAACCACTAATGACGCCCATCGATTTCCCTGATAAGAATATAAAACGGTCGTCAGCATAGGCCTGAGAGTAAATATTTATTTTGTTGAGTCTACGGAAAAGACCATCGAACACAAGACACCACAGAAGCAGCGAATGAACTCAACCCTGCGGATATCCTCGGCCCGCAGTCACTCCAATCGTGGTCCCATCTACAGTGGTGTATATTTGAAGGTGGACTAGCATGGCCTCGATTCATTTTACTATAATGGATGAATGAAATCATAAGGTGTATTATCAAATGCTCCAGCTGTATCCAAGAAGGTTCTGATAGCGACCTCCTTCTGGTTAATTATTTTTTCAGTTTTGTACACTATAGTGTGTAGTGCTGTTTCGGTAGATTTACTCGATTGATAAGCATGTTGTGAGTTGTGGAATGACAGTGTCACAAGCGCCTCCACTTTACATGCCTTTCATTCACTCCTATAATTTTAAAAGAAGAACGTCAGGCAGGTAGTGTTGAACGCCTTTACCTTATCGTAAGAGACGCGACCTATCTTTGGAATGAAAACCACCCTCGCCCTTCTCGGAATGTATCCTAGAGCATTCTGACTCCTGTTGTATGAGAGCTGCATAAATAACATCCATTCCCGCGCTTTTGAATGGAGGAAAAGAATATATCACCAGTTTAATTCTCTCATAGGTGACAACCTTCGAGGCCTTCCTCTAATCCTTAGCTGATGCCTCTATGTGGTGAAATGCCTCAGGTTGTTGAATATCTTTGTTTAAAACGCATCCATAGAAATAGTAATAATCCATTAGATGACCCAATGCCTCCTTGACGGTACACGTGTACGTATCATCAAGAAGTTTGAGAGCGTGTATCCTGGGTTCGTAATTTATTTTTATAAACTTATAAATTCTTGAAGTGGTAGGAAGGTCTTCAATACTCTCACAGAAGCCTCCAAGCCTGACGTTTGCTCTGTTAAATAAGGCTGGTGAAGTGACGTTGAGCCCCTTTGTATATGTTATTTCGTATAGGGCTTTACGTTTTGGCTGAAGAGTAGAATGCCACCAGGGAACTTTATGAATGCACAGGATTAACTTGGTTCAACCACTCTGCTCATAAGCGGAGATTTTCTATGCATAACTCCATCTGAAATACTGTATGATATCTTGGTCTCAATTCCAATATATCACAAAGTCTCGTTTTATAGTAACTCCAGTTCGTGAATCTCGGGTTCCCATATTATTATATCGTCCGAAATCCGCCAGTTTTAAGACAAAAATTTATTACAGTGATCTAACATGGACATTTTTGACGACACGTGCTAGTTTTAATCCAGTGCGTAATCTAAGATGGTGCCACTGTAATATCTGTGACTTCCAGCCTTGTGACGAAGGTTGGCCTGGAGCCCTTATTGAGATTAACTAAACCATTTGAATTCAGGTATTCCAAAAAAGAAAAACTGAACCTCTGTCATTGGTCTCGCTACTGTCCCAGCATTTATAATGGGCGTTTGCGTCGCAACTAATAACAAGTGGTAGATTCTGAGTTCTGTTCAAAGAAGTTTCATCTATGCAGAGCTACTACAGAGACCTCGTCGATCCCCAAAATGATATGGAATCCTGGCGAGAAGTCCCATGTACAAAAACCATCCCTCTCATCTTGGAGGTGAGCCATTCCTTAGAAGCTCAAAACAGGTGGCCCTGAAGATCCCCTGTTCACTAATGCAAAACTCGTCAAGCGTGACAAAAAGCCCTCCATCGGGAGAACATCGATATCACACGCAAAGTATCTTGTAGCTGGTCAAAACCTCGTCAAAACTATCCGGCTATATGTGCCCCAGGGCGGGTTTCCTTTAGAGGGCGGAATCTTCCCCACCTCACAAACCTGTTTCAAGTCAGTAATGGAGGAAGAAGCCCCTGCCCCCCTCGGCAGATCCCCAGAGAAGAGGAGATTGCTTGGAAGCCAGTCTTCCGAGTCCTTTTTTGCGGATTTCATACGTTGTTGACGATGTGCCTTTTCGCGAGGGCAACCCCCGAAGGGATCCCCTCCTATGTCTCGTTGGAAGCTATTCTGGCTAAATGGACGAGGAGACCCCTTGATCAGAGCTCTCTTGTATATTTTTTAGGATTTTATAAATTTACTATTTTTAGACTAATTTTCTTTACCCCATGAGTACCAGGGAATGGTGGTCGACCACTACAGAGCCTCGCGCATAGAGGCAAGGCTACCTACAATAGGGTTTCACCCAGTACCCTGTGAGTTCACAACCGGATGCATTCTAGCCATGACCACGGTAACTAATAGCCTTGCATAGACTTCCCAATCTAAGTCAACGCAAAAACGTAGTTTGAGCGTTAATTTTCTTAAGTGGATAGCGAGTAAAACATGAATGAAATGCAACATTTTTTGTACAGAAAGAAAACGACATTTTTAACTGATTTATCCAATTCCATATTAAATTGATACATGTTACCTATTTTATAGTGGCTTGCAATAGTTATTATTACGTCGCCAACTTAAAATATATTGATTTTTAAAGTTCGTTAAATGATAGTTTTAAAGCGCGTTACATAACGATTTACTTCAAGTTATATTTTTGCTATAACTAATCATTAAATTAGTGTAATAATTTTACTCAGTAGTATTATTTATTTCATATATCCATTAATTACTAATTATGTTCTTAACTTATGACTTTTCAGTGATTTTAGTTTATATAAATAATTAGTATTTTATTAACGAATCTTTTTATTTTCAGATTGACTACGTTTTGCCGCTCTCTGAATAAAAGGGTAAGTTTTTACAATATTATTAAACGACACAAGCTATTAAAATAAATTGGTTTTAAAAACTGAGTACCAAGAATACGTATAAAAATTTACGAAAACAAGTCTGATGTAAGTATTAGGTATTAAAACTTGATTGAAAGATTCCACGCAGCAGGAAAGGCGCTATCTGAACTACGACAAAACTGCCAAACTATAGTGATACGTGTGTAAGCACTAGAATTGAATGTGAAACTTGTCCCATCATCCGATTGCACGTGTCTAAACCTGCGCGCAGTCGCGACGACACTATACGATCGATGGCGAATAATAGCGCAATTATGTCCAGCTGCAGTGGTATAAGACGTGCATATTCACCGGTGTCGCACGTGAACTTCAGTTACCACCCAACTGCGCAAGTCTAAACACACAGGCAGCCGCATCAACACTATAAGACCGCTGACGAGGTTCTCAACACTCTCAGTCACAGCACAGCTTTTGCAGCTTGACCGCTAAAGATGATGATTGTGAAGAGCTGCTTAATGTCTGAAGACCGACTGTAGCCACCATAGTATTACTGTTAGAAATCGAAATCAACACACGAGTGGTCTTTAGGGTATTCATAACGGATCCGTCATACACAGAGCCTTACTCGAAAACAGCAAGGGCTGATTCAAGCTTTTTAAGTAAGGTTAGGGGATGTGGACATTAATTATGTGATTGACAGTCCCCAGATACCTAGGTCATGGCATAACTACCTCGAAAACTTGTAACGTTATATTTTCACTGTAATAACAAAGACGTAATGAAACTAAAATAATAACACAAATATTACTATTTGTTCATATTTATTCACATACTCATTGTATATATTAATTTTACACGTATCTGTTATTATTTATTTTATATCTTCATTGGCTAACATGCACTATACGGCCTGTATCACGCCTCTAAAATGAATAAGTTTATCAAATAATAATATTTACTTATCTTTTAAACCTTCTTAATACCCAGTATTTCTTTCTTCTTGCTTCATTCGCAGTTATGTGTTAACATTAGATGCACTTATTCTATTATATTTATTTTCTCCGCAAATATTGTTTTAAAGTTGAAAATAATTATTAATATGTTCTTTCTGACCCTGATACTCATTTTTCCGTCTGTCGAGAAACGATTGAACTTCTAAATGACCGTCAGTGGTTCTATTTCAAGTGATTACTAGATCTGTTTTGTGATTTGAGTAAGATTTTAGAGAGATCGCTTCCTATGTAGGGCTTATTTCAGCAAAGTTGTCTTTGATCTGTATCTACATCACCAACGCCATGTGGCTTGCATATTTTTAACATGTCTTTTCATCCTTAGAATTATTTGAATATTTCCATCAACATACGATCGACATCTTTATATAGAGGCACACTCCACATAAGGTAGGTTTATCAACAGTAAAATCACAGGAGTTTTTTGTTTCTATCTTTGTATCGAAATAATTTTGCCAATCAGTAATTTTACGAGAAAAATTGACATAAAAATATTGGATTTTGTCAAATGTCAGATTGTCAAGCAAAATTAGGTACTGATTTTTAAAATTTTGAATTAAAAAGAAATTCATCCATAAAAGAGCTCCAGTGGTTTTTGGCAAGGTGCATTAGCGATCAAATATGTGAATTAATAACAAAAATAAATATCTTTTTTAGTTTAGAGGAACAGAATTTTTTATCGATGATAAAGGTAAAGGTAATTAAGCTTACTGGTAATTGGGCCATATTTGGCCCTTTTTACCTACTAACTTATACTACGCTCCACCCTTACAATCACAAACATCCATGGGTAGGACAGAAAAATTCCTGCCCCGTGTTGGATTCGAACCAACTTCCGGCCGCTCGTGCTTGCCCTGGCAGCGACTACTCGTCACCGCCTTGACCGCTCGGCTACCGTCAGCCCCTTTTATCGATGATAGAAAGCTACATACCTTTTTATCGCTGTCGAAGTGACAAAAACATCACTATTATCAAAGTTTACTGAATAAATATAAGTTATACCACTCTCTGGGCACTTTGATGTTTTGAGATCAAAGCCGTACCGCCGCACGTAAATACTGTCACAAAAATGGCCAAGTACGAGGGAAAAAGTAGTTTCTTTCCAATTGGGAAATATTTATATACGAGGGATATTCCAAAAGTGTGATGTAAGGCTGCTTATTGTATAATATTCACTTGTAAATTTTAAAATAAAATATAAAAAAAAATTATGTAGCCATGGGGAAAATTGCAATAAAATGTTTATTTAAATATTTAAAAAAACAATATACATTATTTTAAAACTAAAATAGGAAATAATATAATCTATACAATATTTTTACAAGTTACAAGCTTTTCTTGGACTCCTACACGAAAATGTTTGTGACGTTTGGCAGTCTTGATCTGATATATAATAAAAATGCTTTATATTCTTGTTTTGTAATTTAATAATGAAATCAACTCAAATGAAAACCCAATGTATAAGTATGTCCAGGTCATTTTTTAGTACTTAATATTATTGTAGTAATTTAGGTATTTCTATACGTATATTAATTAATTTGAGACAAATTAATTTAAGTTAAAGATGTTACCGTATATACCATTTTTATTATATACTGTTTGTGCACAGGTATTACTTAGAATCGGTGTACAAGTTTGAACTTCAGCATTTGGAAATGTGTATGTAAAGTTATCCATGGTTTTCCACCCACGGTTTATGACGTGCAGGAAATTGTATCCGGGACAGAGGAGTTCAAATCACAACATAAGTAAGCGGCACTTTGTGGTACTCCAGCATCATGCCGGCAACAACATGCTTTTAAAAGAGTAGCATCAAAGCGTTACTACTTAAAAATAAAAATTTCTTTAATTCACACCCTAATAAATATATAAATTATATCCCAATACCAAATCGACTGTTACCCCATCAGGAAGTAAATTAAAGCATTTTTTTTATTCTTAAAAATCGTGTATACAAACATTTCAGAGTAGTTGTGAGACAGGTACCTACGAGCCACTTCAAACCGTTATTATATTCGTGTGTCTGCCCTTCCGAAAATTAAAAACAAATATATAAATAAAAAATGTTAAGCTGAAATTAATAATTAATTTTTAAGTACACGTATACACTTATTCATCTAAAAATTCGTGTTCACAAATAATTCGAAGTCGGCCTGCGAGAGGCATCCATGAGGTACATGAGGTACTACCCACCACCCTTAGTTTCATCTGTTCCTGTGCCCGTCGGAGAGGTAGTTAAAAAATATTAATAAAAATTGTTAAGCTGAAATTAATGTTTTTCTTTAAATACCCCTATATACTTCATCTAAAAACTCGTGTTCACAAAATTTTCGAGGTGGGCTTGAGAGATGCACTCATAAGGTATTACCAACCACCTTTAGTTTCGTCTGTCTGTCCGTCGGAGGGGTAGTAAAAAAATTATTAATGAAAATTGTTAAGCTGAAATTAATGTCTTTTTAAAATACCCCTATATACTTCATCTAAAAATTCGTGATCACAAAAAATTCGAGATGTGCTTGCGAGAGGCACTCATAAAGTACTTAGTACTTAGTACCTTATGAGTGCCTCTCTCAAGCCCACCTCGAATTTTTTGTGAACACGAACTTTTTGATGAAGTATATAGGGGTAGTGGTTTTTAAGTTTTCACGGCTAGTGCTGTAATTTGATACATGGTGATTCTCTCTGATGGTGATCTCTCTCAGTCCGGCGAGGCTTTTGCAGAGTCACCACTGAAGATGCCGACAGTGAAGAGCGGCGAAACGTTTGGAAGCATGAGATGCGACCAGTTACAGCGGCGGCTGCGAAACGCCTCGGAGGACCACCATTATTCGAGGAACGGTTCCGACCGTATCAGTCGTAATACCAACAATAGCAACCGAAATCAATGTATGGACGGGCCCAGAGACACCGATAGCGGGTCTGTCCCCACAGAGCCTAGCCCGAGAACAACCAGGGCAGGTAAAAGTATCCCGGATAATGCTAGGGATGTGTATTTTAACTCTGTTTCTGGCAGCTACCAGTTACCGAGGTCACGGCACAACAACCCGGAAAATCACCATGTATCAAATTATATAGGGGTATTTTGAAAAAGTATATGTACAATATAATAGTAAATTCAGTAAACTTTGATAATAGCAAAGTTTACAGAATAAATATATGTTGTTTCACTCTCGAAACCGCCCGCCCTACCAATTCCGCTCTCCTCACCCGTCTCGGGGACCGTTCGGTACCCAGGTCCTACACGGTGACCGACGCTAGAACTGTAACGTGTTGAGTGTGATCGATATAGTGTGAGACAAAAAACTTTGAATATCTGTTAGTGTTTATTTTAGTTTATTTTTCTTCTAAAAATGCCCGTGATATATTGTACTGGGAATAATTGTCCCTCAAGACGTGGTTTTTCCTTTTTCCATTATTTAAAGTATGTATTTTATATTTCATCAACTAATATAAAGAAATAGGTCACGATATAAAATTTTACGCGGTACGCCGATAAAATTTAGAATCTTTATTTGAAAGATTGTCCTGATCACTGCTATAAAAACATTAGAATTTGAAGCACACATTTTTCAAATGAAACATCACACATTGTTTTTGTATGAACCAACAAATAAGTTCTTTGTACCGGTATTTATAAAAAAAAGTTAAATAGGTACTTAATGTGTCATATTGTTTACACTCAAGCATTTTTGGTTCAAGCAGAGTTCCTGATAATACCAAAACTATTTTGACGTCAAAATTTCAAGAGTTTGTGTGAAGTTATCCACGGTTTTCCAGCCACGGTTTATGACGTGCAGAAAATTGTATCCGGGGCAGAGGAGTTCAAATCACAGCATAAGTAAGCGGCACTTTGTGCTACTTCAGCATCATGCCGGCAACGAAATGCTTTTAAAACATGACGTATGAGTAGCATCAAAACGTTACTACTTAAAAATAAAAATTTCTTTAATTCACACCCTAATAAATATATAAATTATCCCAATACCAAATCGACTGTTACCCCCATCCGGAGATAAATTAAAGCATATATGAATAAAATATGTTAAGCTGAAATTAATAATTAATTTTTAAGTACACGTATCCACTTATTAATCTAAAAATTCGAAGTATGTCTGCGAGGGGAACTCACGAGCTACTATCAACTACCTCTAGATCCTTGTGCCAGGCCGCCGGAGGGGTCGTACAAATGTATTAATAAAAATAAAGCCGAAATAATTTTTATCAATAGTACTATATACTTCACCTAACAATTGGTGTTCACAAATAATTCGAAGTGGGCCTGCGAGAGGCATCCATGAGGTACTACCCACCACCCTTAGTTTCGTCAGTCTGCCCGTCGGAGAGGTAGTAAAAAAATATTCATGAAAATTGTTAAGCTGAAATTAACGTTTTTTTAAATACCCCTATATACTTCATCTAAAAATTCGTGTTCACAAAATTTTCGAGGTGGGCTTGCGAGAGGCATTCATAAGGTACTACCAACCACCCTTAGTTTCGTTTGTCTGCCCGTCGGAGAGGTAGTAAAAAATTATTAATAAAATCTGCAATGACGACTTTTTCAATGTAACCCTATATACTTCATCTAAAAATTCGTGTTCACAAAAAATTAGAGGTGGGCTTGCGAGAGGCACTCATAAGGTACTACCAACCATCTTTAGTTTCGTTTGTCTGCCCGTCGGAGAGGTAGTAAAAAATTATTAAGAAAGTCTGTAATGAAGACTTTTTCAAAATACCCCTATATAATTTGATACATGGTAATTTTCCGGGTTGTTGTGCCGTGACCTCGGTAACTGGTAGCTGCCAGAAACAGAGTTAAAATGCACATCCCTAGTATTAGCCGGGATACTTTACCTGCCCTGGTTGTTCTCGGGCTAGGCTCTGTGGGGACAAACCCGCTATCGGTGTCTCTGGGCCCCGTCCATACATTGATTTCGGTTCCTATTGTTGGTATTACGATCGAAACGGTCGGAACCGTTCCTCGGATAATGGTGGTCCTCCGAGGCGTTCCGCAGCCGCCGCTGTAACTGGTCGCATCCCATGCTTCCAAACGTTTCGCCGCTCTTCACTGTCGGCATCTTCAGTGGTGACTCTGCAAAAGCCTCGGCGCGACTGAGAGAGATCACCATCAGAGAGAATCACCATGTATCAAATTACAGCACTGGCCGTGAAAACTTAAAAACCACTACCCCTATATACTTCATCAAAAAGGTCGTACCTTATGAGTGCCTCTCGCAAGCACACCTCGAATTTTTTGTGATCACGAATTTTTAGATGAATTATATAGGGGTATTTTGAAAAGACATTAATTTTAGCTTAACAATTTTCATTAATAATTTTTTTACTATCCCTCCGACAGACAGGCGAAACTAAAGGTGGTTGGTAATACCTTATGAGTGCATCTGTCAAGCCCACCTCGAAAATTTTGTGAACACGAATTTTTAGATGAAGTATAGAGCGTCGGAAATCGCTGATGGTCTATTTGAAGTTACATGAGAGCGACAAAGTAAAGTATAGAAATCCGTGCGATAGACAAGGATGGCTATAGGAAGACGTTTTATAAATTAAAATAACATCTGAGCAGTCACTCCCACTTCTAACCGAGCGAAGATGGCGATTGGTCGCTGAGATATAAGTGGGAGTGGATTTTATTTGTTGAATGACGAAACGGGCGGTGACTATTTAGATTTTAAAACGTCGTCAATATAGTCATCCTTGTCTATCGCACGGATTTCTATACTTTACTTTGTCGCTCTCGTGTAAAACCAGATAGACCATCAGCGTTTTCCGACCCTAGGGGTATTTAAAGAAAAACATTAATTTCAGCTCAACAATTTTCATTAGGGCGATTTGTTTTAACAATATTTTAATGTAAAGATCCTGATCTAAAAATAATCTTATATTACATTCTTCATACTTTTTTGTTATAGCATTTGGTACTTTGTAGTCAACTTTAATAAGATATAGATTTGTTATTAGTATTTATTTAAATTTGATTTGCAAACATGAAATTTATTCAAATTTACTGATTATAATCTGGCTGGATGTCAACAATGTGGCGCCCTAAATTATAAATATTTTTTTAATAAACCTGGCCCTACTTTATTGTTGTTAGCAGGCCATCTAAGACAGAGTACTTACCTACTTGTAACCGGGTTTTAGATATTTAGGCTTTGGCTTTTCTTTTAAATTACCGACAATATTGTGAACATAACTATTTGTTTATACATAGCTAGGACATGGAACAATTTAGACGTCGACACCCAGTAAGGTTTTACATTTTTCGGGTATCCTTTTTTGGTTTTTTTATAATGTATTGGGTTTTGGACGGTCTCCTTATTTCTTTTCTTTTCTTCTTTAATTTTGGTGGTAATGCCAACGAATTTGTTAGGATGGCATTAATATATTTTTCAATTATTCTATTTTGAGGTTGGCCAGCCTGCAGCTGATTCAACTCTTTTTGTTGGTTTAACTTCCTTGATCACCTTTTGAGCTCAGAGAAGTTTTTTTCCAAATTTTGTAATAATGTTTGAGTAATCTGTGTTCATCCTGGCTTATAGGTCAGTTTTTTAATAGTTGTTTTAATATTACAAGTGAGTAAGAAGTTGTGACATTGTGCCAATGTTTTTTGAATTTTTCTGTTTTTGATGAATGGTTTCATTGCATTTTTACTAATCTCAATCTTTTTCGTAAGTCCCTTTAACTTTTTCTTTTACATATTGATAAGTATTGTACGTTTTTGTAGTTTCCTGATGAAGAAGCAATAAAGGCTTCGAAGGTTTGAATAGAAATAAGGAGTTTTCTTGCCTATGTGGCTGCTGTATTTGGATTAATTAATTTTTCATATATATATATTTCTATTTTTTATTTATAACATATGAAAATTGTATTTAGTATAAAAATAAAAACGGTTTGCAGAGTAGAGCCGAAAAAATTTAATAAAATATTTTTTTATTATAACAGTCAAAAATTGGAACACTACATGATAGGTAAATATAAATATAAGAAATAATTAAGTTATTAACCAAAGACATAATTTCTTAACTACGTCATAGTTTTATAAACCACTGTTACATTTACATAATTGTTAATACGTCGGATGTGCCTACCTCTTCATTTCCTGACGTTTACCATTTTGTTGAAATAATGCAAATATTCAACCGAATATAGAATTGATTACTAAAATTTACATTCACAATTACATCAATTTACATATAGTGGACAACAATAAATTTCGATAAGGTATGCCTCAAGATCCGATAAAATTATTAATTATTTTGAACATAAAATATTATTGGTAAGTTTTATTGAGGAAAAGACATATGCTTCAATATTATTACTAAATTTCAGATTTGATCCTAAAACTGAATTCTGAATACTTATTCTTATAGTTTTTAAATAACTCAATCAATTTTGTACCAGATTTTCCAATATTTCTCTCAAATTTTTGCAGCGCCTCTTATTCTTCAACACGACAAACCAGGTCACGTGGGCTCTGGATTTTGCTCCTGCGGATATACTGGCGGTATTCAGGCAGTAAATTTGCGTATAAACGGTGCAAGGCCCTGTCAGCGGATATTCCTCCATGGCGGCGTATCAGCGTCTGCAAAGCGACTAGGTAGTCTCGACTAGACTCTCCTATCTTCTGGCGGCGCTGGTGTATCTGGTCCTCCAGAAACAACTCGTAGTTGGCTGGCAGGTAGAATTGCTTGAAGTCGGCAATAAAATCGTTCCAGCAACTCCATAGATCACGGTTATTCCGGTACCAGGCCAAAGCATTACCTTGAAAGATTTCATACAAGGCGGGCAATATAGCAGTGGTCGGTATATCGCTGTGTTCTTGGAATTCACTGAGCTTCTCTAGAAATTCCACAGGATCGGTTTTCTCATTAAAATGCAGGTTCCACTTCCTTATTTTCTCGCACGCGGTGCTTGTGCTGAGAGTAACAACCGGAATCTGATTCTGAGGTATACCAGCGATAGACTGTTAAACTAGCGGCGGTTGCGGTGCGGGCGGCGGTACGACTAATGAAGGGGCGGTGTGTCTGGGTTGCGGTGATACACATCCATCCTTGATAAATCGCACCAGTCGCTTCTTCTTCTCCTCCACGGTGCCGGAGGTGTCTACGCGAAATTTCTCCAGTTCCAGGTCTAACTGCTCTTTTCGCAGCTTATATATAGATCCAGCTTATCGGAAATCTCCTAGATCGGAGCCTCCGGTTTTTGCTGCAGGTTCGGAATCGGACAAGATTCGGACTTCTTCACTCTCCATCATGTAGGGTAGTGTCCTGGTCTTGTTGGTGTCTTGATCGGTTGTGTTCAGGTCCTTTAGGCGAAGTAACACGTCTTTCCACGGCTTCGGCTAAAACTGGACTGAATCGGAAACGGTCGCAATCTTCACTAACTCTCCCTCAAGTCAAAATTGACGGTACCTGCTCGGTCGCCAAATTTGTGACGTACTTACGTCGTGATTGCAAGACGACACAGTGTCACTATGACGCCTGAGCGGTGGCGGCGGTAACCTGGGGCGCCAGTTTCTCTTTACAGTACAGAAACACCACTACTCGGGCGGCTACAGTGAAGACACGGTATGTCCAGAGGGTCGTGAGGGAGTAGTTCGACTTTCGGTGTCCAGTAAAACAAGGCACACTTGATAAATATTTACATTTATTTGGTACAAACCTAAATGTACAATTCTAACAGTAAAATAGTTACCTCATCAAGCCCTCGTTTGGCTTGGCGGACATGCGCAGTAAGCGTGTGCGCAATTTACTTACTATTCTTAGTTGACGGTGCTGGACTGGACTCCTGGCGGTGCTGGACTGAACTTCTGGCGGTGTTGAACTGGACTGCTGGCGGTGCTGGACTGGACTGCTGTTGGTGCTGGCTAGAAAGGAACTGACTCTGCGGCTTCGACGGTGGAACACCTAACACGCCTAGGCAGTAGGCGGCTGCGCACTGGTCCCCAGACTCGACTTAGTACAATCACCAAAGGCGGCTTCTCCGGTGGGCTGGACAGGCAGGACTCCCCTTGTGGGCGGCTGGCCAGGAACTGAATGGTCTCCTGGTCAAGTGGAAGCCCTCGATGCTGGTACCCAGTTGGCGGCTGCGCAGTGGTTCTCAGACGAGACTTGTAAAAATCTCACAAAACAGCTACGGCTAGTGGTCCTGGCAGAATTTTTCTAAGAAAAAAAAAGTTGCTAATAGTGTTTTTCCTATACTTTGCATTTAGTTTAACAGATATCAATGTTTCCATATAAATAATATTTTCCTTTGATATCAATGACATACTTATTTTTTACTTATAGCGTATAAAACTAGATTTATATACTTTGAGCTAACTTCCTTTTCTTAGTTATTACTCCCGAATGGTCTAAATATTAAAACATTTTCCAGGAAGCGTCAATAAAATGCTCCGTTCGTTCCAAGAGTATATATTGTTCATTAAGGAAAAGCTGGTATTTTTCTGTTTTGGAATGGAAGTTACGTATTCTTTAAAGGAAGTAAGCTCCGTTGATCGCATTAGATTAGACAAATACATCAAAATGCTCTATAAATACAGAAAAGTAACAGAAATCAAAATTGATATAATAATATTTACCTCGCAACAATAAAATAACAATTAGATAATTATAAACACTAATTTATATATATATATAATAACGTGTCAATGATTATTGATAAATGAGTTAAATTAAGTGTTCCAGCGACTATTGGCAGACCCCATTTATTTCTTTTTAATTTCTACACTTGCAGCACATGTTATATAAACCCAGGGTGATTCAGTACTTATCTAAAAAAATTGTATGTACAAGGAATTCTTACAAATACAATTTTGGAAAAAAAAAACAAAAAGGGCAATTTGAAAATTTGTATTAAAAATACACAATTGCACGGCACTGGAAATTGGGCCACCGTAAAACCTGGCAAGGCAAAGCATACAATCGGTGATCGGAGAAAAAATTGAAAGAAATTTCCAAAGAAAGAAATATCGTAAATAACATTTTATAATACCTACCCATTTTGTACAGCAAATTCAACTGCGTTTGCTATTGTCATTAAAATAATTAATTTGTAATTTTAATTAATAAAATAGTTTGACATAACTGATGTTACACAACAAAATTTGCTTAGGTCTTACCCTGTTTCTACACACTAACACAAATGTTTCTGCTTGTGGGGTTGTTAGATTAGAAATAACAAGGCCACGGTTTGTAACACGTTAAATATATTAATAAAGATATAACAACTGGGAAAGAATGTTCCACCAATACAGAAGTCTGGACGGATGTTACGCAAAAGACGAGCGACAAGTAACTGTTGTGTTTCTCCACCGGACCTCACGAGCTAGGTCTCGGGGGCTGGTTAATCTCTGACCATCCCTTTATTTGATTATAATTGGGCTCAGGTCAGAGGGTACTTTAATGGTTTTATTGGAATTGATTTGTTTATTGCTTTAATGCAAATGTCATTAAATTGTAATTGTAGGGATCACAGATGTAGGTAGGTGACCGGTGTCGGTGACCGCTACATCACCCCCCTGCCAGACTTTTATTTTGGTGGACAAAAATAAAAGTATAAAATAATGCTATACAAGTGCAAATACAAAAAAAATGTTGAGAAAAAAAAAGAATGTTGTTCATGAGTGGTACTGACTAGATAAGTTTTACACTGAGGTCTAGCACTACACATCGCGGGCACTTTTTTACGCAAAACCCGCCCGGTATCTGTCGGGGAACAGTACGCGATGCGCGGGGCGCGTTTTCGGTTCCTCCGAGGTGCTGTCGGCGGCATGTGGCTCGCTCCTTGAGGTTGACGGTGTGGTTTCCTCCTCGCTGCTGCACGGTTCTGCTATACTTGGTTTGTCGTCCTCCACGTGAATATACGCGGGTTTGAGTCGGTCGATGGAAATGTTTACTTTGCGACCACGGATGGAGACGGTGTAAAATTTGTCGTGCTGAGTAGTCACCGGATAGGGTGTTCATACGGTTACTGGAGGGCTCGTTTGGGACTGTCAACGCGGACAAAAAGATGCGAGCAGGATGTGAGGTCCTTAAACAAAAACGTTTTTCGCTGTCCATGTCTGGCGGCTTGTACAGGTTTGAGTTTCGACATGTGTATTCTTAAACGGGCGATGAATTCGGTGGAGTTGTCGTTTGCTAGAGTCGGTGTCAGAAATTCTCCTGGAAGTCGTATAGGCTCGCCGAATATCATTTCGGCTACTGTTGCCTTAAGGTCTTCGTTCTAGGCTCCGCGAATGCCCATTAAGACAGTAGGTAGAATCTTGGTCCAGTTTTCCGTTTCGTGACACCTGACTGCTGCTTTGAGTTGTCTGTGGAAACGCTCAACCATGCCATTGGCGGCTGTGTGGTGCGCCAGTGTGTCATTCCGGTGAGTTTTGTTAATTCGGGGAAGATATTTGACTCTAGCTGCCGATTTTGGTCCGTGGTGATACGTAGGGGTACACCGTAGCGTGCAATCCATCCCTCGTACAACGTTCGCGCGACGGTTCGGCTGTAATGTCCACGATCGGGAACGCTTCCGTCCAGAGTGAAACGCGGTCAACACATGTCAGACAGTAGCGAAAACCATTGGAATATGGTAATGGGCCTACTAGGTCTATGTGGATATGTTCGAATCGCGCACTTTTGAACAGAAACTTGCCAACGGGGCTTGACACGTGCCTGTTTACTTTGGCCTGTTGGCATTGCATACATTCGCGAGTCCATTTCCTGCAATCCCGTTGTACAAATGGCCATACGTGACGTTGCGCGACTAAGCGTGCACTTGCTCGCGCCCCGGGATGTGACAGATTATGCAGAGAAAGGAACACTTGTCTTCGGAATTCTTGGGTCACAAATTGGGCGCGCAATGTTTGTCGACACGTCGACACAAACGAGCGGTGTTAATGAACCTGGGATTGTCACTTCGCGTAACTGTAATGACGTACCGACGCGCTATAATTCGCGGAGTTCGTTGTCATTTTCCTGTGCGCGGGCTAAGGCTTCAAAGTTTATGGCTTCGCTTATCGATTCTACGCGCGATATTGCGTCGGCTACTACTTTGTCCTTGCCTGCGATGTGCCTGATGTCCGTGGTAAACTGGCCTAGGAAGTCCAGGTATCTGAATTGTCGCGAGGAACACTTGTCGAGTTTTTGCTTGAACGCGAATGTTAGGGGTTTATGGTCGGTGAAAATACTGAAATTTCGACCCTCAACCATGTGTCTAAAATGTTTCACTGCTTTATAGATGGCCCATAATTCGCGGTCGAATGCACTGAATTTCTTCTGTGCTCCACTCATGTTTTTCGAGAAGAATGCTAGAGGTTCCCAACCGTTAGGTGATAGCTGTTGCAGCGATGCCCCGGCCGCCCAGTCGGACGCGTCGGTGAAGATCGCGAGCGGTAGTTGCGGGTCCGGGTGTGCTAGCACTGTAGCCTGCGCCAACGCTTCTTTGCAGTTGGAAAATGCATTTTCTAGCTCGGTCGACCAAGTTATGGGAGTTTTCTTAGATATCTTGGGTCCCGATAGACACTTATTTAGCGGCGATTGTAGCTTCGATGCGTGTGGGATGAATCGTCGGTAAAAGTTCAACATTCCAAGAAAACGGCGGAGCTGGGTTACCGTCTGTGGCTTCGGAAAGTCGCTAATTGCGCGGACTCGTTCGTGGAGTGGTTTCACGCCTCCTGCGCTCACCGTGTATCCGAGAAATTGAACTTCGTGTTTTCCAAAGACACATTTTGCCGAACTCGTTTAAACGGGTGAAAAGTTTGTGTAGATGCTTCTCGTGCTTGTCTTCCGACGACTACGTGATGAGAATGTCATCTATGTACACGTACGCGAAGTCTAGGCCATAAACTACCTCGTCCATAAACAGTTGGAACGTCTGGGCAGCATTGCGGAGCCCGAACGACATTGCGGGAAATTCGAAAAGTCCAAACGGTGTTATAATTGCTGTTTTCGCGACGTCTTCGGGGTGAACCGGGATTTGGTGATACGCGCGCACCAGTTCTATTGTTGAAAACACTTTTTTCTGCGCGAGGCTTTGTGCAAAATCCTCGATGTGTGGGATTGGATACTTGTCTGGGACGGTCCTCGCGTTTAATGCTCGGTAGTCGCCGCACGGACGCCATTCGCCTGATTTTTTTCGTGTATGTAGCGGGGCCGCCCAACAGCTGTCCGACGGTCGCTCGATGCCGAGTTTTAACATTATTTGAAACTCATTTTTGGCGTCTTTCAGTCTGTCCGGCGCTAGACGTCTGGCCTTGGGTGACGTAGGGGGACCGGGCGTCGTCTTGATATAGTGGACGGCAGAGTGTTTTACTTGTCTTGGAAGTCCACTGGGTTTCGACAACTCCGGGAATTTGGCGAGTATTCGGTGATATTTTGTGTTGCCATGTAGGTACCACTTTTATGTGTGCTGCGGTCTCACGCGGTCCGAGATGTCCACTGGTGCAGAAGTTTGTCAGACTGTCCACTAAACGTAGATGCTTCAGATCGACGAGCAATCTGTAATGCGCGAGAAAATCGGCGTCTATAATCGGTCGCGTCACATCGGCTACCACGAAACGCCATGTGAACTCGCGGCGTAACCCGAAATTGAGTGTCAATGTGACGTCACCATATGTTACAATCTCCGACCCGTTTGCGGCAAACAGCTTATAGTCTGTTGCTACGACTTTCCCTTGCATTGGGCTGCGGGGAAACACGCACAAATCCGCACCTGTGTCTACCAAATACTGTATTTGGGATTCGCGGTCTGTCACGCACAAGCGACGCGATTGGGGGTCCACGCGTCTACCGTTCGGCGTTCTTGTTTCCCGTTGCGTAACTACACGGCGGCGAATTTGTTGTTTAGCCGATGCAGACAAACGTGCTATGAGCTCTGCCTTGATTTTTTTGTACTTGCCTTGACTTGGTGATGAGTCAATAATGTCGCCGACTTCCTCAGCGATTTGTGGGTCCAGGTTAGCGACGATGTGGTGGAATTTGGTCTCGTCGTTTGTGATATTGCTGAGCGCGAATTGCGTCTCGATTTGCGAGAACCATCTTGCCGGATTCTTCTCCCAAAGTGGCGGCACTTTAATTCCTACGCGGCTCACGTACGCGTTGGATGTTCCGCTGCCTTCTGTCTTGTTTTCCATTGTATAATTCACGTCAGGCACTTTGTTAACTTAACGCGTTTTTGAGATCACGTCGGTGTTACCAATTTGTGGGGTTGTTAGATTAGAAATAACAAGTTCACGGTTTGTAACACGTTAAACATATTAATAAAGATATAACAACTGGGAAAGAATGTTCCACCAATACAGAAGTATGGACGGATGTTACGCGAAAGACGAGCGACAAGTAACTGCTGTGTTTCTCCACCGGACCTCTCGAGCTAGGTCTCGGGAGCAGGTTAATCTCTGACCATCCCTTTATTTGATTATAATTGGGCTCAGGTCAGAGGATACTTTAATGATTTTATTGGCATTGATTTGTTTATTGCTTTAATGCAAATGTCATTAAATTGTAATTGTAGGGATCACAGATGTAGGTAGGTGACCGGTGTCGGTGACCGCTACACTGCTTCTTGTTCGTTTTGAACTCGTAAGTTATTGACAGTAGTTATGAGACGTTTGCGTAAATCATCAATAGTAGGTATCCACAAATAGAAGTCCAAATGAAGTCAGGAGATCGTGGCGGTTATAGTACCGGCCCTCCTTGTCCAATTCCTTGGTAATGCTTGGAACGCTGTACATGGTACGGATATAATTGAGCCGCGTGTATGATACACAACACTGCTGCAATACGCCGTAGACGTCCTAGACGTCCACGATTCGATTTCAAAAAGAATTCCAAAGAATTTAAAGCCAGGAGATCGTGGCGGACCTGGTACTGGTCGTTCTAATCCAATCCCTTGGTATTAATACCTAGACCCGCTGTACATGGCGCGGATATAATTGAGTCTCGTTGATGAAATGCCACACTGCTGCAATACGCCGGGACGCCCTGGACCTCGATCTCTTTCACGATTCGATTGCAAATTTCCCGCGCTACGCCCGCGTTGCACTACACATGCATTTACAGAATACCGCGGTAGAAGTAGCTGCATTTTCACGTCACCATAAATTAAAACTCAATTTGTTGTCGATAATGGGAAATTAGAGGCCAAATTTCAAAGAAAACACCAAATTTTCTCAATTGTCGACGTTTTGTCACTTATCGTGACATCCTCATATACTATAAAATTTAATAAATTGAAAATTACATCGCAATTTATAAATAACCAACTAAAATATTAAAAAAGTGTGTTTAAAACATTACAATAAAATGACTACAACAATATATATTATATATTATATATTATATATTATATATTATATATTATATATTATATATTATATATTATATATTATATATTATATATTATATATTATATATTATATATTATATATTATATATTATATATAATATATTATATATTATATTATATTATACAGGGTGTCCGGAAAAGACGTGTACAACGAAAGACCACAGACTCCTGGGTTCAAAATAAGCCGATTTAGCCCAATTTACTTATTTCCAAAATTGCTTCGTTTCGCCGCTAGGGAGCGCCAAAGTTCGCGAAAAATTTTTGTTTATTCCGAATATCTCGAAAACGACTTGATCGATGTTAACCATTTTTGGGCTACGCAGTTATAAGTCTAACCGACACTTTTTGACATTATTTAAAATCTTTTGCAGTCATTAGAAATATAAGAAAAATCATGTATCATGCAAATATAAGCACATATTTTTTTAACCCCCTGTACAATTACTCTCAGTTTTTCGAGTTTTTCTATTAGTAGCTGACTTTATTTATAAACTTTTTTTATACTTTAAGAATTTTGAATAGATGAGTAGTTTAGGCAGAAAAAATATTTTTCGTATGTCAACAATATCAGCATTCGTTCTGCAACAAATAACGAAAATTCCAAAATTCATTTATATTCTATTTAATAAATACGAGATAATAAGATTAATATAGCAAATAAAAAAAGTTATGATCTCTTTACAATAAATGCTCAGTGACCACCTTTTCTCGTACGCAATAAGTAATCCGTTTTACGGTTTTACGAAGTTGTAGTGCTCTCCATGGATTACCTCGTAAAATGTTAACTGCGTCTTGGATTCACCTAAAAAAATCCTCTTTATTATTAACTGCGTAGGCATATACTTTACAAAAAATGATCGCTAGGAGGTAAGTCTGGTGCTCGAGGTGGCCATTTTATAGGAGCATCGTTTTCTCTTCCAATCCGCCTGTTAGGATACAGATTATGTAAATACTGACTAACGGGTATTGTAAAATGGGGGGTGCACCATCGAGCATAAACCATATGTTACGACGAAGTAGTAACGGTAAATCGTCAAATAAATTAAGTAAAATATTTAAATAGTTGACCCCATTTAATCGATGTGGAAACACAACCGGGCCAATAATAAAGTTGTCTATAATTTCCGTCCACACGTTTACTCTGAATTCATATTGAAAATGTCTTATCTTCAGTACAGTGTGGATTTTCATCAGTATAAACGTGTTTGTTATGGATATTAATAATTCCTGACCTAGCAAAATATGCTTCATCTGTAAATAAAATGTTTTGCTGCTGAAATTAATATCATGGACTCTTTGATCTTGTATAAAATTACACAATGCTAAACGTTTTTCAGGGTCAATTGGTTGATGAACCGGTCATAAACCGATTGTGGTACGGATGTAGTTACTGCTCCTTCAAAACATCATGAACTATGGTTTTGGTATCCCTATTTCTTGTCCAATGCGCCTTGCACCAATTTTTGGGTTCTCTTCTATCTTATCTACGATTTGTTCCTGCACCTTTATAGTTTTCGTGGTACGTTGACGCCCTTGAACCGTATTCATTTGGTTGAAGAACCAAATTTGCGAAGTCGCCTTTCGATGTTGGCAAAAGTTTGATGATTTGACACTCGTCGATGAGGGAATCTGTCCATGTAGACCCTAACACTTTTGCGGCTGTTATCTTGACAAACTCCATAAACCAAAAGCATATCTACTTGTTCGGAATATGTATTGAAGTTGATACTTAAAATATCAGAGCGTACTTCTGGTACTCCGTTATTTGTTGCAGAACGAATGCTGATATTGTTGACATACGAAAAATAGTTTTTCTGCCTAAACTACTCATCTGTTCAAAATTATGAAAGTGTAAAAAAGTTTCTAAATAAAGTCAACTACTAATAGAAACAAACTGAGAGTAATTGTACAGGGGTTAAAAAATATGTGCTTATATTTGCATGATACATGATTTTCTTATATTTCTAATGACTGCAAAAGATTTTAAATAATGTCAAAAAGTGTCGGTTAGACTTATAACTACGTAGCCCAAAATGGTTAACATCGATCAAGTCGTTTTCGAGATATTCGGAATAAACAAAAAATTTTCGCGAACTTTGGCGCTCCCTAGCGGCGAAACGAAGCAATTTTGGAAATAAGTAAATTGGGCTAAATCGGCTTATTTTATACCCAGGAGTCTGTGGTCTTCCGTTGTACACGTATTTTCCGGACACCCTGTATATTATATATTATATATTATATATTATATATTATATATTATATATTATATATTATATATTATATATTATATATTATATATTATATATTATATATTATATATTATATATTATATATTATATATTATATATTATATATTATATATTATATATTATATATCATATATTATATATTATATATTATATATTATATATTATATATTATATATTATATATTATATATTATATATTATATATTATATATTATATATTATATATTATATATTATATATTGTATATTATATATTATATATTGTTGTAGTCATTTTATTGTAATGTTTTAAACACACTTTTTTAATATTTTAATGTTAAGTTGGTCATTTATAAATTGCGATGTAATTTTGAATTTATTAAATTTTATAGTGTCCTGAGGATGTCACGATAAATGACGAAACGTGGACAATTGAGAAAATTTGGTGTTTTCTTGGAAATTTGGCCTCTAATTTCCCACTATCGACAAAAAATTAAACAAAAATAAGGCTGCTAATCATCATTAGTTAGAACATAAATTAAAACGATATTTTTAAACTCCGAGTTATGAATCACCCTGTATACAGAAGATCTCAAAAGCTTCATACATCCTGTTAAATTAATTAAGTATTATTATTGTTGTGTTCAATACAATTATCTTAAGTTATCCTTTGGTACTATATAAAATATTTACATTTAAATCACATTTAATCTTGCAATAGGAAGATTATCAAGGCGATTTATTATTTGCCAATGAAACTGAAATGGTTTTATGATATTCTTTGCCAAAAAGGTAAGTCGGCTTTCTTGGATTATTAGTTTGATTGGTCTCTAACTTAAAACAGGTATATAAAAGTTGTACAGTTTTAATCTTATGTAAATACTTACACTTTATTATAAGTCTTACACCGGGCTACTGTTAAGTTTACATTAATAATTTACTTGAGGACCGATATGGTGAGAGGTAAATAAACGATCCGAAATAAATCCACAATACATAGGATGATGTAAAATTTAATTTTATTTTGATTTGTGATAAGGCTAATTAATATGTTAAGGAATATACAGGGTGATTCAGAACTTATCTAAAAAATATATTTCAATATACAGGAGACTCTTACAAATGCAATTTTGTAAAAATAAATCGAAAAGAGCAATTCCAAAATTATTTAAAAATACGCTTCTGCACGGCACTGGAAAGTGGTGCTCTGTAAAACCTGATAAAACGGTAAAGCACGCAAACGGTGACCAGACAAAAAATGGAAAGAAATTCCCAAGGATAGAAATAAATAACATTTTATAACACCTATTTTATACAGCAAATTCAACTTCTTTTGCCGCGATTGTTATTAATTATGAATAGAATTAATTTGTGGTTTTAATTAATAAAATAGTTTAATATACCTGATGTTACACGAAAATTTTGGACCCGTCTTATCCAGTTTCTACAAACTAACAAGAATGTTTCTGCTACTTCCGTTTTGAAATCTTAAGTTATTGACAGCAACTATGAGACGTTTGCGTAAATCATCAATAGTAGGTATCCACAAATAGAAGTCCAAATGATTTAAAGCCAGGAGATCGTGGCGGCCATAGTACCAGCCCTCAGGGGGTCGCCTGGCCCGAGTTGACCGACTGGGAGGTCGATCTTTCAAGTTAAGCAACGTAGACGCAGGCCGGAATTTGGATGGGTGACCAAACTTGGGCTGAGACTTTAGTCCGCCCGAGGTCTGGGGTCTGGCCGCTCACCATGTTCCGCCGTTGAAAGAAGAACTCTCTTAGTTTGGAGGATGTACAAAGGGCCCAAGGGCCTAAGTGCTGCACTGGAAAGCAATTTCCGCTGCACCTCCACACAATTACATACATACATACAGTACCAGCCCTCCTTGTCCAATTCCTTGGTAATGCTTGGACACGCTGTACATGGTACGGATATAATTTAGCCGCGTGTTTGATACACAACCCTGCTGCAATACGCCGTGGACGTCCTAGACCTCCACGATTCGATTTCAAATTTCCCTCGCGTTGCACTCACTGCACACCGCGGTAAAAGCAGCTGCATTTGCCACATGTTTACTGGAACATCGTCCTGCGAAAGCATTTTCACATCGCCACAAATTGAAACGGTATCCATCAACTCCGAGTTGCTATACATGTAAGCCATTTTTGACATTTGAAACACTAATGTAAAGAAAAAAACTTAATTCCTATAAAAAGTAATCGGATTTCAATATTCGGAATCGCCTAATTAGAGACTATAATAGCCCAGCGATGAAAAGGTTGATTATTCTACAACTTTAATAATTTTTTATTTGGAAACTATAAGGATTTTACAATTTTTTTTTCAATACTGACTCCATTTTTCTTTACGCATCTATTCCTACATTTTTTTACTCCCTGTATACAGGACGATATAGAATGATGTTAATATATAACTTTAATTATTTTTTAATAACTAATTAAAAACTATGATTCACATCCCATCCTTGAAGGATCGTGCACCCTCTTGCAAAAATGTGCAAAGTAGACAAAATACATCATTTTTATGTGAGCATTTAGCTCCAAAAGAGTTGAGAGAGAGTGTTGAAAATATAACTGATGTAGTTCTTCACCTTTGGAATCTTAAATTCTAATAGGAAGTGGTAAATTTCTGACCGTTACTAATCTACCACGGATTTTCAGATGTCAAACGAGTAAGTCATTTATAGACACAGACACTGTATAAATATTTGAAAATAACTTTAGTGATGCCGCGTGTTTAGATTAAAGCTATAAAATTTTCTTGGAAAATAGATCTGATTTCTGAAAGATGTAATAGGGTAATTATACATATATATAGATCTGATTTCTGAAAGATGTAGTAGGGTAATTATACATAATTAATCTAAATAAAATTATTTCGATAAATAAAACATTTGACAAGTACTCATTTGTTGCTTATATTTGAATTTGTATTTGTTTTGTATTGTTGATGTAAATGAAGTTTTCTACATCTCAACTCATATACGGTTGGTCCACGGGTTACTGTCCAGAGAGGTCAAAATTTATAAATTTGATCTTTGCCCCCATAGAATTTATCAAAATAGTCGTATTACCATAGATAGGCCTATATTTTGATGTACCTGAACGGTTGAGAAAACAATAAAATGCTCGAACTAAAAAATTATTCATTATCTTTTCCACAGACACGTACTGACGTACACACAGGTTCAGTCATTTTTCAACTTATCTGTAATAGTAGGTATTGCATTTGATCTAGTAGTTTTGGAAATAAAAGATAAATTCATCATAGACAAGGCCACATTTATGGCAGGGAATTTGAAAAAATCTCAATATCTATTATTTTAAAATGAAATTAATATGAAACGAACTTGAAATTTGTTCCAGTTTTTTTTTATTATTAAACAATTTTTTAATATGAAAATGTTTTTTACTGAATTAGAAAGGTATTTTAAGCTAATATAAATCAAATCTCCTACAATTCCTATCAATGAAGTCATAATATGTATGTTCTCTGATACCAAACATCTAGGTATGCTAATAAACATTTCCACAGACAAGGCTCTATTCAATAATTATCTAAAGAAATTAATCTGTCTAAATTTACTAACCTGATTTAATGAAAACACTCTATAAATATCTAATTTCACTTTTGGCAGTGGGAACACGACAATTCAACCACAAAGTGAAGTTAGATATTTATAGAGTGTTTTCATTAAAGCAGGTTAGTAAATTTAGATAGATTAATTTCTTTAGATAATTATTAAATATAGCTTTGTCTGTGGAATTGTTTATTAGCATACCTAGATGTTTGGTATCAGAAAATATACATATGACTTCATTGATAGGAATTGTAGGAGATTTGATTTATATTAGCTTAAAATACCTTTATATTTCAGTAAAAAATGTTACAAAAGCTAATAATAAGGAATATATGGGTAGATATTGTGGGTGTAATTCAACGCTGGTTGGGGCTTTTGTCCAGAGAGTAGTTAGTTTCACAGTTATTAATACCTAAAAATATATATGAAAATGTTTTTTGTAAAATTAAAAATAAAACATCTTCCCCTTTAACTATTCAATATATATATTTTCTTCTTTTTCAAAGTACTCCATATTTGTGAACTTTGAATCTATGTGATTATTTCGAAAAACTAAAATTTTTATCTTGAATGACAGCCAACAATAACAAAAATAAGAAACTTTTCCTCTCCGGAAATAATTCGTAGACACACCGTATATACAGGTCCCATTTTATATGATTACTTTCGATTGGAAATTAATATTCTCTATTATTTTTTATATCATTAACGATATACGACAAGTAAAATTGAAATATACATGTGGGTTATAATAGCACTTCAGAATACCTATAATTAATTAAATGTTTCTGAAAAATATCTTGAAATTTAGTTAGTACAATATCTTATTTGTAGCTCGCTAGAACTTAAAACGTTTGTTAATTTGCAAACACGGAATTCCAGGAAACAACTACTCTGCGGGTTAATGCCCCGACCAGCATTGAATTACACCTGGAAAACCTATAGCAACAGCTAGAGTCATTCGTCAGAAGCCCACCAGACATATACCGGTTTCGAGCTTATTAGCTCTCATCAGTATGCCATAGGTGAGGTATCCGAACGGTGTAGAACTAACTACATCTATCGGCCGTTCTCTACTCCATGCCGGACTGAAAATGTCACAGGCACGAAGCGTTCTACATGCAGTAGACACTAGCTGTTGCTATAGGTTTTCCAGGTGTAATTCAATGCTGGTCGGGGCATTAACCCGCAGAGTAGTTGTTTCCTGGAATTCCGTGTTTGCAAAATATCGTTTCTCGCCAATCGCGATAAAGGTCGACAGCTTTCAATGGTGTCTACTGCATGTAGAACGCTTCGTGCCTGTGACATTTTCAGTCCGGCATGGAGTAGCGAACGGCCGATAGATGTAGTTAGTTCTACACCGCGTACTCGTTTGTTAATTTGTCGGTAACCGTTTAGTAAGGGAGGCATTGTACTTTTTCTTATTTTAATGGAACGTTCTGCACATTTTTAAATTATTTGACTATTTATTTACTGCATTCTTGATTTCTTTTTCGGCGTTATTAAATTTCATTTCAGTGACGTTTGTCTACAAAATTGATAATAACTCCGAGATGTGAAATATTCACTATTATACTGAACAAAATGTGTTTTATCTTTTTTGTTATAAAATTTATCTCGAACATTTAAGAAAGTTCAAACAATAGCTTTTACATTTTACAAACTTTATTAATAAATTAGTTTTTAATATTGATTTGATTGATTTTTTATCGTAAGATGAGAAATTGCATGCTTCTACTAACTATTGAAATTGCTATACTTAGTTTGTATTTTAGTTCTATGTTCGGTCAAATCATTTTGTTTTATTGTTACCTACTGAAGTGAAATTAAAAAGTATCCTAAACGAATAAATACAAAATACAGTGAAAATAATTGAATTTTGAAATTTTTTGTAGGCTATTGTTTTTAATGTCAAAAAATACAGGTGAAAATCAATTTTATTATATATACTTAGTGCTTTTGACGTTTTCACGGCCCGTGCTATTATTTGATCTACTATAATTTTCTGTGTGGTTATACCGTAACCTAGGTAACTGGTCAATCCTGCAACATAGTTAATGTGCACATTTCCTAACCTTAGCTGGAAATCTGCCCTTAAGCGGACTCGCTATCAGTATTTCTAGGCTCGCCCATACAGTATGCGCCAAAAGTAGGGAATAAATTCAATAAAAACGAAACAATAATTTTTTGGGAAAAATCCTCGAACAGGTCGATTTTTAATTTAAAAAATACATATTTTAGCGTAAAATGCGATTTTCAAATGTCATTTGTTTTCGAGTAATGACGTCATCGATTTTTTTTTAATGGCAACACCATATTTTGTTTCTTGATTATGAAAGATCGTTTAATTCTCAGACAGTACTAAAATTTTGCCCTGTTACATAGGAAAGTTTTCGAGTAAATGACGATTGAATGTTAGAAAACGTAAATAACAACACATACTAAATTAACAATTCTGAGGTATGTAAAATAAAATACAATTGATTAAATTTTATACTTAAATTAAATGTTCGAATTGCCATCCACCAACTTCTTGACAATGCACAAGTCTGTGAAGAAATTCTTCTTGCACATTATGAATGATTTCTGGGGTAACTCTGCGTATTTCGTCCCGAATGCGATTTTGAAGTTCTTCTGAATTATGTGGTTTATTAATGTACACTTTTGACAATTCGAACATTTAATTTAAGTATAAAATTTAATCAATTGTATTTTATTTTACATACCTCAGAATTGTTACTTTTTTATGGATAAAATTTACGTTTTCTAACATTCAATCGTCATTTACTCGAAAACTTTCTTATGTAAGAGGGCAAAATTTTAGTACTGTCTAATAGAGAATTAAACGACCTTTCAGAATCAAGGAAAAAAATATGGTGTTGCCATTTAAAAAAAATCGATGACGTCATTACTCGAAAACAAATGACATTTGAAAATCGCATTTTACGCCAAATATGTATTTTTACTTTATCTTTACTTTTACTAACTTAAAAAATAATTGTTTCGTTTTTATTGATTTTATTCCATACTTTTGGCGCATACTGTATATTGATTTCGGTTCCTGTTGTTGGTATTGCGGCTGATATTGCAACCACTCCTCCGATAAAGGTGATCTTCTGAGATGTCCCATAGTAGCCTCTGCAACTGGTCCCATTCCATATTTCTAAACAGATAGCCGCTCTTCACTGCACAAAAGAAAATAATGTTTGTGAATATCCCAATATGCGTATGTATTACTATTCCAGTATCCTATGGAAATCTTGGAAAACAAATTATATAAAATCAATTAAAATTTATTTCTATAACTACATGTAGGGTAGTATGCAACCTTAAAGAGTACATATTTGTTTTTTTCCTACAATTCTTATTAATAAAGGCATATGTATGTTCTTTGATACTAAATAATTTCATAGCCAATATTGGATTTAATAAATATCTACATTTACTAATGGAAAAGACATATCTGGACTAATGTACTCATTAAATGTATAAAATACCGTTGAATGTGGCTACTATTTTTAATAAGGAAATTCCATTCAGAATTTTATTTTGAGCGATCATTTATTCTTTCAAAAAGTATTTCTTAAATATATTTTTATCTTAAATTTAGGACATTCCTCGTTGATAATTTTACGTTTCAAGTTATGTGTAGGTAATTCAGATAGATATATTGATCAACGTTGAATTGCAGGATATTGCACAATAATATGTAAATTGTGGAGGGGTGTTTCTTTACTCACATTCTAGAAAATTTTGTTATATAAAAATTTGCTCTTGAGGTTATCATATTTGAGAAACAAAAGATTAACATTAAAAAAAAAGTATATACTATACAAATAAAATGGTATTTAATGTTACAAAATATTATGTCTCAACTGAAAGGAAACTTTGCAGTTTACATTTTCGTAAAAAAATATGACAGGCCACTAATTTCCATGTTCTTAGTATTTGTCGCAAAACATGGATATAATGGTACATTATAAAATGTTGTAAACATGATACGTATAAATAAGCAAATTCAGAATTACTTAATCGATTCTACAAACGTGTCTGTGCCTCAAAAAGCTTCTTGATTTCAAATTTTAAACATTAGCGTACCATAATCTTTAAAATGGGTTCGAATAGCAAATATTATTAACTTTGGACGAGGAGTGCTCCGATACACCGTATCTATCACATTATCTATTTCATATTATTTTATCTTTTTGAGATTTATTGGTTGCCTTCAGTACGCAGTAACGATCATTGAGCAACTAGTTATCAACTTTGTATTTTTGGTCAGTGCCATGATGAACGACAGTTTCTATCATCACTCCTATATTTGGTCATTATTCGTTTTTCTAACTTATTACTATTCACAGAATTTTAGTGCTACCTACTTAGCAACTGTTCAGTTATCATTCTTATTAATTGTTAGTTAATATATCTATATATATTTTTTTGTTTGTTTGTTTTTGGTGAGCATTGTATATGTGTATTAGATATAGGTAATTTTAGATTTCTATAATTTAGCGCGCCTCGTAGGCAGATTTCAGCGGCTGTACGCTGTTGTCCTCTGGGTCATGGGGTTAAATTAAAATACCACGAAAAGGAAGATAAGTTTTTTGTGTGAGAACAAAAAGATAAGCTTTTCGAATAGCGAGTGAAAAGTGATATACTTTGCCATAGTTGTAATCTAATAATTTTCTTGAACCAGTGCCTACATTTTCGATTCAGTGCCGGCCGGCGACATCCAGAACTCCCAGAGCTCCAGACAAAGGACCTAACGCTAAGCTTCTGTTTTCTGCCGATCGCATTGTTTTAATACAGTTTATTGTTATCATAATCAAACAGCAACTAATAAGTGAATTATTAGTAAGAGATCAGTGTGCTGAAGGCGACCATTATTTCACACTTATTCGTACAAAATCACTTCATGAACACTATCATGTATTTACGTGCTTATTATTTGCGTTATAATATTATTTAATTAAATATTCCATTTTCTTTCCAAAATACGTTGAAATTAATTTTGGATGTTATTTGCAAGGATAGGCAATGAGAGAGGATTTTACCTAGTTTAACTAATTTTGCAACAAATACAATATGTTTTATATAACAATTACACCATTAAATTTTACAACTGATATTATGATTTGTATGCAGGTATAATATTCGTAATAACCGTACCAACCATTGTTAGAGAAAAGGGTTAAATCCTGCTTATTAATATTTTTATATGTACATAATTTTATTAGCCTATCGGCTTCTTAGGTAGCTGAATTTGTATACTTTCCTGGAAATCCCTAAAGCAATAAAATTTAAAGCACAGTTTGATGTTAGAATTTTAATATTTTAAACTGTGATTCCTAGTTAGTACAAAAACATAAGATTGCTGATCCTGAAAATTGTTAGTAGTTATAAATAAAAAAGGCCGTACTTTTGCCATTATTATATCCGAGTTTTACCTATCCTGGGATTGAATAAATTGACCTCTATCATTAATTAGAGCTTAGGTATTTATACTTTTATCTAATATATATAAATTTGCCACAAAGAATTTATATATTTTTTGAGAATTAAATATGTTATAGTGTTATTTCCGACTTACTGAATTGTATGATTGTTGAATTTCAGAGAAAAATAGTAATGACATACCTGCATAAACAGGGTGTCCCGTAATTCCATGTAAATATTAAAGGGGGGTATTCTATGGCCTAATTTAGGGGGGGCTCTCTTCTATATTTTTTTTCGATTTGAGCCCTCCCTGCATATATATTCGCGTTGGTGTGGTGAACCTAAAATTCGGTTTTCATTTTTGTTTTTCAAAAACGGCTCAATCTAAAATTTTTAAATTTGGTACGCATGTTGTACTGATGGAACTACGTTTTAGCAATACATTTTTATTTCCACCCTTCACTTCGAAGTGGTTGAAACAAACTACTCTTCCTGATGTTTTGGCCAGACCTTTTTTCTAGATGGCTAAATTAGGCGATAGAATACACCCCTTCAATATTTACGTGGAATTACGGGACACCCTGTATATAATCAATAACCACGATATACAGTTAGGTGTGAATGCACTCTGTTCTTTCCTATTTTGCATAAGATATTTTGCCTCCTTCCATGTTTTTGTTCTTCTTCGTCGGTCTGCTAGTTCTCATTCTGTTTAAATGTCCCCATCAGCTCAGTTGTTTTTTCTCTACGAACTGTAGTATTCGATTTGATATTCTTCTCTCACTAACTTGTTTCTAACTGTCTGTCCAGTCTAGTTATCCCCTTGGCCTTTCTTAAATACTTCATTTCCGCTGCTTGTACCTTATTATTTTTAGTTAGTACCCATGATTAACACCCATGTACAGTATCAGTCTGTAAATTGCTCTATATACCACCTTAATCATGTATTCTTTAATAATTTGAAGATAACTTATTTTTAAAATAAAATTAAAAGATTTTGCTTTGAAATGAAAGAAAAAAAAAATCAAATAAATTGATCTAATTTAAAAAAATACTCACTATCGTCGAAATTTTAGGATTTTAAAGATACTCTTTTGCAGTGTCTCTACTGTACAGGAAGATACAGCGATACGCACATTTAGTGAATTATTATTAAAGATATTTGCTGTATTGTGGTATTTTTCTAAAATCTGATTTAATTTTGACATGTATGTCTACAGGATAATTCGCAGAATAGTCGTCACAGAACAGGTGCATCCAAATATTTATATGATTCATTAAAAAAAAAATTATGAAGTGGAATTATTTTAAAAAATGCAGCAATATTATTGTCCACTCACATATCGTCAAACATCCGCCGGTATATCGTACTCTCTCGGTTTTTTTTTTCAATTCGAAATATATGCATAATAGATTGTGGGCGTCTTTGAATATCATGCCGTTTAGATGATTGTAGGTATATCACGTCGACAAGTGAAACAATTTTTTTCATATACTTTCAGGTATTAACAATATTCTGTGAAACTAACTACTCAGTGGACAAAAGCCCCAACCTGCGTTGAATTACACCCACAATATCTACCCATATATTCCTTATTATTATCTTTTGCAACATTTTTTACTGTTTAAGAAAGGTATTTTAAGCTAATATATATCAAATCTCCTACAATTCCTATCAATGAAGTCATATGTATGTTCTCTGATACCAAACATCTAGGTATGCTAATGAACATCCACAGACAAAGCTCTACCTATTCAATAATAATTATCTAAAGAATTTAATCTATTTACTAACCTGGTTTAATGGAAACATTCTATATATATTAACCTCTGGAGTGGGAACACGAAATTCAACCACAGTAGATGAGATCTGACCTATTTCTGCATTTTTAGGATTGCTTCATCAGGTGGCCTCCTTTAACTTGATTCAAATATTTAACTATAAAAATTATTATACCAATAAATTAAAATTATTTGAAATTAAATGTCGACAGTGTCAAAATGAAATTAAATGTCGGCAATGTTTATTGTGGTTGAATTTCGAGTTCCCACTCCAGAGGTTAATATATATAGTGTTTCCATTAAATCAGGTTAGTAAATAGATTAAATTCTTTAGATAATTATTATTGAATAGGTAGAGGTTTGTCTGTGGATGTTCATTAGCATACCTAGATGTTTGGTATCAAACAACATACATATGACTTCATTGATAGGAATTGTAGGAGATTTGATATACAGGGTGGGCCAATAGTGTGTGGACGGAAGATTGTGGTTATACTGATATATATTTTTAAAATCTGTTGTTGGTGAGGGGTGGGGGGTAGTTAGAGCTACAAACTAAAAATATTTTTACTGGAATTCCTAGACATATACGGGGTGATTCATATCATAGTTACATTTTTTTAAATGCAACCCCCTGTATATTATTGCATATTTGGATTCCTCGGTCAATTCTACTGTGATTTCATGTACCATACTTGGTGCCTAAAACGTACCGTTTGGACGTTATTCGATATTTTGTCAAAAAGTTGATGTCTAGAAACAGTTGAATATCAGAGGTGAGCGGCAACATAGGAGGCTGTGATTGGGGGAAATTATTGACCACCCTCCATACTACCAAGAGCTACAAAGTCAATTATGAACTCTGTTTGTTATGGCTGATATCGTCGCTCTAATTTTGAAAATTTCAATCATGGATAACTTGATTTTTTTAAATGGAACCCACATATTTTTCACGTCACCAGATAACACATTTCATTACCTTTCACCCGATATAAAGTTATCTGTATTTATCTCTAATCCTTTTCTTCTAATCCGCAATTACTTTTTACTATGATGGATTTATGCAAACCAATTAATGTAAACTAAATTCAAAAATAAGTAAATAAATATTATGGCTGCATTTATTCATACAAATTAATAATAAGTGATTTTTTATTAAAAATTTCTTTGTTTATTTAGTTTAATTCTCCATAATTTCACATTTAGTTTTCTCAAACACTCGGAAGTAAAGTTGGCCATGGAAAACAAACAGTAGGTTTCATTATAATTATTTATTAAATAGTAACACAAATAAATGAACAAGAATTACAAACAACTTCACAAAAACTACAGTGGTTTAGTAAATAAACAGTAAATGACAACATAACTTCAAAGTAAATGTTCAAAGTGACGACCTTCTTGTTGAATACAAATGTGAATTCTTCGGCGAAAAGAATCTTGAACTCTCATTAACATTTCTGGGGTGATAGTTGTCAAAAAAAAATTCTAATTCTGATTTTCATATTTTCAGCTGTCGTTGGTTGTTCAATATACACTTTTTCCTTAACATACCCGCAAAACAAAAATCAAGGGGAGTTATGTCCGGAGATCTCGCTGGCCAACGTATTGGCCCATCCCTTCCTATCCAGTTTTGATGAAATACATCATTAAGCCATGTAGTCACAACACGGGCACGGTGAGGAGGTGCCCCATCTTGCTTGCAGCTGAAAGTACATATCTCTAATTTGAGCTAGCGGTACATCTTCTACAAGATCAAATAAATGGTGGTTTAAAAAATTGACGTACATGTTGGAATTTAGAACACCATAAAAAAAATGGGCCAACAATGCGTGTGTCTAATATTCCTGCCCAAACATTAACTGTCCATCTCTCCTGAGAATGTACGTTGAAATGGTGTGGATTTTCGTCCGAGTAATAATGAAAATTGTGTCTGTTTACGAATCCGTTGCGATGAAAAGTACACTCGTCGGTAAACAAAATTTTATGTGAAAATTCAAATTTTCATTCAAGTTTTGCTCTACCCAATTGCAAAAATTCATTCTATTTAGGAAATCTGCCTCTTTAAGCTCTTGATGCATTTGGATATGATAGGGATGGAATTTATATTTTGATATTATTCTCCTAACAGAAGTTCTACTTATTTCAAAATCTGTTTCAAGTTGTCGGGTACTCACATGGGGATTTTCTACTAAAGCGGCCAAAATATTAAATTCGTTATCTGGAGTTATCACAGATTTCCTTCTATTTTGGTTTTGAGTGTAGCAAACACTTCCTGTAGCATTAAACCTTTCCAAAAGCTTTTTAAAAGTTTCTTCTCTTGGATGGCGCTCACGATCAGGATATCTTGCTTTGTATTCTCGACTTGCCAATAACGGATTTTTGAAGCATTCTCCAAGGATAAAAACCATATCGATCATTTCATTTTGACTATAATTTGCCATTGTTAGTAACTTAATTTAACAACAAGAACCAAAAAGTATAGAGAAGAAATAATTACTGTCAAAGTGAAGTTAAGGTGACAGAACTTTATTGTTTGTTTTTCATGGCCAACTTTACTTCCGAGTGTTTGAAAAAACTAAATGTGAAATTATGAAGACCATTTGAATTAAACCAAATAAACAAAGTCATTTTTAATAAACCCACTTTATCACTTTAATTATTAATTCGTATGAATAAATGCTGCCATAATATTTATTTATTTATTTTTGAATTTAGTTTACATTAATTGGTTTGCATAAATCCATCATAGTAAAAAGTAATTGCGGATTAGAAGAAAAGGATTAGAGATAAATACAGATAATTTTATATCGGGTGAAAGGTAATGAAATGTGTTATCTGGTGACGTGAAAAATATGTGGGTTCCATTTAAAAAATCAAGTTATCCATGATTGAAGTTTTCAAAATTAGAGCGACGATATCAGCCATAACAAACAGAGTTCAAAATTGACTTTCTAGCTCTTGGTAGTATGGAGGGTGGTCAATAATTTCCCCCAATCACAGCCTCCTATGTTGCCGCTCACCTCTGATATTCAACTGTTTCTAGACATCAACTTTTTGACAAAATATCGAATAACGTCCAAACGGTACGTTGTAGGCACCAAGTATGGTACATGAAATCACACTAGAACTGACCGAGGAATCCAAATATGCAATAATATACAGGGGGTTCCATTTAAAAAAATGTAACTTTGATATGAATCACCCTGCCTAGAAATTCCAGTAAAAATATTTTTAGTTTGTAGCTCTTACTACCCCCCACCCCCCACCAACAACAGATTTTAAAAATATATATCAGTATAACCACAATCTTCCGTCCACACACTATTGGCCCACCCTGTATATTAGCTTAAAATACCTTTCTTAAACAGTAAAAACAGTGAAACAATATTTTGTTTATCTCCGTTTTAATACATTATAGTAATAGTGACTTTAAATTTACTAAATATGAAAAATTCTATGCATCTTATAAAAAAACGTGAGTGAATTTTGAAATATGAATGAAAAAAATATATATCGGTAAGAAATAGACTTCAAACAGAGCTGTTCGTTTCTAAAGGAATAAAAATAAGTCTAAAGCAAAAATCACATTGTACAAAACGATATTTCAAACTGTTATTCAAAATAGTGATTTACAAATTTTTACTATTCCTAAATAAAAACATTGTATATAATACTTCAGCAATTAAGTTTTGCTACTAAGAGTTATCTTTCACATATTATAGCGGCATGTTTATCAAACAGCGATTTTTATAAAATAATTTCTAATAATTCAAGTATCTTTATAAATTTCGTAAATTTCAACTGTTTGTTCAGTACTGATTGAGAATTAAAATCAAGTATAGAAAAATGTTGATAATAGCGGAAAACGTTTCGTTATTCATTAGATTTTAACATTGAGAAAATAATTCTGGGCAGTACTAATATGCCAAATATTCCTCAAAATTTCTGATACAGCAGTTGAATGCAAAATAATTTTAAGAGATTAATTCGTATTTTAAGAAAAAAATAATGGATTTTTGTTTTTTATAATTTATATTTTCATTCAATAGCGTCAAACAAATCGTAAAAGTATATCAGAATTTAATATGTTATATTTTATTTAAATTCAGTGAGTTTGCTATCAGTGTCACGCAAAAGTTATGTAATATTACTTATAAACGCAATCTGTGCTCAACTATTTCTGAGAATTAAGTCGCATTATCCCTTTCCAGTAATTCATTTAAATAAACTAGTACGCGTAAAATAGAGACCTAAACACAATTCAAATATTATGATAATGATTTATTTTATCAAGTGTTTCATAAAATCTTATTCAAACGAATCGACAATGTAAATTTTCAATACTATTCTAGATTCTTTATTTATCCAAATTTTCAACTATTTCGGTAGAAAACGTGCAATAGCGACGTTGCATAAAATTTTCAGCATCATCACTGAAGATTACAAGGTGATTTTAACAGTGGAGTATTAAGTTTAACTGATGGTAGTAGGCATGAAACTAAATTATTTTATAAAAAATGCTTATATATATACATATTAATAACACAGATAACCAAATTTTTAAGTTATTGCAAATTTTGAAGCCGACTCTGTAACCCTAATAGGCCAAGCATCTTGCGCGCGCAGTCTTTCTTGATTGTCATGCTTCTTTTAATGCTAACCTTAAAATTCCAAACCAAAATACATACTCGTACGTCTTATCAACAAATTGTGTCATCGTTATCATCATTTTATAGTATTTTCTAGTGTGTGCGTAGTATCAGTTTCTGTTAACTAATTTGCTTGTTTGTGTATGTTTTGATAGCGTGCGGCGAATGTAATCAAAATTCGACGAAATGGACAGAAATTTCCTTATAGATATTATCATTCTGCACGACGATTAGTTTATTTAACACAACTAGCCCGGGATACAGACAAACTGCCGAAAGCGGATGTAATTTTAAACATTTATAAACAGGAAATCATCATAACATTTTCGATCTGAAACAAGAAACATTTTTTCTGCTAATAACTTTCGAACGGGTAAACCGATTCAGATGAAGTACTAACTGACTGAAAGTTAAAAGTGGGTAGCATCTGATATGGATTTAACTTTATCACTGTTTCTATAATCAACTTTAATTACTTATTTTAGCAATGCATGTAAATAAGGTCTTATGAAATATCGACCTTGCAAAATACAGACTTTAGTTAATGTTTCGTAGTCGTTTAATGTGAGCAATTTGCGGTCCGTGCAGTAAGTTTGACGTTTTCAATTTAATAATTTCGTGATGATTCAATGAAAAAGTGCAATAACGTCTACTGGAAAATCCATCTCATTTTGTGAATAATTAACGACTGTTTCTAACTTTTGTCGCACAATATATATGTCCAGGGAAGGGCCACGTATTCCGACACAGCAAAAAGCTTACTAGGGGAGTCGGGTACGGTAAATGGTTTTACTCATAGTTATTCATTCTGAGAAATTTTAATACATGACCCAGTGCCGACACAATCGCATGAGTAATATATCGATTTCGGATCCAATAATTTGCAGAAGCACGTACTTCTCATAATGAACAGAACTACTTTTTCTTACAATTGAAATAAATTTTATCTACCAATACATAGTATGTTTCATACTGTGAAACATACTGAAAACAAAGGATTGAATTGAGAAGTCCTTTTGAAGAATAATGTATTAAAATTGTATATAGATCGCTATAAATTCTACAAAGAAAACTAGTTCCTGTATGTATTTGATGTTTGTCTTCACATATATAGTACTATCATGTCCATGTCATGCCTAGAGGAGGGCCAATCTACTATCATCCTGCGTCAAACATTGAATGAAAAACTTATATAAATTAATATTTGTCAGTAACTTCTAAAGCTAATTATTTGACTTGTTTCTTTCGGATATAATATGAACTTGAAAAATAGGAATGATATCCTGACATGTTTGAGATAGTAGATATCACATTATTTATTTACTATTCATCTATTTCTGATGCAAGATGACAAAATTTGTATTAATTTAACTGATTTGTGGAAATTTCAATTTGTGAAAAATTTGTTAAAGGCCAGTTTCTTTGTCCAAATTATTAGTAAAACAGTTACCGTTTAAGTACTCCTAATTTTTAAATATTCATTTGCAATCGTCGCTATATCAGACAAATTTTATAGCTTTAAAAAATCCCAACTAATTTCTGAGTAAAATGAGACTAGTCTATTTTTAGATATTATGCTGAGCAACTATTATTTGCAGGTAAATGATGAGAACTCTTTTCCTAAATCAAAGTCACATACTGTAAAAAGCAAATAACCAGCAAAATAAAAAATATATATTTTGCTATATTACGTAATTCATTTAATTAACATCAATATTTTTTTTCAATGTTAACGACGATGTGGGATTTGTAAAATATTTGTAATGACAAGTGGTACGAATAAATTGAAAAAAGAAAAAAAAATGTCAGTTATTGTTTTCCTTGTCTTTACAGCTTTAATATTTTCAGAGTAAAAGTGACGAAGTATCACAAAATTTAATTGATTATGTGGAACCAGGTACTGATCTTTCATAATCAACTATAGTATTTAATGAAGGTATACCTACATTTAATATTAATGCCCATTGTCATATGTTATACATACAACTGTAAAATTTAAAGAAACCAAATTGACCCTCATAGTACTCAAGTGCCAAATATTTTACAGCTTTAATTCTTAATAAAATTAACTTAATATGAAAATTATTCTAAAACAATATACCTACCATACCTATACGTAATGTGTTAGACAAAACCTCCTCTATAATTATCAAAAACATTTTTTCTAACACATTGCGTTTATGGTACATTAATTTAGCTATGTATCTGTAATATTAGAAATAATCTTATAATCCTGAGAAAGCTATCTAACAAAATATGTAAAAATGTACAGGGTATAACTAAATATTTGTTTTACTCTCAATTGAGAGATAATATCACTATGTCTTTAAACACTAATGAGCCACCAGCTACCGAAAATAATTTTTTTGGCATTTTATTAATCCACGTCAACTGTTAGAACTCTGTGCGGAATAAGTACACAATTTTTATTTTTTTTCTACGCAAATTGTGCCCGAAATAGGTCCAAATATCAATTATAGTCACATAAAAGTGACCGTCGTGCGCATTGTTTGAGAATGTGATAGAAATATAATATGTTCCTTCAATTTAATATTTAACGTTAAAATTTGTACTTTTAAAGAGTTTGGAAGTACAATGTAACAAAATTTTAATTATATTTTGACATGAAGTGTTTAACAAGTATTCTGTTCTTCTTCTTTTTTGACGGTTTCTTCATATAATCTCACGTTTTTTGAGTATACTTATTATTGTATTTTATTATTTTTCGCACAAATTTTTTTTTTATCTTTAGATGTCTTGATAGAGGAAATAAACATTTCCGAAAGCTCGGCAACAAACATAGAGTGTTATTTAATAATTTAGCCTTTATTACTGACTGCGTTCTCAATTAAATTTTATAGTTTTTTTCTTAATTAGTCAGTCAGTGCTTTGTACAGAGTGATTCAGAACTTATCTAAAAAAAATTGGGGATAGATACGTCATGAAAAATGGAAATCTCCTTACAGTTTCCGAATAAAAAATTATTTGTATTTTCAACGTAAATTGCTGGGCTACTGTAGTCTCTAGACAGGCGATTCCGAATATTGAAATCCTACTTTTTGTAGGTACCTACTAAAGTTTTTGTGATGCTAATCTTTACATTAGTTTTTCAAGTGTCAAAAATGGTCTACGTATATAGTTGCTATCTTTCTAATTTATGGTGTTGTGAAAATGCTTTAGCATAACGATTTCCAGGTAAACATGTGCCAATTGTAGCTACTTTTACCGCAGTGTGCAGTGAGTGCAAGTGTAGTACAACGCGAGGGAAATTTGAACCCAAATCGTGGAACAGATGGAAGTCCAGGGCGTCCACGGCGTATTGCAGCAGTGTGACATATCATACACGACGTTCAGTTATATCCATACCATGTATAGCGTGGCCAAGCATTAATACTAAGGGATTGGAGGAAGAAGACTGGTACCATAGCCGCCACGATCTCCTGACTTTAAATTATTTGTACTTCTTTTTGTGGGAATCGGGAAAACTGAATTAATAATTAATAACAAAATCAGTTGAATTTGCTATATAAAATATGTGTTATAAAATGTTATTTATCTTAGGAAGTTATTTCCATTTTTTGCCCGGTCGCCGCGCCGATTGCACGCTCTGCCGCCTTATCAGGTTTTACAGTGGATGAGTTTCCAGTGCCGTGCAGAAGTGTATTTTTAAATAATTTTCGAACTGCCCTTTTTGATATATTTTCAAAAAATTATATTTGTAATTCTATTTTAAAAAATGAGTATGCGTTTGTGTTTAAAAATTATAAAATAAATAAATATGCTATACAAAAAATATGCATAAATAAATATCAAGTAACTTGGCATTCATATGAAAAAAAGTGTATACAAAAATGATATAATCATGTATGTAAAACATTTTTGTTATATATGTAAATTCTGACAAGTTATTTCTTAGTGAAGTTGTCAAAAGATTAAGTTAAGATAAGGATGGCGTAAATCTCTTTGAACATGAAGATCATGACAAGTAAGCAAAAGCATCCCTCAGGGAACAATTAAATGTAAGCTAGACGTTAGAGGAGCGGTAGTAGCTTTAGGTGCGATTGGGTGTTGAGTTTTCGTAATCTTAAGTCAAGAAAAATGATTTACGCACGTTACAGAATTTATTGAAATATATAGCAATACTTATTTTTGTCATTTTATAGGAGACTGATTTTTCTTGAACTAATCTAAATAATTCTATTAGTCTGATTTGAATTTAGAAAAAATCTAAACGAAATGTTGGACAATATTTCCAATGACAAACATTATTAAAATTAGGATCATTCTACAAAATTTAAAATAATTTAAATTCTGTCTGAATATATTACGTAATGTGGAAACACTAGCACACGGTAAATGTCTTAAAGCCCATCGACAAATTTTCTACTTTTATGTTGTGGTTTACAGATTCCCAGTAACTACGAACTGAAAAATGAATCACGTTATTTTTTACATCATGTACCATCACAAGCTGTTATATAAAGGATTTATATACCTCAGATACCATGATATATATGAGTGATAAGTAATATTGCAAAATACTACAAAATATATTATATGAGTCACAAAGAATAAAGTCAAAACGTAGTTATAAAACATAAGAAAACAAAGCTAATTATAAGTTTTGAAAAAGTTTTGTTTCAAATGTTTGATATTTCAAACTGTAGTGGTTTGATTCTGATCATTTACTAGCAGGAAATCATTATACATATAGAGATCTGTTTATATTCTGATTATGGTCCTAAATTTCTGTTATATTTTATAACTATTTATTCTTAGAGATTCTACATTCTAGAGATATATTCTGATTTGCTAACAGATAATTTAGTTTAGTTAAAACAGAATATTTTGACATACGTATATGTGTTATAGTCAGATCTAGGTTGAAGACAAAATTTGGACTAGTTCCTAGTTAGGTATACAAAACCCCTCAAAATAATGTCTAGCTTAGAATATAATGACACATAAGGTGCTTATAGTCAAGTATGAAAATGTAGGCAGTATTTTTTTTAAATACCTAAATATATTTTCTAAACAGTTAAAATGTTCCAGGTCCTCAAACTCTGTCTCAATTCGTCACTAATTCATTAGTGTATTAATTTAGTGTTTAAAGTAAATGGCAATTACAAATCTAATGTAATAAAAATATATTTTTGACTTCAAAAACTTTAATACAAAAATGAAAATTAGATGTGAATAATAAAATAATAAAAATTAAATGTAATCTAAAAGAGCAATAAAATCTTCTATTTTTTTTCCAAAATTATTATTTTTTATACTTATATAGAATTGTACATATAAATAATTTTTAAACGAGTTTTGAAAAATTCTATGGGAATTCTTTCAATTTTTTTTAAATATAGGTGAATGCTTTCGTTGATTCCCACACAATTAATTTTTTATAAGGAAATTCATACACATAATCCCTATTTAAAGACCTGACACATTTTCCGGAACATTGATTGTACTTAACAAGTGGTTCTTTTAAAGGTCATAGAGCGATATTGATTCAAGTTCATTTACATTTCACCTAAAACAGAGTGAATTGGAGTTCATTTATTTTATAACAAGCTAAATTCAATTATCAGTGAATATTACCTATTATGAATTAAACTTACTTACAACCACACTGTTCACTTTATGGTTTAATTGAAAGATAAGGGGATGGATTACAATATTCTAGTAAACATTTTTATATTTCTTCCTTCAAAATAATTTCTAATAAATGTATTCCTTGAAATATTTGGTTTATTGTTCTACAAGTACATTTATTTATTAGATATATTGCATATATTTTAAGTTTAGGTACAAACAGATGATTTAGATTTGTTTTTTAATTTGCTTAACAACTTAGGTTAATCACTGTTAAGATGCCTTTATTTAATTCTCAATTGTCTTTTTATTTGTTATTCTTTATTTTAAACAGTTGCCATATACTTATTCAGGGTTTGATAAAATATGGATTTTAATTGACTACAAATCCTACATTGAAGTGTGGGTCCATTTCACTTTTTTATCATGTCACCAGATTGTTGTGTCTAAAACTCATTCGTCAAACGTTCTGCACCTACTTATGATATACATACAACCTCGTTCAACCCTATCAGAATTTTAAGACATGGGTTCACCCAAGCCAGTCCATACTCCCGAATAGTTTTTACCCCAGCACGTTCCCATTGATTTTATTATGAACGAGACTTCGAACAGCTGACGATGTACACAAGCCTTTAACCCATGTCCAAGTTTAACCTAATAAGGTAAGGGGGTTGCGATGTCAATTTTGATAGTTTAAAATGTCAGTTGTTATGGGTTTTTAGATAACTTGTAAATACAATTTTAACAATAATAATTAAGGAGTTTAAAGTAAGCGTAAAGAAATGTAAAAAGTACAGGGGCATTACCGTAACTGAGCAACTTGTTGATACATTTTTGGATTAAGGACACATCAAAATGCCAAATGTGGCGCGAAGTCAAAGACTGTAGAGGTGAGTGCAACTTCTTTAGCTTTTTTATTTAATTATATTTTGTGCATATTAATATTTATTGGAGATAACGTATAGTTATGATTTTTACACTTCTTTTGCAATTGCAAAGTTGTTAAGTCTCGTAGATAAATGCTTACCTACTTTCGATCATAATTTTAGTGTAACATGTTCAGAGTATTATATTGTAGGTATTAAATATTATTTTGAATATTTCTTATACTTACATAATAATATTTCATTAAATACAATAAATTAATATTTGATATATAGTGATTTTCCGGATTGTTATATCAAATAATAGTACCGGCCGTGAAAGCCTAAAAACCAATATAAATTGGTATGTAATATTTGACACTAAATTTTGATGGTGTATATTTAAAACATTTTTTTTCTTGTGTAGGTACTATCTTAAAATGTAAAATATATGTACCTAAAAAGCAACTTACTGACATCCAGTTTTATTCCATATTTTATTCATCTCGTGTTTGAGATAATAAAATAAGAACTATTTTTTACTTAAATACATTTATCAAAATATCATAAATGCGATAAGTTAATTCAACTTTGATTTATAATACAGAAAATAGACATTAAACAATATCATATGACAATTTACTAGCCATATCTCCAGGGTGATCAGAAACTAGTGGTCAAAAATGAGGGCATACAGGGGTCAATATAATCTCAGTACTTTATATATATTTTTGTCCTATCTGGCTTTCTTACGGATGTGCTGGGCTTCTTGTAGTTTCTAAACCTTTACTTTGGTAACCTCAAAATTTTGGTGATATAGTAGCTGATGGTAATACGACTTCCACTATTTAAATTGGAATTGGATATGCTTCTTCATTACAGAGGTACGGTCAAATAAAGTTTTAAAATGTGTGCAATGCTGACGATGTTTCCAAATTTGACATTTTACCTTGTTTTATTCGGTATCTTTTACCATTTTCGAGATAAGCGCATATTTAATGATGTATATAGTAATAATTTATTAATAATGAAGTTAGTATTTTTAGTAAAAAAAAAAAATAAATAAATAACTCGGAAGTGCTCATATTAACTTCATTATTAATAAGTTATTATAAGATACATCAGTAAATAAGTGTATATTTCGAAAATGTAAAAGATAACGAATAAAACAAGGTATAGTTTTTTGTAACAAAGCGATAGATGAATCGAACTGCGATCGCAAAATGTTAAATTTAGCAAAGCGTCAAATTTGTATAAATTTTAAAACTCAATTTTAACCGCACCTGTATAATGAAGCATGTCTAGGTTGTCAAGGTAGCGGTTTAGAAATTATGACTGAAATTCAATATTTAACTTCTTACTAGGAAGCCCGGTATATTCGCAAGGAAGCCAGATAGAACAAAAGTCTATATAAGTTATTATACTGATTCCTGTATGCCATATCATTTTTGATTACTAGTTTATGGATACCCTGTATATCTAAATCAATTATTCTTTGACATCATTCCTCTTAAATATATTAACTTCTTTGGCAATTTTAAATTTCTGGTAGAAATGCAGGAGGACTACTAGTATATCGGGATAGCATGATTCTTACAATATCAAAAATTATTTGTCAAAACTTTGTGTTTGGTAATTAATAACTTAATCCAGAAAATAGATCAGTATTAGCTGTAATGCCACGCATTTTCATTTGCTAATTATCAGGAGAATAGGAAAAAATAATAATAAATTCTGCAAAGGCTTTTAGTGACAAAAGATAGGGCAATATATATGTATCGGGTAAATAAACGTGCTGTAAACTGAATTCCATGAATGGGGGTTGGCCGCTAGCTTTTATCAGTGAAGATGGCCGTGTGTATAAAAAGTTCTATAAGGGCGCCATTCGATTTCAACCCTTGATGGTAAATAAGCCCCGAGTGATAAAATTCAGTTTACCACCCTTAGTAATTAACAAAAACGGGAAAAAACTAATAAAGAAGAACGCGTAATTCTGGACAGCTATATTTATACAGTTGTTGAGCGGGTCAGTTGGCCCGGTAAACAAATTAGCTACACGGTTCTGCTAAACTCTCTGTAGAGAGAAATGGGGTTCTATGCTACGGTTTAGTACCTCCACCGAACGAGCGTGTTCTGTGGTCTTATCTGCAGACTTATAAACAAATCAGCTGTGGTTATGTTTGGCTACAGTATAAGCACATGGTATAAACTACAAAGTAGCGAATATGTCAACAAGGTTTGTTTATATGTTTTATAACTTTAGCAAAACAAACGTAATACTAATTAATAACAGTCAGAGGAAGTAATAATATGAGGATAAACAAGTTTACTAAGTGGGTAATTGTCATTCCCATCCAACAGCGCTGGTGGTTGGTTCACATAGCCCCCAAGAGCTCTAAAGGTAAGTAAATAATAATATAAAATAATACGATGAGTACCTAAAATATTCTAAATACGTAACATAAACCTTGTCTATTTTTAGAGCTACTGTCGTGCAGAGAAATACCTATATGCAAGGAGTCTAAGCAAAGCCGCAAGCAATAAATAGCAGCAAACAATTATTGAATAGGGTAAATAGGAAGCTGTACATGCAAAGAAAACTCTTAAGTTAAGCTTACTGTATGTGGTACTGTGGAGTCTCTCTAGTCCGGGACAACTCTGATAGAGCTTTGGCCTCGGTAGAGAAATGAGTAGTTTGGTAGTAGGTATACATGCGCTGAGTTACGACAGAGTAAGCAGTGCCGAGCCAGTACCAAGCAGGGTATGTATAGAGGTTGAAGCGTTAAGTAGAACAGCCAAGCACAGAAGGAATATGCCAGGTTCTAAGAATTAGAAAGTATAACACTATTTGGATATTTACCGACCTAATTCTCTTTGGCCTGAAAATATTGAAAGAGAAGTAGATAAAAATTCCAGATTGCATAAAAAGTCTGTCTTACCTTGGTTGACATGTGGCCAGCAGGTGAGAAATAATAGCAAAATCATGCAGAGCTTAAATCCAGTAAAATACTGAAACTTTGTCAGCAATATCACAAATTACGGAGACAAGTAAAAGCTAAAAGCTTCCAGAAAATCGGCGAGGGCGGAAATTGCCCCAAAAAAACACAATAATATTTAGGGGAATTTTTGATCTAACCTAAACGACATAAATTTGACAGTCTAACAGTTTAAGTGAAAAATATGCAACTTAAGGTAAGAATTATTAATATTAAGCAATGAATAACTGAAATTTAGTGGAGTTTTCTAGGTTTAAATATGGATTGTGCTAAATATATTTTCGAGAATACCTAACCTGAAACAATTTTGCGAGTTCACAATACCGGAAAGCCATCAAATATCAACAAAATCTATTGTCACAAACAGAATTAGGTCCATTAGTGCTGACGTCACAGAGCCATCTTTGTTAAGGTATTTCATAGGACGCGATCCAAACAAATATGTGTTGTCATTGTGGATGTATAATAGTGCTGTGTGTAATAAGTGTATAATTGTTACTTTTCGATAAATTGAGGTGATTAGGTACGTAATATAAATATTTGGTCTTGTTATATATATATCTAAGTACAATGTAAGCTTTAATATGGACTCAACACACAATCGAAGTTTCGAGGTTGATACAGATATTATAATTTTTTTATAAATTAACAGACAAATATCAATTAAACGCATTTGCACTATCAAGCAAGCAACTGTAGTAGCCACAAAAGTAATTTTTTTTAAACCACTAATTTTATATCACCATTGGATCGGTCAGTGGTCACGCGGTTTAAGGCGTCAGTACTTAAATCGAGGTGACTGGATCGCTGTGGGTTCGACCCCTGCAGCCGGTAGACCGTATATTAGTTATATTCGTGGAGAGATTGGCACCCTCTCTGCGGGTATGGTAGGGTGGAAGAATGTTGACTTGGGTCAATGTGAGAGATTGATACCGGTTGGCATTTAACTACCCCCCTAATTAATGAGGTTTTCCAGGTTTCCCTCATTCCTACACTGAATGGTGGTTAGGACCTACCAACGTAAGTCGTTCCTGGGCGCAAATGCGGCCTGCTTAATAATAATATGCCGCCCCCTCTCCCGCACAAGTCTTCGACTTCTGGGCTAATCCTCGTGATTAGAATGAGGGGTAGAGATATTATTATTATTATTATATTATTATTATTTGCTATCAAAGTTTTAGTTATTGTTTTGTATACGAGTAAAAATGTACCTTGATGGAAATGTTATATTAACTGCATAATAACATTTATAATAATATATATTTTTTTATTTTCAGGTATTTTTGTTAAGATGGGTATGTGGTGGACACCTGGCTGTAAACATTATAGTCCCAGAGAGATTTGTAAATTTTTTACGTTTCCTAAGGATCTCAAAATATATAAAAAATGGACTAAACTTTTAAGGTAATTTGACCATGATATATGTAACTTAATTCAATTATTAAATTAAATAATGTAATTATTAGTGTATCAATTATCAAATAAATTTATTTCAGACGGAACGATACACCAGGACCTGGAGCTCGCGTTTGTAGTTGCCATTTCTGAGATGGTATCAAAGAAAATGGCCCAGAGATTTATGAACATAATGTGGAAAAACTGTTTCAACCTCATTATCTCAGTCCCGAAAAGAAGAAACAGAAACGCACTACGTTTACTCCTGAGCATATCCAACGGACACAAGTAATAGCTAAGGCTAGAGTACATGTGGAAAGAGCGATCGGAAGAATGAAAATATATAATATTGGATTATGTGCCACAGTCGTTATTTCCCTATGATAGCGTTATTTTTAAAGCAGTGGGTGCATTAACAAACTTGCAATATCCACTTATTAAAGAAGTCGAACAACTTTATGGTTATGATAATATGTTGACTTAGTTATTAAGAATTGTATATATTTTATTTTTTTAATTAAACCCTTTGCTTTTTAATAATAGAAATTTTACATTTACATTTTTTGTTTTATTTTGTATGCGAACTTAACATAAAAAATATAATATTCAACAGTTTTTTAGATCACATAATTATATAGCATCTACTAATCGTTAAAGAACATATTGCTACAACACTGTATACTACAAGAGATCGGTATTTGTACGTCTAAATAAGATATTTATTTGTTTTCTTTTCAATTTTTTCACAAAAACTGACAGTTGCCAAGGTAAACGTAGGTCAACGAGAAGTAGTTGTATCCTGATTTTGTTTATATACAATATATATTTATAAAAAATAGCTTGTGTAAAAAAATGATTTATAATAATAAAAATGAAACAAAATATTTCACATACAATACCTATTTATATATTAGTAACAAATGGTTGGTAAACATTTATTTAAATAAAAATCTTTTAACACATCAATACCTACCTATTATTTTCCCATTGAGGATCTTTTTCAATTACAATTATTTCATATTCTATAGGGGTCCATACAAAGAAATAGCACTGCTCTCGTCCTATCAAATATAACTGCCCTTGTATTTGGTGATAATAAATGTGGTCTACTTTAATAACAATTTCTCCATCATCATTATAATGATATAAATAAACCTTTTTCTCGTTTATTTTCTGTTTTAAAATACCATCTTGGTACTTGTATGGACATTTTATTTCTAATGTGCAATTATTCCCTACTAATCCATCTGGACTTGCTGCCAAATATCCACATTTATCTAACCATAAACCAGATTCTACAGCATCTAATCCAGTAATAGAAACAAATTTTGCCAATGCAGTTTTTCATTCTCCTTACCCCACTGTACCGCTTTAACTTTCTGTAAATCCTGTCGTTCGAGTTAATTTTTAAACAACGATGGAGGGTAACTATTTCTTCTACAAGCACTTAATACAAATCCAAATTTGCTTGATGTTAAACGTAATTTGCGGCAAATCAACCAACTCTCATTAGAATGTTGCCCGATAGTCAACATATGAATTTCTTCAATACGCTTTTGAGAAGTCGTGCACATTTCTTCAAACTCTTTCTGCTTGTTTCCTGATTTAATATATTGCTCCGAATATAAGATATCCTCTACGGAAGGTATAATTGCTGATACCTCTTCAGACGCCTCCGGCTTTAACAGCCATGAGAAGCCATGGTGGCACCGAGTTTGCACCGAAAATGTTCAATTTGTTCAGCAGAAAATTCTCCGTTAGTAGCTCTGTATGATTATTATTATTATTATATTATTATTATGTGGTGGCATATACCTTGACCCACTGCACACGTACAATTGCAATTATCTTTCTTCAATCCACTTTCCTCGTCATAACAAATCTAAAATTTTATATGTTGGAAACATGAATCATTTTAGTAAATGCTATTTATACATACTTCCATTTTATACTTCACATCTTTCTTTTGGCTAGCTTGTACCATGCCTTTCAATAAAAATGGTGTAACGATCGAATCAAAATCCATCTGTAAAATATGACCATCATTGTAAGCGATTTCCCCACGTTTAAGCTGCCTGTCCAGATCTTTAAACAGTTGGTTTATTGCATAAAACTGTATTATATGTTTGCTAGCCATCATCTAAAAGATAAAAAGAGTAAGTACTTTCAAGTTACAGAACAAAATAGTATTTATTACGTTTCATACAGAAAAATTATTACTTACAAATAATATTAAGACATTAGGTTAAAATGTTTAAACCGCTTTACCGTTTATTATTAAGAACTACAGGACTATTTAACTATTTTAGTTAATTCACATATTATATTATACATGTCTTGATAGTCTTGATACTATCTAAAAAAGTGCAGATTTAGCAAAATTCACAAATTGTTTACAAACCATACAATGAATAGATTCTTTGTTTGGATCGCGTCCTATGACCTACCACAACAAAATGGCGGTGATGAGGTCGCACTAATGAACCTAATTGAGGGAAGAAATGTTAAATATTATGGCCAATGTTTAGAATATATTTTGGATGGCAGTGCTAGGAAGCGGAAAAACCGGTAGACGATATCTGTGTTTATGTTTGTTGTTTTTAATATTATATTATTTCAGGATACTGGCACATACTACTCACCCTGCTGATACTGTATATAAGACAATATGTGATTCTGTGATTCTTAGGAACAAAAAATATATAAGTGCATATACTGTAAAATTTAAAATAAAAATTATAACCGTAACTGTAATGTATTTGTTTCGTGGATTACCAATACTTACCGAAACGGAATATTCTTGAATTTTTTATTTCCTTGAGAAAAGTAATCTTTCACAAAACATATTGAATAGGATGTAAAAAATGTGAAACAGCTGAAGAGGAAAGTGACTTAATTTTTGTTTTATAAAAGAATATCGTATTATAACGTTATTTAAGTTTAAAATATATTGCTAAATTTGACCATCATATTACAGACATTAGTTACTTATAATAAATGTAGAAAACAAAAAAAAACCTTGTGCTGATTGATTGCGTCGCAATATACTTATCCCCAAAGGTGACTTTGAATTTTGAAAATTATTTAATAATTTCATTTTGCCAGAAATGATTTTCCCTTAAATTTAGCTAGATTATTTTTCATTTTCTAACTTTTTTTCTAAAATTAATTATAATAATATATTTTTGAAACATCTTTACAAAATAAATAGAATTCTGTAATCGTCAAATCAATACTCTGAGGTGGCTAAAGAATATATCCTGTTAGATATTATTAGATGAGTTGAATGGGAAGGACAAGATTATGTTGAGAATATTTTTTTTATGGAAATGTTACTCAGTGATAGGGGACAAATTTATATTGAACATAACGGTTGTCCTTCTCATTTAATTCTTCTCGTTCGTAATTGGTTACATGATTGGCAATAGGTAGGAAGATACTATACTTCCCAGCAAACAAAATGTCGTTAAAGAAACGTTTTTTTTTGGCAGAATACAACCAGAAAAACGTGAAAATTCAACGTGTTAATGACGTAAAATTTACGACAGAATGTCACAGTTTCTTTTGCGTGTTTTTTCGACGCTAATTTTGCGTGTTTTTTCCACGCTAATATTACGTGGAAGTTGCTCGCAAAATTCACGTTGCAGTAAACCGTTAATTATACGTGGCAATAAACCATAAATAGGACGTTTAGGAATCAGTTGGATTAAAGAAGAAAAAAATTGAAAAAACAAAATATATATTTAAAAAAGTAAAACTAAAAACAAAAGTATTTCTATAGCTAAAAGTAAAAGTAAAATAATTAGTCATTCTAATTAATAGAGTGGATAAGAGGGAAACACATCCACTGTTGATCAGCACTTGGAATTACTAAACATTTGACCACTTCATCATCAAACTCAAATAAATCTAGGGTATGAGACAGACCAGAAATCAAATAAATATTGAGAACTTCAGATTTAAAAGGATATGTGTATAATGAAAAATAAGAACAAAATTTATTTCCTACTATCAGCATTTTGTCTTCAGAAGTGTGAAGTATATTTTGAATTTGTATGACAGATTTTGGATCATGCAATAGCAGTCTGCCTCGGAATGATAAATAGTGGATAAAATGAAATTGCTACATTCTACTTTCCTGTACTGTTCACAAAGGTTTTGTATATCTATAAGTGGGCCGGTATTATGCTTTAATTTAAATTCTATTTTTTTGTTACTCAAAGAATTATGAACCTTGTTTACTATATTGCGTTCAGTTAGTCTATTATAAATTTCAGCAAGCGGATTTGTTGTTGATTTTACTAAACGTTTTATTTCATTTAGGTATGTTTCAAATGGAAAGGCAGAAAAGTTATCTAGGGCACCGTACATCTCCACATCATCACTCAAATGAGTTAAATAATGGACATTATAAATTAGAAAACAATTTCCATAGATGGCAGTTGAATGTCTAACGAAGTTTTGAAGTAGTTTATCAGCAAACTTTGCTTCAAATTTGGCAATATGTCGTTCAGAAACTAGAATAGTAATTGCACAATGCAACAACAAAAAATGTTCATATATGGCTAAATCAACTTTCTTTAAAACTAAAGGTCCCAAATATAGAAGAAAAGTACGCAGCTCTGTAGCTTTCCACCTGGGTAATTCAGATAGTGAACGCGGTTTCCTGTTAAATTCTGCCGGAATAAATTTTTTGAAGGATTCTAAAGTTTTAGATACATCTTTCACTACACTATTTCTCATTCGGACTTGCAATGGACCATTTAACCAAGAATTTAACATTTTCTTTACAACCCCCAAGCACACATTATGCATATAATCTATAGGAAAATTAGTTACCATTCCTATTGGAAGGTCTTGCAAAGGCGATACACCTGTATGATGATCATCATCTAATTGTTGATTAAAAGCAGAATTCGTTCGCTTAGAAGCACAAACAGATTCAAAAACTACCCTACCATCAACATATTCACCAGTTTGCAAACACTTTTCACAAGACGAATAACCTGCATGGTGCTTAATGCATTTTATAAAAGCTCGCGCTGGTGCATCACAAATGAATCCAAAAATGTTCACTTTAAACCTTTTCCCTTTGAATAACAAATCATTAGTAAGAGATTTAAGTTCAAATATAAAATCTCGTAGAAATAGTTCTAAAGGTTTTGGTTTTGAAGTGCCATAAAAAATGCCAATTGGAAAAGGTTTAGATTTATAATTTTTTACTTGCGCTAGAATTGGCCATATTTGACTATTTGTACTTTTATAGAGCGGAATACCATCAATATTAAATGCAATATTTAAAAAGTCAGAATCAAAATCTGAATGCATCAAAAGAAAGCTCTCTAGAGCGTCCTTCAAGCCTAAATGGCAATAATTCCCTGTTTCTAATGATACAATAGTCATTTTAATAGGGGTTTGCAATAACGTTCGACAATCTTTTGGTAACTCTGGATGATAAAAAGAAAGTATATGCAATAATTTAGTAACGCTAGAATGAGTTGAACTTGAGCTGATGGCCCAACGTTTTAGCTTATCACTTAATGTTAAATCATAGTTTGAATCTATATAAATAGGTGATGTATATAAATTATTATTTGAGCTCAACTCTGGTTCGTCAACGTCACCAGGGCTATCATCACCATTACTGCTATTTACATCTACATTAGAATTTATGTCTTGGGATTCGTTTTCGATATCACAATAATTATTAGACTCTACAAATGTATATAAATTACAGTTATCTGTATTTCCCAAGTGCTGATCATCAGTACAACCCGCATCACTAAACGCCCTTAGAATCCTCTCCTTATGTTTTTGTATTCGTCTGTAGAATTGTCTTCTACCCACTATAATTTTATATTCCATCACGCTCTTGTCGTTTTCGTTCTTTCTCCTGTTCTAGTGCATATGACTTGGTGGCTGATTTTAACCATATCTTAATACGGTCTTCTACATTTCTCTGAGTTGCCGATGGAATCGCTATTTTCACCGCATCTGGAGATTACATTACTTTAGAAAAACTCTCTAATTAGCCTTTATTGTTAACACAAACTTACCAACAATAACTTTCTTAAGACAATAGTTACTGAAAGCTTGCTTGTCTTGCTTGGTACCCTTCCAACTGAATGTCTTTGCCAACTTGTATGTGAAGCAATATCTCATCGAAGAATTTGTGCAAGAAACTAAATCAGTTCTATTAAGAAAGAGAGATAGGTGCACTGAAAAAAAAATACAAATGTTGAGACAAATTATGTCATACACATTACTTTATACTTACTAATTGCTGTTGATTGTTAATACTATTAGTCAAATAATCTTCTAGAATATTGATTTCATCCAATGTATTTAAAGGTAATGGTACAGGAAGATCAGGCTGAACTCGATCATTATTTCGCAAAGATGGTAATAAATTATGGTTCCGATCTTTTAATATACGCAATATTTCTTTATTTTGTTCTACTATACTTTTGTTTTGCTCAACACATGTAGATATATGGACTACTAACATCTGGAATGCTGATTTAATATTATTACCACTTATATGGATTATTTTATAAACTAGATAAATACCTTCTTTTGAAGCAGTTAATGTAACTTCATTGCAATAAATATCCCTTGAACTCTCTTGAGAACAATCGATATTTACTGGCTTCTTGGCCTGATTTTGACCAAATTCTGGAATTTCATCTGTTGAATTTCTAAAGTCTTCTTCAGAGCTTTGGGAACTAGATAAATTTTTGTTTCCTCTAAAATCTAAGGAGTACAGAAATTATTGCAAAGGAAGAACAATTATTTTTATTGAATCTTATTTATATTTACTTAAATCTTTACAAAAATTATTATTCATTATTTATTTCCACTCCCGAATATGTTTCCCTAGCTTGTTTTATTTACTGCATATTCTATTACCTAAATCATTGGTGCTAATAATTTTTGGTGGGCGAGGTAAGTATGATTCGGCCTGGTCCTCGATGCTCTCATCAGAATCAAAACAAAATCTTTGCGGACGACTTATTTTTCGTTTTTTACTTAATGTGGTTTCTTCCCAATCGTCTCTGTCCAAATCAGAAGTTTTCTCTGCTAATTTTTCTTTCTGCCTAGCTTCTTTAAAGTCATCTGAAAAATAAATAATTTGAGCAAACTTTTACCAGTACGAAAAGCAAATAGAAAAGGGATTATGCTCCAGAAATGCATGAATTAATTAGATGAATACAAAACACGTACCCAATGCACAAAAAGTACGTTTTATTTTAAATAGTTCCCACTTTTCCATATCAACCGGCTCTGCCTTAAGTAAAGCTCTTTCAAATCGACTTTGTTTTTTATAAGGTGGCCAATACACCTCTGTTTTTCTTGGGGTTAACCAGGTTTTGTGAACAACCGATATGGAACCCCCATCTTTTTCATCGAATTGTACAATTACATAAGCCATTTACCTACAAAGCGGTAATTAACTTTTTTTATTATAAAATAAAAATGTAATTTTCACAACGAACACACCTGATTATTATTCCAATAAGCCAGTTTGTAACTTGAAAGGTCTTAGGTGAGATTACAGTTTAATGAAAAAAATGTACAATTGTAATCAAAAGGTTATTAATTTCATAAATATAAGTATTATTTACACTTGCTTTTTAAAATACTATTTAAGCAGAGAGAATAGAATAAAGATTGGAGAAAAATCATGCAACTTTTGAGGTTAGATAAACTGTGGGATAAAAATTTTACTTACTTAAATTGGATTGAACAACACCAGCCACTCGTCACGATGCACTTACAAAAGCTAATCACAAAAAGGGTAAATTGCTTGTCCAAAGACAAGACCAAGTAATATATACTTAAAATATAAAAAATAGCTAACCAACGCAATGCAGTCACATGTTTTGTGACGCCACGCCACACAATCGCAGATCACAGACCGTGATGCATGCCGCATGGGAACAGACAGAGATAGAGCACATGAATAGGCAGAGCAAGGAGTTCTTGAAGTGGAACCCGCGAGTACGAAACTAAACAAACGATAAAAGTCGACGCATTTTGACGTAAATTCTACTTGTAATATACGTTTCAATTCAACACTTGAGACACGAACGCTTAACTAAAATGGGTTTTAAGTTAGGAGAATCTGTGACCGTATATTGAAATACGTGTTTTGTTCGTGTCGATAATATATTTTTTGATAACTTCTCATAAAAAAAAACTGGTTAAATTTCAGCCATAATTATACGTTTTTTCTACGTTTTATTGAAAACGCATGTTTAATGTTAACGACTGAAATCACTATATATTTCATGGTAAATAGAAATGGCAAATTTTAATTTATGCCTAATGAAATCAAACAATTACTACTGAAAATTTTTAATAAAAAAAAATATTGGGAACATTTCAACCAAAATGAAACGTCGTCTCTACGTGGGGTAACGTGACTCTGTTTGCTGGGTTAACTCTTGTCTAATGTTCCGGTTTGACCATTATTGATTTTTATATATACCTAAAGACATTTCAAACAAGTTTATGAAGTGGTAACATTGTATTAGAATTTGAAGAATGTTGAAATTGTGTGATATATTATTGTAAATAATGCAAAAAACAAAACTTTATTGAACTATATTTAGTGGAAAAGGTGGTTCTTTATTGCACTAGTGCAATAAAATGTTTATTGCATTCACCTGCATTGTATTCTTCTACAGCGTTTTGTCATCATGACAAACATAAACGTTCAAATCAACGTCATATTTTCCTAGAGTTAGTATCATATAAATAAAACATTTTTTGGCTTTTGCATGAACGTAGAAATAGTTATTTATGCAACAAGTGCAAAAAGTAAGTGTTTATTGCACTCGACGTGTTGTCCTACTCGGCCTGACGGCCTCGTTGGACAATTTCACGTCGCGTGCAATAAGCACTTTTTGTACGAGTTGCATACAATATTTTTTCTACGTACATGCAAAAACCAAAAAATGTTATTTAGATGACACTAAGTCTAGAAAAATGTGACGTCGATTTGTATGTTTATGTTTGTCATGATGAGAAAATGCTGTATAGTAGAATGACAGATGAATGCAATAAACATTTGATTGCACTAGTGCAATAAAGAACCACTTTTTCCACTAAATATAGTTCAATAAAGTATTGTTTTTTGCATGAACGTAGAAAAACATATTTTATGCAACTCGTACAAAAACTGTTTATTGCACTCGACGTGTTGTCCTACTCGGCCTGAAGGCCTCGTTGGACAATTTCACGTAGCGTGCAAGAAACACTTACTTTTTGTACTCGTTGCATAAATAACTATTAATTACTTTAAAACGAAGCATGCAAAAGTTAAAAATAAGAAATATATGTGGGAGATATTGTAATTGTAATTTCTGGATCTTAATGAAATTATAGAATCTAGGCGCTATTCCAGATACGTATATTTTTAGGTAAAACTCTCGGGAAGTTTAAACTGCTTGCTTTAGTTTTTAGAATCGGTTTAATACAAAGTGATGTTTAATATTATATAGAATTTGGACCATGCTTAAAAAAAATTAGAGGAAAGTTAATTAAAAATAGAATAACCAATTTTTCTTGATGATTTATGATTACGTTGAACATAGAAACAGTTCGTAAAGATCAAGATTCCTTTCAACCCTAACGCCGCATATGCCGTAACTTTGCAATATTAATAAACCCGCAATTATATTATACTGAGGCTTCTTTTTGTGAGTCATGTACGCGTACGCAAAATATTTAAATTCTCTTTAATTGTTCCCGGCATGACAAATTTCTCAAAAATAACCGCGGCGAATGGCAATCGCAGGGCGCAAAAAGTACCTCCCAGAATTTAATACGTCAATTAGCGACAATAAAAAGCGAATTGCTTTGGGACGGAGGCATATGCTCAAACCCAGGGTCCGACTGCATTCCTCTAGTTTCGTTTAATGTTCAGGACAACGTCTACTGAACGTTAATAAAATAAACTTGTTCGTGTAAAAGTTATGGATGAAATTTATAAATCGATGTAATTTCCTTATATAATTATCTGATCTATACATTTCGTTGTTGCAATTTGTTTAACGTTTGCGTATTTCAGAGGACTTAGTAAATCCAAAAATTATTTATTATTGATACCTATGCTTAAGATGATTAAAACGTTGAAAAGTGACAGCTTTTGTAACACATTTTCCTTAAAATGCATAGAGTTCCCGGTATAAAATCAAATGTTACATTTCCAAGGATCATTAGGATATTGTCTGAAGCTATTTATTTGTGGCATAATTTTTGTTATTTTTTACTTATCTGCTTTTTTCAGTGTGAGATATTTTGGTTAGGAAAACTTAGTTTCAAAAATAACCCTTGACTGTTCCGTTTGCCGCAAGGGCTCATTTAATTAATCTTTATTATTTTTTCAGAAGTGTGGTAAAAACCCAAATAAAACTAAAGAAAAGATCATTAGAATATAAATTAATTTATAGTTTCGTAATTCTAAATACATCACTGACTTTTTAATAATGAAAATTATTTTTTTTATTGCTACTCCATGTACACACCGTATGAAAAGTGTATATTTTATAAAGGTTAGATGAAAGAGAATGAAAAAAATGTCGGTCAATTCGAAAGCTAAAATTAGCTTAATATTTTTACTCAACAAGGGACAAACAAAAGTTTTAATTTAATTAAACTTGTACAAAATGTTTCTTAGCCAGAGTTAAAGACGTGGATCATATATAACGCCTTGAGAAGATATAGCATAATGAAAATATAGGTACTGTCGAGTCCAATTTTGAATACAATCTATTTTTTATTACTATAAACAATTTGGAACTGATAGTTCAACTAGTTTAGAAACTGGTGAAAATATCAGTTCCAAATGTTTACGTAGATATATTATGTGAATCTCCCTTTTTCACAGCCATCTTAATAAAAATGTATCAGATTTTTTCCTTGGATAATATTTGCTTTCTGCATAAAAGACTGATAGTAATTGAAATCTGTTGTTTGTTCATTTAAACAATTTTGATGGACGATATTTGAGTATAAAGCCGGTTACGGAGGGTGAGATATAGATCTAATATATTACAAAAGTATCGCTTGTGATTAAAATACATAAACATTGCGCACTGACGCTATAATATATAATTTATAGGTATGCGATTTATTTGCCTGTAGGAATGTATCTCATCGCAAAGAAATAAATATATATTAGATTATCACTCACCGTCCGTAACTAGCTTAACTGAAAAATTCCCTGTTATGTTATGAGTATAGTCAGTTTCTGTTTAAATATGGTTATTTAAGGCTTCTACTACATAATTTGTTTGTTTGTTTGTTTATTCATTCGAAAAGATCAAGTATTATACATTCTTAATATAGGACATGTCATCACATTAACAAAACATTTTAACATCATCAATGACTAAAATATTAATGAACCGAGTAAGAGGCTCTAGGCATAAGAAACTTTTTTAACTCTGACTTGAATTTATTTTGTGATTTTATACTTCTAAGATTGTTCGGCAATTTATTGTATATACGTATGCACACACAATGAAAACCGTTAAAACAAGAAGACGTCCTACATTGCGGTAAACGCAGATTGTCTTTGTGTCTGGTATTGTAATTATGGATATCTTCATGTTTTATAAATTCCATTAAGTTATTCATTACATACAATGCACTGAAGTAACTATATATAGATGGGATGTTGGATGGATGTTAATAGCTTGTATACACGTGTATAATATAACGAGAGAATAGTGGAATCAGAAACTAAGTTGTCTGAATAAAAAACTGAGAGAATTTAAATTTTTACAAACATGAGATACGTGTAAACTCCACGATAACTGAGAGTCCACATGCAGCCCAAGAAATTTACTTTCATTCACAACAAGCATTGATTTCCCAGAATCAAACTTAATCAGCGGACTAGACTCTGAAACAGTATTTTTTGTACGAAATTTCACAAGATGTGATTTGTCACAATTTAAATTTAACTTATTTTTTACAGTCCATTCTGTCATATTAATCTTATGTAAAAGGCTTTGAATGTGAATGTTAGAGTAACTGTCACTATTAATTCTAAATATAAAATTAGAATCATCGGCGTATAATACTGGTAAAACATCTTTGTTAGCAATACTAGGCAGATCATTAATCACAATAATAATAATAATAATGGGCCCTGTGGTACCCCACAGTTATTCAGTAAAAAATTTGACTGAGTGCCATCACTAAGATACACAGATTGAAGTCTACCCTGTAAATATGTCCTTAATCAATTCAAGGCAATTCCTCTAATTCCAACCTTATCCAATTTATTAAACAAAATATTGTGATCAACAGTATCAAATGCAGCACTAAAGTCGAAAAAAGGACCATAAGTATAATACCTATTATTAGGCACTCCTGAAAATACTTTATACTTTGAGATAGAGCAGACTGTGTACTTCTGCTTTTAACAAATCCGTGTTGATATGGTGTTATGACATTGTTTTTATCGAAAAATTCGCTAAGTTGACTTTAAAAAACTTTTTCAAAAATTTTTGCTAATTGATTTTGCAAAGAAATCGGTCCATAATTACTCACTGAGGAAATATCACCCTTTTTATAAACGGGTATTACTTAGATTGTTTTAAAATATCGGAAAAAGTTCCATTAATCAATGACATATTCACAAGATGGAGTAAAGGCTATTCAATTAAATCAAGACTTGCTTTAATTATAAATCCCGGAATATCATCAGTACCCTTAGAACGATCAGCTTTCATAGACGATACAACCTCGCGCAACTCAGTCGAAATAATTTTCCTGATAAAGATAGTGTTTGCAATGTATCTCCCACTATATTCACCAGTAACATTCACATCATTATACCCTTTAGCAATGAAATAACTATTAAAAAAATATGCTACATTTATGGGATTGGTAATTAAATCTCCTTCATTATTTTTTAGCTCAATAGAATTTTCTTTTGATTTATTGTAATTTTTATAACTGCTCGAGCTGCATTAGGCGCATTTTGGATCTTCTTATCATAAAACGACTTCTTTTTTGCCTGAAGGAATTTTTTATTAATCTTTTTTTCATCTGTATAAAATTTATGGAATTCTGGGGAATTCAATTTATTATTTAAGTGATAAAGATCCTTCGTGTACATGGAAGTGATACGCGTTTCATCATCACCCAAGTGTGCCTTTCACCCGGTTCATATTTAAACTTTTTAAAATAAAAACACTTATTAAAATTAAATAAAAACGTATTATAAAAAGCATTAAAACACTCATTAAAATTGTTATTCTGGAATACTTCAGTCCATGACTCATATTTCAGCAAATTTTAAAAATTTTATAAGTTTTCTGGATTGAAATCTCTAAATGTACTTATATTCTTTTTTGCATTGAAAGTTTTGGAATGAGATGTAAGTATTGCTGTCTGATAGGAATGGTCAGAAGCATGAGTTGGTACAACCTCAAACTCTGGTGTGTCAACATAAGATATGATTTTTTTACAAAAGCTAATAATAAGGAATATATGGGTAGATATTGTGGGTGTAATTCAACGCAGGTTGGGGCTTTTGTCCACTGAGTAGTTAGTTTCACACAATATTGTTAATACCTGAAAATATATGAAAAAAAATAAGATATGATATTATCAATTATAGTTGCTGATGCAGAAGTTACTCTAGTAGGAGTATTAGTAATAACAGGTTTCAAGTTAAATGTAGACAATAAATTTAAAAATATTCTTACAATAGTGTCATCGTTATTTAACAAATTAATATTAAAATCAGCAACCAAGAGGAGATGGTCATATTCATTATATAAGATTTCTAATACATCACTAAGCCGATTAAGAAAGTTATCGACAGCATCCAAAGAATACTCTGGGGCACGATACACACCTACAACAGCATTCTGATAACCAGAACATACAAACAAATTCTGCGATACCAGATTTACAAAAACATTCAACATTTATGGGGTTAAATTCAGATAATTTAACAGCAAATATACACACCCCTCCATAACCAGAATCGCGACAGAAATATGTTATTAAATTATACGAATTTATTTTTATTGCTTCTAAGCTTTCTTTTATTAACCAGTGTTCCGTAACAACGAGAATATCTGGCTTCTCCTTGTCTAAAATAACTTCAAGCTGATCAATTTTTGTTAACAAACTATGAATATTTATATGCATTATTATAAGTTTATGTGGAAGCTTTTGTGGTTGTGAAGTACCGGCGTTTCTGGAAACGAAATGGCTTCACTTGTATACCAGATGGCCAGAATTCTGGAATCGTTTCCAGCAATTTATATTCTAAGCCTAGCTTAAAAGATACATTTCTGGCGTCATTTTTAGAAACAATTTCTATGTCAAATTCATGATTAGCTAATATACTTTGTAAAAATTTTTTCAGACCTACATCAGTAGATCCTCGTTTACATTTAGAAACATGTAACCAATCTAGTCGTTCAGCTGAACCAAATTCGTTACTACTATCAATATTACAAGACCCCGTTGCAATTCGTGTGTCGAGTTTGGTACTACTATCCTTACTGGCAGGCCGTTGCTTTACGTTTGTAGAGTTCTAATGTTGACTGTCTTGGGAATCATTGTGCGCATCTGATAACACTGAGACGCTGCTAATATTTTCGGATTGGAATGATGTCCCCGATGCGTAGGCTCGGGCTGGGCCGATCAGGGAGCTCCCGGCAGCGGAGTCTCTTCTGCTAGGTGTCGATCGCTCCAATTGCCGCGTCTTCAATGTTTTGGTATTCATAACCTTACTGCTTGCTCGTTCATCATTTACAAGTTTTATAATATAATTAAAATAATCAATAGTTTTCTCCATTTCACACAGTAGGTGTTTAGCTGAAGAGACTTCTATCTTCGCAATTTTCAGTTCAACACTGGTATACAAGCACAATGCCATATTGCACGAACCTTGTTCAGTTGATGAATAATTTTTAAATGCATTACCGCCAGACAAATGGTTCACTAACTTCATTATTTATATTACAATCTTTAGGAAGCTTTCTATGCACGATAACATAGTTTAAATCACGTTTATTTAGTTTATTAAGTTCACTTGTCAATAGCAATGCAGCTTTGTCGCCCGCCATCTTGAAAAAAGTCTTTTGAGACAATTATTACTAATTATTACTAAATATCTATCTCTTAATTATTCCTCTCCAGTGTTAAATGTTTATTAATATGTGAAGATGGACGTCATTTTATTTTAAAGCATAATATGCAAATATTTTTTTTCTACAAAACTGTTAAAAGTGGGCTTTTTAATTGTCATTTTTTATGTTAAAAATGTCATTTTTTGACACGCGTATTAAAAGTCACAGTTTATTTAAATTTTGTTTTGAAAATTAATAAAACGTTTTAACAAACACATGAACAACTTTTTATTTTAAATAAGTACAAACCAACATTTTAACTAGTTATTACTATTAACATTTATAGTAAAATTAGAATAATTTGAAATTATAATTCCCTGCGGAGTCATTATACTTAAGTTGGTTTTACTGTCAACATGTGTGACACATCTATTTTCTGTAGAAATACTACTGGTAGTACTGGTGGTCTTGCTAGTAGTTGCAGCAGTAGGAAGTATATGGCACGCAATTTCCTTCTTCTGTCCAGTGAATTTTCAATATAGCCTTCAGCTAAGTCGAAGATTTCCATCCTCCATGTCTCTTGATGGTAGTAAGATTTGAACCAGAATCTGCTAACAATGTCGCCGATGAACGACGAAAACATTGTCCGGTGTAGAGTTGAGGATTTGGTAGATTCAAGAACTCTGCAATGTCGGCAGGCATTTTACCAAACATGTTAATTCCGACTGGATTCTTCACACATTTATTCTTCATATATTTAAGAAAAAGTCGGCTATGGTCAGCGTTGGGTGGCCGGAGTGCCATATACTTTCTAAAAAGTTTAAATAGAATTCACCAACAACACTGAAAGTCCGAGGCACTTTCGTTTTAGTATCTGGTATGGTCACAACAACCGAAGTGCCCAAATATTCGATATTGTCGATGGTCATCTGACACAATTCCTCCCGGCGACACGCTCCGAAGACACCCACTATTGCTGCGACTTTCATCATCAGATACTTTTCGTCTTCTGCTTCTGTGAGAAATTTGTCGATATGCGTCTTCGTCAAAACTTTTGACTTTTTTGCTTGATATCCTTCACCCTTCCGTTTTAAAAAAGCAAAAGTTTATAATGTTTGCTTATATCTTGATCTTGCTTTATTTTTAACATAGTTTTGATCATGGAATAATTTGAACACAGCGTTGATGATTTCCATATCTTGGCTTTTTCCTCAAAATATGCCAGTAAAACACTTTCGTTACATTTCTCAGGGACCTTTTTAATGTTGCACCATTCCGAAAAGCGTCTATAAGCGATTTCGTACTGTTCCTTTGATTTCGCCGGCAATAATTCCAATGTTGCTCGACTGGCGGCTTCTTCGATTTCAGCAGGGATGGAAAACTAGACACTAGAAAATGCTGTCAATATTTTTGCGTTTTTTCCATAACTAACAACAGCACTGGTTGCTACGAAAATTTTGGTTCATAAACATTGCGATCTGTGTGGTATTTTTTGATTTCTTATTTTTATTGAGTTTAAAGTTCTTCCGATTGTTTTGTAGAAAAAATAGTGTATGATATACGTCTTAATTTTATTTTGTGAGTGAAGAACGAATCTTACTTTTAAGACGTATCTCATAAATAGCTATTATGAAACTGACTAAAGAAAATATAACTCAATCTATTTTTTATAAAGGTGTACGAAAGTAAGTTCAATAAATGGTCAAATTTTGAATTGCTGCTTACAACCATGAAGATATAAATAAAAATATTTTCCACAGGTCAGTTTCAACGTGCTATATACTCCTTAGAATTGATCTTGGAAATGATTCATACTGCCGTGTTAAGCTAAGGAGTCCTAACCGATTTATTTTGGTTGGTCGATGGTCGAGCGGTTGAGGCATCAGTACTTGAATCGTGTTTGTCACATACCGCAGGTTTGAATCCTGCGGTCGGTAGAGGTCCTGTGGAGGCGCATCACAAAACATACCCCCCCCCCATTCTCAGACACCTCTAGTGCTACCAAATGTTTCATCGCTCTTCACTTGGCATCTTCTATGGTGACTTAACCAAAGGTTGGTCGATACTGAAAACGTTTGAAAGTTGTCACCAGTTGTATAGCGTCGGTACTACTGCAGTCAGATAGTAGACAAACTCTTGGTCAATTTTGACGTTGTCTTTATTTAGGAGAATGACAACAAAAAGTTAAGGACAGTAAAAGGCCAGATTCATCATTTATCCACACATGGGGCATATCGTATATCACGTAAATTTCGGAAGGATTAATATAGAGATCTATTATAAAAAGGAAATAACATGAAACAACTTTAGGACTGCGGTAGTAAATGAACATTAAATAAAACTAAAACACCTGTTGAGTTACTTGTAAGAGAGACATGTTTTATAACTTGGGGTGAGGCATTGGAAATCTAACAGCATCCAAATACATGAATCATGATTAAGTTTTGTCCATAAGCAGAACATTGCCACATCTGCCCAAAAAAAAACAGCGCGAAACGAGAGCTGAAGACTAATGGAGTAACAACGTCTGAAAGAAATACACATAGAGGCTATGAAGACTGTCATCGACGACGAACAATAGCGGGGCAATGCTCATTGACTTATAGGGTATAGTAGTGGAGTGGTGGAAGCTTTTAACACTGATGATGTCCACAATGAAGTGCGGCGAAACGTTTAGTGGTGTTGGAAACGACTATTGACAGATACTATTATGAAACATCATCCTCACCATTGCTTGAGAAGCGGTTCCGACCATAGCATCAATGTCAGAACGGACCAGGGGTTCTGACAAATGATTTGTTTCCATAGGGCCTAGCCTAAGAACAAAATGAGTGGGTCAAACATTTTTAGTTAAGGTTAGAGTAGCATCTATTAGTCCTGTGGCTGGTGGTAATCTCTTATCAAGCCGACGGCATAACTCGAAAAATTTTAGGCTGAATGAAAATGATTATATAGTGGAGGGTAGTGCATATAACATTTTTCATTTTAAAGTTACAATTCCGAGATGCATGGTGTTAAAGTTGGTACACTTAATACGGGTTTTATTAGTTTTTCAAAATTTGTGCACAAGTAAATGTCAACTGTATGTTTAGTAAATCGCTAAAACTATTTTATTACGAAAACAAGATTCTCTATGAAAATTATTACGCTTTTTAATACTATTTTCTGATGTAAACATGGCACTCCAGAAAAAGCTACTCTGTGGGTTAGTGCCCCGACTAGCATTAAATTACACCTGGAAAACCATCAGAATCTACCCAGATAGTAGACACACTGGTCTACAGTGGTTTTGTTGCCCTAGATATGAAAATGATTTGTGGTCTATTCATGCACAAAATTCATGAAACTATCAATGATTTTGTAAGATTTGCTCTGATTTTTTTTTAAATCTTTATTTTCATTTTACATTACAAAAATCGAAAAACAAGAAACAAAATAACAGATATATTTATAATGTCAGTTATGTTTTGAGAAATTAGGATACATCGAAGTAAATAAAGAGGAAAATGTCGAAAATACATTTTATATTTCCATAAAACGCCTTTTATGAGCTTTTCTTTTATAATTTTTCAGGGCACAATTTCTTTTCAAAGACCAGCAGTAATCTGCCGTCATGTGACAATCCCATCGACCCTGATACCTTTCCTCCATCACTTTTAGATCTTGGTGGAACCGCTCTCCCTGTTCCTCGCTATAATTTCTTAAATTATCCGGAAATTTGTCTAGATGATTGCGGAGATAGTGTAACTTAATACTCATATTTGCTCCTAAAGTCTGAAAGTTTGTCAGCATATTTTGCACAATTTCTTCATAATTTGCTGCTTTATGGTTACCTAGGAAATTTTCGACAACCAACACAAAATTTTCACAAGCTTTACCTTCCGGAACAGTCATAACTTTGATAAAATCTGAGTCTTTCATCAACTGCCGCATTTGAGGATCATCAAATATTCCACCTTTCAATTTTTCCATACTAAGCTTCGAAAATTTTCTGCAAATGTAATTGTCCATGTTCAACGCTTTTACAAATTGCTTTATCATACCTAACTTAATATGTAATGATGGAAGTATGATTTTGTCTCTGCTCACCAGCGGCTCCCTTATTACATTGGCTTTATCGACAGTTAAAGAATTTCTTACAGGCCAAACATCTTGTTCCCAATGAAGTTACTTTGCTCTACTGCCCCACATACAAATAAAGCAAGGATATTTTGTGTATCCACTTTGTTGGCCAAGTAAAAAATTGTATGCGCGAAACAGTTGCGCAGAAGCCTAATCATGACTGTGGAAAATTAAATTTTATTTCTAACAAGCCGATAATTGTTCAAAATATAAGGTATGCAAAAATCATGAAAATACGAGCACATTGAGAACATTCATGAATATAATCGTAATCTGGGCACTTGAAAACATAAAAGTTTGTTATGATATCCAGGGCAACAAAAAAAAGTGTTTTTTTTTGTAGAGCTGTGAATCAGTAGGTACTGATCTTTTGTGGAAGTGGCCTCAACCGACAATAGCATATCTGTATGCTGGCAATAAAACAGCTGATAAGTTGGCCAGGAGTGCATCGGGTCTCAGTATCTTTTGACCTGGTCCCTCCAGTTTGCTTCTGCTATCAGCTTTCGTTAAAATTATGAAGAAGAACACCCACAAAGAATTCAGATTACGCTGGTATGAAACAAACAGCTGTCAATTTGCTAAGGAGTTCTTAGAGTACCCCAGCAAGGATACAGCCAAAAAATACCTAGTTATGACCAGGATGAATCTTCGTCTAGTGACAAGTATTCAATCTGGACACTGTTGGCTAATGAAGTACCTGTATTATACGAGGCAGTGTGAAACACCTCTTAGTAGGGGTTGGGAACATTACGACGAGACCGTGCTCCATGCACTCTGTGAATACACAGCAGTTTCATCAACAAGAGAATCTGTGTTGGGAGAGCGGTGGCCTTTTATGGCCTACATTAGAGGGATCCCCTATGCAACGACGCCACATTTTTCTCTGTATTAAGTTGGTTAGCAGTTCAGGTGGATTGATCTGTTAATGGGAGGAAGTACAATGGGCCCAATGGGGCCTAAGTGATCTGGCTTTTTAAGGCTTTCCTCTCATAATTTCAGAATCCAGAAACTAACTAAAACAGCTAAAGTCACTCGTCAGCAGTCTTCCAGACATATACCTATTTCAAGCTTATTAGCTCTCATCAGTATGCTATAGACAAGGTAATCGACAAATAACTCCATGCCGGACTAACAAACCGCAGATACAAAGCGTCCTACATCGCAGTAGAAACTATTGAAAGCTAACAACCTCTTTTGCTATTCGGCCACAACGATATGTTCAAAATACGAATTCCATAAAACAACTACTCTTTGAGTTAATTCTCCGACCAGCATTTAATTATAATAATATAATAATATCTCTACCCCTCATTCTAATCACAGGGATTAGCCCAGAAGTCGCAGACTTGTGCGGGAGAGGGGGCGGCATATTATTATTAAGCAGGCCGCATTTGCGCCCAGGAACGACTTACGTTGGTAGGCCCTAACCACTATTCAGTGCAGGAATGAGGAAAACCTGGAAAACCTCATTAATTAGGGGGGTAGTCAAATATCAACCGGCATCAATCTCTCACATTGACCCAAGCTAACATTATTTCACCCTACCATACCCACAGAGAGGGTGCCAATCCTCTCCACGAATATAGCTTATATACGGTCTACCGGCAGCTGGGCTCGAACCAACTCCGTCTAGTCACCTCGATTCAAGTACCAACGCCTTAAACCGCGCGACCACTGACCGATCCATTTTACCACTGGAAAACCTATAGCTATCTATGTAGCTTACTACTTCGCGTTACTACTGCTTCCTACTGTAGGGTTAGACTGACTTAAAACAGCTAAGGTTATTCGTCGGTTACCTCACCTATGGCATACTGGTGAGAGCTAATACGCTCGAAACCGGTATATGTCTGGTGGGCTCAAGAGTGACTCAAGCTGTTCGCTATAGATTTTGCAGGTATATTTCAATGCTGGTCGGAGCAATAGCCCACAGAGTAGTTGTTTTCTGGAATTCCGTGTTTGCAAGGTATCGTTATTGCCTAATGGTGACAGAGGTTGCTAGTTTTCAATGATTTCTACTGCGATGTAGAACGCTTTGTGTCTGTAGCTTGTTAGTCTGGCATGGACTAGCGAATAGCTAATAGATGTAGCTTAACTACTTCGCTTTACTTAATATTTTCAAGGAGCAGTCAAATCTTATTTGCCTAACTTTTATATATTTCCGTTTCTTTAAATTTGTATATACATGTCACCCCTTACAGCAGTCTCTAGTTCCTAATAAGTGAGTGATACTATTATAATTTATTGTTCTTAACAGTCCTGTACCTATTAAAATTGATAAAGGTAATATAATAATTTTAAGAAATTTGAGTTATCGTGTTATTTATTTGTATATGACCATGACTTTACCGATTATAGTCTTACCAAGATTTGTGGATGTGGCCGATTTCATACTCGTTTAATAAGAGGATACATATTCCAATGTTTATAATTACGAACCACTTCAGATGTGATATGTTTGGTATTCTGTCTAGTCGATATATTTATTAATTCAATTAAATAAATTTCGGGCAAATACATTAATTTTAAGCGAATTATATGTCTGAGATATAAGACGACTTGGAAAAACTATTGAATTTTTATAATTTCGTATAAGCTTAACAGGGAGAAATCATTAACTATTCGTTACAGCATTTTATTTCGCTTGAATTGTGACTAACTGCTGCAGCATCTAGTAAGGAGTAAGAGAAGTAGTATCGTTCTTTTGTCAAGGTTAGGTAAGTTTTTTATTTTGCAAATTATATTTTCTTCAATAAACAAATGATGCACCGCTTTTGTTTTTCTTCAAGCAATATCCGATGTTTAGTAAATTTAATCGTTTCATCTCAGAGTGACAAAATACGAGCGAGTGTTTTCTCAGTTAATAAGAAATTGACTGTTGAGGTGTCCTGAGCGTGACTTATTCTAGTGCATCTATACTTACTGTTACTAAAGTACGATGGATAAAGGTAGATTTTTATATTTTTTCTATATATCTAAATATTGAATGTTCAAAAAATCCAAGAAGAAGAATATGCAATTTCCTGTTTACGTATATCTATAATTTAAAAATATATATTTAATAAAGTTGTGAAGTGGAATTTGACTAAATAGAGATTTGAACTTTGAAAATGTTTTAAAGTATTTTTGAAAATTAATAAATGGCCACAGTAAATTTTTAGATAAGTATTAACTTTTCTGAAAGCTAAATAATAATGTACTCTTCATAGACCTATATAAGCAGTAGATACTCAAATCTGTAAGTTTTTAGATACGTTTGAAAACGTTATTTCTTTTATCTCAGTTGAATTTACTAACTTTATATGTGTTGACGATTTTAACATAGATTTATTTGCTGATAATCATACGACAAAAAATTTTAATTTCTTGTTAGAAGGTATGAATCTTAAACAAATAGTTAATCATCTTTTAGATTATTCAGGGTGTCCGGAAAGTCCGTCAGGAAACTCCGTGGCGTGATTCTACGGGTTAAAATAATAGCAGTTTGTAAGGATTTTTTTTCGAATTCTCAATTGTTTGCAAGTTACAGTTTGTCAAAGTTCAATTTTTTTAATTTTTCTTTCTAAGTCACTATACGACAGTTGAGCTAAGCAGCACGGCGATGTCGGTTTGCAAACGGTGTAAAGTAAAACCAGTTAGTGCTCTAAAATGCAAAGAATGCAGAAGCTGCTTTCATCTAAGCTGTGCCAAGTTAAGTGGTGTCAGGTTTATTGACGATAAGACTGTACTGTGTTGTGACGACAAGACTTTACCGGGTGGTGAAACTCCGTCACATAATGAGGACGAAGCCTTTTTTGGTGCATTAATGGAAATTGGTGGCGGCGAAAAGAAGGTGGATGTACAGATATTCAAATATATTATCAAACAAAAAGACACGGTAATCAGAGAACTTAATGACAAAATCTTAATCCTAAACCAACAAATCGATTTGCTTAATCGGCTTCAAGGCATATCAATTAGGGATAACAAAAACGAAAGGGAAGCACAAAAACAAAACTGTGAAACAGATAAGAGCTCGGCCTTATCTCTTTCAATAAATACCGTTCATTCACATCAGACAGCTGTTTCACAAAAAAATCAAAATAAACAATCCTCAAATGCCTGTGTAACAAATAAAGAAGTGTCTGCAGCCATTATGGGGGTTCAATCTCAATTGAAAGCAGACAAATTTATCAATATCAATAATGATGTCAAAGATGATAAAGCAGTTGCGTCATCGGAGAAGTGGAAACAAGTTACAAATAAAAGACATAAACGCCCGAAGGTAGTTGGTAGTAATAAAAGCCAAGCAGGAGTTAAGGGAGTACCTAGAATGACGGAACTGCACGTATACAGAGTGGATCCTACATCTACATGCGAAGATATGAGAAATATGCTTAAGCCCCATTTAAAGCAGGTGGCGTGTGAGACCTTGCCACCTAAACGTCCGGATCTCTATGCTTCATTTAAAGTCTCCGTTTTGGAGGAGGATTTTGCAACAGCAATGAATCCTGATCTGTGGCCGTATGGCACTTGTGTGAGTCGTTTTTTTCGGTTTCCCAAGAAACAGGTGCAACAGAAAGTTTGAACCAAACATGATGTTTTTGAATGTAAACACTATCAATTACGACAAAGTTAATTTTTTGCATGAGAGTATTGCTTCTTATGTGGGTCTAGATATATTGTGTTTCACAGAGGTAGGGCTCTCTAGTATAGATATTGATAAGGTATATTTTTGCGGATATAGGTTAGTAAATTTTTATTGTAGATCCTATAAAAAGGGTGGGGGTGTAGGTATTTGGGTCAAGAATGACTTAGATGTAAAGAGGGCTGACGTGGATGTAGAATGTATAGACAAGATTTTGAATTCTGCGCTGTAGCCTGGAGAATAAATAAGAGGACTGTAATTATTATAAACTCCTATAGATTACCATCGGGTCATGTTCCAACTTTCTGCGAGAAGATTGCTGATGTGCTGTCAATTCTATATAGCCTAAATATCGACATCATTGTAGGTGGAGATTTTAATCTTGACGTGCATGGTAATAAAGACTTTATGCAGTTATGTAATGTTTTAGCAGGGTTTAATTTGAGGTTTCTAGTGAAGTGGCCGACACGGGTTACGAGTACCTCTTGTACTACAATTGACAATGTATTTATAAATTTTGACAACAGTGGCCTTTGCTGTGTAGTCGATAATTATTTCTCTGATCATCGAACTATTTACCTGGATCTGGATATACGTAATCGGCCCGAGAAACTACAATCGGGAAAATTTAAATGGGGGCGCAAATTTAGCGATACTAACCTTTCGAATTTTGAACACTCGTTGGCCACTGAACTTTGGAGCGACCTTTATTTTATGGCAGATCTTGACGAAGCATTTGCTTATTTTTATGGTATCTTTATGTATTATTTTGAGCCTTTCTTTCCAGTATGTAAAACCAGAATATGTGATACTGGTAAAAAATGGATAAATAGTGATGTCAGACGTTCAAGTGATTATGTTAGGGAGTTATTTTTTCGGTGTCGTTCAGATACACATTTGCTTCCAAGTTATCGCGAGGCCAAAAAAAACATGCTTATTTTGTTAAACAGATTAAAAAACAATTTTATCAAAGCATTATAGAAAAATCAAATAATAAGGGACGTGCAGCGTGGAATGTTGTGGGGGAGCTTACCGGCAACCGGAGAGCTGATAGGATATCCTTGAGAATGGGGGAGGAGATGGTGGATGCACCTACGGAGGTGGCGTCTGCCTTCAATCATTATTTTATTGATGCTCCGAGAGATATGATAAATAGTAACCTGGTTGACGTTGACACTACGGTCTACGTAAATAATGGTAGGGTAGTGAATGGATCCCTATTCTTGGAACCCTTCTTAGAGGGTGAATTACTGTTGTTGTTAACTAATCGATTAAAAAGTAAAAAATCCTCAGGTTCTGATGAGGTTCCACAATTCTTAATTAAACGTGTTATTAAAACCATTATAAAACCTATTACTTTTATTGTAAATCTGTCTTTCAATACGGGTCATTTCCCTCAGTGTCTGAAGACGGGTAAGGTTACGTCTATTTATAAAAGAGGCGATCCACACAACCGGAAAAATTACCGTCCTGTTACCATGTCATGCGGCATGTCAAAAATTTTTGAATACGCTTTTTTGAGTCGCTTGCTGCCATTTTTGCATAAACATCAAGTTATAAACAGCAAACAGTTCGGTTTTAGACCGGGATTATCAACGGCAAGTGCTATACTTTCTTTTTATAGTGAAGCTGTTAGGTGTATTGAGGCGGGCGAGTGCCCTGTAGGGAATTTTTTCGACCTAAGTAGGGCCTTCGACTGTGTCAATCACACTATTTTACTGGACAGATTACAGGATTGTGGTATTCGTGGCCTACCATTGCAGTGGCTAACTAATTTTCTGATATATCGTCAACAATATGTTTGCCTACAAGCGAATGATAACAATTTAATAGCTAATGTCAATTCCGATATTTTACAGACTCATATGGGTGTCCCGCAGGGTTCTGTCCTCGGACCGGTGCTCTTCCTCCTGTATGTTAACTCAATAGATTCCGTTCTGGATAACACTTTCTTCGCGATGTATGCGGACGACTTGGCAGTGATCGTTTCTGATAAACAGGATTTTAATATCATCGAAAAGTCTAACAAAATAGTTGAAGTTTTAAACAAATGGTTTAGAGCAATTGATTTACACCTTAATATTGATAAAACTCAGCTATTAAGGTTTCACACGGCGCAAAAAAACTGTGACAATTTGAGACCATTTGCGAATAAGATGAATCTGGATTACGATAAAAACTCGGTTAAATTTTTGGGGGTCTATATGGATGAATGTTTTAACTGGAAAGTCCACTGTAATAATTTGGCAAGAGTTATGTCATCTAATTATTATTTATTTAAAATATGAGAGAGGTACTAACTAAGCCGCAGCTACTTAACCTATATCACGCCTACATTGAGAGTCGATTGCGATATGGGATTTGTCTCTGAGGTTATTCAACGGGTTCTGATTCGGTATTTGTTACGCAGAAAAGGATCGTACGTTGCATTGCAGGTATCTCCAGGCTACAGTCATGTAGAAGCGTCTTTCGTAACTATAAAATTTTAACTGTGACGTCGTTATTTATTTTGGAAAGTTGTGTATATGTTTTTAAAAATATGGCTAAGTTTAGTTAGTGTAGTAGTATCCATAATTTTAATACCCGTCAAAAAAGTAAAATACGTGTGCCTTATACTAGGCTTTGTTTAGCAAGTAAGGATCCAGACTATTTGGGACCGAAAATGTATAATAAGTTACCTGACGATGTAAAATTATGTAATAATTTAGATATATTCAAACGTAAATTAAAAGCGTATTTACTTAATAAGTGTTTTTACTCGTTGTCTGAGTATTTTGTTTAGGTTAAGTTTTGTGACTAATGCTATACATTCTAATTGTAATGTCCTCTGAGCATAATAAAATTATTCTATTCTATTCTTAAATAACTTAATTAATTCAAATTCGATTAATCTCTCCTTTGGTACACCCACTAAGTACATCAAGCACTATTGGAACATTGAGAGAAGAGTTTCATTATACGCCGCTAGGGGGCACTTTACCTAGAACTCAAAATTTGTATTGTTCATAACTTTTTTTCTTGCTAGATATCACAAACATTTAAACATTTCTGGAAAGAGAAACAATTTTATAAAAAATTATGTACTCTTTATTCAAGTCGATAAATGTAACCGTTTAGCAGAAAATCGCTATTAAAGTTTTATTAAAAATAAAATTTTTGATAATTCTTTCTTTAATTAATCAAGATGCTTTGCTTCAAATAAATGTCACTAGTAATTTTATTGTTTGACATTATCACGAAAATTGTTTAAAGCAGGTATAAGTCTGATTTTTCACCATAAAAATCTGAGAAATGGCCCAGCAATACTCAAATATTGAATACCGTGACATTGTATTTTGTTACGGACAAGCAAATGGTAATGCAGAACAAGCGCGCCGGAATTACATAGACGCATTTCCTGATGGGCCGGAATCATAGGAGATCAACTACTGGGTCCTCACTTCTTTAATGGAACATTAAATGGTGACAGTTACTTGGAATTTCTTCGAACCGATCTTCCAAATTTGCTTGACGATGTTCCTTTAAGAACAAGAGCGAATATGTGGCTATTACAAGATGGCGCACCTCCGCATTTTAGTTTGCCTGTTCGTGCGTATTTAAATGAGGTATATCATAATCGTTGGATCGGTAGAGGTGGACCGGTATCTTGGGCACCTCGATCACCCGACCTCAATCCTATGGATCTTTGGGGCACTTGAAGTCGATAGTTTATGAAACACCTGTAAATGACGTCAACGATCTTCGTCAAAGGATTATCGGTGGATGTGAAGTGATTCGAAACAATATCGGTGTTTTTCATCGTGTCAGACGATCATTTTTAAAACGTGTCAGAAAATGTATCGAAGTGAATGGAGGTCATTACGAACATTTATTATGATAAAATAGGACTGAAAATCTGTCAAAAATTTGATTTTTAATAAAACTTTAATAGCGATTTTCTGCTAAACGGTTACATTTATCGACTTGAATAAAGAGTACATAATTTTTTATAAAATTGTTTCTCTTTCCAGTAACGTTTAAATGTTTGTGATATCTAGCAAGAAAAAAAGTAATGAACAATACAAATTTTGAGTTCTAGGTAAAGTGCCCCCTAGCGGCCTATAATAAAACTCTTCTCTCAATGTTCCAATAGAGCTTGATGGACTTAGTGGGTGCACCAAAGGAGAGATTAATCGAATTTGAATTAATTAAGTTATTTAGAAAGAAAAATTAAAAAAATTGAACTTTGACAAACTGTAACTTGCAAACAATTGAGAATTCGAAAAAAAATCCTTACAAACTGCTATTATTTTAACCCGTAGAATCACGCAATGGAGTTTCCTGACGGACTTTCCGGACACCCTGTATAATAATAAATAATTTTTTAGATTACTCGAAATTAAATGTCGTAGATATGAATTTGTCAGATCACTTTCTCACGGAATACATAATTAATTTTAATGTAATGAAACACACCCATACCACAAAAACGTTCCGAGACTTTTCTAAAATAAATTTTGACTCTTTTAATAAAGATCTCATTGCGATGCCTTGGCATCTGATTTACCAAGATATTAATAGAGATGAAAAAGTTAACATTGATCTTGTTACTCAATTATTTAGTTTAAAACTATAACCTAAAAAAACCCTAAGCCATGGATTACTGACAATATGAAATTTATGATAAACTTGAAATAAAGCTTTAAATAAATACAAAAAGACAAAGAAAAACACTCACTGGGATTATTACAAAACGTTGAGGAATTACATTACAAATGCAATACGTACAGAACAGAAGGTATTATTTTCAAAAAAAACTTTATACTGCTAACAACAAACAGAAGTGGAAAGTAATAAATTAATTCACTGTATTTAAAAATAGTGCCGACTTTGAATTTAATTCAGTAACTAATGCAAATGATATTATCAAAAATTTCTTAAAAGTAAATGGAACTGCTTGTGACTCCGACTTGGAAACTTTAAATTCTTATCTGAATAATTATAAAGTTAATTTAGAAAATTTATTTAATTTTGAAGATGTAAATGATAGTATCATAATGCAAATTATTCTTAATATCAAAGCCCAAGCCTGTGGTTCTGATGGAATTGATATTTCATTAATAAATTTTCTATGTTCTTTCATAATTCCCCACATACCTATCACATCTTGTTAATTTCTGTTTAAAAAAATCCGTTTTTCCAAATTTATGGAAAGAAGGGCTTGTTATAAATCTATAAATGATACTGCAGGAAACAACTACTCCACGGGCTAATACCCCGACCGGCATTGAATTATACCTGCAGTATCTGTGTGAAACAGCCAAGAACCCTTGTCGGCCACTCCACCAGACATAGACCGGTTTCGGGCTTGTTAGCCCTCATCAGTATGCCATAGGTGAGATGACCGACAATTGAACTGGCTGTTCCTTCATATGTAGTTTCACATATAAATCGAGTGCAGGTGAGATGTAACTGGTCTGCTACTTCCTGCTCGGCCTAAGCGGCTCGACTTGCAGAAAGCGACCTATAATATCGTAGGTACTTAACCGCAGACCTCTCGCCCCGGGCGATGCGCCATTAAATCTATAAATGATACTGCAGGAAACAACTACTCCGCGGGCTAATACCCCGACCGGCATTGAATTATACCTGCAGTATCTGTATAAATCGAGTGCAGGTGAGATGTAACTGGTCTGCTACTTCCTGCTCGGCCTAAGCGGCTCGACTTGCAGAAAGCGACCTACAATATCGTAGGTACTTAACCGCAGACCTCTCGCCCCGGGCGATGCGTCATTAAATCTATAAATGATACTGCAGGAAACAACTACTCCGCGGGCTAATACCCCGACCGGCATTGAATTATACCTGCAGTATCTGCCTCAAGGTCTTGTCATACCCATTCCTAAAATTTCTTCTGCTGTAAATTTAAATAATCTTCGTCCCATAACTGTTCTCCCCACGATCTCAAAAATACTGGAGAGAATTGTTGAAAGACAATTACGAAATGATATTGACCGGTATGAGATATTCCCAAAATTGCAGTCAGGTCTTTTGAATATAACCGACGATTTTTTCAGAGAACTGGACAGAAGAAAAGTGGATATGTTAATTTTATTAGACTACAGCAAGGCATTTGATATGATCAATCATGAATTGTTTTTAGGTCTCAGCCCACTTTCAATAAGTTTCTTTAAAAATTATTTATCTGGAAGATTTCAAACAGTCTTATACAAAGGTAAAATAGAATAGAATAGAATTTTATTCATACTAGGGACAAAAAACATTTGTATAGTACAAGTCAAAATACAAACATTGAGACAAGACAATCTTTAAGTAAATAAAAACATAAAAAAAACGTTACATATTTCAGTAATTAGAAATTTCAAATCCACCATACATTTCATTTGAATACTGACTCATTGATTTCTCTTAATTCATAAGGTTCCGCTCGTATCAAACATTCTCTTGCATATTTCTGAATATAGGTTAATGTATGACTACGTTTAATCTTAGATGGCAAACAGTTGTAGAAACAGAGGCACTTATAATAACAACTTTTCTCAAGAACTGCTATGCTATGCACCGGATAAGAAAGATCATCTCTATACCTGGTCTCATACTCATGATTCTGAATGTTGTCTGTGAATTTTGATTTTTGCTTGAACACAAAATTAATACATTCATACACAAAAAGAGCTGGAGCTGTCAACAAATTTCATTTTCTGAAATGCCCTCTTCAAGATTCTCGAAATCGTAGATTAGCTAAAATTCTTACAACTCTCTTTTGTACAATGAATATCTATGCGAACAACTCCTAAAAATTTTAAACTTGTTACATATTTAACGGGTACATCATTAATATTTATTTGCTTTGGATAATTCTGCTTATTTCTACTATGTTTAAACAAAATGCATTCTGTATTGTCATTATTTAATACTAATAATTTTTTTTTAAACCATTGCGAAATTTTTAGCATGACACTTTGAGGTTTTACTTCTATTTTCTTATAATCTTTTCCAAAAATTAGAATACTAGTATCGTCACCATATGAGGTTACAAAAGTTGAGTCATCATTCACACATTTATACAAGTCGTTGATATATATTAGAAAAAGAATAGGGCCCAGCACGCTGTCCTGAGGCACTCCAAATACAATTTTACTACTGTCTGAATAATAGTTTATTAATTTAGAATTGATGCACACACTCTGCTCTCTCTCAGTAAGGTATGATGAAAACCATTCATGATCTACTTACACCTCTTATGCCTATTTTTTCCAAATTAGCAAGAAGTACCTCATGTCTTACACAATCAAAGGCCTTAGATAGATCTAAAAATATTCCAAGAACAATATAACCATTATTCAGATGATTAACTATTCTTTTTACAAAATCAAAAGTAGGTATCTGTTATCGTGGATTTGTTTTTTTGGTATCCATGTTGAGACATGTTAATTATATTGTTGTTGTTGTATTATATTATAGTCTAAGAGCCAGTGGCCAGCAACCTATAAGTAAATGATTATACCTGAAATTTTGCATAGTGAGTCTCTTATACCTATCACTCATGATGTGGGGACTGTGCAAAATTTCAAGTATAATCATTTACTTATAGGTTGCCGGCCACTGGCTCTTAGACTATTAATTGTATTATATAAAAAGGTATGCCTGTTGCACATAGAAATATCAAATAGTTTAGATATCGAGGAGAGTAAACTCACTGGTCTGTAATTCTCAATCAATAAAGGATCCCCCTTCTTATACAAAGGTTTAACCACTGCTAGTTTTAATCTTTGTGGGAATATATCCTTTCTTATGGATTCGTTTATTATATAACACAATGGTTGAAGAATGAAAAAACCTATTTTTTTAAGGATGATATTACTTATATTATCTTCTCCAGTGGAATACTTGTTTTTTAAATTTATAATAGTTTCTATAACTTCACTCTGTGTTATTTCTGACAAAAATATTGAATTTGCATTTGTGGTAATACAATTAAAATTCTCATTTGAAGGAAAATCACAAACCAAGGTACCAGCAATGCATGCAATATGTGCAAAATGATCAGATATGTTCAGCGATATCACCTCTGCTTTACAATCAATATAATTAGATATAATAATATTGTCAAGACAAGTTGCAGAGGATTTTGTTACTCTTGTAGACTGATATATTGTCATTTTCATATTGTAAGAATTTAACAGATTTTTTTGCCTCTCATTTCCAGTAGGTAACACATCACTATTAATAAATCCCCTGCTATTACAACCAACCTTTCTTATCAGTAGCTATTTCTAACAAGTTTTCTAACCTATACAAGAAATCTGTATAATCAGCAGAAGGAGGCCTGTATATAACACATATCACATAAATACTACCGTTCATCTTAACTTCTACCGTAGTACATTCAAACAAATAATCTTCACTCAACTGATGTATCTCCTCACATATAATAATTGTAGCACATTTAAGTGAAAAATGTTAAAACAGTAACCAGAATCACTTTTCGAGGACTTCCTTCTCGTCGATAGTACTTTTGGTTGCTATACTTCTTTGTTTTTCTTTCTTCTAAGCTTAGAAATCTCAAGTAGCAAGGACAATTGGGATCAGTAACCGAATCATTGGTCCGTAAGGCTTTCTTCAATTTAGTATTTGTTTCAACACAATTAATACACTTCAGAGAGATCGACTCACAATATGATGTTCTATGCGGTCCTGAACAATTATAGCAAGTAACACTGTTTTCACATTTTGCTGCCACATGACCATAGCGAGCACATTTAAAGCATCTCACAACTGAGAATAACTCATGTACTACACATCTTCGCCAGCCAATATTCAATATTCGCAGTTCACATATTTTATTCTTTAAAACCACGTCTACATTAAGTATAATATTTCCTTTGTTAATTTTCCCTTTCTTCTTATATTTTGACTGAACTGTGAAAACCGATTCATGGTGATACATATATCATTTTGTTTTCTAAGAGTTTCTATAATAGTTTCCTCATTACAATCAATACATTCTTCCTCTACGCCTCGTATAATCACTTTTTTATATTTACCATCAACCACATTATATTTGTCGCCAAGACTATTTGTAACAGTTTTTCTTATCTTCTCCTTTCAGTTGGTATCATTACAGTTAGTAATTACAGTCCCTTATCTGCCCTCCTTAATATTCTCCACTCCAATAGCCATTTTTTTTGGGTCAATAGTTTGTTTTAAATCCTTTTTAGTTTTTGTACTTAATTGTTTCTCCTTTGGTTTTACCACTAACACCTCATTGTTAGCTTTGTTCCTAACAATGTTAGAATAGGACTCCTTTTGTTTCCAATATTTCAGTCATTAATCTGTTAATTAAAACCATCTGATCAGTGATTTTATTATCTTGAAAACGGACTTCCTTATACAATTTTTGTATTTCTGTAACTAATTTTTTTTCTGTCAAATTCAGTTTTGAATTTATTATCTCCTGTAATGTGTGCTCTTGACATTTATTGCAACTGAATTTCAGCACTCTATTATTCTTCAACTGCATCACCCTCATTTCTGTAGAAGAGAGACAGCTACAACTTTGGCAGTATGGTTGTTTACAAACATCACAAGTAAAAAGTTCCTTATCAGGTGGTTTTCTGCACAATGAGCATTCCATTTAAGTTTTTCTTTATATGTATACCAAAAAAAAGAATAAATTCACCAATAATGAACGTTGAATTATCAATTTACTAAGGCCACTTTTCCTTCTATGCACTAGACTTTCAAATAATCTCCATATATTTAGCTGTAGTTGTATATAACTTTTACATATTAATTTTAACTTTGCTCCGGTTAAATTTGGAAAAATATCAGAGAGAATCAATAATACTACTACCACAATTTGTATATCAAAAGTAATATACAATACAAAGGTATGGCATCTAGTGCAGAAAAAATTGATCGTGGAGTAGCTCAAGGTTCAATTCTTGGTCCTTTATTAAATATTATTTATACTAATAACTTCTTATCAGTTTTGAAACATAGTAAGGCCCACATATATGCTGATGATACACAGCTGTACACATTTTTTAACAGAAATGACGAACTAAAATTATTTCAAGAAATAAATGAAGATTTAAATGCCTTGCTAAAACTCCATTGAGCACAATTTAGTAATTAATTCAAATAAGTCGATTATTCTGTTTTTTTGTTTTACCCCTTTTACAAATGTTTTACAAATTAAAATTAATGATATACCTTTAGTAACTGCTCAAACAGCCAAAAACTTAGGTGTTATTTTGACAATAAATTAAAGTTTACTCACCATGTTTCCTCTATTTTACAAAAGTCTTTTTTAAAATTAAGATCTTTGTATCATTGCCGACATATGTTCAATAAAAAATTAAAGATACAGCTTTGTGATTATCTTATCTTAAGTATCTGTAATTATTGCGACTTTGTTTATGGACCATGTCTGACAGTATTTGATAGTAATAGGCTACAAAACTTCAGAACTCCTGCTTACTCTTCATACATGGCATACGCAAATTTTGTTGAATATGTCAAATCGAAGAAGAGTTCATGCGCCAATGCTTTTTCACAAAATTATATTAACAAAAAGTCCTGCTTAGCTGTGGAATAAAATTACTTATCGCACGAGCATTCATAACGTAAATACTCGCATAAAAAATGCTATTGATATCCCAAACAACCATACACAGTTATTTAAAAAATCCTATTCGTATTAGATCTCTAAAGAATATAATAGTCTCCCTATTGCCTTAAGTACTGCTTCTTTAGCCTCGTTCAAGAATAAACTACTTAATATTATCTTCAACGACCAGTCCGTAAAGTTAAATAATAAGGAAACATAGAAAATAATAAAAATAGTATATTTTATGTGTTTCTTTATGTATACATGCATTGTGTGTATGTATATATGCGTGTAAATTTTTTTCTGTTATTTCTTTGTTCTGTATATATATTTCTTATATTTTATTTACATGTGTATATACAGGGTGTTAGGTAAACATGCGGCAAAAATTCAAGGGGTTATTCCTTGGCCTATTCTAAGAATATTTTGTCCTATGATGATTTCTGAAAAACCTCTTTGTTTCGAAGATACAGGGTGAACCAAATTTGCGACAACCATATTTGTTGAAATCATTAATGTAAATAAAAGTATGGCGTACGCCAATGACTTTATCAAGTTCAAAAAATTGTTGACGATAACTTGGAACGGTTGTTTTATCTACTAACGCACAAGGTGTAACTCAATTAGAAACAACCCTGGTGTGTTTGAAAGAGTTCGGCACTCAATGACCAGAAGACTGAATGCTTGTATCCAGGCTGGAGGAAGTCATTTCGAACATGTATTGTAGATTGAGCAACTTTATATGTACTTTTTGATAATAAAATGTTGTTACTGTCGCAAATTTTGTTCACCCTGTGTCTTAGAAACAAAGGAGTTTTCAGAAATCATCACAGAACAAAATATTCTTAGAATAGGCCAAGGAATAACCCCTTGAATTTTTGCCGCATGTTTACCGAACACCCTGTATATGTATATATCCTCGTATATCTGTAACTATATACCTATGTATATTTTTGGGTCACATACAAACAAATATGTTTATATATTAAGTTTTTCTAGGTCTTTGTGGAAGAACAGCTTAACTGATCAAAGGTCCTTTTGACCATGTATATTACTGCATAAAGTATTGTGTTTTGTTTTTATTTGTAATGGTTAATAAATCTGATTTATTATTATTATTATTATTATTATTATTATTATTATTATTTTTTTCCAGTAAACACCTTCCGAGGCTCCGACACATTCGGAGATGTTCTGGAGAGTCAAGCAATGACTACTCTCCACTCCGTGGAGTCAGTAATCATTGCGCCCGTAAATCGTGTGTTCTGAGCAGACGTAGCGAACCAAGGACGATTGCCTTCTGCATTCTGCCGGCTAAGATCTCTGCCGAATTTCGACAAGCCGGTATGATCTTTAAGTCAGAAAGCAACGTATGTCTCATTCCACCCAGGACGCCTATAATTAGCACCACAATCTTAACAGAGTGGTCTGGATACAGCCTGCGGAGCTCGGAGAGAAGATCTCGATATTTCCTCCGTTTTTCCTCCTCTTTTAGGACGATGTTGTTCTCTGCGGGAGCCGAGAACTCAATCACAAACATCGTCCTAAGCTGGTGGTCGAGGAGGACTACATCAGGCTTATTGGCTTGGATTTGCCTGAGGGTGGGGAATGAATAGTTCCAATAAATTCGGCACTTCTCATTCCCCACTACGGATTCTATATCCCCCGGAGCATAAGGCAGCACTGGCGTCTCGTCTATCTCATACGAGTGTCGTAAATGATAATACAACACCCGTAAGGCTGAATCGTGTCTTTGGATATACGCTGTGGCTGCATATACCGGACAGGCTGACATGATTATTATTATTATTTATTATTATTATTATTATTATTATTATTATTATTATTATTATTATTATTATTATTATTATTTTTTTGTCCAGTAAACACCTTCCGAGACTCCGACACATTCGGAGATGTTCTGAGAGTCAAGCAATGACCACTCTCACTCCGTGGAGTCAGTAATCATTGCGCCCGTAAATCGTGTGTTCTGAGCAGACGTAGCGAACCAAGGACGATTGCCTTCTGCATTCTGCCGGCTAAGATCTCTGCCGAATTTCGACAAGCCGGTATGATCTTTAAGTCAGAAAGCAACGTATGTCTCATTCCACACAGGACGCCTATAATTAGCACCACAATCTTAACAGAGTGGAGTGGCCTGCGGAGCTCGGAGAGAAGATCTCGATATTTCCTCCGTTTTTCCTCCTCTTTTAGGACGATGTTGTTCTCTGCGGGAGCCGAGAACTCAATCACAAACATCGTCCTAAGCTGGTGGTCGAGGAGGACTACATCAGGCTTATTGGCTAGGATTTGTCTGAGGGTGGGGAATGAATAGTTCCAATAAATTCGGCACTTCTCATTCCCCACTACGGATTCTATATCCCCTGGAGCATAAGGCAGCACTGGCGTCTCGTCTATCTCATACGAGTGTCGTAAATGATAATACAACACCCGTAAGGCTGAATCGTGTCTTTGGATATACGCTGTGGCCGCATATACCGGACAAGCAGACAGGAGATGCATAAGCGTCTCCGGCGCTAGGCGGCAGGCCCTGCAGCTGGTATCAGGAACCTCGATACCCAAGACACGACTACGATAGACGAGTGTGTTAATTACACCATCTTGGCAAGCCATTATTATTATTATTATTATTATTATTATTATTATTATTATTATTATTATTATTATTATTATTATTATTATTATTATTATTATTATTATTATTATTATTATTATTATTGTTATTATTATTATTATTATTATTATTATTATTATTATTATTATTATTATTATTATTATTATTATTATTATTATTATTATTATTATTATTATTATTATTATTATTATTATTATTATTATTATTATTATTATTATTATTATTATTATTATTATTATTATTATTATTATTATTATTATTATTATTATTATTATTATTATTATTATTATTATTATTATTATTATTATTATTATTATTATTATTATTATTATTATTATTATTATTATTATTATTATTATTATTATTATTATTATTATTATTATTATTATTATTATTATTATTATTATTATTATTATTATTATTATTATTATTATTATTATTATTATTATTATTATTATTATTATTATTATTATTATTATTATTATTATTATTATTATTATTATTATTATTATTATTATTATTATTATTATTATTATTATTATTATTATTATTATTATTATTATTATTATTATTATTATTATTATTATTATTATTATTATTATTATTATTATTATTATTATTATTATTATTATTATTATTATTATTATTATTATTATTATTATTATTATTATTATTATTATTATTATTATTATTATTATTATTATTATTATTATTATTATTATTATTATTATTATTATTATTATTATTATTATTATTATTATTATTATTATTATTATTATTATTATTATTATTATTATTATTATTATTATTATTATTATTATTATTATTATTATTATTATTATTATTATTATTATTATTATTATTATTATTATTATTATTATTATTATTATTATTATTATTATTATTATTATTATTATTATTATTATTATTATTATTATTATTATTATTATTATTATTATTATTATTATTATTATTATTATTATTATTATTATTATTATTATTATTATTATTATTATTATTATTATTATTATTATTATTATTATTATTATTATTATTATTATTATTATTATTATTATTATTATTATTATTATTATTATTATTATTATTATTATTATTATTATTATTATTATTATTATTATTATTATTATTATTATTATTATTATTATTATTATTATTATTATTATTATTATTATTATTATTATTATTATTATTATTATTATTATTATTATTATTATTATTATTATTATTATTATTATTATTATTATTATTATTATTATTATTATTATTATTATTATTATTATTATTATTATTATTATTATTATTATTATTATTATTATTATTATTATTATTATTATTATTATTATTATTATTATTATTATTATTATTATTATTATTATTATTATTATTATTATTATTATTATTATTATTATTATTATTATTATTATTATTATTATTATTATTATTATTATTATTATTATTATTATTATTATTATTATTATTATTATTATTATTATTATTATTTAAATTAGTGTTAACGTAACAATTTCATAATTTACTAAGAATGTGACTATTATAACTCTTCTATGAATATAACACCCAAATGTGTTCTTAAATGTGAAATATGCTCTGTAGATGTGCATACAAAGTGTAACATAAGATATCAAAAATAAAGAGCGGTTATAAATTCAAGAATATTTTTTCTAAACATAAATATTAACTTGTAAACTCTCGTTGTTTGAGATACCTACAGGTTTTTAAATAAAATAGAATAAGAATGAGAAAAGTGTACTGGACAAATGAAAGTCATTTTGAATGTTTCAAAATAATATTTGTATTTACGCCTCACCTCCTCTTTGAACTGACGCTTAAATTTTTCATATTTGCAGCAAAACTCATTTTAAAACCTTAATTTATTCAAAATGTATTTTTCTACGTTCATGCAGAAAAACAAAACTTTATTGAACTATATTTAGTGGAAAAAGTGGTTCTTTATTTAGTATATTTTCTCTGAGATTGTATTACGGCAATTGCATATTGTATATTATTTTCAATCATATTTATTATATACCGGATTACAAAATTACTAGAACATGCAATTTATTAAAAATAAAATTAATTTCCTTAGAATATCCACTGAATTACAAAATATTTTTTAGTTTTTGCATGAACGTAGAAAAAATATTGTAACTTGTACAAAAAGTGTTTATTGCTCTCATCGCGTGTAATAAACATTTACTTTTTGCACTTGTTGCATGAATAACTATAATTATACATTTTTTAAAAATAGTATTGTACAAATGTTTGTAAAAAAATATTTGTAGATTAGAAAAATGCTCCATATATTATTTATATTTGGTATTACACTTAGATATTTATAAAAATTCCGTGGTACTAATGTGCAGTGTGCATAGAAGAGGGCTTAGGACAAAGATTTTATTTCAATGCAGTGATTGAAATAATGATATAAATAAAAGTGATGAGTAATTTACTGTGTACGTATAATCATACATCTTAAATAACTTATTTCTATTAAAAAAGTTCATGTAAACATGGTTGTGTCCGATTCACTTTATTTATTAAGCTAAACAAGTTTCAAAATATAATTGCAATTAATTTTTCAACCCCACATTTGAATTCAGCGGATTGAGGTCTGTAGATCTAACTGGCCAAATGTGTGGCCCCCTCGACCAATCCAGCGACCAGGGTAATGCTGATTTAGGTGACGAGTGACTGGGGGAAAATGAGGAGGAGCTCTTATAGCTTAATCAATAAAGTGAATTGAACACCATGTTCACATGAACCTTTTTATTTGATTTTATATTTTAACAAAAATCATTTTCAAATTCTTCGACGTCTAACTAGCACTATCACAAAAATGTCACATTGGAAAGGTAAACAACTAATTGTCTAACATATATGTTGAAAATTGAACCTGCAGTTCTTATCGAACTGACATCCAGACAGAAAAATCGTCAGTTCTAATCGTTAATTTTAATCTTTGAACTGGTCGGAGTGTTTCACATATTTTTGACAGTTTTTAATATGACAGTACAAAATAATAAAACGGAGCTTACCAGCGAATTTGTAGAGTTGTACTGACAGTTGCCATGTTTATGTAAAGTTAAAAGAAAATCTATACAAATAGACACGAAAAAAAATAAAGCATATGAAAATTTCAACTTTTATGAAACTACAGATGGAAATGCCACTACGGATACGGTGACAAGCAAAATAAACAATATATGTGCCTATAAAAATGCTACGAAATCAAAGCGTTCATGTGAAGTTTGTAATAGCGTTTATTAGCCAACGTTGTGGTACGTCAATTAGTTACTATTCACAACAAATTAAGAAGAACCTAAAATTCCAGCTCATTGGCTATAATCCACAGTTCTACAGGGTGTCCGGTAAGTATATGGCATACTTTTGTGAGTGTATAGGGAGATCAAAATAACACTAGTTTGTCATAATTTTTTTTCTTAAAATGCCCCTTAAAGGAGATACATAGCCCCTAAGGGGCGATTTACATTTTCGACTCTAACTTTTGAACTGACCTGCATAATTTAATGAAATTTTAATATTTTATGTAGGCCATAAAGGTTCATAAAACCATACTACAGTAGATGTTTTACACTGTCAGGGAAGTAAGGAACGGACATGCCACCATACTCGTTGGGCCAAAATTTTGACAGGTGTCACTTTATAGAGGTGAAAACTGAATATTTAAATACTTTGGTATTTCTTCTTTAAAAAAGGTACTCTACATTTGTTTCGATAAAATTGACCGTTTTTGAAAAAAAAAGTTTTTGTATAATACGTCATTGAAATAATACATCAGAATAGGTACTGCAATAAAACACCAGTCGTTTTTATGACGTTAAAAATGTGTAGAGGTAAAATTTCAAGTAAAATAAAAAGAAATGCTATGAGATACTAATCTTCCGCTAATCCAATTTAGGAAGTTTTTTGCCGCATTGTCTCCACCACGGTGGAGAAGGGCCTCCAAGAGGATCAAATAACCCTCAGTTAGAGGAGGAAATTCTGGATGAGATTGCTATAATAGTGTGAGAAAGCTGCCGGTCCAAGTTCATGCGACAAAGTAGGCCGTTTATGAGACCCTTCGAGAACAACTGCTACATCCGTATCATGTCCAAAAGGTACATGCCATGTCTTCCGTTGATTATCCTGCAAGAGTCAATAACGCAAATTGGTTTTTACAACGATTTAGGCAAAATCCAAATTTTACGGATCACGAATGAAGCCGGTTTCACCCGAGACGGAGTAATAAATTGCCATAATTTGCATATCTGGCATGAAGAAAATCCTCATGCAATAGTACAGACAAAGCACCAATAAAGATTAACGTATGGGTGGGGATTATTGGGAATCATCTCATTGGACCGTTCGTTTTTGAAGACAAATTAAATGCCGCCATGTATTTGCAATGTTTACAACAAAGCTTAAATGGTTTATTACAGAATGTGCCCTTAGAAATTAGAAATCAGATGTGGTTTATGCATGACGGTGCACCGCCCCATTTTAGCAATATAGTTCGTCAGCACTTATCAAATACATTTGGTTGTCGATGGATATATCGCCCATTTTATGGTCATCGAGGTCGCCCGACATAACTCCATTGGTTTTATTTTTATGGGGAAATTTAAAGAGGCTTGTGTATTCGACGGTAGTTCACACCAGGGAAGACCTGATAGAAAAAATAAGACACCATTTCGACTAAATTCGAGCCGATCCTGAGATGTTGCTTCAAGTGCAATGAGAAAACATCCGTAGGATAAGGAAATGTATAGATGTACAGGGTGCCCATTTCGGAAATCTGTTCAAGTAAACAAAAAGAAGGAAAGCTTTCAAATGTTTTAAGAAGCGAAGCTTTCAAAAGTTCTTCGGTGCGGTAAACGTCGGTTTGAAATTGTATCTTCTTGATCCAAATAATGTGATGTAGGAATAACAAATTTTATTATTTTAATACGTATTATACGATTAGTTATTGTGTTTAAATAGCGTATAAGCTTGATAATTAAATAAATTTTGAGTCAATGTTTTAACGTGTTATACAAAAACTTTTTCTTCGAAAACGGTCAATTTAATCGAAACGAATGTAGAGTATCTTTTTCAAAGAGGAATGACCAATGTTCAGTTTTCTCCTTTATAAAATGACACCTGTCAAAATTTTGGCCCAACGAGTATGGTGGCAAGTCTGTTCCTGACTTCCCTGACAGTGTAAAACATCTAGTGTAGTATGGTTTTATGAGCCTTTACGGCCCACATAAAAAGTTCTAAAGTTAGAGTCGATAAGGTAAATCGCTGGGTACCCCTTAAGGGCTCTGTATCCTCGTTAAGAGGAACCTTAAGAAAAAAAATGTTTATGACAAACTAGTGTTATTTTGACCTCCCCTATACACTTACGAAAGTATGCCATATACTTACCGGACACCCTGTATAATACACGTATCATCCGATTTCCAAAATAAAGTCAGCCTTCATTTTCGTAATTTTTTTACCAGCGACATATGCAACAATATGTTATTATCTAACAGCCACTCCTTCACTCAAAACTGTTTTCTAGCCATCGTTCCGGTTCTTGTAATAAAGGCAAGATATGCCCCAAATGTTTATTGTAGAGTATGTATGTAGAGTACCTTTTTTAAAGAAGAAATACCAAAGTATTTAAATATTCAGTTTTCACCTCTATAAAGTGACACCTGTCAAAATTTTGGCCCAACGAGTATGGTGGCATGTCCGTTCCTTACTTCCCTGACAGTGTAAAACATCTACTGTAGTATGGTTTTATGAACCTTTATGGCCTACATAAAATATTAAAATTTCTTTAAAATATGCAGGTCAGTTCAAAAGTTAGAGTCGAAAAGGTAAATCGCTGGGTACCCCTTAGGGGCTATGTATCTCCTTTAAGGGGCATTTTAAGAAAAAAAATTATGACAAACTAGTGTTATTTTGATCTCCCCTATACACTTACGAAAGTATGCCATATACTTACCGGACACCCTGTATAATACACTTATCATCCGATTTCCAAAATAAAGTCAGCCTTCATTTTCGCAATTTTTTTACCAGCGACATATGCAACAATATGTTATTATCTAACAGCCACTCCTTCACTCAAAACTGATTTCTAGCCATCGTTCCGGTTCTTGTAATAAAGGCAAGATATGCCCCAAATGTTTATTTTGTGTGCTAGAACGATGCCATCGAAAAATGCCACGTTGCATATTTATACGTTCGCAGACAATCAAAATCTAAAGCTACAAAGTATACTAATTTTAAATAAAATTGAATCATCTTGAGCCGTACATCGAGAAGCTGAACATTTTACCTTCGCTTTGTACACAGTAGAGCCCTAAAAAGGCAAGACGGAACAAGTAGCATCTTAAAGAGAATTTCTTTTTAAATAATGACAAGTGATATTAAATACATAAAGATTAAAATACATTATTCCGTTGCCTTTATAAAGTTAAATGTTTTGCACAATTAGAACTTAAGAAAATAATGTCAATAAAAAAACATCAGGAGCCGCTTTTATGACTTGTTTGTTTTCTAATTTTCATTAAATATTTGGATGTCAATATTGATAATTAGTAGTCCACGTGAGATACAGATGAAACAATAAAACACCTAACATGAAAATAATAAATATAAATAAATTTGCTTGAATTAGGTTACTGATAAATAGTAAATAATATTTGCAATGATTATTTTTGTAACAAATATATAGTTCCGTATAAAATGGGACATACAAGTGAAGAGAATCTGACTACTTTTTAATTAGAACACCTCATATGTTACTTTTTTTTAATACTTCTTTCTTTATCCTTAGTCAGAGATTAAAATTTATGGCACACTTTATACACCTCCCTTATTGCTACGTGTAGATCTTCAAACTTGATCTCATTTTAACCCTAGCAAGCTAACCTATGCAAAGTAAATTTATTTTTCAAAACAGATAAGTGTTTTCTAGAATTTTCGATGTACCATAAAAGTAAAAAAGATAGAACGCGATGCGTACGTCGCCTTAGTATTAGTAAGAAAAGTGGACAGGAAGGGGACGGATAATTTACTGAAAACCTTATTCTTAAATTAATATATTTTTTCATTTTATTGGATTAACATCTCAAAATTAAAATTCTTAATTTGGTTTGTCTAAAGTTTTAAAAATTTTATTAGAAACATTTATTTTTATCCATTCTTTTTAAGGAGGGGTACATAATTCTTTGCGCTGGTAGTTCTTGTTGCCTCCTAAAGTGTTCCTGTTTTTTTCAGTTTCGTTATCTAAGAGTACCTATCATTTTTTTTTGCATATTTTGTTTGGTAATAAAATTAAAAACTTGGAGTAGCTTCCAGAAATTTCTTTCGAGAATTTATGCTATCATTTTCACCTTTACTAATGCCGGTACCAGAAGCGTGTGCTACTGAAATAACAAATATATTGCTTTAGAAATTATTTTAAACTTAAAGTTAATATTGCTTTACTAAACAATCAAACATGTTTCGGTAATGGCAACCAACTAATTCAACAAAAATTAACCAGAAAATATGAGACTTTTGTCCTTGTAAAACAGGTAAAAACTTGCAAAACTTACGTTGGGATAGAAGTAGGTACAAGACACGATAATAGGCAATAAAGGATAACAGAGTTTTGGCATGCCGTCACACTGGACAATAAGAGTTTACAAGTACCCCCGACCACCATAAAACTAGCTATGGTCATAAATGTCAATAAGGCGAAATTAAATTGTAAATAACACCATTAGAAATGACAGGTAGGCTGTAATAGTTTCCGAATTTGGAGCTGATCTCATTCTGAAATTAAGTCGGGGGCAAAAGCGTGGAGAATTGAGTTAAATGGCAGGTGCAAACTTCGAAGGTGGTACTTTGGAAATTATAGACCGTAATATTATCTTGGACATGATGTTTATGGTGTCGACGGTGACGTTTTCACGCTTTCTTTGTACTCTTTAAACAACACAAATGTATTAAAATGCCACTACAATATTTTTAAATCCTGTTTTGGTACTTACCACTTTTATTTTAATAATCTTTCTATTATGAATATTGTAAATTATGAATATATGGTGCCATTATCTGTAAATTTAAAAAAATAGTTTGCGGTACTCCAGGTGATTCAATAAAAAGTTGTAAACCAAATAACAAATCTGTTAAATTAAAACACATATCTTCTATTCTTATGTTAAAATAATATAAAAAAATAAAATTAAATATAAAAAATTCTATGCATAACGCACATTTTGGAAAGTTCCGATATGAGGTCATAAGGTCATATCTGAAATTAACGAACTATTACATACTGTTTGATTGCTTTCAATTTGTAAATTAAATAAATGTTTATATGGCCTGCTAACCTATCTCAGCTAATATTAACTTTTTATCCACCGGATAAATCGCATAAAATTATCCGGCTAGATATCCCTTCACCTCGATAACATTAAATACGACTTTAATAATAAGACTATTTTCAAAGTAAAGTAAAAAATTTAGAATGTGATTTATTCACACTATTATAGTTTTTTCAAGTAAATTATGTCCTAGAAATAAATTTCGATAAGTCAATAGTTTTAGTATACATGATGAAGTTATATCAAATCTCATGTTGCAAATACTTAAAAATTATTTGGACTGCTATATCAAATAATAAAATTTAATTTTATCTTATCAAAGTTATTTTTTTCAGTGTAAACACTTCTAAAAACCTTTTTCGTATCCAATAATTCAAACTTTTTCTTATAATTTGTAATTTAAGTTTAAAAATGAATTTTTTTAGCATATTGTAAACATTGATTATACAGAGTGTCTCGAGCTGCAGAATTGTAAGAACCAAACTTCAACAGGTGCGAGAACTTTTTAAAATAAGTTCATATAACTATGGGCTGGGTAATGCTTAGTTTCCGAGATACAGGCTAAATTTTGAGAAAAAAATGGATGTTTCAATAAATGTTCAATGGTAAAGATAAAAATTATATAGAACCTTATAATGGAGAGGAGGGTAGTTCGGCCCAAATATTTTTCATTCAATTTTTTTCATATTTATACCGCGTCAATGACGAGACTGAACCGAGAAATATTATCCACGATGCTCGAGAACAACGAGGCCAAGGCCGCGGTACCGTATAATAAGTTGTATCCTTAAAACGTTGCTAAATTTTACATACGATATCAAAATAACTTTGTGGAGCAAATAACTAAATGCGGTTGTTTCATATATTTTCAGGTATTAACAATATTGTGTGAAACTAACTACTCAGTGGACAAAAGCCCCAACCTGCGTTGAATTACACCCACAATATCTACCCATATATTCCTTATTATTAGCTTTTGTAACATTTTTTTACTGTTTAAGAAAGGTTGTAGGAGATTTGATACATATTAGCTTAAAATACCTTTCTTAAACAGTAAAAAAATAAATGCGGTTGCTTATGAGATTACTTTAGTTTGCAAAATTCACTTACAGTTAGGTACCAATGGTTGGACAATTTCCAGGCCCGTTGCCATATCGTTGTTAGGTTTATTGACGTTTCAAGAAATAGGATGCTTTCTTCAGATGTATCTAACTTGAAATTGTAGAATATGATTTGATCACGGATTACTGGATCATGGCGTTCCGGTGCACGATTTAAAGTCACAAGGATCTTGCTTTTGTCCAGATCTGTCGAATGCCCTGTATCTGCCCTATGCTTAGCAACAGTTGACTTCTCACTGTTGTTATCCCTTAGATGACATTTATTCGCGCAACCTCATGCTAACGTGTCTCCTTAGTATACTTTGCCGCTTGGTGTTGTCACACATGCGACACGCTCTTATCATTGCTGCTTTCCACAATTCCTATGGCTTTTACTTCATGTTGAAGCGACTTCTGCAGTTGGTATTGAAAAAAGTTGCCCCTATTCTTCTTGAGATGTTGTGATCACTGATCAGTGTTCATACTGTTCTTAGAGACTTGTCAGTACATTCTTCTACATAGGGTAGATAGGTTGATGCCAGACCTTCGTTCTTTTCAATCATCTTAGGTGTATCCTAATAATAATAATATAATAATATCTCTACCCCTCATTCTAATCACGAGGATTAGCCCAGAAGTCGAAGATTTGTGCGGGAGAGGGGGCGGCATATTATTATTAAGCAGGCCGCATTTGCGCCCAGGAACGACTTACGTTGGTAGGCCCTAACCACCATTCAGTGCAGGAATGAGGGAAACCTGGAAAACCTCATTAATTAGGGGGGTAGTTAAATGCCAACCGGTATCAATCTCTCACATTGACCCAAGTCAACATTCTTCCACCCTACCATACCCGCAGAGAGGGTGCCAATCTCTCCACGAATATAGCTTATATACGGTCTACCGGCTGCAGGGGTCGAACCCACAGCGATCCAGTCACCTCGATTCAAGTACTGACGCCTTAAACCGTGCGACCACTGACCAATCCAAATGGTTTGTTAAATATTTCTGTTAGTGTATCCATTTATTCTGAGAGTGTTCTGGTTCATATATGAATTTAACTATATAAAAAATTCACTTAAAACAGTAATGTGGGTAAACAAATCACTTTCCAAAGTTCCTGTTGAAGAAACATTTCCGTTAATTAATTTGCGCTGAAGAAATTCTGCACAGTCTGTATTTAATACTAAAGTTTTCTGGACTATTTAATATACAGGGTGTTTCATAAATGAATGTCAATATTAAAGGAGGTTAATATACGCATGATTTTAAGATAAATGTTTCATATAAACATAGGTCCGTTTTATTTTTGATTTACAAGGTGATAAAGATTAAAATTTTTTTAAATAACTCCTAAACTGCATTAGATGTTTTTGTGGAACTTGTCAAAATTAGTGAAACAAAATAGTATTTGTGTTATTTCTAATTGAACAATCACGGCTCATTATTACTATTCTGCTTTTAGTACACATATGGGCCTAAGAATTATTATTGTTCTTTATTTTGTTACTACAAAACTGTCCAAAATACGAAAAAATGTCAAGAGATTTTTTTTATTGAAAAATGATGAGCCTTTCAGAAAATATTTTTTATTTTCGAAAAAGTCAGTGGCGTAACATTTTTTTCATTGAAAATAGTGAAACTGAAATTAATAGCGACGCCGCTGGTTAAAATTGAAATTTAATTTCTTTAACAAAACATGTCTAGTTTACACCCACCAGGTTCCACAAAAATATCTAATGCAGTTTAGGAGTTATTTAAAAAAAAAAAATTAAATCTTTATGACCCTGTCAATCAAAAATAAAGCGGAAACGAACCTATGTTTAAATGAAACTTTTGTCTTAAAATCATGTGTAGATTAACCTCCTTCAATATTGACATTCAATTATGAAACACCCTATATATAAAAGTACTGCATATTGGGTGCCCAATAATCGGTTTGGATCGAAGTAATAGTAATAATAATAAAATGTCTTTATTTATAATTATGGTACACTATAAGCACTATTGATAGATATAAGGGAAATTCTAGCAAAAAGCTACTGCTCTAGGTAGAAATAAAGTTTGTTGAAAGATTACAGGCGTCCACTTGTGTCCTTTTGCGGGCCTCATATCTAAAAATTTGGTTTCTTTCTGTATCTTGTGTATTTAATGAACTAATTTTACAATGAGAGCACTCAACATTTTTATTACCCTTTTCTGACATGACATATGCCACGTTGACAAGTTGACGTTACATGAAAAACTGTAAACATTTCTCTCTCGCTTTTAGAAATTCACTAGTAACATTTACATCGCCATAAAATATAAAGTTTTCGTTTCTTGCTTAAAGTCATATTTGAATATTTTTTATCCAAGATAAATTAATTTTATAGGAACTCTATACGGATAAAAAAATAATCTTAATGAAAATTTATTTAGCTAAAATAGTACAGTGTTTAAAATGTGGTTTTGAACTGGAATAAGTCAAAAAATGTAGGATGTTGCAATTAAATTTCGAGAACTGTGGTAATTTCTAGTTCATCCAAAAATGATAGAAACTATATTTTTTATATAAATTTGTTCATTTTACTCAGATCCAACAAGATACCGCTAGCACGAATCAGAAAAGAGCTACATGGATGGCTTATATATGTTTACACAAAAATAATTATTACTTACATCAGCTTTGAGGGTTTTAGTTTCCTATTCGTTTGTTGTTCGTTCTTCTATTATTTTATTTTTCAATATTTCCATCGCAAAGATTTTAGAAAATTTATTAACTAAAAGAAAGGTAATCATATTTTATTTGGATCTATCATATAGATCGATTAATCAATATATATATACAGTATGCGCCAAAAGTATGGAATAAATTCAATAAAAACGAAACAATTATTTTTTGGGAAAAATCCTCGAACAGATCGATTTTTAATTTAAAAAATACATATTTTAGCGTAAAATGCGATTTTCAAATGTCATTTGTTTTCGAGTAATGACGTCATCGATTTTTTTTAAATGGCAACACCATATTTTTTTTCCATGATTCTGAAAGATCGTTCAATTCTCTATCAGACAGTACTAAAATTTTGCCCTCTTACAAAGGAAAGTTTTCGAGTAAATGACGATTGAATGTTATAAAACGTAAATGTTATCCATAAAAAAGTAACAATTCTGAGGTATGTAAAATAAAATACAATTGATTAAATTTTATACTTAAATTAAATGTTCGAATTGCCATCCACCAACTTCTTGACAATGCGCAAGTCTGTGAAGAAATTCTTCTTGCACATTATGAATGATTTCTGGAGTAACTCTGCGTATTTCGTCCCGAATGCGATTTTGAAGTTCTTCTAAATTACGTGGTTTATTAATGTACACTTTTGACTTCAAGTATCCCCATAAAAATACTCAAGAGGTATAAGATCTGGCGATCTTGCAGGCCATTCTATCGGTCCGCGTCTGCCGATCCACCTCCCAGGAAAACAGTTGTCCAAAAAATCTCGTACAGGGCGCGCATAGTGCGGAGGTGCAACGTCTTGCTGAAACATATGGTATCGTCAGGAATGTCAGGGTCATTATCGTTAGGAAAAATTACTGCAAGGGCTGGAACAAGGTCATTTTCTAGAAACTCTAAATATCTTTGTCCTGTAAGGATTCCTTTAAAGAAGAAAGGCCCTATTATTCTGTCATCAACTATTCCAGCCCACACATTTAATTTCTGAGGGTGTTGGGTATGTGCCTCTGCCATCCAATGAGGATTTTCCCGACTCCAATATCTGCAAGTTTGACGGTTTACTGTACTATTCAGACAAAATGTGGCCTCATCTGAAAAAAGTATTTGCCGGTGTAAATTTCTATTTCCTTGACATAAATCCATTAGAATTTCGCAAAAGTGTAAGCGGCGATCGGGATCATCTTCATTGAGTTCCTGCACAAGTTGAATTTTGTAGGGATGATATCCTCAAGATACGTAGCACTGTGCTCTGACTAGTGTCATTGTTTAATGCAACCAATCGTGAAGAATTATGAGGATTATCCACCATACTTATCAAAATGTTCTGTTTCTGATTTTCATTAATGCTTGGACGTCCAGGTTTTGGAATATTTACAACATTGCCAGATTCTCTATATTTAGACTCTACCTTACTGACTGTTGATTGGCTGATAGGGCGATCTGGATATTTTTCATTAAATAAATCGCAAACTTCCTGCTGAGTTCTAGTCATATTCCCGCATCTAATAAGAACTAAAATTTCAATTCTTTGAGTAACAGTTAAATGTGCCATAATACTTTAAATTGAATAATAATTTCTATGTCGCTTACAATACTTATTAGAAAGTCGGTGTGACAGTGACACTTTGCAAAGATTTTCACCTACGTGATCCATAAAAGAACTATGGAATTCGAAAAACTAAACTTGATAACGTTTTTGCTTTATTTTAATTGATTTACGTTTTCTAACATTCAATCGTCATTTACTCGAAAACTTTCCTATGTAAGAGGGCAAAATTTTAGTACTGTCTGATAGAGAATTAAACGATCTTTCAGAATCAAGGAAAACAATATGGTGTTGCCATTTAAAAAAATCGATGACGTACGTCATTACTCGAAAACAAATGACATTTGAAAATCGCATTTTACGCTAAAATATGTATTTTTTAAATTAAAAATCGACCAGTTCGAGGATTTTTCCCAAAAAATAATTGTTTTGTTTCTATTGAATTTATTCCATACTTTTGGCGCATACTGTATATATATATATATATATATATATAACGCTATAACCTTACATACATACATCATATAAAATTATGGCCATTGTAGTGACTTCTACAAATACCTATTCAAATTATTCAAATTTAAGTCGATAACTTCTGTAGTTTAATCGCGCGTATATATTAACAATTGGAACAATTTCTGTAATTAACGCCTTCCCATTTCACACATATCCATCCTGAATTTGACGCTATAGTTCTAACACCCGCGAATTTTGGAATAATATGCTTTGTTTTCTGTAATGGCGATAAAATGACTAAGCGTCTACTTAGCCTAATTAATTAATAATCTCAATGGATCCTTGCTTTGATTTCTAGGTATATTCATTTCGGTATCTTTTAACAAACCTAGCAATTACAGATCATCACGTTAACAATTTCACCATTACTGCTCTTTTATTTTTCGCTCCTTTAAGGCGGCGCGCTAAAGCATCCTATTATTATTTCTACAGGTTATTTAATCATGGTCTACTTAGTTGGACTTTTATTGATTCAAGCAACCGACAACGGCGGGATTTACATGTGCTACGATGAATGAGGCGGTGTCTTATGATCTGAAAATCAGAAGTTAAAGATTTCTAAAAAAAAATAATTGAATTTTATTACCAATTAGTTACTATACAGAAGAATATTTTTAATTGAAGGAAAAATACTAAGGCACCTATTCCACATAAATATAAAGAACAAAAAGAAAAATAAGAAATACGTACAAAAGAATTATATTTATATAAAGAATATATGAACTATGCATTTAACTGTTTCTGTTCGTGTATACACTACATTACAAAAATACCAGTGTTTCATTTTATTTATTATATTTATTTTCAAGTAAAAGATAGACCTGAGCAGGATAATCAAAACAGCTTCTATAATGATATATCCTTCAAATTAATAGCTTTATTAGTCGTAGTAGTCGTTTGCTATTTTTCCTGTCTGTAGAGTCACCTATAATTATCTGCAATTTTTGTCCGACTGTACATTATTTTCAGTTTATTTTTTTACGCGATGCATGCACACTATACAATCGCCGGCGCGGCGTTAGTTTAGCCAACTTAGGTTTTTCTGCCAAGATGATGTGAACTGTTCATTATTGACCACATCCATTGGTTATGGAATGGAATATTTATAATATACAAAAAAATTAAATCAAGTAGGTAATCATTACAGAAGTTGTAAACTCCTGTTAAAAAAAGATTAATAAACACATTTTACTAATGCTCCATCATAACGTAAGTTACGAAAATATTTCATAAATTTATTAATTTAATGAGTGTAGCGGTCACCGACCTACATCTGTGATCCCTACAATTACAATTTACGACATTTGAACTAAAGCAATAACCAAATCAAAGCCAATAAAACCATAAGAGTACCCTCTGACCTGAGCCCATTTATGATAAAGTAAACAGATGGTCAGAGATTAACCAGCGTTCCAAGACCTTCCTCGAGATGTCCGGTGAAAACCATGGCAGTTATTTGTCGCTCGTCTTCCGCTGAACATCCGTTCAGACTTCTGTATTGGTGGAACATCCTTTCCCAGTTGTTATATCTTTATTAATATATTTAACGTGTTACAAACCGTGGACTTGTTATTTCTAATCTAACACCCCCACAAATTGGTGACCCCGACGTGATTTTAAAAACGCGTTACATTAATAAAGTGCCCGACGTGATTTCAAAAACGCGTCAAGTTAACAAAGTTCACAACGTGAATTACACAATGGAAAACAACACAGAAGCCAGCGGAACATACAACGCGTACGTGAGTCGCGTAGGAATCAAAGTCCCGCCATTTTGGGAGAAGAATCCGGCAAGATGGATCTCCCAAATCGAGGCACAATTCGCGCTCAGCTATATCACAAACGACGAGACCAAATTCCACCACATCGTCGCTAACCTGGACCCACGAATCGCTGAGGAAGTCAGCGACATTATTGACTCACCACCAAGTCGAGACAGGTACAAAAAAGTCAAGGCAGAGCTCATAGCACGCTTCTCAGCATCGGCCGAACAACAAATTCGCCGCCTGCTAGAGAGAGAAGAAATGGGGGACATGCGCCCCTTTCAATTTCTCCGCCACCTCCGCGGACTAGCCGGGACCGCTGTGAGTGACACGATACTTCGATCCCTCTGGATAAGTCGGTTGCCGACCCAGGCGCAGACCATCCTAACCTTGGACGACGACATACCGTTAGACAAGGTTGCTCAAAAGGCGGACAAGATCCTGGATAAAATGAAGCAATGCCAGCCACAGGTAGTCGCGACTTCGGAGAGGAGCGACAGCCAGCTATACCAAGCGATCGCAGCGCTCGAGAAAAAAGTGTCGGAACTGTTCAGTGCGCAAAAACTACTCGCGAATAGACCACGCTCGCGAACAAACTCGCACTCGCGTCCGCGCTCGGGTTCGCGTACGCGCAACCCCGCAGTGTGCTGGTACCACAACCAGTTCACTGCGAAGGCAAAGAAGTGTATCCCGCCATGTAGTTACGCAACGGGAAACGAGAACGCCGTACGGTAGACGCGTCCGCCAGTGTGGACTCCCAATCGCGTCGCTTGTGCGTGACGGACCGCGAATCCCAAATACAGTATTTGGTAGACACAGGTGCGGATTTGTGCGTGTTTTCCCGCAGCCGAATGCGAGGGAGAGCCTTACCAACAGACTATAAGCTGTTTGCCGCAAACGGGTCGGAGATTGCCACATATGGTGACGTCACATTGACACTCAATTTCGGGCTACGCCGCGAGTTCACATGGCGTTTCGTGGTAGCCGATGTGACGCGACCGATTATAGGCGCCGATTTTCTCGCGCATTACGGATTGCTCGTTGATCTGAAACACGCACCTACGTTTAGTGGACAGTCTCAAAAACCTCTGCAGCAGCGGACATCTCGAACCGCGTGAGGCCGCCGCACACATAAAAGTCGTACATGGCGACACAAAATATCACCGAATACTCGCCAAATTCCCGGAGTTGTCGAAACCCAGTGAACTGCCAAGACAGGTAAAACACTCTACCGTCCACTATATCAAGACGACGCCCGGTCCTCCTACGTCAGCCAAGGCCAGACGCCTAGCGCCGGACAGACTGAAAGACGCCAAAAAAGAGTTTCAAACAATGTTAAAACTCGGCGTCGCGCGACCATCGGACAGCTGTTGGGTCGCCCCGCTACATCTGACACGAAAAAAAATCAGGCGAGTGGCGTCCGTGCGGCGACTACCGAGCGTTAAACGCGAGGACCGTCCCAGACAAGTATCCAATCCCACACCTCGAGGATTTTGCACAAAGTCTCGCGCATAAAAAAGTGTTTTCAACAATAGACCGGGTGAGCGCGTATCACCAAATGCCGGTACACCCCGAAGACGTCGCGAAAACAGCAATCATAACACCGTTTGGACTTTTTGAATTTCCCGCAATGACGTCCGGGCTCCGCAACTCAGCCCAAACGTTCCAACGGTTTATGGACGAGGTAGTTCGTGGCCTACATAGATGACATTCTCGTCGCGTTGTCGTCGGAAGACGAGCACGATAAGCATCTACACCAACTTTTCACCCGTTTAAACGAGTTCGGTGTCGTGGTAAATCCGACAAGATGTGTCTTTGGAAAACACGAAGTTCAATTTCTCGGATACACGGTCCCAGGAGACGTGAAACCGCTCCACGAACGAGTCCGCGCAATTAGCGACTTTCCAAAGCCACAAACGGTAACCTAGCTCCGCCGTTTTCTCGGTATATTGAGTTTTTACCGACGATTCATCCCACACACATCGAAGCTACAATCGCCGCTAAACAAGTGTCTATCGGGACCCAGAATATCTAAAAAAACTCCCATAACTTGGTCGACCGAGCTAGAAAATTAATTTTCCAATTGCAAAGAAGCGTTGGCGCAGGCTACAGTGCTAGCACACGCGGACCCGCAACTACCGCTCACGATCTTCACCGACGCGTCCGATTGGGCGGCCGGGGCATCGCTGCAACAACTATCGCCTAACGGTTGGGAACCTCTAACATTCTTCTCGAAAAACATGAGTGAGGCACAGAAGAAATTCAGTGCATTCGACCGCGAATTATGGGCCATCTACAAAGCTGTGAAACATTTCAGACACATGGTTGAGGGTCGAAATTTCAGTATTTTCACCGACCATAAGCCCCTAACATTCGCGTTCAAACAAAAACTCGACAAGTGTTCCCCGCGACAATTCAGATACCTGGACTTCCTAGGCCAGTTCATCACGGACATCAGGCACATCGCAGGCAAGGACAACGTAGTAGCCGACGCATTATCGCGCGTAGAATCGATGAGCGAAGCTATAAACTTCGAAGCCTTAGGTCAGCAGCTAGAGTCAAATATTTTCCGCGAATTAACAAAACTCACCGAAATGACACATTGGCGGCCAACGGCGTACCACCCAGCTGCCAATGGCATGGTTGAGCGTTTTCACAGACAACTTAAAGCAGCCGTCAGATGTCACGAAACGGAAAACTGGACCGAGATTCTACCTACTGCCTGAATCGGCATTCGCGGAGCCTGGAAGGAAGACCTCAAGGCAACAGTAGCTAAATGGTATTCGGCGAGCCTGTACGACTTCCAGGAGAATTTCTGACACCGACTCTAACAAAAGACAACTCCACCGAATTTATCGCCCGTTTAAGAAGACACATGTCGAAACTCAAACCTGTACAAGCCACCAGACATGGACAGCGAAAAACGTTTGTGTTTAAAGACCTCACATCCTCTCGCATGTTTTTGTGCGCGTCGACAGTCCCAAACGAGCCCTCCAGTAACCATATGAAGGACCCTATCCGGTGAAATGTGCCCGCGATGTTAGTGCTAGATCTCAGTGTAAAGCTTATCTAGTCAATACCACTCATGAACAACATTCTTTTTTCTCAACATTTTTGTTTTTGTATTTTTACTTGTATAGCATTATTGTATACTTTTATTTTTGTCCACCAAAATAAAAGTCTGGCAGGGGGGTGCTGTAGCGGTCACCGACAGCGGTCACCGACGTACATCTGTGATCCTTACAATTACAATTTACGACATTTGCACTAAAGCAATAAACAAATCAATGCCAATAATACCATAAAAGTACCCTCTGACCTGAGCCCATTTATGATAAAATAAACAGATGGTCAGAGATTAACCAGCGTTCCGAGACCTTCCTCGAGAGGTTCGGTGAAAACCACGGCAGTTACTTGTCGCTCGTCTTCCGCTGAACATCCGTCCAGACTTCTGTATTGGTGGAACATTCTTTCCCAGTTGTTATATCTTTATTAATATATTTAACGTGTTACAAACCGTGGACTTGTTATTTCTAATCTAACAACCCCTCAATGAGCATAGCTCGAACATTGAGACATTTTTAAATATATCTAGACGCAGCATAGCATCCCCCATCAGCGTAGGAAATATAGTAACCACAGACGATCCACACCTCAGCCAACTTCTGCCACCTCTGTTTTATTTACACAAAGCTAAACTCTACTGAGCCAAGTTTATAAACATTACTTCTCTAACGTCATATTATGACTATTAAAAATGAATTGTGTATTTCCGTAGATACTTACTGTTAATACTATTAAATAAAACCATATGGTTTGAGAACAGAACAATAAATTGAAATGCAATAAATAAATTATAATATATTTTCATTCAAATGACAAATAATTAATTACTACATTATAAATAAAAATTTACCAGTTTTATTATATTCTTAAAAATATGACTTGTAATAAAAGAACATACTTAGTCGAAATTAAATTATAATAATAGAACTGACACGAGAGTGCCATGTATCTAAAAATTATATATTTTTTAATTAAACCCCCATTTAGTTCAATATATTTATTGTACCTCCTTTTAATATTTGTCGTAACTTTGGATAATTGGTTTGGTGTAATTTCCCCGCAAGCCTCTGTGTTATTCTTTCATGCAATTCTTGTTTGTTGGTTAGGCGGATAATGTATACTTCTTTAACAGACAGAAACAAATTTTGGGGGTTAAGTTGGGGGACCTGGGAGGAAATTCCACTGACCCACCATTTCACCCGATTAGGAAAATTTTCTTCCAACCAAGTCCTTACATTCGTGGCATTGTGGATAGGACAGCCATCTAACTGAAATAGTAGATGAACCTGTTCAGCTATTGTAAGTTCATCCATAGCATTCGAAAACTCATTCCTCAAAAAATATAAATAAATTTGACTGCTCAAAAAAAAAGAACTATTATAATTAATTAACAATAATTCATTCTTATGGATGGAGCCGAGTCAGGCCCTAGAGGAGATAATCTAGCAACCTATTACTTGCGCGCGGCTCGATGGTCCATGTACTATACCTGAGGTCCAAAATAATAGAGTGATTCATTCACAGCATTTGGATTCATAATGGCTTGCCAAGATGGTGTAATTAACACACTCGTCTATCGTAGTCGTGTCTTGGGTATCGAGGTTCCTGATACCAGCTGCAGGGCCTGCCGCCAAGCGCCGGAGACGCTTATGCATCTCCTGTCTGCCTGTCCGGTATATGCGGCCACAGCGTATATCCAAAAACACGATTCAGCCTTACGGGTGTTGTATTATCATTTACGACACTCGTATGAGATAGACGAGACGCCAGTGCTGCCTTATGCTCCGGGGGATATAGAATCCGTAGTGGGGAATGAGAAGTGCCGAATTTATTGGAACTATTCATTCCCCACCCTCAGGCAAATCCAAGCCAATAAGCCTGATGTAGTCCTCCTCGACCACCAGCTTAGGACGATGTTTGTGATTGAGTTCTCGGCTCCGCAGAGAACAACATCGTCCTAAAGAGGAGGAAAAACGGAGGAAATATCGAGATCTTCTCTCCGAGCTCCGCAGGCTGTATCCAGACCACTCTGTTAAGATTGTGGTGCTAATTATAGGCGTCCTGGGTGGAATGAGACATACGTTGCTTTCTGACTTAAAGATCATACCGGCTTGTCGAAATTCGGCAGAGATCTTAGCCGGCAGAATGCAGAAGGCAATCGTCCTTGGTTCGCTACGTCTGCTCAGAACACACGATTTACGGGCGCAATGATTACTGACTCCACGGAGTGGAGAGTAGTCATTGCTTGACTCTCCAGAACATCTCCGAAAGTGTCGGAGCCTCGGAAGGTGTTTACTGGAAAAAAATAATAATAATAATAATAATTAATAATAATAATAATAATAAATTCTTCTTGCACATTATGAATGATTTCTGGGGTAACTCTGCGTATTTCGTCCCGAATTTCTTCACAGACTTGCGCATTGTAAAGAAGTTGGTGGATGGCAATTCGAACATTTAATTTAAGTATAAAATTTAATCAATTGTATTTTATTTTACATACCTCAGAATTGTTCCTTTTTTATGGATAAAATTTACGTTTTCTAACATTCAATCGTCATTTACACGAAAACTTTCCTATGTAAGAGGGCAAAATTTTAGTACTGTCTGATAGAAAATTAAACGATCTTTCAGAATCAAGGAAAAAAATAAGGTGTTGCCATTTAAAAAAAAATCGATGACGTCATTACTCGAAAACAAATGACATTTGAAAATCGCATTTTACGCTAAAATATGTATTTTTTAAATTAAAAATCGACCTGTTCGAGGATTTTTCCCAAAAAATAATTGTTTCGTTTTTATTGAATTTATTCCAAACTTTTGGCGCATACTGTATAAGGTACTATGAAACCTTGGCAAAGAAAGTAAAGAGGTGTGTCTCAAATTAATATCGTGTATATTATAACGATGGTGCAATTTATTACGCAAATAAGGGGGAGAGGAGGTATTCATAATACGATGAACAGTTAAAGATAAATAGAATTTATATAAATTGTCCAATAGCAACCAACCAAGTTCATTTATACCCTGAGACATGATCAAATTTTTTTAAACTAAGAACGAAACGACAACAAGAGGTTTGAACTTTTTGAAGACGATGCTTCGTTACTGCATCTAAACATGAGTAATATACTGTATTACAATAATATAATATTTCGATAAAACACGTGAGGTACATGAGGTGAGGGTTGCAGGGGGCCAGATTGCATAGGGGTGTCACTTGAGTTTTCTGTTTTTCGAGTATAATTATTATTTTATTTTTGTTAAGTATGTATTTGTAAAAAAATTGGATTCAGTATCTAACACCTGTCAAATAATAAAACAATACCAATTTAACTGTTTTCCAATAGAAAATTCATAGTAAATAATCGTACTAGAGTACTTCACTTATCAGATTTATCTAGCAATTTTTATTGTAGATAGAAAATGCAACTGTAAACATTAATATAAATACATAGTACTTATTTCATTAATACAGGGTGTTTTACATTTTTGTACCGTCGATGATTTTTGAAATATTCAACTCTTCTACCAATACATGCTTAACAAAAATTAAATAATAATAATAACTTATTCTTTAATATATTGTTAAGCTAAATGGGTAATGATATAAGTCCATTACAAAAATTACCCACACATGGTTATAATTACATTTTTTACCGTAGATATACTGATTAAGTTGACCATAAAAATGGGAAAACTGAGATTTCACCTAGATTGCTATGAAGAAATACAAGTATATTGTAATTTTGAAAAGCCAATAAAGTGTTATCCAACAGTGTGAGAAAATACAGGGTGTTCAATTTAAGAATATAACTATATTACAACGCAAAAAATAAAGAGTATTTTGTATTTTAAAAAACTGTTATACAGGGTGTTAAAATTTAATTTGTTAAAATTTGTCGTATTTTAATGAAGTAAATACCATTTATTAGCCGCCGATTTTAATAAACTTTCATCATCTCATGAAGACGACGATTCGGCATACATATTGCTACGAATCTAAAACTATCGCATTCTTCTCAGCTCTTGTCTTGGAGCTTGGCGTGCAGCCCGGCGCGGCGTATGACTTTTGTCGAGGCCTGGCGTGCCGCTCCAACATAAACTTGGACTAAAACATTAAATTATAATACTTGTCTACACTCCAGTTGTCTAACATCAGAGCCGTACAATAAATAATAATAAAAAGAAACGATAATCAAAATTGTTTTAAATTGTTTAATGTGTTATCTACTACTAAAGTCGGTCGTGTTAATTCGGTTTAATAGATAGTAGGAGCGCCATTCAATTAGTAAAAGTAAAATTAAGTTTGTATTAAAAATGCGCTTACCTAGATTTGCAAAAATAAAATGTAACATTCGATGCCGCGCGTCGCAGGGAATCCCCAATTTTGCAATTCCGCGTATAACAGTCTGAAATCAAAGCCCAGTATACAAATACAATTGCATGTATTCCTATTAGTGATTCAGAGCGTCAACTATCGACCTTGTACGAGAGTAGTAACACCGCCGATATCTGTTTCATACCTGGTTGTGCAATATACGGATGCTGGCCGAGCGCTATTTTGTTGACCTCTGTCGTCCGCAGATTTGGCCTAATTATCCGATCCGTTATGGCACAACAGAAGACGTAGACACATTTTATCTCCAGCATTCCTATCGCATTATTTTCCGTGAATAGTTAGACGTTTGGTTTTTGGTCTCCATTTTTTGGCCCATTAACGTCATTGTTGATCACTTCCTATTCACTTAATGTCTTACGCAACACTCCGTGAATAACGTTTAAGTAAACCTTTATTTGGATAAAATGACATTTTTGAAAAGTATGTTTTATGCTCAATAAATAATTGGTTATTTTCAAAAAATTTGCAACCACCTACTTAGTCGAAGTTATACATATATTTTTTTGTAACCACAATTTTATTATAGTGATTAAATACTATGTAAAATGTATTACTATGCTGTTAAAGCTCTTCAAAGACAAGTGATTTTTAAATTTACTAAATAAATTTTGTATAAACTAAAAATTAATTTAAATTCATAGTAAGAGAAGTATAGCCAAAAGAATTAATATCAACACCATATAACTACATGGCCATATCCCCCATTTCTATTAGAGGTAGACTGTACTGTTAACATAAAGTACGTAAATATATAGGGTTTTTCATTTAAAACAATAAAAGAGTAAATTAATTTTGGCATCTAAAACAGTATTCAAGCGTTTCGTGAAAATTCATATAATTCTGTTATTTAACATTTACGTCAAAAATAACAGCAGTAAGTTGAAGTGTACAATATAGAGAAACGGACTGTACATAAAGAAAGCTATCATGATTTCTTAAAATAGTCCACTTTCAGCAACTGAACTGTAGATATATGTATCCAAGTTCAGTTTTTTTTTCACGTAACGTTCAAATCCTTTGTACTACGTATAAGTTTGATAAACCAGTTGAAATTTTTCTATAAATGACACTTTTTTATACTGTAAATGAAGTTACCTACTTAATATTTTTAAAGTTTTTTTCTATATTTTTTGTATTGGTAATGTTTTCTTTGAACAGTTTTCTATGCAAATTTGATTTATTGTTAATAAAAATTATGTTAAAGAATAAAAAGAAAGTATTGCCATTTGTGAACCAGAACACTTGAAATGAAAAATCATCTACGATCCGCTCTCCTGGATATACCAAATATTGAACAGGCAATCAAAAGGACACCTAAAATCAGGGAATATAATAAATATTTGGTAACAACCTACATGTCCTATGCACCGGGTGTCACATTCGATAGTATATGCCTACTTTGAGGATACGTTGGATACGTCATTGGGAAATAATTGAATGTTCGTTGTTTAAAGTGCATAAATGTAATTAAATAAAAGGATTAAACTCGATAATGCTTTAATACAGTTTAAATAAAAGGCAATGATAACAGTAGGTAACTAAACATAAAAAATGAGGCACCCGCCCTCATACTAAATATGACTATATGGCCTCCTCCCATTTTAAGACTTTTAAGATTCAGTCTTCGTCTGACTTCTATGTGGGCTGCGTTTATTAACATTTCACCGTTTAATTCACAACAAGTGTTTGTGATTTTTTCTTTCAAATGATTAATATATCGCTAAACTTTATTTTTTAAATCCCCCCATAAAAAATCGAGGGATGTCAGTTCTGGTGACTTTACGGGTCACTGTATAGGTCGATTAATCCCAATCCATTTTTCTGAAAAAGTGTTATCTAAATATTACTGCACAATTCTGGCCTTACGGGGTGGAGCTCTACGCTGAAACCATAAGTTTCTCCTTAGCTGCAAAGGCACATTCTTCAGAAGTGCAGGAAGTTCTTCTTGTAGGAAACTTAGGTAACTCACGCTGTATGTCCATTAAAATAATGCCCAATTAAATGCCTACCGATGATGCCGTACTATACATTTACTGGACTGGACTGGATTTAAAATGTGGGGATTTTCAATGGACCAGTAGTGTTCGTTGCGCAAGTTTGTTAAACCTTTATTGGCAAACCGACTTTCATCCGTCCAAAGAATCTATATTTACTACAATTTGAACTATAAAATTAAGTCTATTTTCAACGCGACGCTTACGAAAATACTCCAAATTGTGAATTTTGTAGTCATTATACCCATTGGTCTTTAAAATTCGTTGAACGGTTGATTTATCCAGATTCAATTCCCGGCTAGCCTGCCGTATAGAATTTCGAAATACTGTAACTGTCTAGCTGTATTAACATAACATGTTTCTTACCCTTCGGTCAATTATTTGCTTTTTCCGAACAGAAAATGCATCTTAATTTTTTCGAAGGGTTGCCTTCAATCTTGTAAAAGTTCCATGATCAAGAATGAGGAGCTCTGGACACCTTTCTCAATATAACTCTACAGCACTTCTTGAAGTTTTTTGTGACTCGCCGTAAATTAGCAATATATCAACTTTTTCTGAATGAGATCACATTTTGTAAGCACGTTTGTATTGAGTAATGACAAGAATTTTGTGACATTTATGCACTTTAAACAACGAACATTGAATTATTTTCCAACGGCTACTTGATCTTTCCACCGTTAATGTGATTTTTAGGTGTTATTTCTTTTGATACTCTTTAAGACGATATTGCTTATAACTTATATACGGGAAGTAATATAGCAACATATTTCTCTAATAAAAGTTTATTAGATAAAAAAACTTGTTTCTGTGGAAAATTTATTTTTATTCAATAATCGCATTAAAAAATGTATTCAATTATTCTGCTGACAAGATAAGCCGCTGCTTAAAAAACCATAGTATCAATACATTATCCAACATTGGACATTATTCCGTATAGGTACAAACGGCAAGGTATACAACATGTTTCATTAATGATGTTTGAGGTACCACCACTCAGGAATTAACAGTCCAGGAGAAGTGGCCGAGACAAATTGCTGGAAATAATTTTATATTCTTTGTCGCAAGGATCGTATTTGCAGTGGCCATTTGGCTCAATTGAAATTGACAAACTCAGTTTTGTTTAGGAAATAAAGGTTTGTTGATTAAAACGAAGTAATGACAATGTCATAGTAATTTTTGTCACCCTCTCTAGAGGACGTTATTATCATATAATTGAAAGAGCTGACTAAATTTGCAAGAATATGTGAAATATTTAATTCGATATCTTCATTAGTTTTGAAGTTATGACCAACGATTAATTAATAGCATGTTAATTGAAAGAAGCATTTATTTTCAAAGATCAAGCATACCAGTGTATAAAAAAAATATTTTAAACGTTTAATAAGTAGTTTTTTCACATTTTGTTTCATTAGTATTACTTTTAATTTGCACACCTGCCGTATGATTACAAAATTAATTAGTATGCTATGAAACAAAATTGCCTGATTATAAAAAAACTGGACACTTATGAAAAGTTGAAAAATGCTTTTGTTAAATTATGGTATGTTTGACCCCGTACCTTTGAAAATAAATAAATACTTCTATCAATAATCGAAAATGGAATCTTTCATATTTTTCTTGCAAATTAAGTTATTCTTTTAAAATTTCTGAAGAAAACTGAAAAGCAAGGTAATCGTCCAAATCATGAAAATTACTGTAACACGGCTATATTTTGTTTCAATACACAAACCTTCCGTTCTTGTTGGCCACTTCTTCAATAGATTTTTTGTCTAAACTCCTTGACCATTAATTCCTGAGTTATGGTACCTGATACCCCTTAATTAAACACCATGTACAATGAAGAAAGCAGTTGTAGAAAATACAGTAGATACAGGGTATTTAATAAACGGACAAAACTAACCAAACCAAAGACCGGAGCATGACCAACTAGTGACTTCAAACTGGAACGTCATGGACCAGTGCACACATCAAATATAAATCGGCAGAAAACCAGCAAAACCTAAACCGGCGACATGGCAACCAGTCCAGAAACTGTCCAACCAATATTTTTGAGTTAGAATTAATTTTTAGCAAACAGCAATAATTGATTCAGATATTCTCTTTTGACTGTCAATGACATCGGCGCCGCGACGCGCCTAATTTTTTTTATTAAGGAAAACCCTGGCGGTGCTATATTTTGAAATTTTGTTGGTTTCTAAACCTTTTTTGAGAAATATTTTTTTTCGTTTAGATGAATAGTTTCGATGGGTACAAGAGATTTTAGAGTACCCGCCGCATAAAAAATTTAAGCCATTAACAATTCCTATAAGCTGGCTTCACTACATTTTTTTTGTTCCCTGTAATCTGTTTGGGGAGTTTTAAGTGAATCACCCTATATATTAATTATATTTAAGATACAGCGTTTTCGGACTTCCTGGAGATAAGAGCAATAAATAATTGGTACATCTGTTGGTATATTATCCGATGATACCTACTGTTATAAACAGAATCTAGTTAGAAGCATGAGGTCGCATTTGTCTATATGTATTAATGAATGAAATATTATAGTTTGTTATTTTACAAAATAAATAAATCCTATGGTGTTAATTTTCTGCTACACGCCGATTGGTTATAACTTTTTTTTGATTCTGAAACCTGTGAGAATAACATGGATATTATTTATTTTCAACAACAGCTTGCCTTTGAATTTATAAGCAGTCACTGATTCTCTGGACCGAATAATAATAATAATGATAATGATAATGATAGTGATAGCGATAGCGATAGGGATAGGGATAGGGATAGGGATAGCGATAGTGATAGGATAGTGATAGTGATAGTGATAATGATAATGATAATGATAATGATAATGATAATGATAATGATAATGATAATGATAATGATAATGATAATGATAATAATAATAATAATAATAATAATAATAATAATAATAATAATAATAATAATAATAATAATAATAATAATAATAATAATAATAATAATAATAATAATAATAATAATAATAATAATAATAATAATAATAATAATAATAATAATAATAATAATAATAATAATAATAATAATAATAATAATAATAATAATAAAAATTTATAGAGCAAACAATTTAGTAATGTAACAAACAAACAATTAGTGCAACATTTCTTAATTCATTAATGCCACAAAAAAATATATCACATGAGTTAGAGATTACATTGGCATTAAAACACATTAAATTAATTGGTGCCTTCGACAATAAATTTGTACAGGCTCTTCTATACGAAAACGTTCTAGTGTGCCTGGATGCATGGTTGGGAACATTTATATTCAACTGGAAAGCAGTACACAGCAATCAATATTACCGTGTAACAACTTAAACAAAAACTGTACAGCCATCAGTTTACGGCGTTTCTCTAAAGATGTAAAATTAAATTTATTTAATAACGCAGCAAAATTATATCCTCTTTCAGGAGAGTATCCATCAATCTTAAACGTTAAATACTTTAAAAAATGTTTTTGAATCTTTTAAATGGCCAGAGTGTACTTCATGTATATGGGGCTCCATATTAAGGAGGCGTATTCCAATTTTGTCCTAACCAAACTAAAATATAAAGATGTTAATACAGATGTGTCACTAAAACCTTTACAATTACGAATGATAAATCCCTGAGTAGTGTAGGCTGACTTAATTATATTATTTATGTGATAACTAAATGTAAGCCCACTATCAGAGTATACTCCCAAATCTCTTATGTTGTCAGTTATTTCCAATACAATATTATTGATAGCATAAGGATATTGTAATACGTCAGATTTCCGACTAAATGATAAAACTTTGCATTTGGAAATGTTCAGAAAAAGCTTATTTGTTTGACACCAAATTTCGAGACGCTGAATCTGTTCTTGTAGCATAGCACAATTATGAACACTGGATATCCGAGAATATAACTTCAAATCATCAGCAAACAACAATTTGTCACAAGTTAGTACACTACACAGGTCATTAATAAAAATCAAGAACAGTAATGGCCCCAGGTTCGATCCCTGAGGTACTACACTAGTAGCAATATAGATGTCGGAGGAGAACTCGTTGTAATAAACGTATTGTTTTCTCTGTGTCAAGTAAGATGTCAAAAGCTGAAAATAACTGTGGTGAAGACCTAAACGCGAGAGTTTGTTAATAAGTAAGTTTGCTTTAGAAAAATCTGTGAATATAGCATCCACTTGTCCTCTTTCATCCAATGTCTCACATAAGAATTGGCTAAAGACTGTCAAGTTACTTGTCGTTGATCTAAAGTTCATGAAACCGTGTTAATGAATTGAAATAAATTTTTTTGTAGACATATATAGGCGCTGATATATAATGGATTCAAAAATCTTTGCAAAGTTGTTTAAGATAGATATGGGTCTGTAATTAATAATATTTGATTTCAGCAGTGATTTATGTATAGGACAAAGTTTTGCCATCTTCCACTTTTCTGGCAATTCCGATGTTTTTAAAATTAAATTGAATAGCTTCAATAACGAAAGGAGTAACGTTCTAATTATATATTTTAACAGAAATTATGGAATTTTGTCTGAACCAGAAGTAAATTTATTTTTAACTTTTTTGCTGCATCTAAGATTTCATTTTCAGTAATTGGCTCCCAAGTAACATCCAGTATTAATATCAACACCAAAATTAAAGTTATCTTCATTATCTGGGAGAGCATATACACTTTGAAAAAAATTGCCAAAGGCATTAACAATTACTTGAGGACTATGCAACGATTCATTGCCGTATATCATTTTGCCAGGGATTCCAGAAACTTTCTTTTTGTTATTTATGTTTTAATTTATTTTGTATGTTCTGTAAATGATTATTATAGGCAATTCAAATTTTTTGTTTGGCTTCCATTCTAAGCGTACTTAATTCTTGATAATAAGTATAATTATTTGTATTTTTATATCTTTTATGTGCCTTTTCCTTCTGTGTAAGCAGTTTTATGATTTCGCTAGTATACCAATTAGGAAATTTTCGTTTAAATTTTTTAAAAATTGAAACATGATTATCAAGAATTTGATAAACTTTATTATAGAAAGTTTCAACAGCAATGTCAACTGCGGATATGCCATCCAGAAAGCTCCAATCAGTATGATAGAAATCATCATATAGTAGCCTTTTTAAAATTATAGGTTTTCGGTGTACTATTTGTGCTGAAATTTTGCGTTCTTATATGAAGATCCTTAAGAGATATAGACAAACTAGGATGATACGTGTCTTCATGCAATATTGGAAAGCGATCACGAATGACAGTACAGTCCACATTTCTTATAACTAAGTCTAACATTTTACCATAATCATTAATACATTATTACCGCTAAGACCGCTATTAGATTTTTAAGAGTGTTAGATTTTCTGTCATTAATATTTATATCTGTAAAGCCAGGACAATTAAAGGTCCATTTTCATACTCATGCAATTTGAGCAAGTTGATTTGTGCATGCCAGTTTGCACAAATAAATCGAATTTCCGAGATCCATTTTCATGCTCATGCAATTTACACTAGTTGATTTTTTTTAACTCATCAATTCAAGGTACCATAAATGTAGAACGTATATATCGTTAGTACTGGCACCCGATCTCACAGAATTAATAACATTTTTTAATTATTTTCTATATGTGGTTCTCATGGAATTTATTTTCTCCACCACAGTTTTTCTATTTGCACTTTTGTTCACAGTCTGAATTTTCTCAACAAGAATATCATAAGCCTGTGATTTAGCATTTATGTCGCTGTATTCTTTGGATTTGATTTTCCAAAGACAAGGAAAAGATTTATACAGCTCAATAAATTCTGTAATGAACTCTTTTTCTTTTTTGACATTGTTGAATAACCAATGTACAACACAGATAAAATAATTATGTACACTAATTATGTAGATAACAGCGCTAGTCACAGAACATCGAAAGTACAAAAGCCACGTGCAGGGTGCAGGTCAGAACAAGAATACGCCACTACTGAGTATGTGTCGAGTTGGAGTGTCGTTTACACGTTCATGAATTTGTGCCAACCACATGCAAATTATCTCGCCGACCAGATTTTACTCAAGTCAAACTATTTTGCTTGTACGAGTGAACGATTTTGGTTTTCATGCAATAATTTACTTGTGCCAATTGGCTTGCACAAATCAATTTGCGCAAATTGCATGAGCGTGAAAACGGACCTTAATATCACCTACAAACAGTACCCTATCACTATGCAATACGTCCCAGCTTGCAAGAGTCTCAAAAAAGTTTTCATATTCATCTAAAGAAACAAATGGTGGAATATAGATAACTGCTACATAAACTGTCCTATAAGCTACACAACATTTACACACCAACAGATCAATATTAGGAAAATTAATAAGTGATATAAGGAAAACCGTTCTTTATAATGACTTCATTTATTATTAAACTTGTTTATATCGGGTTTGTTTTTGACATTTCTGTTAAAATAAGTTATATAATATAAATCGACGTAAAAAGGCTTATTTAATTTGTTTACATAAAGTAATTAATAATGTTATTGACTGCAGTGCCATCTTGCGAATGTTGAGCTTTCATGTTCCCAGAATTGAAGCTAGACAATTTAACATGTTTTATTTGCCACCTGCTAGGACAAATATTCTGCAACACTCTCCACTGCATAATATGTGTAATTTATGTAATGAAGTTATCTTGCCCGTTGATTTTTTGGATTGCAATATTTCAACTCTGAAAAAATCTGTTTTGTAAATGTTATTGTCTTTATCTAGATTTTTAGATTGATTCTTTTTTCATATTTGTTTACATGTGTTATGTCTAAGTATTGTGTAAGTTTACTTCATGTATGCTTTTTTTTGTGTTTTCCTATTCTTTAACTGGGTCTTTGACCTGTTGAATAGTGTAAATAAAATAAAATAAATAAAATAAAATAAAAATAAATATATTTATATATACAAGGTCGTTTATTAACACTGCAGTGAGATAAACATTTATCGGTAATTAAGTACCTACTGAGTGTTTAAATTAATTGAATTAGGTACCTATTTAAAAGGCGAAAAACATTATTATAAAAGTGTTAAGAATTTCTGTTCCATTTAAAATATCAGTGACCCACATAACTTAAATTCATGTACAGGATGATTTTTTTATCATTAAAATCGGGTTTTTCTTGAAAATGGTTGAAACAAAGTAAGCGTTGCGAACACTTTGTTTGAGCCGACTGAGAAATTAAGGTAGATAACGAAACCATAACCAAACGCGTTCCAATATAACTTCACCAATTTCATAAATAGTTTATTGGATGAAATAAACTGTTAAATATTAGCCTTATTTAGCTTTTATCGAACTTTTTTCTCAAAAAATCAAAAATAGAAAAGTTAACGCGGTCATCATTTTAAGTGGGAAACCCTGTACAAAAAGGCCGAGAGGCGACCCCGCACTGCTCTGCAGATAATTAATTTGTGACACATAACGTTTCTCTGTACTCATTTGTCCAATTTAGTTCATTTCATGACACATCGTGCCTCTATTCGATCTGTCTCAAATTACCACAACCAAGCGCCGTTTTGTTTTGCGTACCACATTTGGCGTAATATTTAATACATATTCGACGTAATATTCGTCATTACCCAAGGCGCCTACGACCAATTGGCGCCTAAATTATGCTGATTGTTTTTACGTTTGCTAGATTTACAAAAACAGGAAGAAGTCTTACGCTCGTTAGATAAGTGTTTAGTAAATAAATTAAGCAAAAATATAAATATTAATTGTACATGTTGATAAATTATTTAAAATTTAAACAAATAATTAATATTTACTGCAATAGAGTTTTTCACTGCAATTCGGGAAATTCATAGTAAGATAGGTATTTGCTGTAAAATAATGAATCAGTATATACAGCCGTGCTTTGGTCATGGACTCTGCATCACATATTAACAAAAATAGTTTGTCTAAATATGAACCAAAACATTATCACCCGGAATCTAAGCACGTATGTTTTAAAGGCATATGCTTAGGATATGTATATATTATAACATCGACTTTGTTCAAAGTTGCTGTGTTTAGCCTCTAGATGTAGTTGAAGTTAGAAAATATACTTAATAGTTTTTCCAATTAAGTTTAAAATGGTTTATTCGATTTAAGTAATTTGCAAAATATTCAGATTCGAATTCATAGCATCGAAATACGTAATAAAGACTTAAAGATCAGAAAAAAAATCCGTTTATTTTGCGCTCACTAAGGTGATTTTATGCGATTCTTCGCTATTTTTGCGATTTATTATAAATTTTGAGGGTGTTTGAGGATCTCGTCAAAAGTACACACCACTTTTAGCTCTTTGTGTGCTGGTGTTATGAACAGTATTTAGATCCCTAAACTGAGGAGGTTGCCTACAAACTACACAAAGTGACAATTGAAGTTATTGGTATATAAAAAGAAAATGTCAGATATTGCTTGTTCATAAATGTTGGCTATGATTTGTATTTTAGAAGTATTTCCCATGTTATTATTTTTATGTTATTGGAATTAGTTTCGTGTTTTGACGTAATATTTGTTGTTCTTGTATTTTTGACACCATCACGTATAAGTTCTGTCGAGAATACATACTTTTATGTCAAATCTTAAATTATGTTGTCCTATAATTCGAGATGAACAGTTTATATTGTGACTTGTAAAACCAAAATGAAACAGAAAAGCTGACAAATCTATTAGTCCCAAAATATTCTACTTTAGAAAAGCGCGTAATGGAACTAGTGGAAGGTGTAAGATGCAATCAAAAAGATACAAAGAATTAATTTGCAATAACCTTTTGCATAGAAGAAGATTTTAAAGATATATGTTGTAGAATAAAAATGAACGTAGCTTCAACGAAATTATAACTTTCAGGTATAAATTATTATTCCTTAAATTATTAACTATAAACTGTAACTGATATTGTGTTCTACCATTAAGAGTTATTATTTGCTTGTGATAATTAATATTTCTATTTTCAAATTGTATTTCCTCTGTTGGTTACTATTGATTACAAACAATGATCGTCAAAAAATTGTGATTTTTTTTATTGGTTCAAATTGGTGCATCTTTCATTCCCTCCCAAAACGAAATAAGTTTTGGAAATACGTTTCCAAAAGTCTTCAACCTTTAGTTTTCAGTGAAGCATAATATAGATGGATAAATTTGTTTTTAAATATTTTTACCTCATCAAAATTTCGATATAGGTAAAAATAATATTGACAGAAGCGTGCTACTAAAATTTGTAATGTTAAGAATTGTTATGGTGCTTTAGAGAGCTTCTGTTGTTAATCGGTTTGGAATACAAAAAATTGTAAAGAAACAAAAAGTGAAGATAATACAATGACACATATGATACCTATTTTATGTGTAATATTATACAGGGTGATATATATATTTATTATTGACAAATAATGATCGATGATACTAACACCTTCGCCACTGGTAAGTTTCTAACACAGGTAATTTTTTGTTTCATACCTACTGTCGCACCAAATACACACCGATTTAGTTAAATTTTAAAGTTTAGAAATTAAAAACTGATTTTTTTAAATTTTGATACGCTGTAGCTTGAGAGACTGTCCGAAGACTCCACATTTATATAACAAAAAACCTTTATTTTTGGCCACAGAATACGCCAAGGATGTTTCCTCTTAAGAAACACCCTGTATATCTATGACAATCTACAATGCCATTAGACCAAAGTTTGTAGGCAACCGTCTCTGTTTAGGGGTTAAACACAAGTTAAACACAAAAAAGGTACTAGCGTACCAAATATCATTGTCTATATCTTAATCGGATAAAATATGTTATTTGAGAAAGAAATGTTTTCCAACTTTAGAGGACTGAAGCCGTGCGGATACCTATCCTATTTAGTTGAAACATCTTGTTTTGACTGCCTGAATCTGTAGTAGCCATGTACTTACATTGAATCTTGGAACACGCTTTATATAAAGGTATTTCTAAATTTGAAATTTCTTCACGATCGACACGCTGTTTTTTACATCATATATGTACAAGCCCCAGACTTTTTACATGTAGAGCTGTACTTCTGACGTAGACTAATTTGGAGGCATTTGCCTTCTTAATATCTGCTTCTACCAAGCTATACTTCAATTTACCTTAAATACTGTTATGGTAGAAGTTTGCAAAAAAAGTGAGGTATCAGTAAGTTGCATAACTTTCGAGATAGGAAAATGGCAAAACTTCAGAGTATTGTAATTATTACTAAAGGTAGTACAACAGTAATTGGTTTTTGGATTAACGATGCAAGTAATCGCGTTGTCTGTTAGGTGCGAAATAATTCTGTGGTGTTTGGTACACATGCGATAACTCCAAAAATATTGTTTTTCAAAAAACGCATTTAAAGATTCAAATGGATCATGTAAATCAACCAGAATTTTAGTTCCGATTACAAAATAGCGGGCTTGTTAGTAATGTTGGACATTAAGCATTATACCTACTACAAATATTTTAAAAAATCATGTGGGACAATGGAGTTAACAGAAAAAGTACATTTTTGGATATATCATATGTATCCCAAATACCACCGAATTGTTTACATAGTTTTTATGTTTATAAAAGAGCTTTCGTTAAATTATGTTATTAAAGTTTAGTATATTAGTAGATATATTAATTATTAATTAATTATTTAGTTGAAAAGTAGGTAGTATTTTCATGATAATTTCAAAATCTCCGAGCCGGTAATATTAATCACATCATCTGCTCGTCATATAACAAAAAATTCGACACGGATATTTAGCAGCTTGTGCAGTCAATACTATTGAATCAACAGTCACATTTGTGTCCCACTTGAGGTCAAGACAGTATGTAAAAAACCATATGTACGTAAAGCTTGTTGTGCGCCACACGTTTAGTCCATACAGGAACATTAAGCCTGTTTGACTATGTTCGTACCATTAAAACAAGTAATAAGTGATGCTGTTGACGTCACTTACGCCTTATTACGCATGTGGCTAACAGTAATCACTGAAATTGTATATTCATTTCAATTACCTATGTAGATATTATTATATTCGGTACGTAAAATATTTTAGACAATCAACTGTACATAAGCAAAGTAAGTTCAATCAATCATTAATACGAATAGGTACATACTTTTGCAACAATAACGACACTCCTTCAAAACAGTTTTTGAACTTTAGGAAGTTCTGAGTAGAAATTTCATTAAATCTCTGTTGGTGAGTGAAACAACTAAGGACTAATGTTAAAAGTTGAAAGTAGATTTAATTACAAATACGTCGGCAGTTCAAAAGAAATTGCAAAATTCATTTCAACAAATGTTATTATTATTGCAAACGATAGTAGGTACATATTTTTAAAAGTGCCACTGCCATTTCTTCTGTTTCTTTACCTATATTAAAATAAATTTTACCTATAATTATCATTCAATTTAAAATTAAAATTTGTAAGAATGAAACTAAGGCACTGGATGTTCCTTGTAAATAAATAAAGTTTCGCTACTGCCAAGTTGTTGAATACATTTTAAATACCCTCGTATTTCTCAAGCATACCTTGGTATCATCTAAAAATTAACTACTAAAACTAGCTAAAATGGTTATTACTTTAATATTTCAAAATATAAATATACCATTAAATATAGCCCTGCAAAATTTTTAAAAAAATTTGAATACTAGAAAGAAAAATAGCAAAATAATTATCATTCAATTTAAAATCAAAATTGGTCGCATCTGCCAATAAAACGGTTTGTAAAACTTTTACCATTACGAGCTGCAAGAATAATGTAGGTATACTTTAAGTTGCTCGAAAGAGGAGATACGTTGACACAAAGTTAAAGATATACTAGTGTCACCTAAATAATACAGATGTAAGAAATCTGCAGTTACAGAGCACAGCACAGTGCGGGGGTTATTAGGCATAACTAAAACTAAAGTTATAGTAACAGAGAAATATTTTTGGCCTTACAGAGAAACAATGGAAATTCAGTGGAGTTTCATCCCAAACTTCAACCAATATTGACAACATCTGAACGGACGCCTGAAAATTGTGGGATCAGAGGCTTGTAAATATTTTATTAATCAAAACATTTTCAGACTTCTCATTTACAAGAGATATGGAAATGGATATGTTGGACAGTTAAAAAATAACCACCTTACTTACTATTTATCAAAGTCAATATACAATTATCATTCAGCTGTATAATAATTCCATATTATCATTTATTCGTCTCGTTTCAGTGTAATTTTTCAGACATGCGGTAACATCCCATCTTTCTTAATCCCTATTATTACATACAAAATTATTTCAGTAGATATAGCTTAAAATCTAACGGAGTTTTGATTATGAGCAGAAATACCAAAACAAAAAATATATAGATACAATTAGAATAACAATATATGACAGCTATAAGATATGATTTTTTGATATCATTCATTTGGTAGATATTTCGTAAAAACTTTATTATTTTTAGTTGTCATTGAGAAGTAAGATTAGATAAAATAAAAAATATTACCTGATTTAAAATTACTTATTTAAAACATTTTTTAAGGGATTTTGTGAAATTAACCGAATTTGTTAAATGCGGATAAATCTAAAAAGGTAGGTAATTCCAAATTTATTAGCTGTGGTTTTGGAAGCAACCAACATGCATTCAATTTTTTTATAATGTTGAAGGTGTATACTGTATTGATTTGAAAACTTCACCGAGACAAGTCGAACTTTGTTGGCAATTACGCCACCGTCATCCATTTATGAAGTCTAATAACTAATGTCTATTAGTGTTACTAGTTTTTGTTTAAACGAAAAATTGCCATCTGTTTAATTAAAACAAAAGAGAGTTTTTAAAGTTTGTTCTTCCAAATGTTGAATGCGTTAGAAAGTGCTCTATGTTTGAATGGCATTTTTTAGAAATATATTAAGATCAGAATTAAGATTAATCCATCTGAACAACAGACACCCAAAAATCAAGTTCACTATGGAACTGGGAAGGAACAAACAGCTACCTTTCCTCGATGTATGTATAAAGAAAAAAGAAGATGGAGGTCTAGGCTATACGGTATATCGGAAACCAACACACAAGAACAGATACCTACACGCAGAATCTCACCACCACCCATCGCAGCTACAATCAGTGATCAAAACACTAATGACAAGGTCAGAACGACTCTCTGACGACGAGCACAAAGAAGAGGAAATTAAAAATGTTAAATCAGCCTTACAACAAAATGGTTTCTCTGATAACAACATCAAGAGGGCTCTAAGACCTAGGCAAAAGAAAGAACAGAAGGAAGAAGATAAACCAATAGCCAAAGCTCTCCTGCCATATGTCAAGGGAACTACCGACAAAATAAGCAGGGTTTTAAAGAAATATAAAATAGAAACCATCTTCAACACGGACAGGAAGATTGGTAATATGCTACCATCAGCCAAAACAAACATTCCTCTAGAAGACCAAGGAGTATATGAAGTTCCTTGCGGAGACTGTGAGAAGACGTACATTGGACAAACTAACAGAAGAATTCAAACCCGGAAAGAAGAACATCGGAATGCTGTCCAAAAAAATGAAAAAACTTTGTCATTAGCTCAACATGTAAAAGACACTGGCCACCAGATTGATTTCGGTAATACCAAGGTACTAGCAAGAATGGAGCATAAGGCAAAAAGAATAATTAGAGAGGCCATCGAAATTGAAAAACATCCTCAAAATCTCAATACGCGTGACGATACCCAAAGATTACCAACAGCTTGGAAACCTGTCTTGGAAACCAAGAAGATCACTAAACCAGTGATACGTAATGCTGAGGGTTGGCCAAGCAGAACACAAGACCCGTGACGCGCAGCAATGCGAAAAAAACCACACACCGGAACGAAGGCACAGTATATAACTCACCACGTGGACAAACATCTACCAGTAAGCTGAACGTAGTAACGCGTAGCAGAAGTAAAAAGACCTGAAGATGGTAAATCAGATTTTACCGAAACGTTGTCAAACAAATGGTTCTTTTGAAGACCATGCAGATTCATCGCGGAAAGGAACCCGGAGAAATTTTACAACACCCGCAGAAGCCTACGAACTAACATATATATACCAATATATTACTAAATGTTGTCCATAATAAAAAGTTCAAAATGATGTCTGGTCAGATCTAGCCACTTTTACATTAGATAAACATAACATTTCTCTTTTAACTAATATCTCTGTCTTAAACAATCGGGAATTATTTAATGTGAAATGGAATTCCAATGCAACACGCCACTTGCAATATATTACACAATAACAGCTAATCAATCACCTAAAATAAAATTGAATTTAAAATACAGAACTAACAGTATTTTAAAATTGCATGTTAAATACTTGTATTAAAAATTAATAATATTTTTAATAAAATGTCATACATTTCTCTATACGTTGCGATAGATCTAATTTATGTAGCTATTTTGTGAATGAATTTATTAATAGACAGTAAAACTTACCTTCTGTAAATTCACTTATTTAGGTATTACTAAAATTATTTTGGTGTTGAAGTTTTGAGTGATTTTCAGCTTCTCAACACAATTTTTAGTTAGTGAACTGATTTGTAGTAATACATAAATTTGAAATATACCTACTCTGTCTATATAATATAAACTCAATTCTTATATTCACAAATTATCTACAAAATTAAAAACGCAATTGTTTATTAATATTATATCATTATATTTGATATATTTTAGATAAAACATATTAGGCTATTTTAAACATCGTAACACTTAAGAAGTGTTTAAGAATCCACCCATATTGCACTTACCAGTTTGTTTTATTTTGTATTGAGTGTTTGTTGATGTATTTTTTTCTCGCCTACCACTAGTTTGTATTTCTTGACGACTCCTATACCTGTACTGGTATATTGGATAATAAATTATTATTGTTATTATTATTATTTTTATTGTAGCATGTATGAAATGCGCAATATCTCGGAGTTCATATAAAGATATTCAAAAACTATTTTGTATACATTCTTTCTGCAATTTTAAAAGAACTCATGAATATATTCTCAAATATGGCATATGTCACTTGACCACTTGTCTGATGAGAGAATGAAACAAATATTAAATCGCAAAAGAGTCTTTATTGATCAGAAAAATTTTATTAAAAAAAATAATAATCAGTAAATACAATAGAAATTGGAATTTGCTTCTGACAATATCTGTTTAATTTGTCTTTTTTTTTCATTTTTCAAGTATGTACAAATTTTTGCCAAAATTGGAGTACTAAATTATAGTTGCTAGGTATATACCTACTCAATACCTAACGTCGGCAGTGTATTATCGGATTCATATTTTTCTAATACTTTTTCTATTTAGAAGCTTATACAAATTTGGCAATATAAATGGAAATATTTTTGGACACAAATGCAGTGGAAATATGAAAAAAATATGAAGATCCTTTTAATATACGAACTTATTTCGATGCTAGATCAGGAAAACCCACTTTTCTGATCACGTGACATATACAGGGTGATTCAGAACTTACCTAAAAAAAATTTTGAAAGTACAGGGGACTGTTACAAATTCAATTTTGTAAAAATAAAATCAAAAAATGCAGGAAGAGCCTAAGCAAATAGATAAATTACATTTTACAACACCTATTTTTAAACAGAAAATTTAAGTGCTTTTGCCGCTATTGTTATTAATTATATTAATAGAATTCATTTATAGTTTTAATTATTAAAATAGTTTAACATAACTGACGTTACCACATTTTGACCCATCTTACCCAGTTTCTACCAACTAACACAAATGTTACTGCTTCTTGTCCGTTTTGAACTTGTAAGTTATTGGCAGCAGCTATGACACGTTTGCATAAATCATCAGTAGTGTCCACTTATGTGCAATATACTTCATTTTTTAAATATCCCCACAAAAATAATTCCAAATGATTTAAAGTTTAAAGGGGATCATGTGTGGCCATAGTACCGCTCCTCTTCTCCAAATCCCTTGGTATTAATGTTTGGACAGTGAACACTCTGTACATAGTACGGATATAATTATTGAGCCTCTTGTATGATACACCACAATACGCCATGGACGCTCTGGACCTACATCTCTTCCTTGATTCTGTTGCAAAAATAGCTGAATTTGGAAAAATTTTATCGGGAAATCGTTCGGCTAAAGCATATTCAGTTCACTATAAATTAAAACGATACCCGTAAATTGCGAGTTGCTATAGACGTAAGCCATTTTTGATATTTGAAAAACTAATGTAAATACTTCCATCACAAAAAAATTAACACGATAAGTAAAAGGATATTTCAAATCACGTGGCTAGAGACTACAGTAGTCCAACGATGTAAAGATTGAAAATACTAGAACTTCAATATTTTTTTTTTCTGAAACTAAAAAAAAATTACAATATTGACTCCATTTTTCATGACGCTAGATGCCAAATTCTTTTAGATAAGTTCTGAATACGTGTATAAATCAAGTTGTAAGTTAAGAACCATTTCTTTCAGTACCGTATTGATAGTAACAAATGTTTTAGATATACTGAAAAAACGTGACATTCTTTTTGTTGTTGAATAACCCCATTTTAATAGATAAGTATTCAAAATAATGATAAACAGATTTCCTTGAACACATTTGTTAATCCACTATTTGGGATAGTATAGAAAATTTAGTCCTTGTGGATAGTCCTCGCAGATCTGTGTGAACAAGTAAGGATGCTGTATTGAAGAAATAATAAAATTTCCACTTACTAATAGTTTTGGCACTTGTAGTAAGCACTACTAAAACATACATCGTTACCTGTCTGCATAACATTCTTGTCCGATGAATAATCAAACTTTTCAACTAAGTATAGGCCATAGCATTTCGTAATATAAATTATCTCTCTGCGTTAATTATGTAATCTGCAAGTTTACAACTTACATTATGTTTCTTACGAATAGTTTAATTAATTATGCATTTATGTAAATGATATCAAACGTTTTATAGCTGCGGTTTACGGCGATCACTCATGGTTACACACGAATTATCAACTTGCGCGTTATGAGGTGTAAGGAAAATGATGTGCAACTTTTTGCAACTGTTAATGAATACGAAGGTGTGACGGCAAACTAAATGGAAATTTCTCTTTAGCAGTACAAACAATGTCATGACTATCTAATAAAATGATACAAATTTAGTGCTTCTTAGGTACTTAGGTATACAAAGTTCACTGAGAATGAGACAATATATTATGGGACCTGTAGGGACCGCTTGAACCAACAGGAACATTTCAAAATCAGCATTCATCTTGTGTTTCCGAGAGTAATGTTACATCTTATTAATTTGTCGAATAAATATGGTGACAGGTGACACATACCAACAATTCAAACAAAATATAAGTAATAAAAACGTACATACTTTATTTTTAGTGAAAATAATGGATTAGGTGACAGTCAAAATGTTCAATCGATCCCATTTCAATATTAAAGAAAAGCAACATAAAAACAACTACATCGTGAATCCGATTAATTTAATCCGGTGTGATTCTGATTATCAAAATATTCTATCGAAAAACAATATTTATTGTCTATTTTATTAATATAACAGGGACGACAGACACAGAGATTTATTTGTGCTCGGCAGCCGGGGCCAGTCTCCGAGGCGCTAAATAGACCAAGACATATAGGTACACTGTTTTCTGCCGCTTCGTTTTTGTTTGGCCAATGATATGAAAAATGTGCCTAAATTTTATTATTTACCTGTTTTGTGGATGTAGGTAGATATTAAAAATGTAAAACACTTTTTAAAATTAAAATAATAACAGTAAGGACGACACTTATGTATAGGTACCTACCTATTATTGGTAAAAAAATATGACTTGTATAAATCGTGTAACAATCATTATCTATAGGTTTTTACAAGTAAGATAAGTAGAATAATACTATTTTAGAAATTATCATTTTAAAAAATACATCTACTAAGTATTATTTTGAGTCTTTTTTAAACGTTCAGATTCAGTTGATTGAAAAGAATGGATCTGAAAAGAATGGAATGTTACGTTATTTACTTCTTGCTGCAACACCCTAGTAAATATTTATAGGTATGAAAATAAGTTGACTTAGGTATACACTGTATCTCAAAAGCCATTAAGATTTCCACATTAAATGCAAGTTGTTTATTTTTATTATTTTTTTATAGTATACGATCGATTAAGATGGTTTCTGTTAAACTATTTTCCTTGGAGAATATTAGTCTGCAAATTTGTTGATTTTTTAATTGCAATATTTATATTTAACTGCATTATATGTTTTCTTTCTAAATATGATTATTTATGTTAATATTATGTTACTGTTTTTGGAAATAAATGTTTTGTTTTATAATATCCATGTAAATAAAGACTTATATTATTGATATTGTCCGCTCAATAAAATAACATATTCATATGATTTTTCAAAATACATGTCATTTACTCAGTATTTTGTAGGAGTGTTTAGAAGTTATGGAACATATAAATGGAGCCCTATTGCTATTACTATACTAAATAAAAAAAATACAAGACATGATAACCAACCTATATCGGCACTTAAGTATATGCGGAATGTTATATCTATCGATTAACGTTTGTGCATGGTATCCGTATTAACTAAGTATAATTTATAGTGAAATTTTCTTCATTTAATTTACTTAAGTATATGCTTATACTTACATATACCTACCTACACCTAAGGTCTTAATAAAAGTAGACGGATTGCTACTGTTTTCTTAATAAAAGTAGACAGATTGCTACTGTTTTCAGTTTTATTCTGCAATGCTAATTATAGCAAAATTTCAATTTTCTTGAAAATGTGTCAAACTGACGAATTCAAAGTAGATAATATTAGAAAATGTAGTCATACCTACATACACAGACGTAGATATTAATATTCTTGGGAGTTTAATAGCGACAATATTGTATTAAAAGGATTATACCCACTTAAGTATACAGTTAGAAGAAAATTAGGCCTGTAAGCCTGAATGTTTTAAATTATTTGTATTCGTTAAAATAACGTTTTTCTAACGATTCTACGGTCTTTCAAAATTGGACTGTGAACAAATACTATATGCAATTTTTTCGTAGTAGAAGGTTCCGTCTAATTGTTGGTTGTTGCTAACAAATTTTTACTTTTGGAATGTAAAATTCCATGGGACATTGTGATCGATACCGCCAGATATTTAATCGTCGATGCCAGAAAAGAAGCAATTTGTTATTTATGCTGGAGTAGTAACATTAATAAATAACAATTATAAAGGCTGAATTTGTTAGATCTGATGTTGCCAAAAGTGAAGCTTTACTATAGCTTATCTTTTAGCGAAGATTAGGCATATATACTCGCGTCAAGAATTCAGACGTCTTACGTCACGGCTGACGTTACACATTTGTTTCTATTGTCAATGTAATTTTCGATATTTGGTCGCAGACAATATTTTTTTGCAATTTAGTGCAATATATAACGCAAACTTTTAGTGTAGTATATAGTTTTATTACTATCAGTTACAGTTTCTTAAATATTTTGATAAAAATATAATGAATTATTCACTTGTTCGTATGACGTAAGTCGTTTGAATTCCTGTCGCGAGTTTTTTTATACCTATCTAACCAATGGACTACTATTGATTGACAATTGCAGGGACCAAACATTAGGTACCTGGTGACAGGACTTTTTAAAATAAGAAAACAAGTTCATATAAAAATATGGGTCGTGAAACTGAGCATTTTCCGAGGGTATAAATAATTTTGAAAATAAGAATGAATTTTTTAATTAATGATCTGAATTGTAAATAATATACAATTATAAATTTGAGAGTTGACACAAATATTTCCTACTTTATGCTAATTTTTTGGAAAAAACCATGAAAATAATATTTATTTTAGGGCCGTATTATTGGCGAGGTTCTGTCCATTTCTCCCCTCATATATTTTTTCAACGTACGTCTATGGCATTGAAGCTGCATTCATCTAATAGCAAATTTGACTTGCAATCTTTTATGCCTCTTGGCATTTTTTTATTTAAAGCTCAAGTTTTTAGATATTTTCCATTTTCTTAGTCAATACCATGCGTATTGTTTCCCTAATAGGTGCTTTGTGTTGACTTACGGCAGAAAATTATTTAATAGTTAGTGTACCTACCATGTTTTAATTTAAAAAGATATACCTAATATTTATTTTTACAGAGCCTGTTATATTTGCTGGTAGGTATATTTTATTTCGTTAATATCATTACATTTTTATTTGTTTATTTTCAGTTGTTTAAAAAATATTGTAATATTTTTTTTTAGAAATTTAATGTGAACAGTTTTGTACTGATTTACTGCAAAAGTTATTGACGTCAGCTAAGAAAATTAAAAATATCTAAAAAATTGAGCATTAAATAAAAATATGCCTAGATATAAAAGTTTATAAATCAAATTTTCTATCAAATTAACGTAGTTTCAAGAGCATGCATTGAAATATATTTGGAGGGGGCCGGACCCTACCAATTATATATAGGGTTCTAAACAATATATGTATTTCTCTGAGACTATTTTCTAAAAAAGTGGCATAAAATAAAAAAATATTCTGCCAATTTTTATTTTTAGCTACCTATGGTTTATTTTTTTTTTTAATTTTTGATACCCTCTTATCTCTGAGACAAAGCATTTCTCGGCCTATATTTATGTGTCCCTGCAATTTGAGACACCCTGTATATTGCTTTATTTATATTTTATCTATAGTATATTTTATTCTTGAAACACCAGAAATGAAAAAAATAAGGAATTAAAAATTCAAATAACAGCGGATGTTTATCGACATTCACCGGTTTTTTCTACAAAATTTGGAACATTTCCTGAGAGAATTTTCACTCATATGTAAATAAAAGTTTTTCAAACCAAGGCCACAAAGCCTGTGCCAAAAAGTTTAATATTCGCTGAAACAGCTGCAAAAAACGTATAGCTAAGTAGATATTCAACTTTTTTTTTCCGGTGGGACAAATATATACCTAAGGTAAATGACTAATTTATTTTCTATAGGTAGGTATACCTACCTGTAGAAACAAAATGAAACACATTTTCAATTTATTTGTGTTTTATTGTTTCCTTTAATTTTAAGCTAAGATGGATCTCCTTAATGAGCTTAAAAATATTTAACAAATTATGACTGTTTTGCTGATCATTTTGAAAAACATGTTTAGTAAATGAGCTTGTTTGTTACATATCTTCTGCAAATCAGAATGAGTCATACAATGAAAGTACGGATAGTCTTTATTTCAGTTAATGTTTTCGAAGCAATATTAGAATGTAAAAAACAAAATGTACGTAAACTGATATTAAGTGTTCTATATTTTGAATCCAATTAAATGCCATAAAAAATAGCCAAGCGAACGTCGTACGCAAAGCAGAATTCCCTACGGTATCAGATTTCCGATTATTACGTCCACACGACCGGTCAATTCTCGATAACGCAATTGGATGCTGCTTGTCAATGACGAAATAAAAAAGAAGCGTTTTTCGGAAATCGCCCGTAGATCGCTGCGATTCCGTCGGAGGCCGTGGTGGGGATACCCATTCATAAAACCCGCCTATAGACACACCTTCTTAAATAGTGAGTTTGTACTCTCTGCTGTCCAGTGCAAAGCCTGACATACGTCGGTGTCGGTGTAATCGAGTGGCCTGTGTTTACAAACACACGACACACGAAACAATCGCATTATTATAATATAAAGTTAGCGTGTGTTTCAGTTCAGGATAACTGTGTCGCTGCGTATTATTTTTATTTTTTTTCTTAATTCTGCGAGAAGGCGAAATTATTATCATGGAGCATCCTGGTCATTTGGAAGGGATGCTGAACCGCGACCAAAGAACGGCCAAGTTGAGATTCTTCAACGAAAGTGATATTAAACCAGTGCCAAAAACGTACAGTTTCCAAGACAAGGCCGCGAACGGCTCAACCCCTACGAAACGCCACTGCTGCTGCCCCACGAGGACGAAAAAATCCAGCAGCAACAGCAGCACCAACTCTTCTCATCTCGCCTGCAGGAACGGGTACCTGCTGAATACTTTCCAAAGTAAGTACCGAGATGCTCAAGCAGCCCTTACTTCCGATTCTGATCTATAACGCGCGGGGTGGGCGGAGCATTGGCAACAGGTAGCCAATGAACGTGGCACTCTCCCCGGTGGGAATTATCAATTTCACGTTTGGATGTGCCCGATTTAATCGAAATAGCCGCCGTGGTCTCGGTATCGGAGCGGTGATGCCTCGGGATGCGATCTTGTGCGTGATGCTAGCCAAGCGAAATGCCCAAGCTCGCTGAAAGTCGCTCTAATTGAATGATTCACTGCGTTACCTGCGAATTGCCACGGAAATCGTATATGAGTCAAAAACAGGACATTTAAATAATTGGTGCTATTGTTTTATATGTTGCTATTGCATGTTTTGACCCCAATCTTCCAAAGTTGAAAAAATATTTCTGAAATGATTCTTAGAATATAATATATCCTTTATTTCAATTAGTTAAAAATTGTAAATATGTACAAAATAAAAAAATAGTGCATCTTCAAAGACATATTTTTCATTAAGTATATGATTAGATAAAAAAAATGCAGCCCTAAAATCTATACCCTAATAAAATTCTTGCAAAGATTCCAATATTAAATGTAATAAATAACAACTACAACAATAACACTGAACAAAAAAGAAAAACTAAAGAATACTTGAACATGTTTCTCTTGTCATTTCTTACGATTATTCACATGTTGATTAATTGCCAATTTGACAGATCATAACGTCTATTGAGACCATATAGTAATACATCGATTCAAATGTCAAATAAAGTACCTACCTATTTCTAGTCAGTAACTATTATTATAAAATATTTAAATGAGTGTAACCAGAGTACCTACACACTTCCTTGAATTAAGGAAAAGTCCAAAAATGTATTTTAATACAATTTTTGACTTTTTCTAATTATTATTAAATATGTAGGTATCTACCATGTACCTAATCTTCCAAATAAAGCAATTAATATGCTTCTGAGAAAATCGAGTCATTTTTAGCGGATTTTGGCTTGGTGTTTCAATTCGAGTTCATTTTTTTATCATTTCCAAGGACTCTGTAAAAAATGCACTAACAGGGAATGCTACGCTTTGCGGCATTTTGACTGCCATTTTTATCGTCACATTAAAAACGGAATGGCTGTAGATGGCAAGAAAACTGCAACAGTAATTAACAGTAGATTTTTTTCGAAAACCGTAAGGTTAGATAAAAACCATAATTAAATTAACCGGCACATTTCTGTCTTTGTGGTGGATTTAGAATCATTTTTATATGGCCGCCGCACCTGTGCAACTACCGACTTCTGACGTTTTTCTTGCGATTATAATTTCGCAAAAATGCGGTAAATAGTGTAGTTAAGGCCAAATGGCCGACAATTATAGGCTATTAGCGAATCTCATAGTTCATTGTAGCTGCTTTTAACAATAAATAGATCGAGTTACTTACACCTGACCGGTAACTGATCTTTATGTACTGTTTGGTCGCTGCAGGAATGACAACTAGCATCGTTAGCATTTTCAGCAGCATTTAATCTGTCTCAGCCCTGAGAGTATCGACAAATCTTAATTCTGCGTGCATTCCACCTAGAAAATTCCCACACAGCAAATGTAACACTTAACAACCATAAAAGAAATTAGAAATAGGAGTCATATAAATGATTGTTACATCTATAATAATTTTTATTTTGAAAAGAGAAATGTTGTATCTACTTAAAAATCAGATTATGCATTGATTTTTCCTATTTAATATTATACCTAGGTACCTAGTAGGTATCCGGTAACCTAAGTACCTAAAAACTAATTTTCGAAAGTTACTAAAAATGGTTCGTGCAATTTATTACTTATATATTTTAATGGCTTCAGCGATGTCTGTAGGTATATACTTACTATGGTTTTTTACAGATCCATTATTCATAACCAGTCTATTTTTACACAAGGTCAATAGTCACAGAGTCCCCAGTCGTAAAAAATTCGTCAGTTCCGAGAAACTACTAGGTAGTAAATCTCAAATTAATTTACTGTTACGCTGCTAATCATGTGTTGCTTGCAAACAATTATCACAACATAAAATATAATAATCTTTACCACTTCTTATAACTTTCGGTATGCTGATTTCTGTTTAACTGTGGTCATCAAATAATGACATGGTCATAGAACATAACATACCTTCACATCCTTACGTCTTCCTGTAGACGTTTCGGTTTCCATTCCCAGATTCATAAATTGCTTTAAAATTTTCACAGACCAAATAACATCACCTAGTTATAACGTCACTGAATAACAATGAATTTTTTACTCAGACTTTACCAAAGTGGTACCACTGTCCTTGCCTGTCGTCAGGGGTCAAACCGAGGTGGTTCTACGGTTGCCGTGGGTCCAACAAATTCTCACGGTCCTGATTATGAGCTCAGAATTTTGAATGTATGTTTATATACTTAGCTTGTGTCGTTTTAATCCTCACCAAGTAATAGTACCTACTTGCCTAAAACAAAATAGTGCGACAATATTTTGTACGTTTTACTTATATCAAGATATATAAAGCGGTAGGTGTAAATGTGTACACATATTTCGCAATACTGATGTAGGGACTGTAATTTTTGTGGATGAAAAATTTCCGTATGCATTCCTTTCTAACAAACTTAAATAAGATATTGTGTTTCTTCTTTTTCAGGTGTCAATAACGTCCTTATATTAGTTTGCCTGACCCTAGTGACTCTTCCCAGTGCTAGTTCAGGTCCCATCAATATGGACAGAATGAATTCCAAAATGAAGTGGATCAATCCTTGTGATACTAACCCAGGAGGAGAGGTTTCTGAAAATGTGGGAAACTCTGAATTTAACAGTAGCGAACTTGTAAAGATCATCGGAGATGCCACATCTGCTATAATTACAGCTAATCAATTTATTGGTGATTTTGTAAGTATTTAGTTTGTTTGATAAGCTAATTTATAAGTGCAAACCTGTTTCCAATTATGCAAATCAAAAATTAGAACACAATTTTCCGTACTAATTTATAAGGCTATTGATAAAACTGTTATCAAAAATCGATACCTCTATTTGTTTAAAGTCTAAAATCATCGGTGAAGCTGCCACAGCTCTGGATCAGGCAACAGGATTCTGTGATAATTTTGTAAGTACCTATCTCTCTGGTTTGCCTGATATTGATGATAAAGTAGTACCGAGTTTTTAGAACGTATCGAATTGAAATAAAATATTATACCTATAATTTTTAAACAAGTCGGGTAATTAAGAAAATATAATTAAAAAGGTATTCCTCCATAATTACGAATTTATTACTTTACTATTGCGAACTTCACATAATTCTTTTGCCTAGTAATTACAGAAAATTTTATTTGTACGCTTCTTGAAGATTGATTCCACAGACTAGTAGTTACATTTATTTTAGTCTGAATTGTACTTGTGGGTACACACTTAAAGCAGAATTGTTAGAGATTAATTATTGCACACTTATACTCTTTTTTGCCTGAATCTAAAGGTCAGTTATCTAGAGAGGAAGTGTGTTATGGTCCGGCAGAATTGCAGCGACTTCCTTTTCGACGAATCGATAGTCTTCAAAGTAACAATAGTTATTTTATTAATGGCAGAGTGGCAGAGGAAAACGACACCTTTTGCCGGATGTAACAAAGACGCAAGTTATTTATATCCGATAGAAAAAGAGCGAGATACTTTGTCGCTCGGCAGAAGGAAGGAGAAGAAAAATATGATAGTATGTAATCAGACATCAAGTGACGGTATAATATAACACCTATTAAGAATACTAATTCTGGCTCGTAGTATTTTAGCTGGCCGTTGAGACAATTAATGAATGAAATGACGCGTTCGTTAAGAATTTAGCAGTTAAAGTTCTGCTAATAATAATCAGCAGATGACCTAGAAAAAGAATCTAGAACGAAAAATGAAAATCAAAATTGCAATTTGTATGCTTCTATTAATGAAAAAACTTAAACCTCCTTTTACCGCTTGTTTTTCTACTTTTAAAATAATTTTAAATAACGTAATACCTGAAGTAATATAAATCATAACATTATTTAAAACCGCTATGTAAAATAAATTAAAAATGTAAAGTAAAAAAGTAGATATTAAATTTCTAAATTAAGGACAAACAAATTTGTTATCCAAATACGTTACATTATTATAAATTGGACTTTACTGCAGACTTAAAAAATATAAAAATTGTACGCTTACAATTTCTAATTTGGGGCCATTCACCAAAATTGAGTTGAAAACATGTTTGCTTTACACTGTGAAAAGTATTACAGGTAGATATAATTTAAGAGCTTAAATTAGTATTTTGTAGAAAGACAAATGATTATAAACATTTAATAACTGAACTATAATAAGGTTTAGCAAATAACGGAAATGTTTTCTCATGCGATCTGGGTATTTTCTAGGGCACTGGAAAAACAAATAGCAACAAAAAGCAATAATGTAGATGCAAATATTCTTATAACGTGAACTTGCTTAGTATCTACTGGATATAAAAATGTTTACTTTTAGTAAGAGTATAAAATTTACCTCTACGTAAGTCTTTTATGTGGAGGAAAATAATTTTGTACCTTCTCAAAATTTTGAATGTAAAGACACTGGTAAGACTCTATTTCAACCGCTCATATTTTACTTAATGTAAGACTGTCTATAAAATTGACGACAGGTAGTCAACCTCGGTTAAATTTCTCAATATGTTACTGTAATTCGCAACACCTGATGTTGCTCCAAGGATCCCACGCACCCACCGAAAAACTGTTTCCTCTCCGATCACTCTACATACTTAAATGTTCACAGTAAATAAACCCACGCAGCATAGTCGGCGACAGGCTGTCTGCTGGGCAAGGCCAACCATGATCCCGTTTCCCACTTATTTGCGTTCAACTTTAGAACGTTTTCAGACAACTCCGATTCCGGCATTATTGCCAGAAATTAACAGGTTAAAGTTTAATCTTGAAAACAAGCCAATAAACATAAATAAAATTACATACCTGACATAAATACCGATATACATTATTTCTTTATTGGTTTAATTATTATTACCTCACGTATTTATACACAAATGAGTAACTTTAGTAATTTTTAAACGAGATATCTCAACCATTAGGAATTATTTAGAAATTATCTAGATGTATTGATAATTAGGAAATGGATTTTGCACATATATTTTGTAATAAAATTTTAGGGCATTTGTCCAATGTTGACTATATACTTTTCTCTTTGTTTCAGACTCAGCATACTTTTGGTAAAGAAATGGGCTCAGTTCATAACGATTTCAAGAATGTGAACTTGACGTGGCTAGGAACTGACTGGTTGGGTAAACATTTCAATGAAAGTATTACTGCCGACCACCTCGAAACTCTGAAGGTATGTTTCATAATAGCAGCAATGCTTAGGTACCAACAACTATAGCAATAGCTGCATTGGTGTCTCCAAATATAATTAAATTATTTTGCAACACGAAATTTATTGCAATCTCCTCTATCAAAATATTTTATTAATTAACCAGTGCAGATGAATGTATTTACTATTTTAGCACCGTTTTTGAAAATGCAATCTCTAATGATTGGTCTTCTTTTCAGCTTGATGATGTCTTGGTGAATGTTTATACAATCCTGCAGAAACTAGCTGTGGGTCTCGAACAAATAACGTGGGATCAACATGATAACAAAGACAAATTTGAAACAAATTTCAATGACTCTGAACTCTACTTGAAAAGAGTACTTTGTGAACTTTACAACGTTATCGAGGCACATGGACTGAAAATGCCTGAAAATGTGACCAGGGATATCATGAGCCAGGACGACAGAGACACGAAAAACGACTCGGGGAAAAGGAAGATTAGGGACTGGGTCATATTTAGAGACTACATAAACACTCTACAGTTTTTGCAACAGGCTCTTGAACATCTAATGAAGAATTTATCTGATAGTTAATGAGTGTGTTTCTTAGTCCTATTTCAAAGACACGAAAACGGGGGAATTTTAACGACATTGCGACATGTTTTGAGCAAGATATTCTTATATTTCCAAAATGGCCATAAATCTACTTATTGTACTTGTTAGTATGATGTTATTTATTATTTAAATCAATATTTATTTAAGTATTTATTCTAATTATATAATTTTATTTATTCTAAGTTGTAAATATACCTATATTATTTTAAAAGATTTTAACGAAGTATTATTACTGATATTGAAATTTTTGACTGAAGTTTGATATACTTATAGATATGTTTAAAATATAACTAAAATTTCTTTAAATTTAGATCTGTGATACAAATGTAGTACTCACATAAAATGTTTTTTGTTTTTTAAAAGTTGTTTCATTTTCCCATATATGTGCAAAATCCTAAACAGTGAAAGTTGTCTACTATAAAATAAACAGGCATATTTAATGGAAATAATTAAAATACTATTAAAATAATGTATTAATAAAAAGACTCGAGCGCATCATAAAAAAAATTTACTCTGTGGTTACATTTTAGCATTAAATAATTTCACGTTTATCTCTCATTTCTAACATCTACTCTGAAAATTTTGCCTAATAAATATACGCTTAGTTAAGTGATGTTTTATAAGGAAATGTTATTTGAAATTCAAAAGTATTTTTATTCGATATGAAAAACTTTTTCTTTAAAATTGGGAAACGTATTGAGGTAGGTACGCTATCAAATTTATTATTGTAAAAAAAGGATACCATCTTCTTCGCCATATTTGTGACTTTAGTTAGGTACCCATGTGATTGAAAAATTATATCAATTTCTATCATTAAAACATTCTATAATATAGGGTGTATCCACTGTTAGTTGGACCTAATTTATACAGTAAAATTTTATTTTATATTTTTTCAAAAAAGTAATTCTTTAAGAAAAAGTTTAGCTTGTTTTGAAATGTATATAGCAACTGTGAAAAGGGCATAAGTATTATAAACATATCGGATATAAACTTTGAACATTGAACATTGTAAGTACATATATGAAATGTTTTATTTGTTTATAGGTTTAATCCATCCGTGGGCACACTGTATATATATATTGCTAGGGCTCTCCTAGGGCCACTCATTTTGAGATACAGAACGTGCAAGATAATTTTAGAGAATCAAATTTTAAATGTATTCTTTTAACCAATAGATTTAATTAAAATTTTACACTCAACACGCTAATGTTATTAGTTTTTTTGTACAAAGTAGAGAACAAATATTTCTTCTCAAATTTTATCTTTAACTGTTTCTAATTTGGGTTTTCTCATTCTAAGCCTTCTTATATTATATAAAATTTTATACAAAAAGAGGTCTTAATAAATTTGTTAATAATTTACCGTATCCGAGAAAAATGCAAAAACTGTGGTAAAGTCAAGAAGGAGATCTCTGTAATAGTACTTATTTATCAAGTGTGTATGTGCTAAATTCGGATCTCTTCCACTGATATGTTTTATTTAGTATAAGAGATACTCCTGTACGTTATTTATTCTCAATATCAATTTGTTCTTTTTGATAATATTGTAAATTTCTGCTCTGTGCTTGTAACGCGCTGCTACATAATAATAATGGAAGCGCAGATATGTAAATGTTGACTTTTGGGGCAATATTTTAAGTATGCTGTAGCAGTAGTTAGATGTTAATCCGAAAAATTTCCTGAGAGAAAGCTGTCAAATAGAAAAACATTTTTGATAGTAGAAAGACATTGTCGAGAAAGCGATGATGTTAAACGTCAACAAAATAATTCTGGTAGACCTACAATTGATCAAAAAGATCAATATATTTTAGATTTGGTCTCCAAAGATCCAACCATTAGTGCAAAAAAAATCTTTACGGATAAGTACGACATCTTCTAGAGTGTGGAGAATACCAAAAGACAAACATTGCAGTTGCACTCTTAAAACATTCCCCTGAAAATGAACATCTGCACTGCTGACATAAGTTTTTATTATTACTACATATAGTATTAACTCCGGGTAACAAACAGAACATAATAAATTCTTAACGTGATTACAATATTCACATTTTGTTATATACTTGATAAATAAATTACACTGATCGCCTGGTTGACTTTACCACAGTTTTTTTTAATTTTCCTTGAAAATGGGGCATTTTTAACAAATATATTAAAAGCATCTTTTCTGTCTAAAATACATAATATAACAAGGCTTAGAATGGGAAAAATCCTACTTAAAAAATGTGTGTACTTTGTACTAAAAAAGTAATAACAGCAGCAAAAACGTACCTGTGTCAAATTTTAAATAAATCCGTTGAAAAAAAAACTACATCCAAAGTTAGATTTTTTAGAATCATTTTACACGCCCTGTATTTCAATAGTACTATACTACTATAATAGTACGTTTGCAGATGATTCTTCCTAGCAAAAACCAGTTGCTTTATTTTAATTCTGTATCATATGAAATACAGAAATTGTAGTTCATTGTTTACTATTTTACAGATGTAGAGTTCTTCTTAAACATATTTTATCAATCAGAAAGTGTTGAAATATGTGGACACAAAACAAGAATCAATCATTTCTAGGTTATGCTTTCGTAATATTTTTTTTTGTGGGGCTGGGGTAGGTTCAGTTCAGATCTGACTTTCAACGACAAACATGTTCACATTATAATAAAAAAGTTTTAGAAATCGTTTTGTTCGAATTCATTTGTTGCTAAATAAGTAATCAATAATTACAGCGGTTGGAAAAGAGGTATATTCTTTAGGTACTTACACAATTTTGTAAATTATTCTGTGATAAAAAATACGGGTAGGTACCTAATTATTATGTACACTGTAGTAGGTAACATAAAAAAAAAACAATTTACTGAAGTTTTATTGCATTATAATGGAACAATTTAAAAATATCTACAGATATTTTACACAATATTCACGCTGTAACCCTAGCTGTAGCGGTAGACTGCGCCGGTACAGCAACCCCAATGCTCCAAAAGCCTCAACTCAAGTCTAAATTTTTATCGACAAGTCTCAATAACACCATTGCGTATACGTAAATTGCATTAAATACATTATTTAGAGTTAATTATGTAAAATAAAATATTTTATGCCATTAATATTTGACAATTCATAGTTTTGACGTTTAGCGATGTTAGTTTCTTCTGTGTAAGTCTGGCTCAAGGCTATGCACGTTTTACATGACGAAACAATGAAATTTGGGTACTTTTTTGAGGCGTTTTTTTATGTTAAATTTTGAAATTTTTGAATGTTTATGAGAATGTATTCATAATTAAGTATATTTCAATTTAAACATAAGTTTTAGCAGGGCTGACAATCAAAATTAAATTGATTTTTTGGAAAATGGAACACCCTGTATAAGAATTGATGTTATCATCAGATTCTACGCCCCATCTAGTGTCTGTATACCAAATTTCGTCGCACTGGCTATGATGGTTTCTGAGATCGCACTGAAAGTCTTAGAGGGAACACCCGGTATGAATAGTGAAGGTATGTTATGTTGAATGGTTTTGGATCCTACTATTGACAATTGTTGTTTATTTGTCATTTTGCTCTATCTGTTAAAGTACGGGGTAGGTGGAGGATAGTACCGTATTACAGAAAAAGTTGAAAAGCTCCCGACTACGTGACTACGTTAACCGAAATGGGTGTTCCTAAATGTAAGATAAATACCTACTGAAGGAGGTGATAGATCACGTAAAAATAAGTCTAGTTTATTATGTAAAGTTTTGTGGAATACTCGATAGTTTTTGAAATACGGGGTGTTCAAGTTTTTAAAAAAATATTGCTTTTATAGGTAATTTTTTTATACTGAAGTCGCAAAAAGAGAACATAAAAAATAAATTAGGGGCAGAATTAAAATTTTATATTTATAAGACTGATATGATCTTTATACGTAAAACAGTGGATTTGTTATAATATTTTTATTACTTAGATATAAAAATAAATTCGAGTAACATGAACACATAAGCTGTCTGTCAGACAAACATCAGGAAACAAACATTAACATATAAAGATGCTGGCAAATTATCCTAATATACAAGGTGATTTACTTTTATTTCCACAAATAATGCTAGTTTTTAACGCAATTTTTTTTCCTAAAACATATTCATTTTCTCTGAAATCTCGAATGTACAGTTGTATATAGGTAGGTATGTATGTATGTAAATATTTTTTCCTTAATTAAACACAGGTTATTTTTAGTTTTCTCGAAATTACCTTTGAAATCCTTTTAAATTTTAATTTGATATGATGTAGAAAATAAATTAAAATGATTTCGTATTCATCACATGCAAGCAATTTATTTTAGCGTTTTTCTCAAAAATGGTTAGATTTATCGAAACAAATAAAGTATACCTTTTTTATGTCAAAAGTTAGGATATATATAAAATGTCAGAGATTGGCGTATTTAAAAAATAACGTTTATAGATAAAATAAAATAAGATACAAATTTTAATATAGTGTAAATACGACTCGATATCAGACTTGAATGACTTCCAACATATTCAGCCAGATATTTAGAGTGGCTTGTATACCGAACCATAAATACTTAACCGATTTAGCAGCACGAGAAACTATTTACGAAGACATGTAACTCCTTCCTGTACGTACAAACAAGCATGATATTTCATTTTCGAACAATAGTCAATAAAATATCCGCTATGCGCTGCTTAATACATATTCATTCAAGACTAATCTTTGGCTGACTGATGTAGAATTTACGAGTGAAATTATCTACAGCTAGCGCAGCAGGTTCTAGATGGAGATTGTGGATTTATCAGTTGGTAATAATTGTTATTTTATGATGTGAAACACGGATGGAAACAGAAACACCGGGATTTATGGACAATGAACGTCCTTTAATGTGAATTTTTTTCTTTGTAAACGGAACATATTAATTGGTACAGAGTGGAATTACTAAATTGTACAAATGTTTAAAATGTTTTAATTACATTTGCAAATTATTTTTTGAATTCATTTATTTATTATTAATTCTAGAGTAAGATTGTTCAGTTTAAAGATTTCTTAGCATACTTATCCTATAAAAGATTATCTCTAAATAAATGTTACTGTTATAAATTAATTAATTGTATTAATTACATTTTCTATTCGATTTATCAATGAAGTACGTTAACCTCCTTCAAATTTACATTAACATGAATTTTTAAAAATGCTGATCTTTAGCATTATTAGGAATCTAGGTATAGAATTATAAATGCCATGCTCAGTTAACTCTGCTATTTTCAATTCTGTTTAATACAAAAGTCGTTAGTAAAAGTAAAATAAAAAATTATGTATGTTTCGTAAATTTTGTCAATTTATTTTCATTTGTAGGTGGTTTCCCTTTTAAGGGCGTGTAACCTTCTAGGGGCGCGTTTAAGTCACCTGTTAATAAGACCTTTTATGTATATTTTAATGAATTATGTACGTAGCAGAAGCTTGCAACACTATTTTCGAAACAACCGGTACCTATAATGGATCTTTCATCTTTTCAAGCTACAGACCGATTCATAATTTTCAACAAAATTGGCATAACGTTATAATATTTGTCTTTTTATCTAACTAGATATCGCAAAATCGTATTGATCTGTTACAGGTACTTTTGTAAAATAAATGTCTTGGCAAAGTAATCAAATGGCAGAACTTGATCCAACCGAGTCTGTACTGTATTTACTCAATTTCAAAATCATACAGATTTATCCCTTGATATGTTGGATGTTGTTGGAAGCGATGACATAATTAAAAATGTTTATATAAACATGTATCCACGAACATTTATATTACGAGAAAGGGCGTGGAATTAAAAAAAAAAACAATATTTTTGCAAATAAATCTTAAATGATCAGTGCTACGTTAATTACATTTTCTGGTTTAAAGTTAATTTTAATTTGAGGACAGTGGCGTACTTAAGCGTGAGTTAGATTTTTATTTTTTTTATTTTCAAACGTTCCTAAAAAGGCACAACATTTTTTATCTAATATTAATCGGTTTTTAGAAAAGTGGCCAAATATATATTAAAAAACAACAATCATGCGTATGTTCAAAAGACACCTGTTGGTCAAATAGAAAACTAGTGCAAAGAGGCAATAATTGTTATTTAACTGTTCTATGAACCCTTCAATTGTACGGTGTTTCATAACTGAAAGAGCTCGTTTGATGACAATTGGTGCATGTGAGATATAAGTAGTCTGCTTACTTTCTGCTCGGCCTAAGCGGTTCGACTTACAGGAAGCGACCTACATTGCAGCAGGTACTTAACCCAGACCTCTCGCCCTGGGACTCCGCGGACTACTGCCTCTACCGGCATTAAATTACTCCTGCAGTATCTGTGTGAACAGCCAAGAACCCTTGTCGAACACACCACCAGACATATACCGGTTTCGGGGTTGTTAGTCCTCATCAGTATGCCGTAGGTGAGATGACCGACAATTGAACTGGCTGTTGGTGTTGGTTCATGTTTAAAAAATATTTTCAGCTGTGAAGCAGTCTTTACTGCTACATTTTTAATTAATTTTATTCCAACAAATGCTTTGAAACAAGTAAAAACACCATGTGAATTGTTGCATAATAAAAAGTTTTTGATTCGACTATTTATGTTCATAATAAAGCCTAGAAAATAAAATTACTTTCAGTAACAATAAAACAAATATTTCTGAATTTTTTCAAAATCAGTAATTTTCATCAATTTTGATAATATTAAATTAGATATTGTTTGAAAAAAAAAACAGTAGTTCCAAATTACGTTATGAAAAAGTAAGTCTGTGTCTAAATAACTCTAAAACTTTTTATATATTTTTAGGTATTAATAATATTGTGTAATTTTATTCCAACAAATGCTTTGAAACAAGTAAAAACACCATGTGAATTGTTGCATAATAAAAAGTTTTTGATTCGACTATTTATGTTCATAATAAAGCCTAGAAAATAAAATTACTTTCAGTAACAATAAAACAAATATTTCTCAAATATTTTCAAAATCAGTAAGTTTCATCAATTTTGATAATATTAAATTAGATATTGTTTAAAAAAGCCACCAGTAGTTCCAAATTACGTTATGAAAAAGTAAGTCTGTGTCTAAATAACTCTAAAACTTTTTATATATTTTTAGGTATTAATAATATTGTGTGAAACCAACTACTCAGAGGACAAAAGCTCCAACCTGCGTTGAATTACACCCACAATATCCACCCATATATTCCTTATTATTAGCTTTTGTAACATTTTTTACTGTATTAGAAAGGTATTTTAAGCTAATATAAATCAAATCTCCTACAATTCCTATCAATGAAGTCATATGTATGTTCTCTGATACCAAACATCTAGGTATGCTAATGAACAATTCCACAGACAAAGCTCTATTCAATAATTATCTAAAGAAATTAATCTATCTAAATTTACTAACCTGCTTTAATGAAACACTCTATAAATATCTAACTTCACTTTTTGGCAGTGGAAACACGACAATTCAACCACAATAGATGAGATCTGACCTATTTCTGCATTTTTAAGATTGCTTGTTTTGTATTTAGATATTTTGTAGAGCAACAACGCTCACCACAGCCGTGACCGTCGTCCCAAACTGACCCTGAACCGGGGCCAGTAAAAAGCCCCATAGAAGCAAAAGAATTTGTGGCGCTGAGGCCAAGAGGAGGAAGAAAGCGCGACAAGAGGAGGCTCGAGCAGCGACTGCAGCTCCCTCCTCCAAACGCGCACCTACTCCTCTAGCGCAGCCCGCAATGTCTGGTGGGCGTAATGCTACGCAGACGGCTGGCAAACCCAAGGGTTTGTCACTATCTGCACGGGACAGACGCCCCCAGGAAAAAGTGGGCACCCGTGTGCCACCTTCTCAGGCGAAACCACAGTCCAAGGAGGGAGGGCACCCACCTGGAGTGCCACCTTCCAAAAAGAGGATTAGGTCGGGGACTTCATCGGATACTAGTCCGATGAAATATAAGAGGGCTAAACAGGCCCCCTCCGCCACTACCTACAGTGAAGCGGCCCTAGGACATCTTAGGGTTGCTATCATTGACAAGGACAACCCTTATGGGAAAATTTCCATGAACAAGGAGAGCCTTGTCAAAAAAGCAGTGAGGAAGGAGTTGGAAAGGAATCTTCCACCAACTCCTGACGCTACTGTCAAAGTACCTGCGTTTCACTCGTGGACATACTTTAGTGAGATCATCAGGGTTGTTTGCGAAGAATTTACGCGTTATGGCTAGCGGACGTAGTGGAAAGGCTGTGACCCTGGGGGGGCAGTGCCCTTACCGTGGTGCGCTCTGACCAGCTGCCAAGGTTGACGAAAGCCACTCTCTGGATCCCCGTGGAAACCGAAAGCGACTTCGAGGAGAAGGAGATGGTAATTCGTCGCCTGGCACGTCAGAACCCCGCGGTGAGTGTGAACAGGTGGTGTCTGTTCCACCACGAGGTTAAGGTCGCCCCGCGTGGCTATCTACTCGACGAGGATTTAAGAAGACTTGAGACAAGGTCGATGAAGATGTTCTACACCCTCCAATCTCTTGTTACCAAGGTGAAAACGAAACATGGGCCGGTATCAATTGCCCCTGGACCACCGGAGCAGGAGCAGATGGAAATAGAGGCTGGAGAGGCGGAATCGCATGCGAATGCAGCTGCCTCCTCAACTCCTCCATCCCTGGTTCAGGAAGCAGAGGAAATCCTCCCCTCCTCCCAGAAGGTTCGAGAGGATAAGAACAGCCACCATAATTCCTCAAGATGGTTGGTGGAAATATTAAGGAAAGTGTTGTACAGTGTAACCTGCAACACAGTCGAGCGGCCACGGCTGCGTTATGCCGCCGTCTTTATGTGGAGCAGGATACACTGGCACTAATACAGGAACCCTGGATAGTTAAATCCAGGGTTTCGGGTCTAACTAAACTAACTGGGTGTATTTTCAGTACGCCCAATACAGACAGACCGAGGACGGCGACACCCCTCGCAACATCAAAACCCAACCACTACAACACCATTCAACATCTGATCTGACTGCCGTGAAAGTAGACTGTGTAGTCAAGGGTAAACAGACTGTGGTTGTCATGGCATCAGTCTACCTCCCGGCGAATTCGGCCACCCACCACCAACAAGGGAAATGGAGGAACTGGTGCCACACTGCCGCGCTCAGAAATGGAAACTTATCATGGCATGTGACTAATTTACACCATGTAGCCTGGGGCAGTGAAGACAACAACACAAGAGGTAAATCTTTATATGATTATATTAACGCAAGCAACCTTTATATAAGCAATAAAGGCTGCGTACCGACATTTGTTAACTCTAGAAGTCAGACATTAATAGACGTCACTTTAACTACGGCGTGTATATCTAAAGCAATCCGGAACTGGCATGTTGCAGATACTGCCTCTATGTCAGATCATCGCTGGATAAATTTTGAGATTAATCTAACTAAGACTCCTTTAAAACTGTTCCGGGACCCTCGAGGAACTGACAAGAATAAATATCTATGTCACCTCCGGGAGAACCTGGTAGCGGTAAATGAACAGGAACCTAAAAATAATGGAGAGATTGAGGTATTTGTGGATACCGTACAATATGCCATAAAGAGAGCCTTTACAACATCCTGCCCCCTCAGATCAGCCCAACAGTCTGGTGCAACCGCTAGTTGGTGGAACCGGGAGCTGAGCGAATTAAGGAAGAAGGCCAGGATATCATTTGGCAAAAATGACTAGACAAGACTGGGAACTGTACAAAACCCACTTGAGACTTTTCAAAAAACTAGTCAGGAAAAGACAGAGGGATGCTTGGAGAGCCTACTGCGAGGAGATTGAAGACTACTCGCAGACTGCTAGGCTATGTAAAGTCCTTGCAAAAAAAAGACCATGATTTGGGTTTACTAACTAGAGAAGATGGTGTAAAAACCACTAATCTAAATGAAAGTCTGGAACTGCTGATGCAGACCCAGGATCCACACCTATGGAACGGGAAGAATGGTCAGACCAAATTGAGAATCAACCTTCGCTCATGGAATGGCAGATTGCCAACCAGACTGTTACTAAAGATAAAATAAGATGGGCAGTGCAAACCTTTTCACCCTTCAAATCACCAGGCATTGACGGCATTTATCCAGCCCTTTTACAATGGGGTTTTGATGCTTTAATGCCGCACCTGGAACGGATGTTTAGGCTGTGCTTTGCACACCTTTACATTCCGAAGATTTGGAGGGAAGTAAGGGTTGTGTTTATTCCCAAAACAGGTAGGTTGGACTACACCACCCCAAAGGCGTATCGACCTAACAGCCTGTCCTCGTTTCTGTTGAAAACGATGGAGAAGCTGTGTGAACGATACATAAGAGACAGTGTACTGACGGATAGACAGTCACACCCTAATCAACATGCATACACTCCAGGGCGATCCACCGACACGGCCCTTCACCAAGTAGTGGGCAGGATCGAAAAATAACTGGACAATAGAGAGTCCATCCTGGGAGTATTCATAGATATAGAGGGAGCGTTTGATAAAACAACCTTCCCCAAAATTAATTCAGCCCTTGCGGAAAGGGGAGTTTCTCCTACCATCTGTGGTTGGATATCAAATATGCTCACTAAAAGAGTCATACAAATCAGCGTGGCGGATGCCTCCGTAAGAGGCATTGTTGCAAGGGGCTGCCCGCAGGCAGGTGTTTTATCACCACTGCTATGGAACTTGGTTCTGGACAGTCTCCTGCATCACCTCAACTCGGAAATTGACATCGATACCATCGCTTATGCCGATGATCTTACCATGCTGATTAGTGGAAGGTTTGAAGGGATTCTTTGCCAAAGAATGCAAACAACCCTAAGAGCCGTTGAAGAGTGGTGTGAGGACCATGATCTGTTTGTCAACCCCAGGAAGACAGAAATGGTTCTCTTCACGAGGAAGAGGAAAATGGGGCCCATAAAGGCACCAACTCTCCTAAACACTACGTTAAGCTTCGAATAGGATGTGAAATACCTTGATTCGAAGCTAACATGGAATCTTCACTTGGAGAGAAGACTAAAAAAGGCGTACATATCCTATGAGCAGTGCCGCAGAACCGTTGGTAAAACCTGGGGAATGAAACCAAGGGTGGTCATGTGGATATACACTGCCATTGTGAGACCAATGTTAGCCTATGGAGCTGTCGTCTGGTGGCCGAAAGTCCAACAGACGACAGCTAAACAAAAGCTCAGCCAGGTACAAAGGATTGCCTGCCTAAGCATAACTGGAGCTATGCGTACGACACTTACCATAGCAATGGAGGTGATGCTATGTCTACCACCTCTGGATATTTATATATAAGAAGTGGCTGCGACAACTATGCTTCGTCTCAAAAAAACTGGTATTACACCTGATGTAGGATGTGGAGAAGCTAGAAGTCGCCTGTGGAGTGGGGTCGTCAGAAAGATGCCCCTTTTGCAGGCAGACATTGATAGCATTTCTCCCAAGTTTGTGTTTGACATACCCTACACGGTACTTATCAGGAATGAAGAGACCACCAGTGAGGATGTTATCAACATCTACATAGACGGGTCAAAAAAGGAGGAAGGTGCAGGATGTGGGATTTATTCCAGATCCTTGCATATTCGTTATCAGTGGGCAATGGATAGGCATGCTACCGTAGTACAAACGGAATTAGCAGGTATAACCATATCCGCCAAAGAAATTGCCCGTAGATATACAACGGGCAAAATCATTAGAATCTACACAGATAGTAGACAATCACTACTGATCTTACGTAATCATAAGATAACAACTAGATAAGCATAGGAATGCCATCAGGCACTAGTAGTGGCCTCAGCCAACAACAGCGTATCTGTATGCTGGGTAAAGAGACACAACCGGTGCAATGGCAATAAAGTAGCTGACAAGTTGGCTAGGAGTGCATCGGGTCTGAATATTTTTGGACCTGGTCCCTCCAGTATGCTTCCGTTGTCAGCATTTGTTGAAATTATCAAAGAAGACACCCACAAAGAGTTTATGAAACGCTGGGATAAAACGAATGGCTGTCATTTTGCTAAGGAGTTCCTAGAGTACCCCTGCAAGGATACAGCCAAAAAGTACCTGGCTATGTCTAGGACAAACCTTCGTCTGCTGACAGGTATTCAAACTGGACATTGCTGGCTAAGAAAGCACCTCTATTACATGAGGAAATGTGATACACCTCTTTGTAGGGGTTGCGAACAGGAAGACGAGACAATACTCCATGCACTCTGTGAGTGCACTGCCATCTCGTCAATAAGAGAGTCCGTGTTGGGAGAGCGATGGCCTTCTATGGCCTACATTAGAGAGATCCCCCTGAGCAACGTCACCACCTTTTTCTCCTTATTAGGCTGGCTGGCGGCTCAGGTGGACTGATCTCCTAATGGGAGGAGGTACAAGGGGCCCAATGGAGCCTAAGTGCTGTAGCATTTTTGCTACCCTCCCTTAATTCCAGAGTTCCAAAACCAAATTGTGTGTAAAAAATAGTTACACGACTTTAAGTCGAATTAAACATATGAGATTATACGAAAAAACTATCAAAACGAATCGTAAAATAACCATTATTAAAACTTTGTTTAATTTCAATTACACGACTGAAAAGCATTGCTAACTAAGTATGAACCAAAAAAACATATAAATATGTGGGTAACTTCTAAAATAGACCACTTGTACAAACATTTTGTTTTTCATATTAAATGAATACCATGGAATGAATAATTATCAGGTTTATGATTACCAGTCTTCTGTCTAATGCTATTTCGCTAATTTACCTTTAGACAGAATTTTGTTCAGCGTTACTTATAACTAGAATGTAATGATTATAATAATTAAGACTAGACTAGACCAACAACAACAACTAGAACAACTGCAACAATTAGAACATCTATACCAAATATAAACAACGGTAACAATTGTAACAATCATAACAACCATAACAATTATAACAATAATAATAAAAATAATTATAGTAATAGTACCTTCATTATCATTCGTACCATTGAAATCGGCTGATGCTCAATTTAATCAGAGCGCTTAAAGCCAGACTATGTAATCTTAGTCATCCAAGATATTTAAATAATTTTCTTAGTGAGTTAAAGGTATTTTTAATCAAGAATTCCTATGCAGAATATTTAATTATTAATTGCCCGTAAATTAAACGATCAAACGTTTTCAATCACATGTATGTACGTACTAATGAAAGCAATATTTCTTTTTCTCTGTGTGTAGTTGGATGTTTTTTTCTGTCTATTTTTTCCATTTTGTCCATAGTTTAAATTAAAACCAGAAAATGACAAAATGATAACCTCTTATAATAACTATTATCAAATCTCAAGTTCTTGGATAAAATATACCTACTTCATCTTCATGAAAATGTGGAAAACATAATAAAAAAATTTATATTCTATATATAGGCATTGAATAATAAATAACTTCGTATATAGGTTATAAATACTATACAAATAGAAAAACTTCTTTATTTGTCTATGGGGATACCCATGGATTACTTTAGAATCTGCTGTTGCCAATATAAGAATCTAGTGATTTTTATTTAACAGACTGTTTGTCTAACCACCTATGATTATTTTTGGTGAATACAAATTTTCCCTAATACTTTGTTTAAGAATATACCTCTGCTAAGTTATTAGTCAGTTAATGCAAGAATGGTGAATACGGCTGTTAACCACGTAGTATAGCGCTGTCGTACCATCATGCGCACAATGTTTCAAGCACTGCTCACCCACTACCCAAGGTACAAACAGTGAAATAGCCGATTCTGATATCCGAAATGAGTGCATAAGACTTCGATATGATTCACCGGTGGCTAAAAATCTGAGAGTAACGGTAAGTTTATGCTTTGGGGAAATTGCTTCTCTCATGAAAGCATTTTGTATATAAATTAATGGACCACCACCAGCTTATTGATTCAATCTTAAAAATAATCTAAATTGTTCAGGATCCTCCTAAAAATTCAGTATGCACCAAGTGCAAATTTCCTTTCGACTTTCTTTCTCCAATCCATGGTCGAACCCACCATCTTCTATGCGTTGCTTTTTGTTTATTTTCTATTTTAAGATTAATTAAAGATAATGACAATATAACTGCTTTCAACAAAATAATGTTTTTCTTCTTTAACCGCAACCGACAAATTTTTGTCATGGTTTTGGTTATGAACGTTTTATTTAGTACAAATGTCAAACATAAATCATCCATAATTCAGTTAGCATTAAAAAGAAACACAAAATGTAACTACTAATAAATTAGAACATGTTCTAATTCCTCAATTTCTTGATCAATTTATTGAAGTCAATAAATTGTACTTCAATTTCTGTTTTACACTTCATAAAATAAATTGAAGGTCAACTTGTTCAATTTATTTATCAATAAATTGGTGTGTGCAAAACAGCTATAATAAAATAGTCGGATTTTGCTCCACAATAACATTCTCTACGATATGAACCAAATGACGATATGACGAATCTCTGAAACTGGATGTCTAAACAAAAGATCTCCTACTTTGTTTAGAACTCCAGAATTCCCGAAATCAAATTATTGCAGCATCACTATCCATCGGGCTGGTCGACAGGTAAGGTTTTGTAAATTCTGTAACAATTTTAATGGTTCAGAATGGTCGTGACTAATTGTGATCTTTACCATCCAAATTTTGGAATAAATTGGCTCATAACCCCAGTCAGATGCATCGGTATACAGAAGTTTTAGTTAAATTTTGACATGTCAAAATTTACGCTTCGATCAATTCTCTTTAGTGAAATTAAATGCTTCTTCCTACTACTCACCTCTTCATTTTATTCCCTTTTAGGTGATGAGGCGATTCTAAACAATCTTTTCGGAGCACATATCGAAATGGAAGTCGGTGTTTCTTTTACAACCGCCACTTTTTCGGGTTGGTTCTAATACCATTTTCGTCAACAAAATGTTCTAGATACTTCAGTGTCCGGTGAAGGAATTTGCATTTATCGGGAATTCGTGCCATTTTTGGCTTCTTTTAGCCTATAGAAATTTTTTAAACTACTAGTTTAAACTACTTAAGGCATCCCATTATCATGAATATATTTCATACGCGCCTTTTATTAGTATATCGGTTAGTTTTAGGAAATCTACTCTTTTCCCGTTATCAAAATTGGTGAGCTCCATGAGCTGCAATAGAGTTGCACACTACAATCGGCTAACATACTCCTCAGCTCATCATCGCCGAATTTAAGATTCCGTCTTGAATTATATTCGAGATTTTAGAGTTATCAGATTAATTGAATGATTTTAGCAATTGTTAATTTTATCATATTACGTTGTAGTATTGATCACCATTAATCATCATTTTTTCATTTGTAGTCTCAAGGCGACGATGAGAAATTGAGTAATAACTTGTTCAAACTACACATACGGCAAGCAAACATAGAACAAACTTCCTTTTTGTTGCTATCAATAATTATAACTTTGAAGTAGTAATTCAGATTCAATTTGCTTAGCATTAGCATTTTTTTACATACTAAGTTATATTGCATTTATTACTTTTGGAAATATAATTAAGTAAATTTATATGCAAGTATCTGTACAGGGTGTCCGGAATATGAGTGATGTAATTTTAAACGCTCATATATCTGACCGTTGAGTGAGAAATTATAGATAGAGGCGCAACCTTAATTGCGAAATGCGTATTCGATCTACAAGTTTAACACCCTGTATCTTGCAAACAAAGGTCCTAATAGAAAATATCTATAGGGCAAAATGTTTTTAAAGTCGGACAAGAAATAAAGGCCTTCATGTTTGACGTTCCGTTATGTTACACCGTGTTTTACGGTAGGGGTTTTTGGGCCCGAGATTTGTCCGTCTGTCGAGAACTGTTGTTAACGACAGTCAATTTTGAGTGTTCTGTGTGATTCAATGGTTTAACAAGCAAAGAAAACCTCCGTGAACAATAAGTTGTCGATAAATTGACAAATCTTAGAAGCAAAGAGCTGCTATTACCTAATACTATCTCGGGCCTAAAAGTGGATACGCATTTCGCCAAAACCAACAAAAAACTCTGTGACGTACCTACGTCGTGATTGCAAGACGACACAGTGTCACTATGCCGCCTGAGCGGTGGCGGCGGAAACCTCGGGCGCCAGTTTCTGTTTACAGTGCAGAAACACCACTACTGGGGCGGCTACAGTGAAGACACGGTATGTCCAGAGGGTCGTGAGGGAGGAGTTAGACTTTCAGTGTCCAGTAAAACAAGGCACACTTGATAAATATTTACATTTATTGAGTGCAAACCTAAAGATACAATTCTAATTGTTATCTTAACAAAAAATTTCACGGGGCAAATAATTCGGTACAAAATACGAGGTAGACAGGTACGATACAGTCAGCGGTGCGGTTAAGGGGTAGCGGTTTCTACAAGCGGTTAATACAAGCTACGTGCAAAATCAGGCAAGAGGAAGCAATCAAGCGGACAAAGCAAAGTTAACCTACTAAACCAAATACTTGGCCACTATTACTAAAAATAGAAACAACAAATATTGACAGCGAGGCTTCTCTCCAGGGATTGCACGGCTGGGCATCGGCGCTTGCGAAACAGCTAGCTGTAAGGAAATGTATGGTTAGTTACGACCCACGTTTCAACTCATAGAGACGGATTGGTAACAACATTCTATGAGGCGAACGCGTGGGGAGGTAAAGTACGCCGGATAATGACAACAGCGTCTCTACCCTGTCGTAGTACGGACGGAAATCTGAAAGGCAAGGTATGATTAGCACAAAGTTAACAGTGGCCAAGTCTTTCCTAACCTTCTACTTACTTCCTCTGCTTGCGGACAGGCACGTCGGTACAGCTTGAACGGCGGAAAGGTACTGACTCTAGCAACGGCGGTAGTTACCTCGTCAAGCCCTCGTGTGGCTTGCCGGACATGCGCAGTAAGCGTATGCGCAATTTACCTACTATCCTTAGTTGACGATGCTGGACTGGACTGCTGGCGGTGCTGGACTGGACTTCTGGTGGTGCTGGACTGGACTGCTGTGATGCTGGACTGGACTGCTGCTGGTGCTGGACTGGACTGCTGCTGGTGCTGGCTGGACAGAAAAATCACGAACAGCTCCTCTGGTGCGCAGGTGGTGGACAGGCAGGACTTCTCTCGACGACGACGGGCCAGGAACTGAATCGTCTACTCGCTGTTTAGAAGTCTTTGGTACGGTAGACAAATCGGTGACGGCGCACTGCTCTTCCTTTTGAACTTGTAAATTTCTTACCTTAGCTCGGAGTCTGCACAAAATTATTGATAGTTGATTCAGCGACTCAGAATAGTTATAGTCGGCGGTCAGCGCGTGAAACTTTTCTAAGTTCGTCATCGAGGCTCTCGCGTGGCAGCGAGTCGCGCGGTAGGTCTTCTCGCTTGGGCGGCCGGGACAGGACTTGCCGGTCAATGCGCTGCGACTGGCTTTGTCTCGATGCGGACGGTAGCGGGCGTGTGTGCTGGCGCTCGATAATTTAAACACATATCGGCGGTCGGTGATAATTTTATTAATGAAAATTTACTTCATTACATCTTAAAATAAAAATACAACTGCAATAAAATGCAAAACCTGGTGTAAAGTAATTTGTACGTAAATTATTTTTGTATCAGTATAAACAATTGAAGTTTCTCAGAATAGAACTGTAACGTTCGATAACGTTGCATGTCCCTGCTGCTGTGCGGTAAACGCTTCTCGCAAATAGCGTAAATCGTAACTATTTGACAGTATTTAAAGTAAGTACCTATGTTTAGGTGTACCTATTTGTAATTATTGTTATATACACATGGTATGTGAACGACGTTGTCTCATATTCAAGACTTGTTTGCTGTCATAATTCTGTTACCGTTGATGAGAGAAAAAATAAATATGTTTTGTTTGGTACAATTATCATACGGCATAATAAAGACACTCATATTCTGGAGACACTGTATATTTACCTAATATATGTCAATATTATCTTGGCTAAAATTTAAAAATAATTGAATATGTGTAAATATGTTTGTTTGCTAGCTACTGCTAAATTAATAATCTAAACATTCTATATATAGTTTATAATTAAATTTATGGAATGTAGATCAAGGATTTGTGCTGTAAAAGTTAGTATACAATAAATTATTAGCAATTTTTTTCTACATTTGTATACCATTTTTTTTTTTTTTGGTAAATGTGTTATCTACACATTTTGTAAATATTTTCACATTTTCAAACAATACTGTACAAAACTTAGCTACAACTTGTAGGATTTATTTTCTCTAAAACTGTGTGGATACAATAATTTTTTCATGCAATTGCAGTATCATTTGGTAACTTCACTTATCCCTAAGCAGTGCTCATTACAATATAAAGACATGTAGTAAGATTCAATATTTTGCAAAACATATTTTTCCAGTTTCTTTCAATATATATATATTGCTTAAAATGCAATGTTCTTTTCGCAAACTTACTTGACTCTCGGTTTCAATAGCTGCTAATAAAAATGACAAATAAACACATCACATTTATTTAATAGTTTATAGTTTCATCTGAGAGTATCCCGTTTTAGTAATTAATGTATTCCATATTATTGATGATATAATAGCATTCGCATAATAATCTAAAAATAAAATTTAATTTTAGCACGAATAAATTTCCTTTGAATTTATGATACATCTAACATATCCATGTCCCTTGGTTAATTTGTTTGTTTGTAATTGGTGACTTTAATACTTAATTATCGAAAATTTAACTGAATGAATTTAAATTTTATAGTTATCTTATTTAATTAAATATAAAATACAAACCGTAATTCAATGAATTGTCAAAAACTAAATAGTATTTCTCTAAAGTTATGTATATTTTTCTGTACACATGTATTTTATCATTCATAGGTATCATTTTAAAGATGTAGAATGTGAAGATTTTCAAAATAATGTAATGTAGGTAGGTATCAAAATGTAATGAAATGTTCACAAAACAATTGTAAAATGTTTTATTGCAAGAGGCATCGCAAAAAAATTAGATTAATTAATTATTATTTTTCCAAACTTCGATTAATAATTTGACTATATAGTGCATCAGAAACCAAAATACTGGAAGATTTGAGTCTATTTCATATATCAAGTTTAATTTATAATGCCTGTAAATTTAATCAAAATGAAGTGGTTGTGTATATTAAAATTTAATCAACATATTCTTATAACACCACAAATTTTAAAAATAAATAAAAATATTAATTTACCAATAAACTCCATAAAATATATTTATTTATCAGCAATTTATTGTTATGTTTAATAAAGAGCTAATTAAATACTTTCAAAACATATGTAAAATTAGTTAAAATACATACATACTTGTTGGTGATAACAATAAAAATGGTGTATAAGGATAATGATAAGGATGATGATGAGAATGAGGATGAGGATGGGGATGGGGTGAGGATGTGGATGACTAGAACGATGTCGGAGACGGTAGGAATAGGGATATGGATGTAGATAGGGACAGGGATAGAGATAGGGATAGAGATAGGGATAGGAATAGGGATAGGGTTAAGGATAGGGATAGGGATAGGGATAGGGATAGGGATAGGGATAGGGATAGGGATAGGGATAGGGATAGGGATAGGGATAGGGATAGGGATAGGGATAGGGATAGGGATAGGGATAGGGATAGGGATAGGGATAGGGATAGGGATAGGGATAGGGATAGGGATAGGGATAGGGATAGGGATAGGGATAGGGATAGGATGGGGATAGAGATAGGGATAGGATGAGGATGAAATATCTATTATTTCAAGCTTAACTTAATCTATTATGAAACAGATTATAAATTATGTTAATTTTTTATCTAACCTTAGTCTTTATTTTCTTTTGTGTTCCGCTTATGCTGCGGTTTTCTCAGTTCCTCCTCTGTGGAGTCGAATTAATGTAGTTCGTTCTGCTACCCTAGATATGCGCTACTTAAAAGGTTACCCTAGATCCTGTCAGATCAACTTCTTCAATGGCACCGACGCTGTTTTGGTCAGGTAGTTGACAATGCTTTCAGTCCTCAAGGTTATATTTTCTACAAGGCCTTTGGTTTTAACTAATTTTAGTTTTATTTTAGGTTTACGATTCACCACACTTTCTTTTTTATTTCAATATATTGGTTTAGTTCGTTTTCTGTTCAACAGGTCTTGAATTTTGACACACGGAGTTGACTTTAGAAGAAACTATAAGGTTGATGTTGAATAATCAAGTAGCCTGAATTTTTTATCACAAAACGATGTAAACTGTTCGATAGCGCGATTTCAACTCTCTCTTTTGCAAAATCTGAGAGATTTTAAATAGATTTTTTGAACCAAAAGAATGCTACTTGTTTATTGTGCCTGCATGTGAAATTTCCAAAAGTATTTTATAAAATTCCTCATTTCTCTTAGAAGTAGCTATGAAACTAGCTTTACCATATTTTTCTGTGTCTCCTAAGCATTTTGTTGCTGTCCCAATAGGTTTTCATACCTTCCGAAAACTAATTCATCGAAATTTCTTTCTTATACTGTATCTGAACCTTATTATAACGTTAATATACTGTTGTTTAATCATGATGCAACCCCACGGATAAAAGAACCACGTGAAAAAGATGAGACCACCATTCCTATATGTTTTTGAGGTTGTTGAATCTGGTATTATTTTCAAGATTCCAGTGATTTTTAACTACATGACCTACCATCAGAGATATGGAACCAAGGGAGATCGGACGGAGTACGGAATCAGAAATTGTATTACCATTAAAAATAAAGGCTGATCTTTTCATGTTTTTGAATATGACCATCAAGATCAAATCCAAGGTTGACAGATTTTTCTATCGGATGACCATAACAGTTTTTATAGAGGACTTTTCCCCATTATAAAAACAACACAAAAAGTTCAAAAGGAGAATTAGACCTTTGAATGTCTTTAGAAAATAACTCAATCGTGTATCGAAGCGTGAATATTGTCAATCTTTCAAAATGCGCAAGCAAACAATTGCTTTATTATAAAACAAGTGTGTCGTCAAATGACCTTGAACGCGACCTCCAAAAATGACAATCGCGTTTCTAAACGTAAAATTTTTTACTCTTTCTAAATCCGTGAGGGGATGCTGTCCGAGCAGGAAATAATATACACGAGTTTATCTAACTTGGTTTATTTAAATTACACTTAACTAACTGTATAACTAAAAACGCTGAGTGATTTAGGGAAGCCTAGCGGGTAGATGTTGACTCGTTTAACGTCTCTGGTCGAGTGTCCATTCGTCCCCAAAACTCTCTGTTCATGAATGATCGGGTAGGTAGAAAATGTCATTAAAAACTACTTTGGTAATTTACAATTGTTATGGTTCTTCTAGTAATTGCTTGGGATTAGAATTCGAATCTCAATAACAGGATTAAAGACGGTATCAATAATGCAGGTAGTGAGATTAATGGAATTTCCTAATAGGGAACAATTTAAAATATAACAATATTAACATTAGAGCTGAAGATCATTAAGTAGGCCAGGTAAATCCCTACATCCGCTAACAGAAACTGCATTACAGTAAAAGAAACAAAAGGTGACTTTCAAATTGGGCAGCTGATCATTGGATATTATAAATAAATGAATAAATGAAGGAATGAATGAATTAAGGAAGGAATGAAAAAAGGATGGAAGAGAGGAAGGAATGAATAAATGAATTAATTAATTGATAAAGAAATAAATAAATAAATGAAGAAACAAACGAACAAATAGATACACAAGGTTAACTATGAGTAAGTACAAAAATGTTAACCACGTGCTCAGGCAGGTCTAAAAGACAAAAAATTTATTTCAGAATTCTAGCTCGATATTTAAAAAATGGGGCAAACCCCTCTTTTCCCACGGAAAGTTGGCGCCTATGACAATCAATCCTCGTCCGAGATGGCTAGATATGTCAACTACCATGCGATCGTATTTTTTAGCATTGTCAAGTGTAGAAACGACGAAAATAAACATTTTTATTAATAATAATAATGATAACAGTTAATCCGATAAGCTGCAGTGTATTGCATTCGTTCTTTCGTTGCACACTGCCAAAACTACATTTTTTTCACTCCTTGCAGATTCCTCATAATTATCCACTAACATATCCGACATAAAATATTTTATTTAATTACTATAATACGTTTAAAATTAGTCACTTAGCTGATTTAAAGTAACAGTAAGTTCTAGATCATGAATACTGCTACTTGCTAGTTGTATACTCTCCATTCTCCAAACCTTAAAGAACATGCGAAGTTATTTATAATCTGACATACGGATTCATCAACAAGGCGTAACGTTAGTCAGACTAGCGGAGGTTACGCGAAAAATTTACGCCTCTGTTGCAGCACCAATTTAAATAAAAGGTATACTCCTATTAACTATTATGTATAATATTTACTTTATGATATGTTAACTAATCCGTAGCACTGAAAAGTACTGTTTTTGAATATAAATACTAAATATACAATGGGAAACGCAAGGAACTAGAGGCCGAAGTTACTTTTGGCGCAAATATCAACGTAAATAAACAGCCTACCTAGCAACGCATGTTTTCCTACCTAGCAACGCATGTTTTGTAAATGGGGGCAAAGCTGGTTAGTCTGACTAATGCGCTTTACACGGGCGCAAAGCTGGTTAGTCCGACTAACGCTACGCCCGTTTCATGAATCCGGCTGTGAGGGTCTAAGAAACATTTTTACAGAACACTGTAAACATCTTGGGATGCCTAGATAACGGATAAGGTGCTGATTTATGGGATTGTGACAAGTGCATATTATCGTGTGGCAGCGTCAAAGACGTTTCCCGAGTACACAAAATATTATGCTGAATACTTTTTGAACATTGAACAACTGTTATAATGCCATGGCGGTAAACGTGTGGCAGTGTCTTTATGTATTTGTGTACCTTTACGTCTATTTTGTTGTTATCCTTTGTTTTTTCCCGCTGTAAGTAATCGACCTGGTCATGACCGCCAAATCAAGTAGGTACCTCGCTTTACACAAAAAGAACGGTCGAGGGAAGGAGAGGTTCACAGCAAGCACAAAAATTTTTGTTAAACAAGTTAAATTTATATGTATATGTGTCGGTGTGATGACATCGGAATGTTTTTTCTTCTTCAATATTTGCTATCTAAATATACAATTAATTTTATATGACAATTTTTTGTAAAATTAAAAATAAAATCATCCCACCGTTCAATTATTTCACATTTATTTATTTTTCTTAACACTCTATGGATGACGTCAGAGACAGGGTTAACTATGACTAAGTACAAATATTTTAAGAGAGGATAGAGAAAAATAAGAATTAACGGAATCGTCCATTAAAAAATTTTCAAACTTATTTATAAAGCGAAAAAAAATTTTTTTAAATTATATTAAATCCTTATTTAACGCCGCCTATGGGACTTGTCCCCCACACATTTACAGAATCACAGTAGGGGTAAGGTGGGCTAACAACACGACCGTAAAATTTCCAGTCAAGTCATAATGTAATTCCTGTGTTTACCATGTGTTTACGTTATAGTTTTGTGTTCTTCTTCAGTTTTTAGTGCCTTTTTCAATTTTTAAACGTTTTATAATTATTAAATAAAGAAATTCGTGTTGGGTGCAGATACTTTCCCTCAATATAGTTCGCCGGTTTGGTTTTCTAGGTATGAGATAAGACTGCCGCGGTGAATCTATTCCTTTCGTTCGATTTTGTTATACCACAGCCTTCTTCATCTAACAAGCCACGAAATAACAAAGGCAACATCGCATAATACTGGACCCGTAGGCCGGCCGGTTCGAATAGGTTCGACGGCTGGCGGTTTCATTCCTTAGATTTAAACAGTATTCTTTTTTTACAATATGAAATATGAAAATAAGTCTGTAAATTACCCAGCAAATTAGAGTTGGGATCTCTGTTTGGTCAATTAAATATTATAATATTTTGCGCAGTCTAGTGCCTGTCAAAAAAAAGTAACATTCAATTGTTCGGCAAACCCAGTGAGAACGTGCAGAGTTACACTGTCATTTTTTGATAATGTAACATATCATATTATCACCGACAGTATAACTTTATATTTCAAATGCTATGGAGACATAGCGATGAAATAGATAATTTTTCAAAGCAGTAAGTGACCAAATCTATTAATACCGATGTACTTTGTCTAAGAGCCAAAAATGAGTTAAATGCCCGTTGAAATCCAGTTCATTCCATTTGTCAAGCCATAATATAATGAATTTTTTCAAAAAGTTTAATCGTGAATCATTCATGGAGTAAATGGGTTTTAAATATTCATTTCGTTTTAAGTCGCCGATGAAAACATTTGTGTTATGAACAATGTCCCACCAATTTTTCATTATTTCCAGAAAATCAGCAGTGTCAGTATAATTAAAATCTCTCATAACTGCGATAGTTGAATGATGAAAAATATTATCTACCAAGTAAACTTTTTGTCGTTCAAGATTCGTGGGATAAATACTTTTGTAATTCAATTTATAAGCTTTCTTAACAAGACAATCTTTTTTCAGTAAAATAAACATCTCGAATATCTTGAAATTTTGCATACTTTATTTCTAAATACCGCTTTACATTTATGCAATTCTTATTGCATGCAAAGAAATATTGCATGTGCGCATGCGCATTAAAGTTAAAATTAATGACCGACGCAATTTTCAGTCCATTGGATGAAAATAGAGTCTGCTCTAATTTGATTGCATTGCGCGAGAAATTCTGGTTCCTTTTCTGGTAATATTCAGTTTTGCCATCCTACACAAAAAGAACTAACAGCGAGGAATTAAGTAACAAGTGAATTAACCTCAATTAACCATAATAATTTTATTTCTTATTTCATTCTACTCTAGGTTGATTGAAACTTCACACCACAGTACACAACACCTATATGTTTTGATGGGTTTGCAGCAGACCAGCAGATCGAAATCATTTTCATTTTACCAATGGGCAGTATATTGAATAAATGTGAAACAAATGACACCTTACAATATTGCATGAAATATTTTGCTGCAATATAGTTTTCATTGCATTGCATGCTCCATTGCCTAAATGTAAAGCGGCTTTATGTATTGAAATCTGGATACACAAATGTATTATGACAATTTTTTAAATTTAACCAATTTCCCCTAATATTTTTAAAAAGATGAACAAAGACAAAAGTTAAAAATATTTTTTATTGGCATCCAGAGGGTTAGGAATAAAATTAGGAGTTTCTTTTTCATTTCCTGTTAATTCTGATGACAAACATTTAAACATTGTTCTACTGATTCTGTGATTGTCTGTAATTATACACAGAATGTGAAAACTATATCAATTATATTTCGAGTGATAGGAACCCATTTCCTTTCCTGTAATATTTAACACCGGCAGCAACTTTACAATTTTACAAAGATTTCTGGTGGGTTGTGTTGATTGAATTGAAATTTTGTTGACTTAACTTGCACTTTTATTACTTCTAAACTACATAGATATGGAAACATATGACTTAATTTTTTAACGTACTAACTACATGAGAACTCTTACATGTCAGAGTCGCCACTATCGCTCTACATTAGAGATGGGCAAAGATTGAACGAGTCGTTCATTTGAATGACTCTTAAAAAAGAATCGTGTGAATCGTGAATCCTAATGGCATCGGGTCAATATTTAAGAAGCAACTCTCGTTCAAATGAATCGCCACTTGACCTTCCTCTCACCATGACGCGAAGCTGTTGTTGGTCGCAAGTTTTGCATGTGCTGACGGAGATCTTTTACGAATTGAGTGGCATTCATAGCATTTTTGTCGCATTGCTGGAGACTAAGAAATTCTCCAGGGAGCCACAATGGTTGGCCGTAAAGTAGCTCTGCTGCTGTGCCCTGGACGTCTTCTTTCCAAGCGGAGCGGATACTCAGCAACACCGTGGAGAGAGTTTCAGTCCAGCGGTTGTTTTGGTGGCACATTATTGCTGCTTTCAACTGGCGGTGAAAGCGTTCTATCATTCCATTGGCTGAAGGGTGATAAGCAGTTGTTCTGAAATGAGTTGTACCTAACAAGCGATTTAACTGCTTGAAAAGGTGGGACTCAAATTGTCTGCCTTGATCTGTAGTTATTCTCAACGGTGCACCGAATCTTGTGATCCAGTTGTCGTAGAGAGCTCGTGCGACTGTTGATGCCTCTTGATCACACATGGGTACAGCTTCCATCGTGTGAAGCGGTCCACCATAGTAAGGCAATATCGATACCCTTCTGATGGTGGTAGGACGACAATATCAATGTGGATGTGCTGGAATCTAGCTGATGGTGTTGCCAAGGTACCAACTGGTGCGGAAACGTGACGTGAAACTTTTGATTGTTGGCACTGTATGCAACTGCGAACCCATTTTCTGCAATCCGTTTTAATTGAAGGCCACACAAAGCGTTGAGTTGCTAGTTTGATGGTTGCTCTAGCTCCTGGGTGAGATAGCCGGTGAATGGTGTAAAATGCTGCTTTGCGAAATGATTTTGTGATGAAAGGACGCACTACATTTGTACTGGTATCACACATAAGTGATGCTTTAGTACCTGGAATGTGCACTAGTTTAAGATGTAAACCAGAATCTCCTGTCAGAAATGTTTGCAGTTCTTCAACTTTTTGCTGTGTGCTCGAGTTCTTCAACACGCGAAAGAGCGTCGGCAACGACGTTGTCCTCACCCGAAATGTGGCGAATGGCGGTTGTAAATTGACCGATGAAGTCTAGGTGACGAAACTGGCGTGGAGAACATTGCTGCTTTTTCTGTTGAAAAGCAAAGGTAATCGGCTTGTGGTCTGTGTAGATGGTGAATAATTGTCCTTCTACCATGTGCCTGAAGTGTTTGACGGCTAGGTATATGGCTAGCAACTCGCAGTCATATGCTCCATATTTGCGTTCTGCAGAGCTTAGCTTTTTAAAGAAAAATTCTAACGGTTGCCAAGCACCATTGACAAATTGCTGCAGAGCGGATGCGTCACTAAAAATGGCTAAGCGTGCACTGGGATCTGGATGAGCCAGAAGAGTAGCTTGAACAAATCTATTTTTTGATGTTTCAAAGGCGTGAATAGCATCAGGTGTCCAGTTGACTGGTGTTTTTCCCTTAGCGTTGCCTTGCAGAAGGTTATTTAGTGGTGCTTGAGTTTAGGCAAGCTTTGGGTAGGAATTTTCTACAGAAGTTTAGCATACCCAAAAACTGTCGGAGCTTTTTCACGGTATCTGGCCGAGGATATGATACGATTGCCTCCACCTTTTCGGGTAATGGACTGGTACCAGCTCCGGTCACTAAATATCCAAGAAATTTCACTTCTGGCTGACCGAAAACGCACTTGGTTGAGTTGATGATCACACCGAACTTTTTTAGACGTTCGAACAGTATTTCTAGATGCCGCAAATGTTCGTCATGGGAAGTTGACGCCACTAGGATGTCTTCTATGTAGGCATAGCAAAAAACTAAGCCTTGTAGAACCTCATCAATGAACCTTTGGAATGTTTGAGCGGCATTGCGTAATCCAAAGGTCATGAAGTGGAATTCAAACAGTCCAAAAGGCGTTGTAATTGCTGTTTTTTGGACATCCTCCTCGGCTACAGGAATTTGGTTGAACGCGCGTACAAGGTCTATGGTCGAGAAAACGGTTTTGCCTTGTAGCAACTGCGAAAAGTCTTGTATGTGTCTCACAGGATAGCGATCCGGAAGTGTTCTCGCGTTCAAGGCCCGATAATCACCGCACGGTCTCCATTCGCCGTCTTTTTTAGGTACTAAATGCAACGGCGGCGCCCACGAACTCTGCGATGATCTGTCAATACCTAGGTGGGTCATAGCTTCAAATTCTCTCTTGGCTATTTGAAGTTTGTCTGGTGCTGAGCGACGTGGTTTTTGCGCCACTGGTGGTCCAGGTGTTGTGATAATATGGTGCCTGGTAGTATGGTTGACATGTTTAGGTGTTACGCTTGGCCGTGTTATCTCAGGAAATTGTTGGAGCAATTGATGGAACTCTGATGAGCCTGAGACAGTTTTTATGCTAGGTACCACACACTCAGTCACTTCTCCACGAGATGTAAGATGAGTGGTTTGGTCTAGCAGTCGGCGATTTTGTATGTCGACCATGAGTCCATAATGCGCCAGGAAATCAGCACCTATGATCGGCTTCGAAACGTCAGCTACCACAAATGTCCAGCTAAATTGCCGCCGTAGACCCAGAGCTAGTGTTAGCGAGATTGTACCGTAGGTAGCGATAATTGTACCGTTGGCCGCGGAAAGTTCATAACTAGTCTTTTCGTGCGGTTTTGGCAGTTGAGTACACGGGTATACACATAAGTCCGCACCGGTATCGATTAGAAATTTTGTCTTTGTCAAACTATCGGTGATGAATAAGCGGCGTGATGTGGCTGAGTCGACGTCGTTTGCCGCCATTAACGACTGACCCTCGCGTTTTCCGCACTATCACGAGTAAAACTACAGGGTTGCTCACATTTATTAGCTTGTTCTCTAAAGCGCCAGTGATACCAGCACATACTATGTCCTCCAGCCTGGCGATTTTGCGACCGTGAACGTGAGCGCGAGCGCGAACCGAACCTCACTTGCGAGCGGCGGCGTTGTTGTGGAGCTTGATTGCTAATTTTTATAGCCGCGAGCTCCTGAAGTGCTGAGGTATGTGCACTTTCCATATAGTCAATTCGCGCACTTAAAGTCGCTACACTGGTAGTTCCAATTTCTGAAATGTTCCCCAGTGGATCATACACATCGGCTACAGAGTTTGCAATTTCTGCCCGCTTTTCTAACGTCAAATCTTTATGTGTGGCGAGTAGGGCTTGCATATGTTTGGGTAAACGACCTAAGCACAGAGTTTGTAACACGTCATCCGGAAAACTGTTGCCGGCGAGGCCGCGAAGGTGTCGAAGAAACTGAGAGGGTTTTCGGTCACCCAGCGGATCATTTTCTAACAACCTGTGCGTATTTTGTTCTTGAGAAGAGCCCATCCTTTTAATTAATTCGGTTTTCAAAAGTTCATAGAATCGCTCACTGTTAGGTTTCACTATTATATCGCGAACTTCAAGGGCGTATTTTTGATCAAGTCCTCCCAAAGCATAGCCATATTTGGTGTTATCTTGCGTAATACCTGCAGAATCAAAGCTGCCTTCTAACATGGAGAACCACAGTTCCGGATCCGATGCGATGAATGGTGGCACTTTAACAGCCACGCGGTCAACGGATAACGCGGTTTCACTAACATCTCGGTGAGTATCCATAGTTTGCACTTATGCGCTGCACAAAACACTAGTCACTTGCAAATGCCGAAATTGTTTATAGATTGCTAGTCTTTCAAGTTTTTGTAACTTAAAGAAGACCGTTAAAAGCACTTTTTTGTACACTGTCCGATGCAAATCACGTCAGCTGTTGCGATCACGTCGGCCGTTACGATCACGTCGGGGTCACCAATTATTGTGGGGTGGTGTGATTTCAATAAGGACAGTGTATTATGTACTAATATATTTATTAATGCTTGCGGTCAATTAACACCTACAATGTTTGAGTCGATGTTTATGACTGACTAGACTGAATACAAAAATGTGACTGGCCCATAATCGAAGGGTATGCCAGAAACAGTGTGTTTCTCAGTTGTCATCATGCAGAACCCTGATTTATGGGGCGCAGGTCGTTTACCTACTTGAGTAATAAATGCAAAACATGAAATCTAGATTTAACACTTAAGACAGACGTTGAAATTTAAACAGAACTAAGGAAAAGATAAAGTGAATTTATATAAAGAAAGAAATATTTTAACTTATACAGTGTGTACAGAAATATGTGAGTGCAGAACCAATGAAAATATGAAATGAATATATACAAAAATAAATATGTTACTTTATACAGGGTGTATATATGAATATATGAGCCGCCACAATAATTTACAACAAATATTCGCTTAAAATGAATCGTAGTTAAAAGATGGAATACGAGTTTGTTTATCTGATTTTTTTACAGATTTCTCAATATTTTGTAGTAAAATAATTATTATTAAGTAAGGATAGAATTTTATACTTTACAGAACGTTCCATTTAAATACGTACACTTAGATATAAAATTAGAAATTTAATATTTCACATAGGTATAACTATTATACACTTACGTTATGTGAAATATGAAAACCAGTGAATAAATACAAAAATTGCATGCGTAAATAAGTCGCCGTCATCGATTTTTCAAATTTCAAATAACTGTATTATTATAATTTATATTATAATTATAGTATTAGAGCATCAGAACTCGGGATTAAATTTCATCGTTCAAATGAACAAATCGTAAGAGTCGATTCATTTTACCAAATTGAATCGTGTGAATCGATTCATCAAAAAGAATCGAGTTGCCCACCTCTACACTACATGCTCGCGTTTTTGTCCAATTAGGAACGGCGGCGGGCGCGCAGGCGCAATTCCCTGTAGCAGTCTGTTGTCGGATGGACAAGCCTTACTAGAAGGTGCTGCCTCCTTTTGGTTGGTGCGTAAACATGCCGCCCGCCTTGAAATGTCGCAGCATTTCAATATAATTTAGTCTAAATTAATTGTCATAAATCGGTAACACACATAATCGGGAGACAGCACGTTTGATAACAGTACCACGGGTAGCCAACTCGTATAGGAAAACCGGTAACAATCGTCTATGCAATATTCCTTCTCAAATCAGTAACCCTACCAACAAAAATCAGTGCTACCGGCTACCGGTAGAATGATATAATGTTTTAAGCATTTATAGCTTTTGTTCTCATTATTTATGAAAACATTTTGAGCCAACATATTATAAAATTCAATATTCTCCATTATTTTGAATATATGTTCTGATTATTCAAAATTTCTTTTTACCTAAATAGTTGATATACCGACAAGGTTTCAAAATCGAAATAACTATGTCATAGCGAGATAGAAATTTAAATTTAACCCAACTTTTTAGTCACTTAAAATATTTTTATTTTTATTTTGTCAGCAGTTTAATACTATCCAAGTGGTTAATTAAAAAATATATCCTCTTGAACGTTTGAAAATGTAGAAAATTTAGTAAAAGTACATAACTTTTCATACAAAATTATGATCTTTAATAAATGCTTCATCAATCATCACATTAATTTGTTATTATATTTCAAGAAGAGGAGTTTCAATAATGATATTTGTTAATATACATAGAGATTTGATTCGTTTAGAAGTTTAGAGGTTATTGCTTTGTCGATCAGATAATCCAGAAGAAATATTTATGAAGACATTCCAGACAAATATGTTCTTTATTGTATGGATTTATAAACAATCGAGTGCGCGTGAAGTGTCTATATTGATTTTTTATTCAAATTTGTAGGCAAAATATGAACGAAAAAAAATCACCTATGTAAATTTTTATCTTCGTTCATAAAATTGAAATATGGGATTGCTTCCAGAAAAGTGTTTCATTAAGGTAAATTTCCTATCTTACCTACGTTTGTCGAATGTAAAGAATACGGTAAATGAATAACTTATGTTTTTTTAAAAATATACATTTTTATTCCATGTTTTCTTGTGATTTTATATAATTTCCCATTTCCAGTGACCAATATTGTGTCGCATTAAAAAAGTAAATATGTACAAATAGAATATTCGAAGTTCCGCGGTCATTTTTAGTTCATCAATCCGACTATGCAAGTAGATGGCGCTGAACTGTCACAGTTGTTGCCAACCGTTCATAGGGATATTGGGTTTCTTCTTCTTTATATTTTGTGAACAGTACCATCACTGCACTGCACATTCGCCACACGACACACATTGTCATTACCGTAATATAACTCGCGTAGTCGTCTGAGCTTCCAATTGAAGGTTGGCTGATTGTCCTCCTTGATGATAACCAATCTGCCAGTCTGAAATAGTGTGGTAGAGTTCCTTTTCCATTTCGTCCTGGATTGTAGCTCAGCAATATACTCGACATGCCAACGTTTCCAGAACTGCTGTACAAGCTGTTGGAGATATTGATACCTTTTGAGTTTTAAAACGGGAATTTCCATCAAGCATGGTTCAGAAATTGATGTTAACGATTTGCCAATTAAGAAATGAGCCGGTGTCAGGGAATTTAAATCATTAGGGTCTGATCAGAGCGGACAGAGGGGTCGGGAGTTCAGGATTGCTTCTATCTGTGTTAAAACCGTGGAAAAGTATTCAAAAGTTAGATTAGTATTTCCTAGAATTATTTTCAATTGATATTTTACTTGCTTTATGTTTGATTCCCAAATCCTTCCAAAATTGGGGGCTCGTGGTGGTATGAAGTGCCAAGAAATACCCAAATTTGCAAGATTATCACTAATAGCATTTCACTAAGCCTTTAAAAATTTCATGATTTCATTATTAGCACCTTTAAAAGTTGTCGAATTATCAGAATATAAATTAGAAGGTTTTCCTCCCCTCGACATGAAGCGCTTTAAACAGGCCAAAAATGCCTCTGAGGTTAGATCAGAAACTAATTCTAAATGTACACATTTTGTGCTCATACAAATAAAGAGACATATATAGCATTTTAAGAGCTTAGCATTTCTAAGTTTCCTATCTTTTATCATTACAGGCCCTGCATAATCCAAACCAGTATTAGTAAATGGTAAATATTCTGTTATTCTACATTGAGGCAAATTGCCCATAATATATTAAGAAACAAACTACACATTTTCTAGTAATAGATTTCGCTAATTTCCTGCCACAGATAGGCCAATAATTTTCCCAAATCGAATATAACAATTGTTGAGGACCGCAATGAAAAAGACGCTCATGCTCATATTTCATTAAAAGTTTGGTTAATTGATGTTGATTAGACAACACTATAGGGTGTTTCTTTTGATAGATTTCGTTAGACATTTTTAAACGACCTCCAACTCTTATTAAACCTAGCTCGTCAATAAATAGATTAAGACATAGTAATCGACTAGAGGACTGTAGAGGCTTGTTATTTTTTAGGTCACTGTATTCTTTGTAAAAACATTGAGAATGAGAAATTCTAATTAATTTTATTAGGGCATTTTGTAATTCCTCAGGTGACAGAGGACCTGTTAACCTTTCTTGATTTTTCTTAATAATTGCAATAAACCTTAAGCAGTAAGACATAGTTCTTTTTAATTTAATAAGAGAAGAATTTCTAGAAAAATCAAATTCAAATATAATTTGTGAGGAAAAAAGAGCAAACTCTCCGGTATATCATTTGGCACCTTTGAAAATTCCTTTATATTGTCCAAGTGTTGCGCAATTTATGTAGCCATTGAGACTCATTCCACCAAAGTTCAGCGTGAGCTAGAGTTTGTGGGTCAGTACCTCGTGTTAAATAATCAGCCGGCACTTTTGGCACACAGTAATTTACTGACATATTCACCTGAATCAAGTTTACATACCAAATAGACACAAGTGCCATATGCCTTCTCTGAGGCATCCGCAAATGCATGAAGTTCTATAAGTACTGTAGACGTAGAAAGAACATGCCGAGAAATATTTAGAGAATTTAAATAATTTAACTTGTTGCAAAATTGTAACCACCTTTCTCGAAGTTGAGGTGATACCTCTTCATCCCATGAGACCTGTTCTTGCCACAATAATTGGATCAAATATTTGACCAATGATCGACAAAATGACTCGTTTTGTAATAGACATTGTTACTGGAAACTCTCTAATAGAATATTGAATGGTATCTTGACTCTAATTCCAAAATATACCTAGCGTTTTATTGCTCTCATTGAAGCCTAATTGCAGAATACTTGAACTGATATTAGAATCAAATTGGAATTGTGATACAATGTCTGTTTTATTAGATAACCACTTTCTTAATTCAAATCCCCCATCCTTTAAGATATGTGTCACTTCTTTCTGTAACTCTACTGATTGTTCAACATTGTCTGCCCCCGTGAGCAGGTCGCCCATATAAAAATCTTCTAATATTACTTGAGAAGCGCGAGGATATGTTTCTTAATTTCGTAAGCCAATTGATGGACAACTCTACAAGCTTAGAATGGTGAGCTAGATATGTAACAGTATTGAGCTCGAAAACTTCTATTGGTCGATGTACATTTTTTCGCCATAAAATTCTTTGGAAACGTCTTTCATCTGTATCGAGAAGTATCTGACGGAACATTTTGCAAATATCTGCGCCAATCACGAAATTATAACACCGGAAACGTAATAGAAGAGGCAATAATTCACCCTGTATTGATGGTCCGGTATATTGTACGTCATTCAACGACAGTCCGCTACTAGATTTCGCCGAAGCATCAAAGACTACTCTGCATTTTGTTGTAAGACTCGATTGCTTAATAACCGCATGATGTGGCATATAAAAACTAACCTTGTTTTCTTTGTTTTTTGGTAACTCATTTAATTCCGAAATTTTACTCATATGGCCTAGTTCTAAATATTCAGACATAAAGGAAATATATTCAATTTTTAAATTTTCATTTTTATTAAGCCGTTGTTCTAATTTGTAAAACTGATCTAACGCTATTTGTTTAGTATCGCCTAGTAAATTGACATTATCCTTAAACGGAATTTTTACAGTAAATCTACCATCTGTATTTCTCTTAAAATTGTTTATAAAGTGCTCTTCACAATATTTATCTTGTTCATTAAGAATATTTCTTTGTTCTTTACATTCTTCTAATTGCCAGAAACGAGTTAAGTTATCGTCAGTTTTACTATTTATTGATAAACACGAAATTACCTTTCCTCGAATATTACTTGGATTGTATTCACCGTCTAATACCCAACCCAGTCTGGTATTTTGTAAAACTGGCATGTATTTGTTCCATTAATAGCAAATTGTAAAATAGACCTACTCCTAATAAAATATCTATATCTCTTGAAACATTGAAATTTTCATCAGCTAATTGTATATTGTTAGGTATTGTGAAATTGCCGCGATCAAATGTAACAACCGGAATTTTTTGTGTAATTTTTGGAATTACCAAACAGGAAATTGTAGCTTGAAATTCATTAAAAATAGAGTTAATCGTAATATTTGTTTTAAACTGAGCAGAAAGCGTCTTTAAATCACCTACACCAATCACCGAATATCTTACTGGCTGTGTTTCTAATTCCAGCATATTTACCAACGTTTCAGTAAAAAAATTGCTTTGACTTCCAGGATCTAATAAGACTCTAGCATAACGCTTATTTCCCTTTGCATCAAATACATGAATTAAAGCTGTTGAAAGAAAACATTGTGTCGAGTTATTTCTATTTACAGTATGACCCGCTACAAGGGCTCCCGAATTCGGTGTGTTTATATTTCTATTTGATACCGCGCTTGTTTCTCCACGCTCAATGCTACGGCCACCTGCAATATTCGCCAAGTCCCTTTGATGAGCCGCTCCGTCGTCCGCGTTACAGCTTGACTCGTCTATCGTACAGATCGAAGTCACTTTTTCACAAATCATTGTATTGTGCCTTTTACCGCAGTGTCTGCAATTAGCCTTTTGACATTGTTGTGTTTCATGCCTGGGATCGAAGCAATTTTCGCATAATTTTAATTGAGTTACTTGTTGCAATCTAGCTTGTACATTCATTTTTCTGAAGGAATCACATTTATAGATCGAATGATTTTGTTTACAATAGTAACAACTAATAGAATTTGTAGTAACAGCGAAAGAATTAGTTTTTTCTTTTACGTAATTGTTCTTGATAAATTTATTTTTAAAATTGAACTTGTCCACATTGTTTTTTGGAATTGTTTTTGTGATTTTTAGTTTTTCTAGTACTTCACATCTAATTTTTAGAAATTTGGAAACATCATTCCACGTAGGAAGGTCCGTACTTGTATGATACGACTCCCAAGCCCGTCGCGTCTGGTAATCATATTTACTAGTCATTAGATGAATAATTAAAGTATCTCAGTTTTCGGTAGGCTCACCCAAAGATTGTAAAACGATCGAATAATTTTCTTAATTCCGTGTGAGATTCTTTGTTTATTGCCGGAAAATCGAATAATGTTTTTACATAGTTATAAACAATAAGTTTTTTATTCTCGTACCTTTCATTGAGAATTGACCCAGCAACTGAATAGTTATCTGCCGAAACTTCGATCGACGAGATTAATTCTGACAGATTTCCATCTAAAAAGCCCTTAAGATAATAGAATTTTTGTATTGTATTTATTTTTTCTTCATTATGTATAAGTACTTGAAATGAATCTCTAAATGCTAGCCATTTATCGTATGAGCCATTAAATATAGGTAATTTTACCTCCGGTAATTTAAATTGTGAATTGTAAAGAGAATAACCTCCTGTATTACAATTTTCATTGCTTGCTTTTACCTGAGAATCATTGAAATTGTTTATTCAACTTTTTATTTGACTAACTATAGAATAATAAGCATCCTCAAATTTGAGTCTTTCTTGTTCTTCGTCCACTAGTGACTCTTCATTAACACATAAAAGTTCTATTTCAGACGGTATTTCTTCAAATTTCGAAAATACTGGATTTATTCTATCTAAACGACATGTTCGTTGCGATATTTCTAAGTCAGAAAGATTATCATTAACTAATGATTGAAAATAGTTTTTTAATCGTGTAATTTGTGCTTTTAATTGACCGCGTTTTACCCTTAATGATGCGAGTTCATTTCTAGACTCCAGTTTGTTATTGTACTTGTAAATTGAATTGTGACTAAATTGTAATTGTAACTTGAATTAAATTATGTAATTGTATTGAACCTTCCACTGTATAGACACAGATATTGCAGAAAGAACTTACTTTGTTTAACAGGATGGCTCCACTGGAGAATCTCGGCCTCCTAGTCTAGCTCTGCACTCAAATTGTTTACTTTACTTGTTTAGAGTCCGTAGCGCGCTTGAAATAAACCGATATTTTGCGCTCGGACCATAACACTTATTTAGACAACGAATAAACATAGGGGCTCAGATAAAAAAAAACAATCGAAAGACAAAGTTGTTTCCTAAGGCTGCGGTGTAATATTTTTTTCAAAATTAGTTTTTAATTATTTAAATTTAAAGAGTAAACTGTGCAAGAAATCGTCATATTTACAATTTATTTACTTAAAAATAAAGGCTTAAATTGAAAATTAGTTACACGGGGGAAGTAAGTCTGTCTTTTAGCTTTGCAACGATACCAAAATTATATCGAATTGATAAAAATTACTCAAAATTCTATGCTAAATGCCGAACGTCTTCAACTTCAGAAACGAATATATTTTAAATGCTGCAACCACGTGTGTTTCATTTAGTGGGATGGGCTTCAAGATTGGTAAATGCGGGCAGGACCGGAGTTCAAAGAAATACATAGTCACTTATAATCTATGCGTTCTTAGTTGACACAGTATTGAATTAATCGATCTTATGAAGTCCGATGCTTTTATTTTCATTGATAGAAAGTTTTTGCACCCCATGGGGCAATATTATAAGAAATTGATATAAGTTAAGTTAATATTGAGAAAAACAGTGCGGTACAGCCAGGCAATGTTATTTCTTGTAGCGGAAACTTATGAAAATAAATGATGTAGTAAATATTTTTAATGCACTGTTTGTAATAATTATTAGTTTTCGATATCGGTGAAGACAATGAAATTTAATAATACAATTTTTATTAATTTAACTATGGTACAACATTTTAGCATTGTCCGCCCATGTTTAATAAAGGAAATGCCGACGCTAAACCTAGTTTTCGTTTTTATACTGTTTTTATTTATTGGTGTGTACCGTGAGAAGTACTGTAGTTTTTTATATAAGCTGTAAAAAAACTACGACATAAGTAAAATCGTTGATTTATAAGCGCGATGTAACGAAAACGTAATAATTGTCAAATAATGTCCCAAGCATCGATAATTTGATTTTATTTTTATAAAAAATAATAAAAAAAGTTGTACAAGTCCATTTTGAATACTAAAAATGCCCTTCTACATGATGGTTATATTTTCTTAAAAACAAAACGGCATAATTGCTAGCCGATTTTACTCCACTAAATCTAAATATTCTAAATACGTCCACCATAAAGTCATTGTAGTGGGAGAGCGATAATCTCCGCCTCCAGCCGTAACGCCCGTGCACCCGACCCCGGAGCGCTACCCGAGGAGTGTACGGAGAACGGACTCTTAACGTGTTCTGTTCATCCACACGTCGCTTGTCGCTTACATCGGGTCGATGGGCCAAATGGTGGGTCGTGTTGATTGAATTGAAATTTTGTTGACTTGACTTGCACTTTTATTACTTCTAAACTACATAGATATGGAAACATATGACTTATTTTTTTAACATACTAATTACATGCGAACTCTTACATGTCAGAGTCGCCACTATCGCTCTACATGGTTGCGTTTTTGTCCAATTAGGAACGGCGGCGGGCGCGCAGGCGCAATTCCCTGTAGCAGTCTGTTGTCGGATGGACAAGCCTTACTAGAAGGTGCTGCCTCCTTTTGGTTGGTGGGTAAACAATTTCCAAAAGGCGAACAAATCATAAAAGACAAAATAGTTTTGGCATATTCAACTTCATCTTTATTAGAAGCTGTTCCAATAATACTTTTTGCGCGATAATCTAATCTAGAATTAATATATATTTCACCGATAAGCAGTACTACTATTTTCTCAGTATCTGATAGTGAAGATGATATGTTTGTTAAATAATGTTGGGTACTGTTTTCTTTATTTGGCGAAACATCCGTTGCAGATGATAAATATTGTAAATATCTTTTAGTAGGCAGAAGTAAAAATTTATGTAACATTGTATGTAGTTGGTGACTGAATATATATCATAAATGCTGTTACGACTATTGAAGCAGAATATTTTCTTTTTAACGTGGTCATTTAAACTATCTGATCTACAACAATATCAAGTTGATTAGGGTATTTAAATGTTTCATCAGTGTGCGAAATTGAAACAGCTTCTTTCAACAAGATCGAAGCTCTTTCTAGCAAATTTGGAACTGATTTTATTTGTGAACTGTCCTTATAATAAGTACATTTAAATCTATCTAATAAATTCTGTAGCTGTGAACATCTGACAATTTTCATATCATGCTGTAAAATCCATTTTAAGTCACTGAAATAAAGTTGATTGCTCTTCACGAATATTTTAATAGATAAGTCATTATAAATTAAAATTTGATTCTCAACTATAACCGCATCAGTCTCAAAATTTAAAGTAAGTATAAAAAATAACTTTAGACGGCAATATTTTTATTTTCCAATTATCATGAATATTTAACTTCTCGCGTAATGTATTAATAAAATTTTCAAAATTTTCGAGAACATCTTTTTCAAAGTTTTCAACTAAAGTTTCGTATCGATTAATTTCATTCTGACGTCTAATTTCAGGATCAGTTCGAACTACAGATTTTTTTGTAGATACATATTTCGATAAATTTGGAAAAATTGATGGGACAGCGTTATCTTTCAATTTTGGTATAGAAGGAACAATTTCAAAGGTTCCATTCGGTTTAAGTAGTTTTTCAGTTTTTTTTACCTCACTAGAATTAAAATGCAACTCACACACTCCAGAATATTTGCTAGGTGTCCAATTATCCCTAGGTATCGCTCTAAGCCACTTTTTCAAAAAGGTACTTTTTGCACCTTCACTGCCAATACACGAGTCATAATTTGACCTACATCCTGGAATACAACATTTTCGCGGCATATCTATGAAATTATAGGTTAGAACGAGGGTTACAATTAAGAAATTAGGAAAATAAGCAAAAAGTCGAACCGTAAATTATACCAACACGACTTTAACTTTAAGCAGTTGATTTAAAACGACCGATAACTTATTATAACACAATAAAACAGTTTGTTTTTAATTAAAAATGCACAAGTAAACAAACACTACAACGTACAGAGTCTGCCTGGTCTGCAAAACCCAGCCTACTGCTATGTTGCCGCATCCTCTCATTTCGTGGCTTGTTAGATGAAGAAGGCTGTGGTTATATAATAAATAGGTATTTTATCTAGCTGTACCTACATGAAGTGTGTAATATCGGTAGTGAGTGGTTATAATGAATGAAATGTTGTAGTTTTGCCAGTTTGTAACGAAATAATGAAAAACGAATGCAAAATAGTGGAGTTAATTGGATTAACTGTTACCTACCTATCTATCAGGTATTATTACTAATAAGAATGTTAATTATTGTCGTTTCTGCATTTAGAAATGCTGCAAAAAACGATCGCATGGTGTGTTGCAGTAGATACTGTTGACAGATGTAAGTTTCCATAGATCTAAGCCATCTCAGTCGATACTTATCATAGGCGCCGACTTTCCGTAGGAAAAGAGGGTTTTGCCCCATTTTTTAAATATCAAGCTAAAATTCTGGAATAATTTTTTTTATTGTTTTTTAGGCCTTCCTGGGTACGTGGTTAAAATGTTTGTACTTAGTCATAGTTAACCCTGTATAACGATGGATGGTGGTAAATAAATTTACTTATACTTGTCAATTTATAATTGGATATAATTACTACCTATTTGGTCGATTATCCTAAAGAATTTCAAACCTCATACTAGGCTAAAAATACAAGTACTTACTTAACAGTTTTATGTTAAAAACGCAAAACTATAAAAATCTTCTGCAAATGTGATCAGAAAATATTTCATTTTTATCACATTTTATGAATATCCTGATGTAAAATCGTTAATATACAGGGTGTCCCAGTGTGAGCGTACAAAAATTTACCAGGGTGTAGACCAGACCAAAATAAGAATAAAATTCTTATAAAAAAATTCTCTGATGCACGCCAAGTGAGTTACAAGGTGTTATTTTGAAAAAAAAACAATTATCCGCAATAACTTAAAAACCATTTCGAAGATTTATGTAATTTTTGGGTGACGTGTACATCAATTAAAGGTCATTAAAATTACATGGTGTTTGTTTTAATCTGACACCAGTAGTGGCCTAGGCCTACTATTCATTATGATTTTGTCTTCATAACTCTTGCATATCCTACTTTTACGTGATTGAAGTGAAGTTCTCCTTAATCAGTGACCAATTCTGAACAAAAAAGGTGCTCTTGTTACACAGCAGCAGCTCTAAAATCAACCATTTTCAAGTAAATTGAGTCCAAAGTACCGACTGCATTAATTTATGCAGAAAAATACATGCACAGATTTTATTTGTTGTCATCTAGTAGGTACCTGTCATTATACCTAAATAATAAAGTTGCTTACAAGCGTTATGTCAAAAATTGTTACATGTCACACTAGCAAGTTGCAGTTACTACTACGAGTTACTAGAAGTCAAGTCAATTTGCACAAAATAAGTAGTACGTTATTATTTACCATGGAATTTTCCAATAATGAATATGCTGATATGATATATGTTTACGGTTTCTGTAATGGAAATTTATTGGCTGCCTTACGAGAATATCTACGCAGATTCCCAAACAGCAGACGACATTCACGGCACGAGTTTTTCAAAGACTTCGCGAGACTGGGAGTGTAAAATTGGAAATGCTAAGGTAAGAAGTAATATGGAAAATGTAAAATTTTAGAATAAAACGTAATAGATGCGGTCGTTGATGATCCCTCTGCCAGTGTTCGAAGAATATCAACGCAGACGGGTATCCCACGGAGAAGAACTGCACCCCTACCACCTACATAAAGTGCAAACTTTACATCCGGTGATACCGAACAAAGGGTACAATTTTGCACATGGTTGTTAGGAAATATCGACAATGACTAAAATTTTCATCAGAAATTATTGTGAAGCTACCTTCACAAGAAATGGAATAAATAACTTAAAAAATTTTCATGTCTGGTCCATTGAAAATCCACATATAATACGACCCTCAGCGTTTCAAAGGAGGTTTTCAATAAACATCTGGGAAGGGATCTTCAATAGAGTCATTCTACCTCCTCAGATTATTGTAGATCGTTTAAATTCAGAGATACACAAATTGGTTAGAACTTGCTCTTTAGATGACGTTCCACTACATTTGAGAAATCAAATGTACTACCAACAAGGTGGACCACCTGCTCATAATGGAAGGCAAGTATCTATATGGCTCAATTTGCACTTTCCCGAACGCTGGATCGGGAATAATGAACCTATTATGTGCCCTCCCAGCCCAGATCTCCTGATCTCAACCCGCTTGATTTTTTTTACTGGGGTCATATCAAACAGCTGGTATATGCTGACCCCAGTAATACGAGAGATGAATTACTTCAAAAAATTAATGCCGCCGCCGAGCAAATTGAAGCAAGCGTTGACTTACAAAGGATTTACAACTCCTTGGTAAAACGATGCCGAGCATGCATTGAAGTAAATGAACAGGATTTTGAACATTTATTGAAATAGCTATTGTTCACCTTGTTATTTTTCTATCATAATTTCATTTCATGTTAAATAAATAGGAGCATTATTTTATTTTTATCTTTAGTTCATTTTACTTACTAGATGACAACAAATAAAATCTTTGCATGTATTTTTCTGCATAAATTAATTCAGTCGGTACTTTGGACACAATTTACTTGAAAATGGTTTATTTTAGAGTTGTGTAACAAGAGCACCTTTTTTGTTTATAATTGATCACTGATTAAGGACAACTTAGTCAATTCACGTAAAAGTAGGATATGCAAGAGTTATGAAGACAAAATCATAAGGAATAGTAGGCCTAGGCCACCACCGATGTCAAACTAAAACAACCATGTAATTTTAATGACCTTTAATTGATGTACACGTCACCCTAAAAATTACCTAAATATACGAAACGGTTTTTAAGTTACTGCGGAAAATTGTTGTTTTTTTTTCAAAATAACACCCTGTAACTCGCTAGGCGTGCATCAGAGAAATTTTTTTATAAGAATTTTATTCTTATTTTGGTCTGGTTTACCCCCTAATACATTTTTGTACGCTCACACTGGGACACCCTGTATAATTTGATCTTTGCTATTTTGTTTATGAATGTTCTTGAATATAAAATTGCAAAAAGCATTCCCTGAACAAAAATTAATTTGTTATTATCTAAGCCCATTAGTAAAAAAAATAGTAGGTTTTTATATAAAAATATTAAATTGAAGATGATTACTGGCAGACGAAACGTAGTACTGAGACTGTGATTAGATGCCTAAGAATGCATTTTCTCTTCAAATTAAACCGAAAAGCGCCTAAATTAAAATCCAATAATTTTAAATTTTTTATTCAAGGCATCTATTGCATCCAATTTGAAACACCCTGTATACACTATTGGTTAAAGTTAAGACTTTATTGTTCTACTTTGCATGTAATTTATTCATTTGTTGAGAACAGAACTAGTTTCTTCAATTGTATTTAAGAAAATGCTACAAGAGTACTTTAGTATTGTTGCCGTAAGAAACATACTTTTCCTAACCACAGTGTTCTCTAGCTACGCTCATGAAGTGTCCAAATATCCCCCATTTTCTATTATCAGTACGTTGCAAGCCATGACCTTGATCACCTTATCAAATCTATTGTGAATGAAATAATATAACTGTATAAATTGTTAATCTTTAGGCGTATTTGGCATCCTGTATCTCAGAAGTGAAGGAATTTAGGACGCATGTTATTATGAACTCCTTGTTTTATTTTTACGAGATCTATGACCTTCCTAGACACTTCGCTAGTCATCTCATTTCGTCACTACTACTATTAAACTTTCATTATACTATATTACACTTTGTTTTGACTATTGTAGTGATAATCTGCAATAATAATAAACTTAACTCTATACGCCAAATTAATACTTAAAAATCGTTGTCGGGCTAAAATATAATCTAAATGTGGATATTAAAATAGAAATATATTCCCTAACAATATTTCAAAATGTCTCCTTCATTAATATTTTTAGCAATCATTATAAAAAATATATGGAAGTTCACGAAGCGAATATTTCTTCACTATCTAACAGAAGCAGTGTGCATTTATAGCAAAAGAAGCAAATGTGGCGTAGAAACTAGGAAAAGCGACTACATATGCCTCAACTTACAATTAAATTTATTTTTATGAATATTAATCGACAATGAATAATACGAAAACTGGTATATCTATATTAGTAGAGTATTGACCTTCGAACATACACTCACACGCGCACAGGCATTCATTATTTATTAGTATTAATCCAGATAGTGTAAGGACATATATCGAAATATTAACCTGTTACATATTCCTTAAGAATTTTAGTTATATTAATTATATTCTTTAAATTTTTCGAATTTATAGATAATCATAATACGAAAATACTACAATCTTTAATAATATTTGTACCTATAATGAGCTTAAATAATAAAAAATTATGTTTTGAAGGTAAAAGAATTGTGTCAATTTATTGTTTTCCACTAAATTATTTTGAGGATGTCCATCAAGTAGGTACATATTTCTATGCGTATTGTTTAATATAAAAATATGTTTGTATTCATCCACCGTTATATGTTATTGATCCGTTTAGTTTCATTTGTTCTTCTGTATTGTTCTGGCTGAAACCCTGACACAGTGTTAACTGGACTCTCTTCCACAGCGACTGTTGTTCTTGGCCTCACAACCAAGGCTCTATGATACGAAGCTGCAAATAGGATTAGGTACCTATTTGCCAATCTTCTGTGTTCGTACCATATGCCTTTCCCTCTTGCTTTTTCAATCTGCACTATGCTGATAAAGAGCAATAATACAGAAACAACGTTGTTTGTAGTTGCTTCTTTCACCTCTTTTTCCGGATCCTCTAGCCGTTAAATTTAATATGTTTTAAATGCTTATGATCCGTTTAGTTCCTTTTGTTCGTGTATATTATTCTAGCTGAGATACTGACACAGTGGTTCCTGGACTCTCTTTCGCAGCGAATGTTGCTCTTGATTTCAAAACCGAGGCTGTGCGATACGAAGGTACAAATAGAAATAGGCGGTTAATTGTCATTCTCCTGTGTTCGTGTAATTTGCCCTTCCTTTTTTTCCTTTTTGTTTGAACAGATGCACTACTTATCACCATTCACTGTCTGCTGCACTGCGCTGATGAAGAGCAATAACCCAAACACAACGTCGTTCTCAGTTCTTTCGTTGTTCTTTTCACCTGTTTTCTGGAACTTTCAAATAAATGTCCCCTTTTAAATTGCCATTTAAAATCGCTATTTTTATATGGGAACAAATTAAAGGCTCGTTAAATTATTTAACTGCACGATACTGTAGTGTAACATACCCGGGTTAGTTCAACATTGTTGTTAGATGAAGTATTTGGCCAATAATCGAGAAGATTTACCTACGTTATGTTTATTTATATTATTTATTAACTTACCTCGAATGTGCTACATATTTACGAAATTAGGGAGATTTGAGTAGTTTTAAATAAAACAAAACTAATTACTAAATACACCTCGTTTATTAGTTTTCTGTTAATGGTGTAATAGCCTACCTAACCACCTATCCGTGCCGTACTCAGCCTTGAATTCACGGGGGAAAAGAGCACGACAGAGAAAACCCCGTTCACAATTCAAAGAATCGCTGTCGCTATTGCAATGGTAATAATAATGATGACAATAATAAAAATGTATCTCTACTTCAGTACTTGAATACACGGTAATATAACCACAATTCTACATACAAAACTGAAGAGTGTTTTGGTTAGTTAGCCGACTTGCGTCAGAAGGTACTGAGGTCCCATACGGGAGGCTATCCAGCTAGTAGTTGAGGGGTTGAACAAACATCTCAAATCATATCTCATGCCTCATATGTTTTTAACGGATGTTTGTCCAGTCACAGGAGAAAATATTAATAGAATCACCAAGGCCCTTACAAACATCTGACAAACAAACCGCTAATTCAAGTAATAAGGTAGTAGTCATAGATGATTAATAATAACTTACAATACCATTTACAACAGCATAACTTCGACTCAGACTAAAGTTAGACATATTGTTTATTGGCGATAACATAAGAAAAACGCATTTAGCAAAGCGGACTGTAATGATGATAATTTTAATTAAATTTGGTCAGTTAACTTACCAAGGTCGAGCTGGTACGTAGGGGGCAGACGGGATTATTGGTTGCAACAAGTTTTCTTGACTGCACTAGCAAAATTGTCTTGTAATAGCACAGTTGTTTACACATCAAATTTGAGCTCAAGCACCAACAAATTTCACTGTAGTAATTTTGTAGAATAAGAATATCTTGTGTTTACAGCGGCTTTGTTCTAACGTCGAACCTGTTGCTTCTTTTTCGCACGACCCAATACAATCTCTCTCTTGGAGAAAAAAGGGATGAGCGGGAAAGGTATGAAGGTTGCCAACTACCTAATATTTTAAATTTGAATATGAATAATTGCCCGCGCTATCCATTGCAGTGCTCGAGGATCGGAACGAATACAATTAAAAATTAAATTACAAAACAAAAAAGAATAAATGAGTGGTACACGAACATACCGCCCACCAAAATACGAAGTATTTTACAATAAAGGTAAAACGCACAGCTTGACCACGGGTCTTTTAAGTGTGCCATTTTTGGTTTTTACAGTAGCTACGCGAATGACTCCATCTGAGCCAGGGTGAACCTCCACAATACGACCCAGGTGCCAGCGAAGCGGTTGAGATAGTTCGTCCTTTATTAGGACCAAAGACCCCACTTTGAGTGGTTGAACAGGTTTAGTCCATTTAGATCGTTGCTGTAACGTATGAAGGTACTCGCTGCTCCAACGCTTCCAAAAATGTTGGTGCATTTGCTGCACAAGTTGCCAACGAGTTAAGTGATTGATTTTAGCCTGAGTGAGGTCAGGTTCGGGACAAGCGGTTAATGGAGTTAATGTTAGGAAATGTCCTGGCGTCAGATCACTCAGATCATTTGGATCTGCGCTAATGGGACTCAAAGGCCGCGAATTGAGTAGAGCCTCAATTTACGTAAAGAGAGTGGTTAACTCTTCAAACGTGAGCACTTGGTCACCGATAACACGAGATAGATGGGTTTTTGCGGATTTTATTCCGGCTTCCCAGATCCCACCGAAATGAGGGGCAGAAGGAGGATTGAATACCCATTGGATGCGCAGCCTCCTGACACAATTCAGCCAATCGTCGAGACGCGCCAACGAAATTAGTTCCACAATCACTGTGAATTTGTAAACAAGTGCCTCGATGCGCAATGAAACGATGGAATGCTGCTACAAACGCTTCGGTGGACAAATCTGAAACGACCTCTAAATGGATCGCTCGTGTAGAAAAACAAACGAACAAGCAGAGGTAGGCTTTGTACGACTTAGCACCTCGTACCCGCTTCATCGTGATTGTGAATGGGCCACCGAAATCGAGACCAACTATTTGAAAAGCCTTAAGCTGTTGTAAACGATAAGATGGTAAGTCCGCGATGGGCGGTTGCAACGAACGAGGGTTTGCACGAAAACAACGGTAACAATTTGCCAAACATCGTTTTATCGCTCTGTGAGCAGACAGCACCCAAAAGGTCTGGAGAATCAAATTGTGAAGAGTTCTAAACCCAGGGTGCGAATTTCGTCGATGAATATCTTCAATAATCAACTGAGTTAAACGATGCGCCTTAGGTAGTAAGGCAGGGTGTTTATGTTCAAATGGTAGCTGAGAGTGTCTGAGGCGACCTCCAACCCGAATAATTTCTTGATCATCCAAGAATAAGTTGAGCTTACGAAAAGGTTTTGAACACAGTTGATTAATTTTTAAGTTTACAATTTCCGAATGAAACTCTTGTTTTGAACTAACTTTACTAATCGAAGCAAAGTTGTGTTATATTCTACGATATTAATCGACCCCACAGTGCGATTGGATTTAAATTTACAATTGTGAAGAAATCGAAAAAGATAAGAAGCGACATGAGAAATAGTCCGAAGCGATGAAAACCTATCCAATAATTGATTTAATATGGACGGTTCAGTTTGAACTATAAGAGATTTAACAGTCTTTTCTTCTTCGCATGAAAAGTCAGAACCAAGATAGCCCACTATTGAGTGGCCATTGCGATTACGGGAGTGAGAGCCATGATGGTCCCGCCCACCATAGGGGATGATTTACTAGTTTTGACGGCCGAATCCCCCGAGAAGCACAATCAGCAGGATTGTTTTCAGAAGCAAGATCCTTCCATTTTTTTGCACCAACACGCTGTTGGATGTATGCTACACGATTTGAGACAAACGTTTTCCAGCGTTCAGGATTCGAATTAATCCAGTTAAGAACGATAGATGAATCTGTCCACGCATGAATGTCGGATATATTAAGATGGCTAGAATAAACTGTTGTAACTACGTGGAGCAGTTTGGACAACATCACAGCACCACAAAGTTCCAAACGTGGAATAGTAAGTTTGTGAGCGTTTTTCGGCGCTACCTTGGACTTTGCCATGACCAAGCGAACGAAATATGAATTGTCGTAAAAATACCTTATGAAGACTACTGCAGCATAACCAGCTAAAGATGCATCGCAGAAGCCTAAAACTTCACAGGGAATATTGCGATCCGGAATTAATAGCCTCTCAATCTGAAGGTCTGACAAACAAGGTAGCTCAGCTTGGAAATCGAACCAAGACTGCGCTAGAGGTTCTGGAGGGAGATCGTCCCACCCAGTGCCGGATCGCCAAAGTTCTTGGAGTAAACACTTCACGAAAAATGTTACTGGAGTTAAGTACCCAACGGGATCAAATATACGCGCCAAATCGGAAAGTATTCCACGTTTTGAACATGGACGATCAAGTGTTCTCAAACGATATACAAAACTATCAATCGAGGGTGACCATTGCAAACCTAGCACCTTGAGAGTATGCAATGTGTCTGAATCAAATGAAAATGAGGATTGGCAATGTTCAACTGGAAGCGTGTCCAATATTGCTGGATGGTTACTCGACCACTTACGAAGGAGAAAACCACCAGATTCAAGTAATGAAATAAGTTGTGCTTGCAAATCCAATGCGTTAGAGAGGGGAAGTACGGTGATGAAGACACACCGTATGTCACGGTTTTGAGTCGAAATTCTGATACTGGATCAGACTGATTGAAACGCCAAATAATTCTTTGATAGTCCCAGAATTCAGGTGCGATATTAATTTGGCGATACATTTGTTTCACATCGGTAATAAATACGATTGTATGAAGACGAAATTTGAGTAAGATCGAGACAATGTCCTGCTGCAACTTTGGACCAACAAATAGTGACTCGTTCAATGATTGATTGTTAGCAGCCTTGTACGAGGCATCGAACACCACTCGCAATTTTGTTGAAAGGGCATCAATTCTAAGAACGGCATGATGCGGAATGTAGTATGACTCGGAAGTGTTAATTGGCGAAGCAATTTCCATGTGACCTGAACTTAGATAATCGCGCATGAAATCAATGTACATTTGATGAAGTTGAGGATTTTTTTTCAAACGACGCTCTACTGCAAAGAAACGACGAACTGCGATATTTCGAGACTCTGGAAACGTCCTTTCTTGAGTCCGAAAAGGAAGTGGAACTACAAATCGCCCACACGGTAGACGTTTGTAATTTTCGACAAACAATTTTTCACAATTCTCATCACCAGAATCCGTCAAACTATTTGGGACTTCTTCCACCTTCCAAAATTGTTTCATTATGAGAGTGAGCTTGTCTTCGGGGTTGTCGACTGCAGTGGTATGAAATGACATTACTGAAGAGGAACTAGCTTGGTCAGACGGGACTATACCGGATAGAACCCAGCCGAAAATTGTGTCTATGGCCGACGGCCCACACCCATCTGGAGCTTTAACAATACCTGGTTTGAGAAGTTGACTGTATATGTCTGCACCGAATAATATATCGACATGTGCAGACGTGATAATTTGGATCCGCTAATTTCAAGTTAGAAATATGATCCCAAGAATGATATTTTAATGACTGTGATGGAATGAGAGAGGCTACTTGAGGAATAACATGCAAATCAATTGAGATTAATGGACATGAAAATCCACGCGGACTTATATTGGCACGAATGAAATTCGACGAAATGGTATGGGAAATACCACCAACCCTATCACGAACAGGTTTTAAATTTAATTGTTTGGCAACTTTGGATGAAACGAAACTGATTTCACTGCCACTATCTAAAATTGCACGAAGTGTATGTGTCAATCCTCTATCATCTCGAATGTCAACTAATGCAGTAGACAACAAGGCCGCTTGACGGGAGAGCGTACTTGAAAGAGCACTGACAGAAGGGACCGCAACTGCACTTGGTGCAGTGGGGATACTTGGTTGTTGCACATCACTATGTACTGCTGGAGATGCTATCGAATTTTCAAAATGTAGATATGTATGGTGTTTTTTTACTGTTTAAGAAAGGTATTTTAAGCTAATATGTATCAAATCTCCTACAATTCCTATCAATGAAGTCATATGTATGTTCTCTGATACCAAACATCTAGGTATGCTAATGAACATCCACAGATAAAACTCTATTCAATAATTATCTAAAAAATTTAATATATTTACTAACCTCTGGAGTGGGAACTCGAAATTCAACCACAATAATTGAGATCTCACTTATTTCTGCGTTTTTATTAGGATCGCTTCATCAGGTGGCCTCCTTTAACTTGAGTCAAATATCTAACTATAAAGATGATTATACCAATAAATTATAAATTATTATTATTATTATTATTATTATTATTATTATTATTATTATTATTATTATTATTATTATTATTATTATTATTATTATTATTATTATTATTATTATTATTATTATTATTATTATTATTATTATTATTATTTTTTTCCAGTAAACACCTTCCGAAGCTCCGACACATTCGGAGATGTTCTGGAGAGTCAAGCAATGACCACTCTCCACTCCGTGGAGTCAGTAATCATTGCGCCCGTAAATCGTGTGTTCTGAGCAGACGTAGCGAACCAAGAACGATTGCCTTCTGCATTCTGCCGGCTAAGATCTCTGCCGAATTTCGACAAGCCGGTATGATCTTTAAGTCAGAAAGCAACGTATGTCTCATTCCACCCAGGACGCCTATAATTAGCACCACAATCTTAACAGAGTGGTCTGGATACAGCCTGCGGAGCTCGGAGAGAAGATCTCGATATTTCCTCCGTTTTTCCTCCTCTTTAGGACGATGTTGTTCTCTGCTGGAGCCGAGAACTCAATCACAAACATCGTCCTAAGCTGGTGGTCGAGGAGGACTACATCAGGCTTATTGGCTTGGATTTGCCTGAGGGTGGGGAATGAATAGTTCCAATAAATTCGGCACTTCTCATTCCCCACTACGGATTCTATATCCCCCGGAGCATAAGGCAGCACTGGCGTCTCGTCTATCTCATACGAGTGTCGTAAATGATAATACAACACCCGTAAGGCTGAATCGTGTCTTTGGATATACGCTGTGGCCGCATATACCGGACAAGCAGACAGGAGATGCATAAGCGTCTCCGGCGCTAGGCGGCAGGCCCTGCAGCTGGTATCAGGAACCTCGATACCCAAGACACGACTACGATAGACGAGTGTGTTCATTACACCATCTTGGCAAGCCATTATGAATCCCTCGGTCTCAGAGTTCAGCCCCGCTGACCTCAAAAACGCAAAGGTCAGCCTTTCAGATAAGCCAAGCCCCTCTAGATGTCGGTAGAAGAGACCATGCATTGGCTTATCCTTATGTAGCTGCAGAAGATGATGCGTTTCTGCAGCTTTAATTAGGGCTTTTAACTGAGCAGGATCCGACTCGGTGACAGAGTCTGGATTTTCCCGCTCAGTATCGAACACAAGACCAAGTTCATCGGCCGCTCTTCTCGCTGCCTTATACACAAACGCTCCTATCCCTGCTGCTTCATGGTCTTGGACCATGCAGAGAAGGGGATCCGAGCTCCTGATGACTTTGCAGGCCTCCTCCAAAACCACTCTGCCCTGGAGACACTCCAAACTCAAGAGTCCACGGCCTCCCCGATTTCTTGGGAAGTATAGCCGCGGAACGGACGATCTTGGATGCAAACTCCGATGGAGATGCATCATTTTACGGGTCCCTGCATCGAGTTGCCTCAGCTCTTCTTGCGTCCATTTCACTACTCCAAAGGAGTAGAGAAGGATCGGAACGGCAAGCATATTTGTGGCACTCACCTTGTTCTTACCCGACAGCTCCGAAGACCAGATCTGTCGGAGGCGGTGCCGATACCTGCCGCGGAGAGCGTTTTTAACCGTTGCCACCTCATGAGTGCCCCGCTGTGGGACACCCAAATAGGTGTACGACTCTCCGGCATCTAGATAGTGAAAGATGCTTCCGTCTATGAGCTGGGCGTCCTCTCCGTATGGGCCGCATCGTCCTCTCTTGAGATGAACCAGTGCACATTTGTCCAGCCCGAACTCCATCCCAACCGCCTGCGTGTACTCATGTACCACTCTGAGGGACTGATTTAAATCCCTCTCTCCGGAGGCGTAGAGTTTAAGGTCATCCATATAGAACAAATGGGTGACCTTATGCCTCCGGTCTCCTGGGGTACCGCAGTTGTAACCCCGGGTACGACGAAGTGCAACGGATAATGGCAGCAGTGAGATGCAAAACAAGAGGGGACTCAGGGAATCTCCTGGAACACCCTCCTGAACAAAACCGGCTCTGTCTGGACCCTTGCATTAGCCGATGTTATGGTAAAGCGGGTCCTCCAGAGCGGCATGAGTTGTTCAATACATCTCACTATGGGGTCGGCCACCGCAAGGCATTGGAGCAAGTGGATTATTAGCTCATGTGATGTCATATCAAATGCCTTGCGGTAATCTATCCAGGCCATTGAGAGGTTTCGCTTGTACTGCACGGAGTCCTGCGTAATACATCTGTCGATGAGCAGGTTCTCCTTACAGCCAGCTACACCCCTCTTGGACCCTCGCTGCTCGTATATCCGTTGATAAACGGGGTTCACTGCGTGGAGCACACGCGCGTACAAGATGCGAGTAAACACCTTGTAACACGCATTCAGGCAGGTTATTGGACGGTAGTTCTTTGGCTGGGACAAATCTCCGCTCTTAGGGATAAGCACGGTTCTCCCTCGACAAACCACGCCGGAATTTGCTGCTCTCCATTTAGCCAGGACGTGAATATTCTGGCCAAATGGCGGTGGACACTGGTGAATTTTTCCACCAGAAGTTGCTGATCCCATCGGGACCAGGAGCAGCGAAGTTCTTCGATCTAATAAATGATCTCCGAACTTCATCCGGGGTTATCGGTGGGCACACCTCTTGTGGCTCTCGAAGCCTTTGACAAAAGGCCTCGAAGTGTGCCAGGGCTGGAGTGTCTCTATCCAGTGGAATCCTGCGGCCATAAAGATCTCTCCAGAAGGCTTCTACCTGATCTACAGTCGGCGGATTGTCCGCAACACGCTGAGGCTGCTCAAAAAGTCGAGAAGGCCTTACACGGAACAAATTATTTTGCTCCAACCTTCTCGACCGCCTCACTAGTGACTTTTTTCCAGCCACTAGCATCCGTATCCTGTCGAGAGAATGCTGCTTGATGGTGAGCAGCACCGCTCGATTCAGGGTATGATGGACCCGCCTAAGGGAGGTAGCTATGCGTCTCACCTTAGGTGTGAAAGCCCTATTGGCTTCCACGTAGTCCATCACACATTGGATACGGGACGCGTGTTGCCTCGCCGACCGGATCTTAGCCTCCATCTTGTGCACTCGCCGCCGTGCTCTCTGTGGAGAAACGGCATTTTCACGCCCTCTCCACCCGAGTCAGCAGTTCAGCGGCTTCGTACACCGTGCAATTGACGCGCCAGATGTCAGCCTCTTCTGGGAGATCAGCACGGACCGCAGTTACCACTCGAGCCAGATATGCGGGCTACGGGGTTTTTATAAAAGGCAACCCCCGACGGGTGCTCAGGTCGTCCTGTTCGCGGGGAATGAAGCGCGGCGCCTCTGCGGGATCATTCAGTGGCTCTTCAACCACTTCATTCACCCTTAGTTGAGGACGCCTCTCATAGCCTCTGCGACGAAGGTAGGATACATAATCCCGCAGATTTTGTGCGGTGAGGGCGCGGCCTTCGGGGTGCATGTCACACCACCGAGCATACATCCGCGCCATGTATCCCCTTCGCCCGGGCTCGCTGCTTTCATAACAGATCAGAAGATCGTCCCTTAGCTCATCGGTCCACTCAAAACTTCCATTTTCATGGCCTTGGTCGTCAACGGGCAATCCATCCGGCTGGGCCCCACCACCTTGCCCATGACCCCCATCCGAATGGGGTCGATTGTGGGGGCCTTCTCTCCTGGCATTAGGAACCGGAGGTTTCAGTGTGTCAGGTGGTTGGCCTGACACATCGACGGCCGGCACCAGAGGGAAAAGAAGCTCATCCCTCCCGGGTGCGCAGTGCTGCCGGTCCGATTTTACACCCTTTAGCTAGAGTAAGTGGTGTCGCTACTCACCAAAGGTCGTGGATGATGGTTGACCCCTCCTGCTTATTATTATTATTATTATTATTATTATTATTTTTTTTTTTTTTCCAGTAAACACCTTCCGAAGCTCCGACACATTCGGAGATGTTCTGGAGAGTCAAGCAATGACCACTCTCCACCCCGTGGAGTCAGTAATCATTGCGCCCGTAAATCGTGTGTTCTGAGCAGACGTAGCGAACCAAGGACGATTGCCTTCTGCATTCTGCCGGCTAAGATCTCTGCCGAATTTCGACAAGCCGGTATGATCTTTAAGTCAGAAAGCAACGTATGTCTCATTCCACCCAGGACGCCTATAATTAGCACCACAATCTTAACAGAGTGGTCTGGATACAGCCTGCGGAGCTCGGAGAGAAGATCTCGATATTTCCTCCGTTTTTCCTCCTCTTTTAGGACGATGTTGTTCTCTGCGGGAGCAGAGAACTCAATCACAAACATCGTCCTAAGCTGGTGGTCGAGGAGGACTACATCAGGCTTATTGGCTTGGATTTGCCTGAGGGTAGGGAAACTATTCATTAATAGTTCCAATAAATTCGGCACTTCTCATTCCCCACTACGGATTCTATATCCCCCGGAGCATAAGGCAGCACTGGCGTCTCGTCTATCTCATACGAGTGTCGTAAATGATAATACAACACCCGTAAGGCTGAATCGTGTCTTTGGATATACGCTGTGGCCGCATATACCGGACAAGCAGACAGGAGATGCATAAGCGTCTCCGGCGCTAGGCGGCAGGCCCTGCAGCTGGTATCAGGAACCTCGATACCCAAGACACGACTACGATAGACGAGTGTGTTCATTACACCATCTTGGCAAGCCATTATGAATCCCTCGGTCTCAGAGTTCAGCCCCGCTGACCTCAAAAGCAAAGGTCAGCCTTTCAGATAAGCCAAGCCTCTAGATGTCGGTAGAAGAGACCATGCATTGGCTTATCCTTATGTAGCTGCAGAAGATGATGCGTTTCTGCAGCTTTAATTAGGCTTTTAACTGAGCAGGATCCGACTCGGTGACAGAGTCTGGATTTTCCCGCTCAGTATCGAACACAAGACCAAGTTCATCGGCTGCTCTTCTCGCTGCCTTATACACAAACGCTCCTATCCCTGCTGCTTCATGGTCTTGGACCATGCAGAGAAGGGGATCCGAGCTCCTGATGACTTTGCAGGCCTCCTCCAAAACCACTCTGCCCTGGAGACACTCCAAACTCAAGAGTCCACGGCCTCCTGATTTCTTGGGAAGTATAGTCCGCGGAACGGACGATCTTGGATGCAAACTCCGATGGAGATGCATCATTTTACGGGTCCCTACATCGAGTTGCCTCAGCTCTTCTTGCGTCCATTTCACTACTCCAAAGGAGTAGAGAAGGATCGGAACGGCAAGCATATTTGTGGCACTCACCTTGTTCTTACCCGACAGCTCCGAAGACCAGATCTGTCGGAGGCGGTGCCGATACCTGCCGCGGAGAGCGTTTTTAACCGTTGCCACCTCATGAGTGCCCCGCTGTGGGACACCCAAATAGGTGTACGACTCTCCGGCATCTAGATAGTGAAAGATGCTTCCGTCTATGAGCTGGGCGTCCTCTCCGTATGGACCGCATCGTCCTCTCTTGAGATGAACCAGTGCACATTTGTCCATCCCAACCGCCTGCGTGTACTCATGTACCACTCTGAGGGACTGATTTAAATCCTCTCTCCGGAGGCGTAGAGTTTAAGGTCATCCATATAGAACAAATGGGTGACCTTATGCCTCCAGTCTCCTGGGGTACCGCAGTTGTAACCCCAGGTACGACGAAGTGCAACGGATAATGGCAGCAGTGAGATGCAAAACAAGGGGACTCAGGGAATCTCCCTGGAACACTCCCCTCCTGAACAAAACCGGCTCTGTCTGGACCCTTGCATTAGCCGATGTTATGGTAAAGCGGGTCCTCCAGAGCGGCATGAGTTGTTCAATACATCTCACTATGGGGTCGGCCACCGCAAGGCATTGGAGCAAGTGGATTATTAGCTCATGTGATGTCATATCAAATGCCTTGCGGTAATCTATCCAGGCCATTGAGAGGTTTCGCTTGTACTGCACGGAGTCCTGCGTAATACATCTGTCGATGAGCAGGTTCTCCTTACAGCCAGCTACACCCCTCTTGGACCCTCGCTGCTCGTATATCCGTTGATAAACGGGGTTCACTGCGTGGAGCACACGCGCGTACAAGATGCGAGTAAACACCTTGTAACACGCATTCAGGCAGGTTATTGGACGGTAGTTCTTTGGCTGGGACAAATCTCCGCTCTTAGGGATAAGCACGGTTCTCCCCTCGACAAACCACGCCGGAATTTGCTGCTCTCCATTTAGCCAGGACGTGAATATTCTGGCCAAATGGCGGTAGACACTGGTGAATTTTTCCACCAGAAGTTGCTGATCCCATCGGGACCAGGAGCAGCGAAGTTCTTCGATCTAATAAATGATCTCCGAACTTCATCCGGGGTTATCGGTGGGCACACCTCTTGTGGCTCTCGAAGCCTTTGACAAAAGGCCTCGAAGTGTGCCAGGGCTGGAGTGTCTCTATCCAGTGGAATCCTGCGGCCATAAAGATCTCTCCAGAAGGCTTCTACCTGATCTACAGTCGGCGGATTGTCCGCAACACGCTGAGGCTGCTCAAAAAGTCGAGAAGGCCTTACACGGAACAAATTATTTTGCTCCAACCTTCTCGACCGCCTCACTAGTGACTTTTTTCCAGCCACTAGCATCCGTATCCTGTCGAGAAAATGCTGCTTGATGGTGAGCAGCACCGCTCGATTCAGGGTATGATGGACCCGCCTAAGGGAGGTAGCTATGCGTCTCACCTTAGGTGTGAAAGCCCTATTGGCTTCCACGTAGTCCATCACACATTGGATACGGGACGCGTGTTGCCTCGCCGACCGGATCTTAGCCTCCATCTTGTGCACTCGCCGCCGTGCTCTCTCTTGTGGAGAAACGGCATTTTCACGCCCTCTCCACCCGAGTCAGCAGTTCAGCGGCTTCGTACACCGCGCAATTGACGCGCCAGATGTCAGCCTCTTCTGGGAGATCCTCACGGAGCGCAGTATCCACTCGAGCCAGATCTGCGGGCTTCGGGGTTTTATAAAGGCAACCCCGACGGGTGCTCAGGTCGTCCTGTTCGCGGGGAATGAAGCGCGGCGCCTCTGCGGGATCATTCAGTGGCTCTTCAACCACTTCATTCACCCTTAGTTGAGGACGCCTCTCATAGCCTCTGCGACGAAGGTAGGATACATAATCCCGCAGATTTTGTGCGGTGAGGGCGCGGCCTTCGGGGTGCATGTCACACCACCGAGCATACATCCGCGCCATGTATCCCCTTCGCCCGGGCTCGCTGCTTTCATAACAGATCAGAAGATCGTCCCTTAGCTCATCGGTCCACTCAAAACTTCCATTTTCATGGCCTTGGTCGTCAACGGGCAATCCATCCGGCTGGGCCCCACCACCTTGCCCATGACCCCCATCCGAATGGGGTCGATTGTGGGGGCCTTCTCTCCTGGCATTAGGAACCGGAGGTTTCAGTGTGTCAGGTGGTTGGCCTGACACATCGACGGCCGGCACCAGAGTGAAAAGAAGCTCATCCCTCCCGGGTGCGCAGTGCTGCCGGTCCGATTTTACACCCTTTAGCTAGAGTAAGTGGTGTCGCTACTCACCAAAGGTCGTGGATGATGGTTGACCCCTCCTGCTTTTTATTATTATTATTATTATTGCTATTATTATTATTATTATTATTATTATTATTATTATTATTATTATTATTATTATTATTATTATTATTATTATTATTATTATTATTATTATTATTATTATTATTATTATTATTATTATTATTATTATTATTATTATTATTATTATTATTATTATTATTATTATTATTATTATTATTATTATTATTATTATTATTATTATTATTATTATTATTATTATTATTATTATTATTATTATTATTATTATTATTATTATTATTATTATTATTATTATTATTATTATTATTATTATTATTATTATTATTATTATTATTATTATTATTATTATTATTATTATTATTATTATTATTATTATTATTATTATTATTATTATTATTATTATTATTATTATTATTATTATTATTATTATTATTATTATTATTATTATTATTATTATTATTATTATTATTATTATTATTATTATTATTATTATTATTATTATTATTATTATTATTATTATTATTATTATTATTATTATTATTATTATTATTATTATTATTATTATTATTATTATTATTATTATTATTATTATTATTATTATTATTATTATTATTATTTTTTTTTTTTCTAAACTAGAATCCAGTCACACCTCTGAGGCTCCGACACATCCCAGAGAAGAGCTGGTGTTTACCAATTGCCACTCTCCACTCCGTGGAGTGACTACTGGGTCCGAGAATCGTGCGCCCTAAGCAGACGTAATGAACCTAGGATGATAGCCTTCTGCATTCTGCCGGCCAGGATTTCTGCTGATTGACGGCAGGCCGGAATGCTCTTAAGTTCAGACAGCAGCGAATCTTTTGTTCCACCTAAGGCTCCTATTATTAGTACCACAAGTTTAACAGAATAGCCCGGGTACTGCCTGCGAAGCTCGAAGAGCAAATCTCTATATTTCGTCCGCTTCTCCTCCTCTTTCAAGATAATGTTGTTCTCAGCTGGAGCTGAAAACTCGATCACAAACATCATCCTGAGATTGTAGTCGAGGAGGACTACGTCAGGCTTATTAGCATGGATTTGCCTGGCGGTGGGAAACGAATAATTCCAGTAAATTAGGCACTTCTCGTTTCCCACTACGGACTCAATATCCCCCGAAGAGTAAGGCAGCACTGGTGTCTCGTCTATTCCGTACGAGTGCCGTAGATGGTAATACAGCACCCGTAGTGCTGAGTCGTGTCTATGGATATAGGCCGAGACTGCATATGCGCGACACGCTGACAACAAATGCATCAGCGTCTCCGGCGCCCCATGGCAGGCCCTGCAGTTGGTATCAGGGACCTCCATAGCCATGACACGACTCCGATAGACGAGGGTGTTAAATACACCGTCTTGGCAAGCCATAATAAAGCCTTCAGTCTCAGAGTTCAGCCCTGCAGACCTCAGACCTTTTCGGATAAGCCGAGATCCTCTAGGTGACGATAGAAGATACCATGCATCGGCTTATCCTTGTGCTGCTGCAGAAAATTGCGGGTTTCTGCAGCTTTAATACAGGCTTTTCGCTGAACGGGCCCCAACTCGATGACAGAGTCTGGGGTTACCCGCTCGGCATTAAACTCGAGACCAAGGTTATCGGCTGCCCTACATGCTGCCTTAAATAGAAAGGCTCCTACCCCTGCTTGTTCATGATGTCGAACCAAACAGAGGAGGATTATTATTATTATTATTATTATTATTATTATTATTATTATTATTATTATTATTATTATTATTATTATTATTATTATTATTATTATTATTATTATTATTATTATTATTATTATTATTATTATTATTATTATTATTATTAATAATATACAAAAACAAGTTACTGACCTGTAAAATTAGAACAGATGCACTACTTATCACCATTCACTGTCTCCCAGCCAACCTGCCGAAGTCTTCAAACCCAACTAACTACCCGTTGAATCTCGCTACGCTTTCCCGTGTTTATTATTGCTTTGTCTCCAGCCGCCCCTCTAGCTAATGCGTATATAATATTCTATACAGGGTGTTATTCATTCAGCAGTACAGATATGACAAAATAATATTTAACTAAGTGGATATTTTATTTGAATGCACGATACATTAAGAAATGTTTGGTAAACATAATAACTGTTCGGTTAAAATTATAAATTCTCAGTGAAAAATGTATTTGCAAACTGGAAATAATAGTTGCACGAGGGAAAAATACATGTTCGATAAAAACAAGTTGCTAGTTAAAATAATAAATGCTCGGTAAAAATATTAATTGGTCGATAAAACTATTCATCGTCGGATAAAAATATTAAAAACTCGGTAACAATATTAAATACTCGGTAAAAATATTAAATATTTAATGAGAATATTAAATGAACCGTTAAATATATATATATATATATACAGGGTGCCGAAAATTAGTAGGTCAATCCGTTAACAATAGATAGCTGATATGACAATAATGGGACTTTCATTATGCCACTTTTCATTCAGGAGCCCCATTTTTTAAATACAGGGTGTCAAAATGTAAATGTCAAAACGGAAATTTGTCGATAACTCCGGTAGAATTAGAGATATTTGTTTGAAATTTCGCTAATATTTTTTTCTTGTAGAGACACACTTTCAGTATACTTTTGGTAAAAAAAATCAAAGCACGAGCGGAGGTGAGGGGGTTAAAGTGCATTATGACCCCCTCAACTTTTTCATACGCACGCCTATGGTAAAACAATATATTTTCTTAGATAAAGCGGCTTTCATTCTAACTTTTCTTATTCTTGCAAGATTTTGATTTGGAGCCTGGGTTACCAGATATTGTAACTTATTTGGACGGATAGTATGGATTTGGTAACTAGTGTTTCAAGTAATAAGTTCTATGTAGGCTTTGAAAACAAAGTCAGATAGGTAGGTACATTTGTTGGTCAAAATAATTTATAAGTTAAATAGAAAAAACATTGTTTAGACATTTTTTAATTAAAGTGTTCAATAAGAAATGGCGAACAGAGAAGGTTTGCTATCATTTTCTGAAATGACCGATATGATTTTAATAATGGGTAAGTAAGTACTTATTAAAAGGAATAGGATTTTTTCTTAACAATGTTAATTATAATCTCGAACCTAAACAATTTAATTTCATTTCTCTTGCTTTTAGGAAAATGTAACTCTAATGCTAGTTAAGCTGCTAGGCGTTATGCGGACAAATTTATAGGACATAGGAGGGTGGGCCAATGTGGACGGCAACTCAAATTACGTCCTAACGAAGAGGAGCAAATCTTGCAAATTGTCGAAGAAACTCCGAGTATAAGTACGAGGATACTAGCTAATCAAATTAATAATGGTGGCAACAATAATATCAAGTCAGATGATGTGCGACGTGTCTTCAAACAGCAATTACTGTACCCGTATCATGTACAAAAAGTGCAGGCACTTCTACCTTTAGATTCAGAAGCAAGAGTCACTTTCTGTAATTGGATATGGAAATTTATTTTATTTTCCGAGGAGGCCACGTTTACTCGTAACGGAGTAACGAATATTTATAATACTCATACATGGGCTGCTGAAAATCCGAAATTCATTGTAGAGGCACATCATCAGGTAAGTTAAAGTAAACGTATGGGCAGGAATAATTGATATTTTTCTTTTAGGCCCGTTTTTTTTACCATCCCCTTCCCCCCCCCCCTTTTGAATGCCGTCGAATTTTTGCATTTTCTGCAAACCTCTTTTGCAGACTTACTTGATGATTTGCCTTTAGCGGTTCGGCAAAATATGTGGTTTCAACTAGATGGGGCTCCGCTACATTATGGCCGAATTGTTCAGAACTATTTAAACCAAACCTTTGCTAACCGCTGGATCGGCCGGGGACGTCTTGCGCCAGTCAAATGGCCACCTCGATCCCCAGACCTAATCCCTTAGACTTCTGTTTCTGGGGGTTTATGAAAGATTTTGTTTACATGGTTCCAATTGTGGATGAATAACATTTAAGATTAAGAATTCTAGAAGGAGCCGAGCAATTTAGGGTGAAACTACATATTTTTCAAAATATTCGTTTCTCGTTTATAAAGAGATGCAGGATGTGCGTCCGAGAAGGTGGTTCTCATGTTGAACATTTAATATAATTTTTAGAATTTAATTTCTGTTTGTAATATAAAATATATGCAGTTTGTTTCATGTTGTTAAATGTTAAATAAAATTTATAGTACAAAACGGATTTTAAACTTTGTTAAAATAAGTTACAATATCTGGTAACCCAAGCTCCAAATCAAAATCTTACAAGAATAAGAAAAGTTAGAATAAAAGCCGCTTTATCTAAGAAAATATATTTTTTACCATAGGCGTGCGTATGAAAAAGTTGAGGGGGTTATAATGCACTTTAACCCCCTCACCTCCGCTCGTGCTTTGATTTTTTTTACCAAAAGTACAATGAAAGTGTGTCTCTACAAGAAAAAAATATTAGCGAAATTTCAAGTAAATATCTCTAATTCTACCGGAATTATCGACAAATTTCCTTTTTGACATTTACATTTTGACACCCTGTATTTCAAAAATGGGGCTCCTAAATGAAAAGTGGCATAATGAAAGTCCCATTATTTTCATATCAGCTATCTATGGTTAACGGATTGACCTTTTCGGCACCCTTTATATATATATATACCGGGTGTTCCCTCTAAGACTTTCAGTGCGAATATCTCAGCTACTATTGCAGCTAGTGCGACAAAATTTGGTATACTGGCACTAGATGGCGTGTAGAATTCGACGATGCCATTAATTTTTATACAGGGTGTTCAGTTTTGCAGATAATCGATTTAAGTTCGATTTTTTGCTAGTCAACCTCGGTAAAATTTGTATTTTAATTGGAATATTCTTAATTATGAACACATTCTGATAAAAAAAGTCCCGAAAATTTTTTATTTTATCATAAAAAAACGCCTATGAAAAGTACCCAAATTTCATTGTTTTGTCATGCAAAATGTGTATAGCCGTGAGTCCAATTTACACACGCAACAACCGCATGGATAGACGTCAAAACGTAAAGTGACAGGAACTGTCAAAGCAAGTTTGACTATTTTTGTAGGAATTTTATTATAAATACGTAACACCACGAGGTACATTGAATCTGCGTACGTATTTGCAATAATGCTAGTTTTGTTAAAAAAATGGAATTTAGAGGTTATTAGCTGTTCGCGTACGCTGAGCTTTATTCGGCATGAATACTCTGAAAATATGTGAAACATGTTTGTTTAATTGTATAATACGACTATTCTGGGAAATAATAAAAGCGATAAAGAACAATCCCTACGAGAAGACATTAAATTTATGAACACGTCACGCCCTTGACTCGCTGCTTTGTGCTTTACCGCAGACAGAGGACTGTTGACTGTTGTTTACTGTGAATATGCTGCAGAGCGCAGACGCAGAGCCCGACTCTCTCGAGGTCCGAACGATGTGTAAACTTAACCTAGAGTTCCAAATAATGAAAATAATGAATAAAGCCTCTTCAACAAGCGGTAAAAATGTTTTAAAGCCTAGAAACAATCAGATAAAAATGCAATGGATTCCTTGAGTGAAAGCTTCAGTTCCAGTATTACAAAAATATCTGTTATAAAAACTACTCCACATCAAATGTGAGTAAAATTTCGAGCCATATACCTAGGTGTGCTAAAAATTACTTTCATACAGTAAAAGCTTGATAGAACGAGATGTGTAAGTACTAAGTACAACGATTAATGGGAACTGAGACGAAAGACGAAGGAAAAATATCAGTGTACTTAGTAGGTAATTATATCTTGCATATTATTTTTCGTCTTTTACATTGAATATGAGTTGTAGTTCCTGGTACTTATGTTTCATATTAGCTAATTCATTTCAAAGAACTATGGGGTTAAATTTATAAAAAATAGCCCAGTTACGCAAAATCTAGGATTATCTTTACCTAATTAGTTTCAGATGGAGAAGCTATTGGGGGCTTACTTTCAAGAACAGAGATGAGGAAACATATTTCAGTATTTGTAGGAGACCAGAATGAATATAAACATATTCATTTCATCTTGTGGTATGCAGAAATTAAAAATGTCTACGAAAATGTTTCGTCTCACCTCTAGGTAGGAACTTAGAAAACAAAGTGCTGTTATGGAAGCAGGTTTACATACACAATTACGTTAATCATTGATTAAAAGATTCGATAAGAAACTGAAGAAGCCAGATGCCAAGATTAGTTTATATTCGTGCGACAGAGAGATGGGAGACGAGGAAAATTTTGCTAGAACACATTAGACTTTACGTTTTGCTATAAATAAAAACATACCTAACTTTCTGTACTTGGTTTAATTATTTAATAAAATTAAAGTTCATGGAATGTGTAAGTTAACGAGTGAATTAAATAAAAAATATAAATAATGCAAGTATGGCGGAAATTAAAGTTTATTAAATTGTTATCGTTTGTATTTATTATACACTACAGCAAATAATCCTTGTGTTTAATAATTCTATAACAAAATTAACATGTCTAAAACATAAATATCAGTGAGAACTGTTAATATTCAGTTCTTATAAGGTAGGTATAATTATAAAAAAAATAGATAATATAAAAAACTCACTTTGAAAAGTATTCTACATTTTCAAGACTAAATCAAAGATTTTTTTCAAAAGTAATACGTACCTACAGTGGTTTATTTTTTTATTAGTGGCTAAATTGATTAACTTGACCCTTCATCTTCAAGTATTCATTATTTCTTAAGCATCTGTGTTTAATAATTCAGGTAGAATAAAAAAAGACAAATACAAAATTTAATTTATTTACAATAAAATAAAACTACAATAAATTAAAAGTACCTAAGTACTTACATACATTTAATCGATTTTATGTTAAACAGTTCTGTATTCTAATTTGCAGAGCACCGTTCAATCTAAGGGATGGTCAAGCATGTACGATTAGAAACAAATCTTACCATTTCATTGTTCGATACCTACCTTATTACGTTATGTTGTGTATATTGTAACAACAGTTAACTTTCAACATTTTTAAGATATTCTAACGAGATGTTTTCATACTCTACATAGAATTATGAAATTAGTTAAATTTCTTAAATTTATTCGTTTAGAAATTTTAAAACCCACGACAACTGAATTTAATGTCTTATAGAATACTCTTCAAAGTGAGTTAGAGATTTCTTTATAATATTATCCATCATTCCATATTTAGAATTCTTTCCAAGAAAATGTCTGTGTAATATTTTTCGCTTATTCGTTCTAGTGTCTGTTTTAATGTAGGTACTAATTTGTGGCACTAACACACATAACTGAAACATAAAAACAATAATTACAAATTATTATCTAGCTTTAAATGACTATTTGATAGGTACCTACTGGGTATAGTAGGTTTGCAGGTGATTCTTCCTAGCAAAAACCAGTTTCTTTATTCTAGTTCTGTATCATATGAAATACAGAAATTGTAGTTCATTGTTTACTATTTTACAGATGTAGAGTTCTTCTTAAACATCTTCACAAAGTGTTGAAATATGTGCACAAGAATCAATCATTTCTAGGTTATGCTTTCGTAATATTTATTTAGTCGGGCTGGGGTACCTAGGTTCAGTAGGGGTTCAGTTCAGATTAGATCTGACTTTCAACGACAAACATGTTCACATTATAATTATAAAGTTTTAGGAATCGTTTTGCTCGAATTTATTTGTTGCTAAATAAGTAATCCATAATTACAGCAGTTGGAGAGAGATATTCTTTAAGTACTTACACACTTTTGTAAATTATTTTGTGATATAACACCATTGTGTATACGTAAATTGCATTAAATAAATTATTTAGCGTTTTTATGTAAAATAAAATACTTTATGCCATTAATATTTGACAATTCAATGACAATTCATAGTTTTGACGTTTAGCGATGTTAGTTTCTTCTGTGTAAGTCTGGCTCAAGGCTATGCACGTTTTACATGACAAAACAATGAAATTTTGGTACTTTTTGGAGGCGTTTTTTTATGTTAAGATTTGAAATGTTTGAATGTTTATTTATCAGAATGTATTCATAATTAAGTATATTTCAATTTAAACATAAGTTTTAGCAGGGCTGACAACCAAAAAATCAAAATCAAATCGATTTCTTGGAAAATGGAACACCCTGTATAAGAATTGATGTTATCATCAGATTCTACTCCGCATCTAGTGTCTGTATACCAAATTTCGTCGCACTGGCTATGATGGTTTCTGAGATATTCGCACTGAAAGTCTTAGAGGGAACACCCGGTATATGCAGTAAAAAACAATAATTGCTCTCTAGAAAGTGTAAATGCACAGCAGTGGCGTGCATACAATAGAAGCATAAAAGCAATCCTGTCGCTGGCGCAAGAGGTAATTTTATTTAAGTTTCTCAATGACGCTCAGCGCGCACTGCTCTACTGTGTATAAGCATCGTATTTAAAAAGAAAGCAAAGCAGTTTCAGCCGATTAATACAAATTCATATGGAGCGCTAAAGCACTGCTTGATCTGAGTCGAGCTGACCCGACCGATAACGAAAATGCGAAAATGAAGCGAATTGGGACGGCGAATCACTTTCTTTAGAATGTACGAATTTACTTTGCAAGACTTCGAGTTGAATTATTTTTTAGTAATTTTTAATGCAATATTTATACAAACTGATATTATTTTTAATATGATAAAATCAAAAATCGTAGAATTGGCTATTGTTTAAAAAAATCGAAGGAAACTTGATAACTTGTACAATAACTGACAAAATTTATTAAAGAACTATAACTATTTGCGGCGAGCCAACAAAAAAAAATATTAATGATGTAAACGTACATTATAAGCGAATATTTCGAGGAATATTGGACAATATCAAACTGGAAATTTCTGATCGTTATAATGAAATTAACCAGCTGCATTTTTTTCATTTTCTTGATCTAGATTCTTTTTCGCAATACAAAGATAATTTTCCTGACGAAATATTTTCGGAGCTAAAGACAAAATATAACGAACGATTTGATTTTGACAGATTAAAAAACGAGTTGATTTGTTTATATTCTTCATCAGAATTTGCCTGTCTCAATGCCTATGAAATTATTAGATTTTGCAAAAAAACAGAATGTGCCACGTGTTTCCGCAATTTGTTACATTAGCCATACTTGTGACGATACCAGCTAGTAGCGCTTCGGCAGAACGATCTTTTTCCGATTTGAAACGAATTCATAGGTAGCTACTTACGAAACACTCAGGAACAAGAGAGATTAAGCAACTTAGCAGTTTTTTCAATTCAAAAAGAACTTATGTAAGACCTAAAACAAAATACTAATTTTTATGATGATGTGTTAAATGAGTTTTTAAAAAATGACCGCCGTATTGACCTGATTTATAAAAAATAATTGTGTTTAAAATTTTATAATCATTAATCTAATAGACTGCGTGCTCGACTGCGTGTTAAGTGTGTTTGTTACTCGGTTTCTTATGCAAGAAAGAACACACTGTTTTTGTTTTAAAAATACTTAGTTTTAAGTGTAATGTCCAAATCAATTATTGAATATTATACTGATACTGACATTTCCGAACGAGAGCATATTTTGGTGGATCATAGTAGTAAGTGTTTGCCTACCCTATTGTAACTGGCATTGCACGCCACTGATGCACAGTTATAAAAATTATTTGCAGAAAATAAATTCTTAAGTTTGAAAAATTTACTGTAGGTTAGGTTAGGTTAGGTTAGGTTAAACACTATGTTACTATGATATCTGAGGTGTTGTTGGATTTGACGGTGACGTGGGAGGTTCTGGAAGACTTCTCAATGAGCCCACATAGGTATATCTTGTTCGCCGCGGGGCACCCCGTGGCGGTGAGGGGTGATAGATGGGTGTATGACCCTATAAATAGAACAAGATTTAAAGAATGCTTACAAGTGGCAGTGAGCTCTGAAGAAGATTATACTGCGGGAAAATTGACGGAGATAATAAAGCGGCTAAAGTACGGACCCAGAAGGGTTCAATTCCATACTGGTGGACCGATGATATAGGGGAATTGAGGTCAGATTCTCTGAGACACAGGCGGATCTTAACTAGACTACGCTCCAGGGGAGGTAATGCGGATGAAATCGCAATTAGGGAGATGGAGTATAGGAACGCCAAGAAGGTCCTTAAAAAAGCGATTAATTTATCTAAAAGGAACTGCTGGAATAAGCTGGAAGATGTCGAGGGCGACTTGTACGGCGAAGGGTTTAAAATTGTCATGAGGCAAATGGGTGTTCCTCATGCGTCAATGGAAATGTCAAAGGAGGAAAGTTTGGAGCATCTGGACAGATTATTCCCATTTGAGCCGGAGCGAAACTGGGACAGGATCAGAACAGAGGCAGTCCCTGCTATTACTGTGAGGGAGGTTGAGGAGGCGGCAGAGGGGCTCAAGAACAAAAGAGCTCCTGGCGCTGACGGTATGCCACCAGAAGCGGTCAAGGCCGCAGTAGAAAGCATACCGGGCTACCTTGTGGAAGTTTTGAACGGACTGCTCAGGAGTGGCGTATTCCCGAAAATCTGGAAGTCTGCAAGGGTGGTTTTAATTGAGAAACCGAAGAAACCAGACATGGCAGCGCAACCCTCGACATACAGGCCCATATGCCTGATTAACTGTCTAGGGAAGCTCTAAGAGAGCATATTAAACAAGAGATTGGAAGTAGAGTTATCCATCCGGGGGGGTTGTCGGACCACCAACATAGGTTTAGAAAAGGGCACTCGACGATACAGGCAGTGGAGGAGGTGATAAATTTGGCGAGAAATGCACACAGAGGCACAGAAAATGGTGTTTGATAGTTTGTGTTGACGTTAGGAATGCTTTCAATACGGCCAAGTGGAGTAAGATCCTTGATGCTCTGGAGCGTAAGGGTGCTTCAGCGGACATAAGAAACGTAATAATGGATTACCTGACCGATAGGGAAATCACATACGGAGGCCACTATTATAGTCGTAAGATCAACGTAGGAGTTCCGCAGGGGTCAGTATTGGGACCGATTCTGTGGAACGTCATGTATGATGGTGTGTTAGACCTCGAACTAGGGGAAGGTTTTAAGTTGATAGGGTATGCTGACGACATAGCAGTTATTGGGACGGATAGGAATTTTGACATGCTCACGTTTAAGATGAATCAGGCACTAGGATTGATAAACATGTGGATGGAGGGGATGGGCCTGCAGGTGGCTCCGGAAAAAACCGAGGGCATCCTGCTTAGATTCGGAAGATGGAGGAAGGATGCAACTCTGGAGGTCTGTGAGAGAGAAATCGAGTTAAGGGGGGAGGTTAAATATCTAGGAATCACAGTGAATTCCACCATGACGTTCAGACCGCATCTAAGAAGGGTGGCAGCTAAGGCAGAGGCTACCGTAAAGGCTCTAAGCAGACTTATGCCTAACATCGGAGGACCTGGGGAAAGGAAACGCAGGACCCTGGCTTGCGTAGCACTTTCAGCAATGTTGTACGGGGCCCCCATATGGGCTGATGCGATGGAGATTGTGTCGTACAGACAGATGTTGCTTAGAGTGCAAAAGAAAGTTGCGTTGAGAATCTGCACAGCCTACGGAACTGTTTCTGAAGAGGCAGTTATGGTTCTGTCCTCGATGATTCCAATTCATATAATGGGAGGGGAGAGAAAAATGATTTGGGAACGAGGACAAAACAGAAGTGCCGTGGAAAGAGAGAGGTCCATGGAGATATGGGAGAGAGAATGGAGTGAATCCAACAAAGGAGCGTGGACAAGTATCCTGATACTTGATATAAGGCCATGGTACAACAGGAGGCACGGATAGGTGGAGTACCATCTGACCCAGATTCTGACAGGGCATGGTTGCTTTAGAAGCTATGTACACAAGATAGGAAAATGTGCGGATGATCTCTGTGTGTACTGCAGGGAAGTGGATGATGCTGAGCACACCTTGTTTGTCTGCCAGAGATGGCATGTAAGGAGGGAGAGGCTGTTCCAGGAGGTAGGGTATAGGATGGACCAACATGACTTTGTGGAGTGCATGTTGAGTAACAAACACATGTGGAGGATGATTGAGGTTTTTGTTACGTATGTTATGTCGATTAAGGAGCAGGATGAGAGGCTGGGGGTGTAATGGGCGTCTATCCTACCGATGTATGTTCACACGGTTCCGGTAGGATTAGATGGAAAATTGGAGGGGTTTTAGCCAGCAGGAGTCCGGCAGTATTGGAAGCGTTAGACACCAAGCTCCCAATCTACATGATGTATTTCCCCTCCAGCAAAAAAAAAGGTTAGGTTAAACAACGAAATCAGCCCGGGACAGTCGTTTGTTCATTTCACTGCTTGCAAATCATTCTATTGCGCACACACGCTTTTAGATTCAAATCTGCGAACCAAAATTAAATATCGTGCATAAAGTAATGAACAATTTTGAAATTTGTATCGTGCAAAATGAATAAAATATCGAAACATACTTTTAAAACTTATCGAGCATTTAGTATTTTTATTATGCAAATGCTATTTAAATACCGAGCATTCTTATACTGCATTCATCATTAGTAGTCAAGCATTTCTCCTATTTTATATTGCAAAATATATTAAAATATCGAGCACTTTATTGGGACCCTTTTTATATCCATATGATGAACCGATAACTTATACTAATTTGAGAAAGCCAATATAAATCGAAAATTTTGAAATTCTAGCATCTACTTAAAACCCCGAGTAACCAAATTATCTTTATCTTTCAATGGATTACCAAATTGATCAGTTTTAATAAGAAATACCCAGGTATGATCAATAATGATTCAATCAATCAATCAATTTTTATTTTCGGGTTTTGGAACTAAATACCATGTATTATTAATTGACAATTAATTAATTTCATCTGTAATGACCTTTCTCCATTCACGTCTATCAGCTCTAGTTTTAATCTCTTTGTATGATTTTGAAATTTGATACACAATAGATTGAGCACACATAAAACAATCATTCGGTATATCATCTTCATTATAAGAAATATTGGGATAGCTCTTAATCTGTCACTCCTCTTCGGCTGAGAAAAACTTTTTTTTCAAATTTATCAGGTTCGTGGCCTAATTTGACAATCTTATTTTGATTAACTGTTATCTTTTCTTTAACATTATCTGATATAATATCCGCAGATTTATGAAACTTTACTATTGATTTTGAAAATGTATTAGTTTTATTGTTATTGGAGTTTTTATTAATTGCTTCAGGTTTTACAAGCCTGTATTTCAAAGAATTTAGTTCATCTACAGGTGTTTTATAAATCACAGAGACAGACATGTATAGAGGATCTATATGCCGCTTTGTTATGTCACATTTTTTGAAGGTGGATGTTTAATTTAGAAAAATGATAATATTTTAGCAATGCCTTAACATAGATCAACCAGATTTGGTACGTGATTTGAGTTTATTGTTATATTTAATTGGCAAAAATATGAATTGTTGGAAGCTCAAATAAGTGCCGGACTAGGGGTAGGACGCCCTTAAAATAATATCGATTTTTGTATCAGTATGCTATTTATTAAATAGTTTTACCAATATTACAGGATATTAAATTTTAAAATTGTTTTTATTCTTACAAATTCTTCGAAAAAGTAACATTTTTTAGAAAATCTGAATTTTGTGAAACAGCGTCATTACTAATTGAATCGAACAAAAAGTATTGCAGTTTTACGGCTGCTGCACGTTACCACGTGCTATTTCATCGTCTTAGAAAATGCCTGCAACATTTGCATTTCCTGAAAAACTTGACATGTTAGTATTGGGGTTTTGAGAGGGTAATTATCGACAACGTGTACAGGCGTGCCGAAGAAGATTTCCTTATCGTTTGATTCCACACCGGGAGACATTTACTAATGTTAAGAGGAGGGCTCGAGAGACTGGTTCACTCCTAGTCAGCAACGAAGAAGAACCTGTTAATCATGCTATAAACGCACGAAAAGAGGTACGACTTTTAAGAAGTATTGAAAATGACCCTCATATCAGCACTAGGTGATTATCTAGACCATACATCGAATTATATCAGACTTAATCTGATTAATCCTTATCATATCTAAAATATTCAACAATTGTTACCCCGATATTTAGGTCAAAGATTAACTTTTTGTAGTTTAACTTTGCGTCAGGGTACCTATCAGGTTTCACGAGAAGATTATTTTTAAGGACGAGGCCTGTTTCACTCGAAGAGGAATTACAAATGTGCATAATTTCCATGTGGACGAAAATCCATACAAAAGTTCCTCAGTATTTTCAAAATCAATTTAAAATAATCGTGTGAGCTGGTTATGTCGGAGGTTATTTGGTTGAGCTAGTTATTCTACTAAACCGGCTGAATGGTGAAAATTATGAATTTTTTTTACAAAATACTCTTTCTTTCATTTTAGTGCTAATGTACGAGACTTCTTGAACCAGCGGTTCCCGAATAGATGAATAGGACGAGGAAACAATTGTCCAGCAAATTGAACACCAAAATCACCTGATCTGAATAAATGTGATTTTTCTTCTGGGGGGCTTTAAAATAATTTATTTATTGTACACCGCTTGTATATGAAGCAGATACAACCGTGATTTTCGGAGGATGATACATTTATGTATTAGAGAAAATGGTAGCCATTTTGAACAGTTATTTTAGTGTTATTTAAAGATATCGGTAGTTCATGCGGTTAAATTTGAATTAGTTAATATTTTGTTTGTAAGGTTCCTCTTTTTTTAATATGGTAAAAACAAAATGAAGAATCTAATTTTGTAAACGTCAAAAATTAAACATGGAAATTTTAAAATTAAATTTCCTGTAATATTGGTAAAACTATTTAATAATTGCCACGGTATCACTTTAAGGGCGCCTTAACCCTAGTCACAGCCTTCTTTATCTAACAAGCCACGAAATAACAAAGGCAGCACCGCATAATACTGGACCCGTAGGCCGGCCGGCTGGTTCGAATAGGCTCGACAGCTGGCGGTTTCATTCCTTGGATTTAAACAGTATTCTTTTTTTACAATATGAAATATGAAAATATGTATGTGTAAATTACCCAGAATTAGAGTTGGGATCTCTGCTTGGTGAATTAAATATTACAATATTTTGCGCAGTCTAGTGCTTGTCAAAAAAAAGTAACATTAAATTGTTCGGCAAAACCAGCGAGAAGGTGCAGAGTTACACTGTAACAATAGAACTTTATATTATTTCAAATATGTAGGTGATAATACCAATACCTCACAATATTAAATTAGACATGTCATTTTGCCAGGTGGGGAAAGGAAAATAGGGAAGGGAATAAAAGGTTCAGGAATGTAATTAAAATAAAAATAGGTACACACAACGGTTACAAAACACCAAACCGAAATAGATTAAACTAAATGACTGATAGAGATCTAGATTTAAATAAATATTAATTAAAACTGATTACCTGGTCGTTTTGAAAGTATCTAATTTCCGTTTTTTCGCTTTATTGCATGTATCTTTTTCTGAAGCTTTCAATCTACTTTGTTCTACACCTCGGTTATTCTGAGTTTTTACATAATTGTTTAATAATATATTGACAAATATGGCATTTATTTTTCGTACAAGTATATTTATGTTATTCCCACATACACAAGTATTCAAGAATTCTAAATAAAAATTATCTGGTGTTAAACTCTGCGCAGTGAGAATAAAATTAGTTCTAGAGTTTCTTTTTCATTTCCTGTTAATTCTGATGACAAACATTTAAACATTGTTCTATTGATTCTGTGATTGTCCGTAATTATACACAGAATGTGAAAACCCCAATTTTGAACTATATCAATTATATTTCGAGTGATAGGGACCATTTCCTTTCCTGTAATATTTAACACCGGCAGCAACTTTACAATTTCACAAAGATTTTCAAAAGGCGAACAAATCATAAAACACAAAATAGTTTTGGCAAATTCAACTTCATCTTTATTAGAAGCTGTTCCAATAATACTTTTTGCACGATAATCTAACCTAGAATTAATATATATTTCATCGATAAGCAGTACTACTATTTTTTCAGTATCTGATATTGAAGATGATATGTTTGTTAAATAATGTTGGGTACTGTTTTCTTTATTTGGCGAAACATCCATTGCAGATTATCAATATTGTAAATATCTTTTAGTAGGCAGAAGTAAAAATTTATGTAACATATTGTATGTAGTTGGTGACTGATTATATATAAATGTTGTTACGACTGTTGAAGCAGAATATTTTCTTTTTAACGTGGTCATTTGAACTATCTGATCTACAACAATATCAAGTTGATTAGAGTATTTAAAAGTTTCATCAGTGTGCGAAATTGAAACAGCTTCTTTCAACAAAAACTCGAACCGTAGATTATACCAACACGACTTTAACTTTAAGCAGTTGATTTAAAACGACCTATAACTTATTATAACACAATAAAACTGTTTTTAATTAAAAATGCAATAGTAAACAAACACTACAACGTACAGAGTCTGAGAAACTCGGCCTACTGCTATGTTGCCGAATCCTCTCATTTCGTGGCTTGTAGATGAAGGAAGAAGGCTGTGCCCTAGTCTGGCACTTATTGGGGTTCCAATACCTATCCAACCAACATACCTTGTTACGCTTTCTCTAGTTGCAAATGTACTACGAAAAATCTAGCACAGTAGAGTAATAAGAAAGCGTAGTAGTTTGATAGCGTAATGTACGTAACAAAATTGTCCACAAATAGCTCAGTCCTTTTGTTGAATCTACTCCCAAGGGCGTAGGTTCGACAAAATATATCAAATTTTAATTAATAAAACTAACACTAAAAGCGCGTCTAGCAGTAAAACGCAACTATTTCAGGAGGTTCCCAAATTGTGTGGTTTCCACACTACCTTTATGCTTACTTACAGGGAATAACTGATGTTTAAATCTTTTATCGTCAGTTATTATGTTTGAATGTAAAAAATCAGTCAACTTTCTATTCAATAGTTTCATTACAATAGTAAAAATGTTGTGTGGCAGATGTGTAGACATCAAACTGTAACCAGATAAAAAATACCAACAATGTACGTACTTCTGATTATATACTGTTTGAGTTTTTTTGTTTTTGTTTCGTTACTGTTATTTACTAATTTGGCTAATGTTTATCTAATTATAATTATTCAGAATCTGTTATCCCTTCCTAAATATTTGAATGGGTCTTACAAACCTCTGTACTATATAAACAATGACACTATTATTTCTGTCATTATCACCCTGTTATTAATTGAGACAACACGGCTCGTTGCAAATTGTTGACATTTATCCAGATATTTACCTATCTCATCTGCCTCATCTACCGATTTTCGGCCCTTCAAAGGCTTGTTTATGTATGACTTAGCACTCCAGTGAGTATTGTTAACGGACTTAGCGCCTCAGAGCGACTTTTGTGGCGTTTGGCTTGCCCGGACTCATTCATTGTTTACTAATCCCAGTCGGCAACTACAGAACAAGTGACTGCTTCTTAAGCAACACCATATATTACGACATTAACAAGGGTATTTTGACCAGTGCTTCTTGAATAGATGCAAGATGCTATGATATATAAATACGGATACATATTTTTGATGCTATAAAGGAATAGCACAGAATTTTTATTTTTTCTTCTTTTACATAACCATTTTTGTAAGTTAATCAATATCGATTTGACTGTTTTATAAATATACAGTAATAAAAAATCATAGGCACTAGGCACTACACATTTGTTAAATATTGAATTATTTATAATAGAAATGTATTAAGTATATCTTTTTACATATTTATTATGTAACGATAACTACCAAGGAACTTATACATCATATCAGACATTAGAATAAAAATGAGGGGGTCTGTCAAATTTTTGATATGTCCACAACTTTTGACGTTTGTAGGCCGTCATAAATGTCAGACATTGCGATCGACATCCCCTGATTTCAAGATCAGTGCCAGAAAAAGAGGTAATCTGTTACTTATGCTATTTTAATGTGATAGTAAAGATAATAAATGTAATAATTATTAATAATAAATGCTTCATTTGTTAGATTTGAGGGCTGGATTACATCCCAGTGCTCTTTGAATTCGGACGGTCCAAAAATTTGTTGCCAAATGCGAAATCCTATTTTGACTTATCTTTGACAATGGTGCCGAATATATGAGTACCATTATTTTATTAGCGTGAGCCAAGTAAAAATATAGAGGTTATTTTGTTACATGTAGAATATTCAGGAGCGTGTTGCCGATGTCAAAATAAAACCAAGTTTATATTAACATTTATCCGCAAATTCTTCGTGTTCTAGATACAGGGCGATGAATTTGATATAAAGATGTGAAGCTATCCGAAATACACCAGGTGTATTTGACGTGCACGTAGGTCAGTGAGACGACAGGCTGACGCATGTTTAATGATGTTATATTAATTATTATGATTCCTAAGCATTAAAATACTACATTAAATTGCTCACAACCTTATGTCTGTTTTTTTAAGTTATCTCGAAAACGGCCCACAGTAACAAAAAACTAGGATAATTTTTTGTAGAGAATAAACTGTAGAATCTAGTGGACCACTTAGTTTAAGAAAAAAATACAGTGGCGTAACTTTACTGTTTTTAAAAGATTAGAGGCGGCACTGATATTAGCTCTGTACACCCCAATGTTGAAATTAATGTAATACCAATTATTAAATTTATCGTTATCACGAAGAACGTGCAGACACATGTTTATATGAACTTTTCATATTATTTTAACGTCAGCAACACGCTCCTCAACATGTTTTAAGAAACACCCTGTATATACAAAGTAGAATTAATGTCACAAATTAATAAAAATTGCTATAAATATGGCTGGAGCACATCGCTTCTGAGGCACAGCGTGCATGATGAAAATATTCACTCAGTTACTTACAAACTTGATTCTTACCACTATTGTTACTGTTATTGTTGCTGTTGCTGTTACTGTTACTGTTATTGTTACTGTTGCTGTTGCTGTTAGTGTTACTGTTACTGTTACACAAGCATTCCAATAGACATTATACTTTAAATCTATAATAAAATTCATGCCTATATCTCAAAGTGGTCTTATTTAATTATGTAGTATATACCCAATTATGTAATATGTATGGGTGCAAGTGGAGAAATACTGACAATAAAAAAATCGTATCTCCTAAGCACGCGGCGGAGCACTTTCTCTTTCAGGGTTTGTTAAAATAAGCCAAATGGTGTATTAACTAACCCGTTCTGGCATACTCTGTAATGAAGTAAATTTTCATTTCCAAATAGTATTAATAAAATTATTCACCGACCGCCGAAATGTGTTTAAATTACCAAACGCTAGCACGCACATCCGCTACCGTCCGCATCGAGACCAAGCCTGTCGTAACGCATTGGCCGGCAAGTCCTGTCCCGGCCGCCCAAGCGTACAGACCTGCCGCGTGGCCTACCCGCTGCTACGCGAGAGCCTCGAACTTAGAAAAATTTCACGCGCTGACCGCCGACTAAAATTATTCGTCGCTGATCAACTTAGAATAATTTCGTGAAAACTACGAGCTAAGATAAGAATTTTTACAAGTTCAAAAGGGAGACCAGTGCGCCGCCGTCGATCTGTCTACAGCACCGAAGACTTCTAAACAGAGAGTAGACGATTCAGTTCCTGGCCCGTCGTCGTCGAGAGCAGTCCTGTCTGTCCACCACTTCCGCACCAGAGGAGCTGTTCCTGATTTTTCTAAGACTTAGAAAAATTCTGCCAGGACCACTAGCCGTAGCTGTTTGGTGAGAGTCTCGTATTAGGTCTACTGCGCAACCGCCAACCCGTGATCAGCACTGAATCCGTCCTAACACCGAGGAGACTATTCAGTTCCTGGCCCGTCGTCGTCGAGAGCAGTTCTGTCTGTCCACCACTTCCGCATCAGAGGAGCTGTTCGTGATTTTTCTTCTTTCTGCCAGGACCACTAGCCGTATCTGCTTGGTGAGATTTCTGAGGACCACTGCGCAGCCGCCAACCTGTGACCAGCACTGAGGGCTTTCAGACTCCGAGGAGGCACTTCAGTTCCTGGCCAGCCGTCCACGAGAGCAGTCTACCACCCCAGTAGCTGAGGAGCTGTCCGAGACCACAGGCCGTAGCCGCTTTTGGTAAGATTTTCAGAGTCCAGTCCGAAGACCACTGTGCAGCCGCCAATTGGGTACCAGCATTGTGGGCTTCCACTTGACCAGGAGACCATTCAGTTCCTGGCCAACCGTCCACGAGGGGAGTCCTCCCTGTCCAGCCCACCAGAGAAGCCGCCTTTGGTGACTGTAAGTCGAGACTGGGGACCAGTGCGCAGTCGCCTACTACCTAGGAGTGTTAGGTGTTCCACCGTCGAAGCTGCAGAGGGAGTCCCTGGCCAGCGCGCGCCGATATTTTAGGCGGTGTTGGTGGCCTAAATGATTTGGGACCGAGGGGTACTATCCCTCTTTGTCCTGCCTCATCGCTGTAGACCTGGACAGCCTCGTGAAGGTGGGCCCCATCCATCGTCTACCCCGACCACAAACGTGACCGGTGTAGGCGCTTTGTGGGACCACCTCTTGTCCTGGCATGACCCCCGCCGACAGGGGTCCTCTTCTGGCGCTCTTCTGTCATCAGGTTTCTTTCTTCGCCGGCTGAGTCTGACCCCCCGGGGGGTAGTCGTCGTCGCGGACGCGAGTGGCAAACCATTCTCGCCCTGGGGATAGGTTTCTTTATGGGGTGTGGCTTTGTAGCTAAGGATGCACCGGCCCTTCAGCCTTTGGCTCGGTATCGAGCCCTCGGCTTTCGCGGGCCGATGCAAGGGTAAAGGTATCAAGGTAAGGGTAGGGTTTTGTCAGTGTCTCTTCTTGGTTTCTGGTCGTGGCTGTACCTGAAAAAAGAGTTAGCGGGGGAGGGGGAGTGGTTAGTGTTGGGGCGGTCACCCCGGGTCAAGAAGTACGTGTCTGGGTCTTTTGTGTTTGTCTGTCATGTCAGGTACATAGTCAACGGCTTGTCGGAGGAGGGGGTTGTCGTGCGCCGCGGCCGCTTCGAATCGTTTTTGTGCTCTGTCTCGTATTGTCTGTGTCATGTTTGTGTAGTTTAGGTCTCTTAAAATGTGCGGTGGCCGTCCGTAGGGCTATATTTTCCACAGCCTATAATGACTTGATGTGGCTCTTGGCCGCGTGGCCCCACGCCGTGGAGGCATAGGTTAGCTGCGCTTGAAGTACCACCTTGATAAGCGTTCGCTTATTCCTTAGACTAAGGGTGTTTCCACCCTTGAGCCCTGGTGATCCTCGCCCGCGCCACCGTCTCCACGATGTGTGGCTTCCATGTGAGACGCTGGTCCATCGTTACACCCAGGTATCGTGTCTGTCGCTCCCAAGAGATGGGCTCCTGGGATAGTATGAGTTCGTCAAGGTCTATGTCTCGCGGTAGCCTGCGTCTAGTAAAGAACAGGGCTGCGCTTTTGTCTGGGTTAATTTTGACTTTCCATCTGTTGCACCAGGTTTCAAGTCGGCCTAAATCCCTGGCCAGCCAGCACCAGCAGCAGTCCAGTCCAGCACCAGCAGCAGTCCCGTCCAGCACCGCCAGGAGTCCAGTCCAGCACCATCAAGTAAGGGTAGTAAGTAAATTGCGCATACGCTTGCTGCGCATGTCCAGCAAGCCACACGAGGGCTTGACGAGGATACCGTTTTTGTTGTGCGGCTTTCGTTAGCTCTCGCCTACCACCGGCCGTTATCGGAGATTGTAGACGAGCTAAATGGACATTCAAAATTTAAAGATTTTGTTCACGCCGTGTTTTATTCGTTACTCTTTCCAAATAAATTAATACACGTCAGCATTTTAAATGCAATAAAAGGACTTTGAGAAGGACAGATATACAAATAAAATTTAGTTTTCTATTATACTAAGTATAATGGCAAAATAAATTTGATACCTATTATGTTTACTAGTAATTTTTAGTCAAAATGAACATAATCCGGCCAAAAATCTAAAAATAATTAAAACAAAAATAGTTCGAATGCCATTTATTGTACCTGGTACACTATAACCATTAATAACACATAAACACACATTAAAAATTAAGTTTTTATTTTATTACAAAAAGTGATGCAAAATACAAAGAAATCCCGAGAGAAATCCTAAGAAAATAACCAATAAAAATATAGGATAGACGATAGATATAACATAGGATATTTTCTTGCTGCAGTTGCTAATATACCCTGAAATATTTCCTCGAATTAAAGCAGGGATAATTCTAAACATACAATATGGCAGATGTAAAATTAAATAATTATATGAGTAGGTATAACTAAAAAATTTAATAAAATTCAATAATGATACTGGTGTCGTAGAATTTGCTCAAAGAAGAATGGATCAAGTCTGTCGTATTTCGTCCATTTAAATTTTTGTTGTCACCATTTCAAAATTTAAATAAATTAATAAAAGGGGAAATATTTTATATTTATCTACCTTGTGTATCGCTTCTGTTACAATTGTAATATACTTTTGTTGAAATTTAATCGATACTGTTGTTCTGAATTGCGTAATCCACATCTCGGTTTTCTCTGCAGTGCCACTCTACATTAATCTTATGAGCTTCTTGTATAAATGTTTAGTATATCCCTTGTATGTTCAGTAAGCGCCAATAATCTGAAATTATCATTTTAAAGCAACACATTAATATTTTTTATACCTTACCTAGGTATTTTTTATAGCAACAATAACAAATACCTTTTCAACTGAGCAAATAACACTGATTATGGCATTTATCACACTATCACATTATCACATTTTTTACCACTTGGTTGAAAGAATGATGCTTCTTCTTCAAAAATCGGCTGAACTTGAACTTACGTGTTATCCATTTAAAAATTATTAAAAAGCTGGAAGAAAAATGTACTCACAACCTAAAACACAAAATTAATCCAGAAAATTGTAGAGAAAATAGCTTCGAAGCGCGTGCCAAAAAGTAAACACACTTCTTCTATCTGTAAAATAAGAATTAGAAAACAATTTGACTGAAATTGAGGGTGAAATTCTCCAAAATAGAGAAAAAATCACGAAATGTGGAATTGTGTAGATAGCAGAGAGAGGTTAGCGCGCCAAACGGCAACGTAAACATACAGATTACCGTTAAAGCGTGGCTAAAGCTATCTGCGATCTGCTAAAAATTAAAAGGAGCGCCAAGAACTAGAGAGCACAGAACCGAGAGCTGGCGGGAGCTACCGAGAGCTAACGAGAGCCGCACAACAAAAACGGTATCCTGGCTTGATGAGGTAACTACGGCCGCTGCGAGAGTCAGTACCGTTCCGCCGTTCAAGCTGTACCGACGTGCCTGTCCGCAAGCAGAGGAAGTAAGTAGAAGGTTAGGGAAGACTTGGTCACTGTTAACTTTGTGCTAATCATACCTTGCCTTTCATATTTCCGTCCGTCCTACGACAAGGTAGAGACGCTGTTGTCCTTATCCGGCGTACTTTACCTCACCACGTGTTCGGCTCATAGGATGTTGTTCCCAATCCGTCTGTATGAGTTGAAACGTGGGTCATAGCTAATTATACCTTCCTTTGCAGGCACTTATCCATATCTTGCTTTTCAGATTACCGCCCGTACTACGACAAGGTAGAGACGCTGTTGCACTTATCCGGCGTGCCTCACCTTACCACGCGTTCGGCTCATAGGATGTTGTTTCCAATCCGTCCGTATGAGTTGAAACGTGGGTCGTAGCTAATCTCACTTTAATTTTCAGGTACCTAACCATACTTTACTTTTCAGCTTTCCGTCCGTACTACGACAGGGTAGAGACGCTGCTGTCCTTATCCGGCGTACTTTACCTCACCACGCGTTCGGCTCATAGGATGTTGTTACCAATCCGTATGTATGAGTTGAAACGTGGGTCGTACCTAACCCTACATTTTCTTAAAGTTAGCCGCTTCACAAGCCCCGCTGACCAGCAGTGCAACCCCTGTACAGAAGCTCCACCGTCAACGTTTGTTATTTCTATTTTTAGTAATAGTGGCCAAGTATTTAGTTTAGTAGGTTAACTTTGCTTTGTTCGCTTGATTGCTTCATCTTGCCTGATTTTGCACGTAGCTTGTAATAACCGCTTGTAGAAACCGCTACCCCGTAACCGGACCGCTGACCCTGTACCGTATCTGTTTACCTCGTAGTTAGAACCGAATTATTTGCCCCGTGATATTTTTACTTAAAATAGCAATTAGAATTGTACCTTTAGGTTTGCACTAAATAAATGTAAATATTTATCAAGTGTGCCTTGTTTTACTGGACACCGAAAGTCTAACTTCTCCCTCACGACCCTCTGCACATACCGTGTCTTCACTGTAGCCGCCCGAGTAGTGGTGTTTCTGCACTATAAACAGAAACTGGCGCCCAAGATTACCGCCGCCACAGCTCAGGCGTCATAGAGACACTGTGTTGTCTTGCAATTACGACGTAGGTACGTCACAACTCCCTAACCGTCAACCACCCCAATAAAATAATCTTAAGTGAAAACACTCTTCTTGTGATACCTTAACTCTCTTTTGATTGAATTTTCTACGTTTTCTTTAATGGATCGAAGATGCTTGATCAAATGTAGTTTTGGAAGGCACCATTACTTTAGAGTTTTAAAATAAGGTATCACAAGTAGAGGGTTGTCATTTATGTAGCCGGGAGTAAGGGGGGGTAAATTAGAACCAGTTAGTTAATGAATCATTTGGGTTTCCCATCCATATTTCAGAAACAGGTTCTATGATATTTTTTGAAGTTATACTTGTTTGCGCCCGTTAGACACATTGGGATGGGATGTTGGTCGAGAAACCGCGTCACGCTCAAAAGGAAGAACAAATTTTTAAGAAATTTTTTATACAACCCACTATACAGCGTGGAGAATTACTGGTTGTGGAAACCAACATAAATTTACTTCTTACGTATAAGCGTATAATATACAGTGTGTCATTAAGAATATGGGATAAAATTTTACAGTTTCCGTTTTAACAGAACATTCGCGATATGTACTTTTAAAATCATTTTACAAACTGAGCAGACAATTTCAAAAACAATATCCAGGGAATCTTAATATGAGCATATAAAAAATAGTACTAAAACCTTACTACTGGGATTTATAGAATAACTGCTTTTTAGGTTATATCTGAAATTCAAGGATCTCCAAATATTTTCTTTAAATAAATATAATAAAAATATTTTTGACGTGACGTTATACTTCTTTGCGCCCGTTAGACACATTGGGATGGGATGTTGGTCGAGAAACCGCGTCACGCTCAAAAGAAAGAACAAATTTTTAAGAACTTTTTTTTTTTAAAGAACTTTTTTTTTTAAAAAAAAGAACTTTTTTTATACGTTCAGGCGTTGAAAGGAAGTGTTTTTTTTTTAAAGAAGTATAACTTCCACCGTCTGGTCCGACGCAGACCCAGTTTTTTTATCTGTTTTTGTTCCTCAGATATAGCCATTGTATGTTTTCAAATTAATTGTTTTTTTCAAATAACTTAAATATTTATTTACTTTTACAGTAAAATAATAAACCAGTGCTAATAATAAAAAATGTATATCAAAAATTCATACCATACTTTAATCAGTAATACTTAAACCTATATGACACGGTCCACAAAATGTTCAATTTTTGAATGCAAAATTAATTCCAAATATCTATGAGCGTGTAATACAGTTAATAGTAGAGAAAGAATAATGTTGAATGATAGAACTTTTTGTTTGCAAACATGTGAATTTGTAAGCATGTATAGTTGACAACAAATCACGAAATTTACTATATCACACGATCATAGATATTTGGAATCAATATTGCAAAATTTGAACCTTTTTGGATCATGCCATACAGGCTTTAGATAGGAAATTAAATTTTGTATAATCCCTCGAAAATATTTTTTGTAAAGAATTCAGTGCCCTAGCATAATCCAACTTGAAATATTTTGCAAGAAAAAAAATCCAAATGATTGAACTCATCCACAAAGTACACCCTTACCGTATGCAAAAAGTGAACTACACCCTATATATTGTAGCCGTTAATTTTGAATATTGTATGAAATAAATAGAAACATCACTATTATGGCTATATAAATGCAATATACGAGTAGGCATCTTAAATGAATTAAATATCTTTTTAATTTTTATCTACTCAATTATAAAATTATACATGCAGAAAATCATTAATATAAACTAACACCCTATAAATAAACTAATACCAGATATAATATATCATATCATTTATTAATATTTAACTAAATACAGTTAACGCAATTCAATGATTCATTCGTTATCCGAGTTGATTTTTATTCAAATAAAATATGTAATACTTTTCCATTTTCCATAAATACGTATATATTATATAAATTACTTATGATAAAATTCATTCTTTGCCGTCATGTTGCTTAGATAATATCAACACGTTTTTAAGTAATTTAAGTATTGCATTTACACTTTTTTATAATTAATTTGAATTGTATATTAAAACAATGATCCTAAATAAATATTAGTTAAAAATTTACAAACATTTTACAATATAGGTTTGTTCAGCAGTTATGAACTAGTTTGAAAGTGTCAGAAGCATAAGTTCTAGCAGGATTAGGGGAACGGCGGGTATTGGCGTACACTTAAGGCTTACGGTGAGCGCTCTATCAAACGATATATAACATCTGTTCCAACAACCGTCGAGAACTGTTCAGTACCGTGAGAAATGTTTGACCAACACCGTCTTACGTCGCATTCGCCGAGAGTACATTAACAACTAAACTGACTGACTAATTCTGGACGGTTCGGAATCGATTCTTGCTGTGTTGGAACAAACCCATAGTTTTCGCTCAGTAACTCCTTAACGGATAATGATAAAAATATGCGGTTTTTTTAATAGACTTCAAATATTATTTTACGTCGGCGCTGTGTTTTGAAATTTTGAAAAAGTGTAAAATAAATTTTTTTAAAATGAATTTTGCATATTTTCAAAATTTCAAAACACAGCGCCGACGTAAAATAGTATTTGTAGTCTATTAAAAAAACCGCATATTTATAAATTTTAGTTAAATCATACAAGATAAAGTTACAAAATTTAATTCGAGTATAGTCTAATCTTTACTGTAACAGTACACGTAAGAAAGAAGTTAATTGATAACAACAAAAATTAGGTACTGTGTTATATAATCAATGTTCCTTGACAGTAGTCACAAATATAGTCTTCAGGGCTGTCATAGCTTGTGCATAACTTATGGACCCAGCACCCACAAGAAACGCAACGATACCACTCTTCATCTTTTCACATTCTTTCCCAACTTGTCAAAATTTCTATTTGTTTAACTCCTTTTTGAGCTACAATTTTGGTAGGCTTGTGAACTGTACTGATGCCAGTCTCATCCACGTTAAAAATACGGGTTGGCCCAAATTTATACTTTTCCATCATTGAAATTAAGTTGTCATAAAATCATTGAACTTTAATTTTGCTGAAACCTGTAATACAGTTAATAGATGTCGCTTCAGGTTTTGTGCAACTAAGATTGGTGTGTCTTCTAAGGAAAGCACACATCCAATCTTTACCCGCCATTTTTTCTCTTTATTGAATTTGTTGGGTATGGAGTTTTTTTCAGCACACTCGAATATGGTTTGTCTAGTTTGGGTGGGTGTTAAGTCAAATAACATTTTTGATAACTGCAGCAAATGTTGACAAATTTTGTCCTATTGTTACGTTATAAAAACTGGTCGAGTTCCCATTCGTGCTGGACAGTACCCACCTTTTTTAAATCTGACACGTATAATATATATCCAAGGTACCCTATATATATATATAGTGTACCTTGGATGAAATTAGGCATTTACGTCATGTCAATTAAATTTTTTTCATACATATATCGCGTATATTTGAATAAACGTCTCTGGAACGCATCTTTTTTGACAGCAACCTAGACGTCTCAAGTTTTTATTCAAACAGTAAGTAAATATATTATGATTCCACAAGTCAAAACTTGTTACTTCTCGCACTTGCCAGAACTTGCCAGACTTTACTTATAAAGAGGTACAAGTAAATTGTTGGTATAGCTACTTCTTAAATATGTTTACTGAAAACATATTCATACTAATGGAATATTTCTGACAGTTTGAAACCTGTCCCGTAATCCTTACGTGGATAGACTTATTAGCTTTAAATATAGAATGATACAATTCTCTAGATTTGGCAGTGTACCTTTTATTTAGCAATGAAGAACATACTATATTTTATTAAATATTAACAAATCTTCTAAGACAGATATAGGAGTTGGGGTCAAAGTAAATATATTATGATTCCACAAGTCAAAACTTGTTACTTCTCGCACTTGCCAGAAATCTTATACCCACAAGGACAATGTTTTATATAATTTATTGTTATAACAACAGCAGCAACTGCAAACTTGTCTTTACAACATTAATTTATAAAAATGAGGTTTGTTTAAAAGTGAATTTGTTTCTAATAATAATTGAATTGTTTTTAGACACAGTGAGGTTAGAAACAATCAAATAATTGTGTTTTTTCTGTTTAACATAATTATTCAGAATAAATAATAATTTGATGACAATTTAACAGAGAATTTTTAAATTAAAATATACAGGGTGGTCACTTTTACGACACCCGGAAACGATAATATATAGGTACAGAACGAAAATATAATTTATCAATTTTCTGTCGCTATTTCAGGATGCACATTGTCCCGTAGAAGACTGCAGGGCAAGGTACAAGTGAAAATAAAACATGTAATATTTGTGCTAAAGCGATGCCTAACGCATCTGTTCTTAGATTTGGGGCACTAACACATAAAACGTATTTAAATCGTTTTACTATTTTCACGGGCAGTTTTTTTCTTTTAAGTGTCTTGTTTATTTAATACCGTGCAATTAAGTAAAATATGGCGCATTATTCAAACAGTGTAAAGGTTAACAATTAGTGCAGTGATAGTAATAACGATAGTACCATGATAAATTATTTGAAATATGGCAAAAAATGGATAATGATCAAATTAAATATGTTATGTATTCAATTCAATTTTATGTACATACCTACATACCTTTTTGATGAGGTATAGAAATGACAAAGGGGAGGAGGTGGCCAGAAACATTTTTATAAATATATTTCAGTCATTCTTTAATAAGCTGAAACACTGGCAACGCTATGGAAAACACATGTAATATACACAATATTATGACTCATAAAAGTCTAATATTCGAGTGGATTAGCGGTTCTTAAAAAGTTTTCCATTGAAAAATTACAAGATTTATTTAAAATATGACTTTCTTATATTCTGATTTTTTTGTAAAAAAAACTATTAATTATGTGTTCTACACAGTGAACTGGACTGCTGGTTAAAACATTTATACTTGTTTAAGGTTCCCCCTGTATAATAATAATATAATGTCTAGACAGGTATATTTCTTAATTTAGTTTAGCCTATTTGAATTAAAGCACATTTTCTTGTTAGTTAAATCCTTTCTAATTGAAAAAGCAAATGATTTAATATTCAATTACATTTTGTAGTAGTTTAGGTTAACTGCTACTTAGGACAAAATCATAAATGTCGTCAGTTAGAACTTTTCGGCATAGCACGGCAGAATGTGTTTAGGCAAGTATAGGTACCTATTTCTTTATTTAGTTTAGTAACAACCTAAATTTGCTATTTATCAAACTATTGTTCTAATTAAAAGAGCAATAATGTAATACCTAAAACACTTAAGATATATAATTTGACAGCCAAATAGGAACACAACCGAAAAATTATTTCCGTTGTGTTCCTATTATAAAATTTATTATCTTAAACAATTTTCCATTTCTTCAAGGTATTTCCTATATATATTGGGTCAATACTCTTATCTCACAAATATGTTTATATTTTCATAAAACACTATTTTGAAAATGTTGTCAAGTTGCATGTCGCTCCTGATGAACCGCCATTGCATGCAATATTTGATCGTAGTGTATAATTTTAAAACATCCTGTATATTATAGTTTACACGATTCGTCTTCAGAGTAACGAGATGTTTGACACAGGCCAGTCATAATAACTCCTGCCAGTCTAATCAGTGTCATTAACTAAGAGAACAGCCGTGTCCCATTAAAATGTCAGTATCAGGGTCGTTGATTATCGGGCAACTCGGGCGAGCCGGCCACTGCCAATGCCAAGGCTCGCCAGATTCGGTCTGCGTTTAGGTGTTCATTGCCCGGGTGCAGGGTTGCCAGGTCGGAAATATTTCAAAGGTTCTAGAAAAAACTATGCTTAAGGTTAAATTCCTTGAACTGCAATGTTTTTTTAAAAAAAATTGTGTTGTGTTAGCCAGTTATAACATAACAGAAGAAATGGAATAAGTTTTTAACTTGATAATTTTTTGAATTATCATAACATTGGAAAGTTCAGTTTTATTTAAAAAAATTTGTAACTATTAATTTAAAAATTAGGGAAAATATATGTGTTCACATAAAATTTATATATCATACCATATACCATATAAAATTTATAAATTTTTATATCAAAAGCATAAGTGGATAAATTGAATTACTAAAAGAATAAAGTCAGAATTACAAAATGTAATACCCACATAAACATTTTATTTATTATACAATATTTACAAAGAAATGGTTTAAATTCATATTTTGCTTTATTTTATGAAGTACTCAGTGAAATGTAAAGTATCTTTTACATTATAAATGCAAGATTTAGAGAGAACTAAACTAATTACTAAGATAATGTCTATTAGGTGTTGTGGAAATGTGGCAACGTCGCATCGGTGCGTCATTTGCGAGAAGAATTCTCAGTCTTTCCCATGAACTTGCGGTCTTTTCCATGAAAATACCGTTTCCTCGGGTGGTTCGACTTCGACTCCTACTTGCACGTCGTACTGGTCATCACTCAAATAATGTATTCAGTGAGTAAACACTTTTACTCATGCGACTGGCCCACATTCCAATATAAATTTTATCTTGCCATCGGTTGGCACCAGTGGCGTGGTTGTTTTTCACGGGAATCTTATCATATTATGACAAAATTTTGGATCTGAATAGTGAAATGGGCCAATTTAGATATATAGATAAAATATTTCAATAAAATTTGATATTTGATATTTGAGGTAACCAAAGATTTATTATATGTACCTAAACGTATTTACTACCTAAAGCATAGAAGTCCTTAGAATATATGCCTCCTACTTTTTTTCGTTGCTTTTTGGAATATGAAAAATAATATAAGTTAAACCCTAACACGTTTTTGTTTCTAATATAATAATCTAAGTATCTATATTTATACTGATATAGAACCACCACAGATATTTGGGATTTTAGTTAAACTATATCCAGCTTTGCTTTATTTAACGGCTGAAGTGGGTCACAATTGGAAATATAATTTATTTTTCTAATCTTAATTTTGTATCCCATTATTTATATTGAGTGTGCTATTAGTTGCGCACAGATGTCACTTTTAGATGAATACTCGTAATACAAAAATGCGAAATATGGGATTATACTCTCTAGGAGAGTTATTACCGGAAATATTCAAATTTTGGCGGCACTATATACTACGCCACCTTACATCAGCGCATCGGTTTATGAAAGCCGCTGCAGAAGTATCACTACTTACAATTTATTAAAATATTTTTAGTGAGTTGGCGCACCTGTAACATCTCATTATATTTATATTACACTTTTTCATTGTTTAATATTAATTTACTAATTTATTTACACTCCTCCGAGGTGCACCAGTACTGAAAAAGAAACACCTGGAAAAGTATCAGAAGTTCTGTAGCTTCCATCAAGAAAGGAAGTAAACAACTTGCAACTATTCTAACAGATAATGATGATTATACCGGGTGGGCACTTTTACGACGCCCAGTATAGGGTTCTCCGAAACGGTAATGGGCACATATACCGTGGCTTAAATTAAAGGAAAAATGGTGCACGTTTATACCTTTCAATTTTCTGAAAAGTAATATTTTTTTCGTTCTGTATACATTACCGTTTCTGGGCGTCGTAAAAGTGACCACCCTCGCCCTGTCTTGATATAAAGAAAGCAAAACAATTGCAAAAGAACGAAGATAACACTTTGAAGGATACAAATATTAAATCAAGTTCAAGAAATAAACGAAAGACAGGTACAAATAAAGTAGATGTAGTATATGACAATTCGTCTGATACAATAGGATACAGTGACGAAAGTGAAACAAGTGTTGGGTGTGGAGAGGTGTTTAAAAATTCAAAGAAGAATAAAGATTGGATCAGATGCGTAAACTGTTCGAAATGGGTACCTACATGCAGAACGTACTAGATTTGTACCTTTTTGTCAGGAGTGCGGTAAAGTAATCTGTAAAACAAAAAGTAATGTTAATATACCATAAAAATATTATAATATAATAGAAAGAATGTTTTGTTGTAAATATAAATAATATATAAGTACGGCATCTCATCGGACTCAGCAAGCCATCTGTGCCTTATGGTAAAGGAGAGATAACCCTCTTACAGAAAAGTATGTTTTTCAATTTTTGAATATATTGTAATATGTTATTCTTATATATTAAAATCCGTTTTTTTTTCTCGCTCCCTCCGGGCGGGCGGAAAAGTGGGGTTTTGCCGCCACAAAGGCTTTTTTCGCGAGCCGCGCAGCAGGGAAGCGCCCTTCGGTCTTTCGGTTGTCCGGTAGGCGTATTTTGGTGGGTCGTTTTTACCTTTTTCGGGGCGAATTTTGCGTTTTTACGGAGGTACGCGGCCGCCGGTTTTCGATTTTCGCGAGGAAACGAGAGAAAAGTCGAAAACCACGCCCATTATCGGAAGTCAGGAAGCCGCCCGGAGGCCGATTTCGCTCCGCGCGACGTTTTTTAGGAGAGCCCGTCGGGGACGCGGTCGCGGGCGAGTCTCTTTATTGGGTCCCTTCTCCGTCGCGACGAGACGCTCGGCGGGCCGTTTTCGCGTTTTCTAGGTAAATTTCCGTTTTCGGAGGGTCCTCGCCGGCCGTTCTCGGCGAGCGAGATGGAGATAGCGCGGGAGGAGCTTATCGCCCGGGAATCGGAGAAACGTCAGTCGGATATGGGTAGACGTCAAACTATTTCGGATTCGATATTTTCCTATTTTCTCGCATTCCTTTCCACAAAGCCATGTCGAAACGTAAACTTTGAACCTTCTACAATGTGTCGCGTGCCTCAGATTTAGGTTTAAAATTCGATTTTATAGTGAAAATAGCGAAAGTTTTGGTCAATTACACGTTCGGCGGCATTCGCGTGCGCTCGGCCGCCCGAAACGTCAAACGGCAAGCCGGACGGTGCGGTGCCGTTGACAGCTCCGGATAAAACTTAGGAACGTTCGCTAAACGGATCGATCGGAGGCCCGCAAAAGCCGGAAAAGGTAAATTTAAAGTCTCTAGATACTTTCTGTTATGCGAGCGCTGGGTTTTGAGTTCCAATTTGTATCGAATTTTGCGTAATACCAAACAGAGACGTGGAGAAGAGCCTGGCAATATGGCGGGTCCTCACAAAACCTTCAAAATGTTACATTTTGCAAAGTAAGTACCCCTTTATTTCCATAAAGCCATATCGAAACGTAAACTTTGAACCTTCTACAATGTGTCGTGTGCCTCAGATCTGTTTTTAAATTCGATTTTATAGTAAAAATTGCGAAAATTTGCGACGTCAAATGGCGAGTGCGCGGTGACATTTCGAATAAATCGCAGAAAATTTCGCTAAATGGGCCGACCGGAGCCCCCCAAATGCCGAAAACGGTAAATCTGAAGTCTCTAGATACGTTGTGTTATGCGAGCGTTTGGTTTTGAATTCGTTTTTGTATCGAAATTTGCGAAAATCCTAAGCAAGACGGGGTCAAAATGACGTAAGCCATAGAACAGCTGTCAAATATTTCCATCCGCTATTGCTATTTGCATTGAACTTTGCATAAATAGAATGAATAGGTAGGTGGTATCAGTGAGCTAGACAATATGGCAGACCAAGACGGGGTCAAAATGACGGAAGCCATAGAACAGCTGTCAAATATTTCCATCCGCTATTGCTATTTGCATTGAACTTTGCATAAATAGAATGAATAGGTGGTATCAGTGAGCTAGACAATATGGCACACTTCAAGTCGCTTCGCTTATATACAGTGCGACTCAAAAAAGCTCGATGTACGGGGTGTTACGATAAAAATTGACGAGAAAAAAATAAAAATTACAGATTCGAGGAAATTTTCGGTTCTTTCGCTTCGGAGGGGTTCTCTGACGTGCGTAGGACCGTTTTATATACAAAGTGTTGGAAAAATGTCGAACGTTAAAAAAATGTAAAAATTAAGGGAACTGAAAATTTTTTTGGTACGAAACTTCCGTCGGGGGACTCTTACCGCACTAATTATCGAAAAAAATACGGGGTGTTTAAAAAATTCGAACCGTTCCCTAAAAATCCTGGACATTCGTGGATTTAAAATTTTTTTTTGCTTTCTGATGAAACTTTTTACAATAGTTTGTAGAAAAACTGTAAAAAATATACTTTGGTATTATTATGTATATGAATACATACTTATGAAAAATACAGCGTGTAAAATAAAACCATTCTCTACATCCACAAAATTTATGGATTTTATTTTTTTATGAAACTTTGACGATTGTAAAAATCATACTTATGAAAAAATACAGGGTGCTTAACGAAACCAAACCATACTCTAAGAATCCTCACAATAATTCATTGAATATTTTTTCATGAAACTTTTCACAATGGTCTGTAAGAAAACTATGTATACTAATTAAAAAACTACTGGGTGTTTAAAAACTGAACCAATATTGAAACTCCCAAAATTCATGGAAATTTTTTTATTTATTAAACTTCCATCAAGGATTTATTATGACACTCACTAACGAAGCAAATACAGAGTGTTTAATAATAACGAACCATTCTCTAAAAATCCTCAAAATTCATGGAATTAAAAATTCTTTTGATGAAACTTTATACAATGTTCTGTAGGAAAAATATACTAATTAAGAAATACAGAGGGTTTAAAAACCTAACCATTTCCTAAAAATCAACAAAACTCATGGAATTAAAAATTATTTTTGATAAAACCTTATACAATGGTTTGTAAAAATCTATACTAATGAAAAATACAGGAGGTTTAAAACCTAACCATTTCCTAAAAATCAACAAAATTCATGGAATTAAAAATTCTATTTGATGAAATTTTATACAATGTTCTGTAGGAAAATATACTAATTAAGAAATACAGAGTGTTTAAAAATAACGAACCATTCTCTAAAATTCCTCAAAGTTCATGGAATTAGAAAATTCATTTTGATGAAACTTTGTACAATAGTTTTAAAACATCTATACTAATGAAAAATACAGGAGGTTTCAAAAACTGAACTGTTCCCTAAAAATCCTAAACATTCGTGGATTTAAATTTTTTTTTTTTGCTTTCTGATGAAACTTTTACAATAGTTTGTAAAAACTATAAAAATATATACTTTGGTATTATTATGTATATGAATACATACTTATGAAAAATACAGGGTGTAAAATAAAGAACCATTCTCTACAGCCACAAAATTTATGGAATTTAATTTTTTTATTAAACTTTTCACGATTATAAAAATTATACTAATGAAAAATACAGGGTGCTTAACGAAACCAAACCATACTCTAAGAATCCCCACAATAATTCATTGAATATTTTTTATGAAACTTTTCACAATGGTCTGTAAGAAAACTATACTAATTAAAAATTCTGGGTGTTTAAGAAAACTGAACCAATATTGAAACTCCCAAAATTCATGGAAATTTTTTATTTATTAAACTTCCATCAAGGATTTATTATGACACTCATTAACGAAGCAAATACAGAGTGTTTAATAATAACGAACCATTCTCTAAAAATCCTCAAAATTCATGGAATTAAATAATTCTTTTGATGAAACTTTATACAATGTTCTGTAGGAAAATATACTAATTAAAAATACAGAGTGTTTAAAAATAACGAACCATTCTCTAAAATTCCTCAAAATTCATGGAATTAAAAAATTCTTTTTGATGAAACTTTATACAATGTTCTATAGGAAAAATATCCTAATTAAGAAATACAGAGGATTTAAAAATACCGAACCATTCTCTAAAAATCAACAAAATTCATGGAATTAAAAATTCTTTTGATGAAACTTTTACAATGTTCTGTAGGAAGAATATACTATTGAACAAATACGGGGTGTTTAAAAACCGAACTGTTCCCTAAAAATCCTGAAAATTCGTGGATTTAAAATTTTTTTTGCTTTCTGATGAAACTTTTACATTAGTTTGTCAAAAACTATAAAAATATATACTTAGGTTTTATTATGTATATAAATACATACGTATTAAAAAATTGATGGTTTAATATATAGATCCATTATATAGATCCACAAATTTTATGTTATTTATTTTTTTATGAAACTTTTCACGATTGTAAAAAATTATACCGATGAAAAATACGGGTGTTTAACAAAACCAAACCATTCTCTAAAAATCCTCACAATTCATGGAATATTTTCTAATGAAACTTTTCACAACGGTCTGTAAGAAAACTATACTAATTAAAAACTACTGGGTGTTTAAAACCGACCTTTCTAGAAACCTTCATGGAATTATAATAGTCCTTTGATGAAACGTTTAACAATGGTCTATATGGAAACTATTTTAATGAAAACAATACAGGGTGTTTAAGAAAACTGAACCAATATTGAAACTCCCAAAATTCATGGAATAAAATTATTTGTTTTGCTTCGGATGGGTTGTCGGATGTACGAAAGACCGTTTTATATACAAAGTGTTGGAAAAATGTTGAACGGTAAAAATCTCAAAATTAAGAGAACTGACTAATTTATTTTACTCAACTTCCATCGGGGGTCTCTTAACGCACTAATTATCGAAAAATACATGGTGTTTAAAAACTAACCCTACTAAGAAAGGTCAAGTCGGCGAATGCCGACTTGCCATCCTTTCTAATTCTTATATATTAAAATCCGTTGTTTTTTCTCGCTTCTCCGGGCGGGCGGAAAAGGGGGGTTGTGCCGCCACAAAGGCTTTTTCGCGAGCCGCGCAGCGGCGAGCCGAAGGGCGCGAAGCGCCCTTCGGTCTTTCGGTTGTCCGGTAGGCGTATTTTGGTGGGTCGTTTTTACCTTTTTCGGGGCGAATTTTGCGTTTTTCCGGAGGTCCGCGGCCGCCGGTTTTCGATTTTCGCGAGGAAACGAGACAAAAGTCGAAAACCACGCCCATTATCGGAAGTCCGGAAGCCGCCCGGAGGCCGATTTCGCTCCTCGCGACGATTATCACGGGAGCCCGTCGGGGACGCGGGCGCGGGCGAGTCTCCTTATTTGGTCCTTTCTCCGTCGCGACGAGGCGCTCGGCGGGCCGTTTTTCGCGTTTTTCTAGGTAAATTTTCCGTTTTTCGGAGGGTCCTCGCCGGCCGTTCTCGGCGAGAGGGATGGAGATAGCGCGGGAGGAGCTTATCGCCCGGGAATCGGAGAAACGTCAGTCGGATATGGGTAGACGTCAAACTATTTCCGATTCGATATTTTCGTATTTTCCCGCATTCCTTTCCACAAAGCCGTGTCGAAACGTAAACTTTGAACCTTCTACAATGTGTCGCGTGCCTCAGATTTAGGTTTAAAATTCGATTTTATAGTGAAAATAGCGAAAGTTTTGGTCAATTACACGTTCGGCGGCATTCGCGTGCGCTCGGCCGCCCGAAACGTCAAACGGCAAGCCGGACGGTGCGGTGCCGTTGACAGCTCCGGATAAAACTTAGGAACGTTCGCTAAACGGATCGATCGGAGGCCCGCAAAAGCCGGAAAAGGTAAATTTAAAGTCCCTAGATGCTTTCTGTTATGCGAGCGCTGGGTTTTGAATTCGAATTTGTATCGAATTTTGCGTAATACCGAACCGAGACGTGGAGAAGAGCCTGGCAATATGGCGGGTCCTCACAAAACCTTCAAAACGTTACATTTTGCAAAGTAAGTACCCCTTTATTTCCATAAAGCCATATCGAAACGTAAACTTTGAACCTTCTACAATGTGTCGTGCCTCAGATCTGTTTTTAAAATTCGATTTTATAGTGAAAATAGCAAAAATTTTCGTCTACTACAGAAACGTCAAATGGCGAGTGCGCGGTGACATTTCCGAATAAATCGCAGAAAATTTCGCTAAATGCAAGGCCGAAAACGGTAAATTTGAAGTCTCTAGATACGTTGTGTTATGCGAGCGTTTGGTTTTGAATTCGTTTTCGTATCGAAATTTGCGAAAATTCTAAGCAAGACGGGGTCAAAATGACGGAAGCCATAGAACAGCTGTCAAATATTTCCATCCGCTATTGCTATTTGCATTGAACTTTGCATAAATAGAATGAATAGGTGGTATCAGTGAGCTAGACAATATGGCAGACCAAGACGGGGTCAAAATGACGGAAGCCATAGAACAGCTGTCAAATATTTCCATCCGCTATTGCTATTTGCATTGAACTTTGCATAAATAGAATGAATAGGTGGTATCAGTGAGCTAGACAATATGGCAGACTTCAAGTCGCTTCGCTTATATACAGTGCGACTCAAAAAGCTCGATGTACGGGGTGTTACGATAAAATTGACGAGAAAAAATAAAAATTACAGATTCGAGGAAATTTTCGGTTTTTTCGCTTCGAGGGGTTCTGTGACGTTCGTAGGCCCGTCTTAAATGCAAAGTGTTGGAAAAATGTGAAACGTTAAAAATGTCAAAATTAAGGGAACTGAACATTTTTTTGGTACGAAACTTCCGTCGGGGACTCTTACCGCACTAATTATCGAAAAAATACGGGGTGTTTAAAAATCCGAACCATTCCTAAAAATCCTGAACATTTGTGGATTAAAAATTTTTTTTTCTTTCTGATGAAACTTTTACAATAGTTTGTAAAAACTAAAAAAATATATACTTTGGTATTATTATGTATATGAATACATACTTATGAAAAAATACAGGGTGTAAAATAAAGAACCATTCTCTAGATCCACAAAATTTATGGAATTTATTTTTTTTTATGAAACTTTTTACGATTGTAAAAATATTATACTAATGAAAATATACAGGGTGCTTAACGAAACCAAACCATACTCTAAGAATCCCCACAATAATTCATTGAATATTTTTTTATTAACCTTTTCACGATGGTCTCTAAGAAATATATACTAATTAAAAACTACTGGGTGTTTAAGAAAACTGAACAAATATTGAAACTCCCAAAATTCATGGAAAATTTTTTATTTATTAAACTTCCATCAAGGATTTATTATGACACTCACTATCGAAGCAAATACAGAGTGTTTAATAATAACGAACCATTCTCTAAAAATTTTCAAAATTCATGGAATTAAAAATTCTTTTGATGAAACTTTATACAATGTTCTGTAGGAAAATATACTAATTAAAAATACAGAGTGTTTAAAAATAACGAACCATTCTCTAAAAATTTTCAAAATTCTTGGAATTAAAAATTCTGTTTGATGAAATTTTATACAATGTTCTGTAGGAAAATATACTAATTAAGAAATACAGAGTGTTTAAAAATAACGAACCATTCTCTAAAAATCCTCAAAATTCATGGAATTAGAAAATTCTTTTGATGAAACTTTATACAATAGTTTGTAAAAATCTATATTAATGAAAAATACAGGGGTTTAAAAATACTGAACTGTTCCCTAAAAATCCTGAATATTTGTGGATTTAAAATTTTTTTTTCTTTCTGATGAAACTTTTACAATAGTTTGTAAAAACTATAAAAATATATACTTTGGTATTATTATGTATATGAATACATACTTATGAAAAATACAGGGTGTAAAATAAAGAACCATTCTCTAGATCCACAAAATTTATGGAATTTATTTTTTTTATGAAACTTTTCACGATTGAAAAATATTATACTAATGAAAATATACAGGGTGCTTAACGAAACCAAACCATACTCTAAGAATCCCCACAATAATTCATTGAATATTTTTTTATTAACCTTTTCCCTATGGTCTCTAAGAAATATATACTAATTAAAAACTACTGGGTGTTTAAGAAAACTGAACAAATATTGAAACTCCCAAAATTCATGGAAATTTTTTTATTTATTAAACTTCCATCAAGGATTTATTATGACACTCACTATCGAAGAAAAAACAGAGTGTTTAATAATAACGAACCAATCTCAAAAAAATTACAAAAATCAAGGAATTAAAAAAGTCTTTTTCATCAAAATTTATACAATGTTCTGAATGAAAAATATACTAATTAAAAATACAGAGTGTTTAAAAATAACGAACCATTCTCTAAAAATTTTCAAAATTCTTGGAATTAAAAAATTCTGTTTGATGAAATTTTATACAATGTTCTGTAGGAAAAATATACTAATTAAGAAATACAGAGTGTTTAAAAATAACGAACCATTCTCTAAAAATCATCAAAATTCATGGAATTTGAAAATTCTTTTTGATTAAACTTTATAAAATACTTTGTAAAAATCTATATTAATGAAAAAATAGAGGGGTTTAAAAACCGAACCGTTCCCTAAAAATCCTGAACATTTGTGGATTAAAATTTTTTTTTGCTCTCTGATGAAACTTTACAATAGTTTGTAAAAACTATAAAAATATATACTTAGGTATTATTATGTATATGAATACATACTTATGAAAAATACAGGGTGTAAAATAAAGAACCATTCTCTAGAAATCTAGAAATTTATGGAAGTTATTTTTTTATGAAACTTTTCACAATGGTCTGTAAGAAAACTATACTAATTAAAGAACTACTGGGAGTTTAAAAGACTGAACCAATATTGAAACTCCCAAAATTCATGGAAAATTTTTCAAAATCATTGAATTAAAAATTCTTTTGATGAAATTTTATACAATGTTCTGTAGGAAAAATATCGCAATAAAGAAATACAGACGATTTAAAAATAACGAACCATTCTCTAAAAATCCTCAAAATTCATGGAGTTAAAAATTTTTTTGATGAAACATTTCACATTAGTTTGTTAAAAACTATACTAATGAAAAATACAGGAGGTTTAAAAACCGAACCATTCTCTAAAAATCAACAAAATTCATGGAATTAAAAATTCTTTTGATGAAACTTTTACAATGTTCTGTAGGAAAATATACTATTGAACAAATACGGGTGTTTAAAAACCGAACTGTTCCCTAAAAATCCTGAAAATTCGTGGATTTAAATTTTTTTTTGCTTTCTGATGAAACATTTTACAATAGTTTGTCAAAAACTATAAAAATATATACTTAGGTTTTATTATGTATATAAATACATACGTATGAAAAATATAGGTGTAATATAAAGAACCATTCTCTAGATCCACAAAATTTATGGAATTTATTTTTTTATGAAACTTTTCATGATTGTAAAAAATTATACTAATGAAAAATACAGGGTGTTTAGCAAAACCAAACCATTCTCTAAGAATCCTCACAATTCATAGAATATTTTCTTATGAACACAATGGTCTGTAAAGAAAACTATACTAATTAAAGACTACTGGGTGTTTAAAAAAATGAACCATTTTCTATAAACCTTCATGGAAGTATAATATTCTCTTGATGAAACTTTTAACAATGGTCTATATGGAAACTATTTTCATGAGAACAATACAGGGTGTTTAAGAGAATCGAATCATTTTAAAAATTCTAAAAACTTGAAATTAAAAACTCTTTTTGGTTTTGATGAAACTTTTAAGATAGTTTGTAAAAAACTATAAAAATACATATTTAGGTATTATTATGTAGCTATATAAATACATACTTATGAAAAATACAGTGTGTAAAATAAAGACCAATTCTCTAGATCCACAAAATTTATGGAATTTAATTTTTTTTATGAAACTTTTCACGATTGTAAAAAAATTATACCGATGAAAATGCGGGGTGTTTAACAAAACCAAACCATTCTTTAAATATCCTCACAATTCATGGAATATTTTCTAATGAAACTTTTCACAACGGTCTGTAAGAAAACTATCCTAATTAAAAAACTACTGGGTGTTTAAAAAACCGACCGTTCTCTAGAAAGCTTCATGGAAGTATAATATTCCTTTGATGAAACTTTTAACAATGGTCTATATGGAAACTATTTTAATGAAAACAATACAGGGTGTTTAAGAAAACTGAACCAATATTGAAACTCCCAATATTCATGGAATAAATTAATTTTTGCTTCGGATGGGTTGTCGGATGTACGAAAGACCGTTTTATATACAAAGTGTTGGAAAAATGTTGAACGTTAAAAAGTCTCAAAATTAAGAGAACTGACTAATTTATTTTAGTCAACTTCCATCGGAGGTCTCTTAACGCACTAATTATCGAAAAAATACATGGTGTTTAAAAAAAACTAACCCTACTCAAGAAAGGTCAAGTCGGCGAATGCCGACTTGCCACCTTTCTAGTTACTATATATTAAAATGCGCGATTGCCTCTCGCTCCCACCGGGGACGCGAAAAAGTGGCATTCTGCCGCCACAAAGGCTTTTTTCGCGAGCCGCGCGGCGGCCTTCGGTCCTTCGGTTGTCCGGTAGGCGTATTTTGGTTGGTTCTTTTACTTTTTCGGGGCGAATTTTGCGTTTTCCGGAGGTCCGCCGGCGTTACTTTTCCAATTTCGCGAGGAAACGAGACAAAGTCGAAAAAACGCCCCTTATCGGAAGCCCGGAAGCCGCTCGGAGGCCGGTTTCGCTCCGCGCACGTTTTCAGGCGAGCCCGTCGGGGACGCGGCCGCGGGCGAGTCTCTTGATTTGGTCCTTTCTCCGTCGCGACGAGGCGCTCGGCGGGCCGTTTTCGCGTTTTCTAGGTAAATTTTCCGTTTTTCGGAGGGTCCTCGCCGGCCGATCTCGGCGAGCGAGATGGATATAGCGGAGGCGGAGCTTATCGCCCGGGAATCGGAGAAACGTCAGTCGGATATGGGTAGACGTCAAACTATTTCGGATTCGATATTTTCGTATTCTCCGCATTCATTTCCACAAAGCCATGTCGAAACGTAAACTTTGAACCTTCTACAATGTGTCGCGTGCCTCAGATTTAGGTTTAAAATTCGATTTTATAGTGAAAATAGCGAAAGTTTTGGTCAATTACACGTTCGGCTGCATTCGCCTTCGCTCGGCCGTCCGAAACGTCAAACGGCTAGCCGGACGGTGCACGGCCGGTGACAGCTCCGGATAAAACTTAGGAACGTTCGCTAAACGGATCGAGACCCGCCAAGGCCGGAAAGGTAAATTTAAAGTCCTAGATGCTTTCTGTTATGCGAGCGTTGGGTTTTGAATTCGAATTTGTATCGAATTTTGCGTAATACCGAACCGAGACGTGGAGAAGAGCCTGGCAATATGGCGGGTCCTCACAAAACCTTCAAAATGTTACATTTTGCAAAGTAAGTACCCTTTATTTCCATAAAGCCATATCGAAACGTAAACTTTGAACCTTCTACAATGTGTCGTGTGCCTCAGATCTGTTTTAAAATTCGATTTTATAGTAAAAATTGCGAAAATTTGCGACGTCAAATGGCGAGTGCGCTAGATACGTTGTGTTATGCGAGCGTTTGGTTTTGAATTCGTTTTTGTATCGAAATTTGCGAAAATCCTAAGCAAGACGGGGTCAAAATGACGTAAGCCATAGAACAGCTGTCAAATATTTCCATCCGCTATTGCTATTTGCATTGAACTTTGCATAAATAGAATGAATAGGTAGGTGGTATCAGTGAGCTAGACAATATGGCAGACCAAGACGGGGTCAAAATGACGGAAGCCATAGAACAGCTGTCAAATATTTCCATCCGCTATTGCTATTTGCATTGAACTTTGCATAAATAGAATGAATAGGTGGTATCAGTGAGCTAGACAATATGGCACACTTCAAGTCGCTTCGCTTATATACAGTGCGACTCAAAAAAGCTCGATGTACGGGGTGTTACGATAAAAATTGACGAGAAAAAAATAAAAATTACAGATTCGAGGAAATTTTCGGTTCTTTCGCTTCGGAGGAGTTCTCTGACGTGCGTAGGACCGTTTTATATACAAAGTGTTGGAAAAATGTCGAACGTTAAAAAAATGTAAAAATTAAAGGGAACTGAAAATTTTTTGGTACGAAACTTCCGTCGGGGACTCTTACCGCACTAATTATCGAAAAAATACGGGGTGTTTAAAAAATTCGAACCGTTCCTAAAAATCCTGGACATTCGTGGATTTAAAATTTTTTTGCTTTCTGATGAAACTTTTACAATAGTTTGTAGAAAAACTGTAAAAATATATACTTTGGTATTATTATGTATATGAATACATACTTATGAAAAAATACAGGGTGTAAAATAAAAACCATTCTCTACATCCACAAAATTTATGGATTTTATTTTTTTTATGAAACTTTTGACGATTGTAAAAAAATCATACTAATGAGAAAATACAGGGTGCTTAACGAAACCAAACCATACTCTAAGAATCCTCACAATAATTCATTGAATATTTTTTCATGAAACTTTTCACAATGGTCTGTAAGAAAACTATGTATACTAATTAAAAAACTACTGGGTGTTTAAAAAAACTGAACCAATATTGAAACTCCCAAAATTCATGGAAATTTTTTTTATTTATTAAACTTCCATCAAGGATTTATTATGACACTCACTAACGAAGCAAATACAGAGTGTTTAATAATAACGAACCATTCTCTAAAAATCCTCAAAATTCATGGAATTAAAAATTTCTTTTTGATGAAACTTTATACAATGTTCTGTAGGAAAAATATACTAATTAAGAAATACAGAGGGTTTAAAAAAACCTAACCATTTCCTAAAAATCAACAAAACTCATGGAATTAAAAAATTATTTTTGATAAAACCTTATACAATGGTTTGTAAAAATCTATACTAATGTAAAAATACAGGAGGTTTAAAAAACCTAACCATTTCCTAAAAATCAACAAAATTCATGGAATTAAAAAATTCTATTTGATGAAATTTTATACAATGTTCTGTAGGAAAAATATACTAATTAGGAAATACAGAGTGTTTAAAAATAACGAACCATTCTCTAAAATTCCTCAAAGTTCATGGAATTAGAAAATTCATTTTGATGAAACTTTGTACAATAGTTTTAAAACATCTATACTAATGAAAATATACAGGAGGTTTCAAAAAACCGAACCGTTCCCTAAAAATCCTAAACATTCGTGGATTTAATTTTTTTTTGCTTTCTGATGAAATTTTTACAATAGTTTGTAAAAAAACTATAAAAAATATATACTTTGGTATTATTATGTATATGAATACATACTTATGAAAAATACAGGGTGTAAAATAAAGAACCATTCTCTACAGCCACAAAATTTATGGAATTTAATTTTTTTTATTAAACTTTTCACGATTATAAAAATTATACTAATGAAAAATACAGGGTGCTTAACGAAACCAAACCATACTCTAAGAATCCCCACAATAATTCATTGAATATTTTTTATGAAACTTTTCACAATGGTCTGTAAGAAAACTATACTAATTAAAAAATTCTGGGTGTTTAAGAAAACTGAACCAATATTGAAACTCCCAAAATTCATGGAAATTTTTTATTTATTAAACTTCCATCAAGGATTTATTATGACACTCATTAACGAAGCAAATACAGAGTGTTTAATAATAACGAACCATTCTCTAAAAATCCTCAAAATTCATGGAATTAAATAATTCTTTTGATGAAACTTTATACAATGTTCTGTAGGAAAATATACTAATTAAAAATACAGAGTGTTTAAAATAACGAACCATTCTCTAAAATTCCTCAAAATTCATGGAATTAAAAATTCTTTTGATGAAACTTTATACAATGTTCTATAGGAAAAATATCCTAATTAAGAAATACAGAGGATTTAAAAACCGAACCATTCTCTAAAAATCAACAAAATTCATGGAATTAAAAATTCTTTTGATGAAACTTTTACAATGTTCTGTAGGAAGAATATACCATTGAACAAATACGGGTGTTTAAAAACCGAACTGTTCCTAAAAATCCTGAAAATTCGTGGATTTAAATTTTTTTGTTTTTTGATGAAACTTTTTACATTAGTTTGTCAAAAAACTATAAAAATATATACTTAGGTTTTATTATGTATATAAATACATACGTATGAAAAAATACAGGGTGTAATATATAGATCCATTCTCTAGATCCACAAAATTTATGGAATTAATATTTTTTATGAAACTTTTCACGATTGTAAAAAATTATACCGATGAAAAATACGGGTGTTTAACAAAACCAAACCATTCTCTAAAAATCCTCACAATTCATGGAATATTTTCTAATGAAACTTTTCACAACGGTCTGTAAGAAAACTATACTAATTAAAAACTACTGGGTGTTTAAAAACCGACCTTTCTCTAGAAACCTTCATGGAAGTATAATATTCCTTTGATGAAACGTTTAACAATGGTCTATATGGAAACTATTTTAATGAAAACAATACAGGGTGTTTAAGAAAACTGAACCAATATTGAAACTCCCAAAATTCATGGAATAAAATTATTTGTTTTGCTTCGGATGGGTTGTCGGATGTACGAAAGACCGTTTTATATACAAAGTGTTGGAAAAATGTTGAACGGTAAAAATCTCAAAATTAAGAGAACTGACTAATTTATTTTACTCAACTTCCATCGGGTCTCTTAACGCACTAATTATCGAAAAATACATGGTGTTTAAAAAACTAACCCTACTCAAGAAAGGTCAAGTCGGCGAATGCCGACTTGCCACCTTTCTAGTTCTTATATATTAAAATCCGTTGTTTTTTCTCTCGCGAAAAAGTGGGGTTTTACCGCCACAAAGGCTTTTTTCGCGAGCCGCGCAGCGGCGAGCCCGGGTGCGCGAAGCCGAGTTCGGTCCTTCGGTTATCCGGTAGGCGTATTTTGGTGACTTCTCTTTACCTTTTTCGGGGCGAATTTTGCGTTTTTCCGGAGGTCCGCGGCCGCCAGTTTTCCATTTTCGCGCGGATGTCGCGAAAAAAAGAGATGGATATAGCCGGGAATTCGAGAAACGTCAGTCAGATATGGGTAGACGTCCAACTATTTCGGATTCGATATTTTCGTATTTTCCCGCATTCGTTTCCACAAAGCCATGTCGAAACGTAAACTTTGAACCTTCTACAATGTGTCGCGTGCCTCAGGTTTGAGTTTAAAATTCGATTTTATAGTGAAAATAACGAAAGTTTTACTCAATTACACGTTCGGCGGTATTCGCTCGGCCGCCGGCCGTCCTAAACGTCAAACGGCTACCAGGACGGTGCACGGCCTGTGACAGCTCCCGATAAAACTTAGGAACGTTCGCTAAAAGGGTCGATCGGAGGGCCGCCAATGCCAGAAAAGGTATGTTTAAAGTCTCTAGATACTTTCCGTTATGCGAGCCCTGGATTTCGAGTTCGTTTTTCCATAAAAATTTGCTTAAATCCAAACCGACGGGGAGAAGAGCCTAGCAATATGGCGGGTCCTCACAAAACCTTCAAAACGATTACATTCTGAAAAGTAAGTACCCCTTTATTTCCATAAAGCCATATCGAAACGTACACTTTGAACCTTCTACAATGTGTCGTGTGCCTCAGGTTTAGGTTTAAAATTCGATTTTATAGTGAAAATAGCAAAATTTTCGTCTACTACAGAAACGTCAAATGGCGAGTGCGCGGTGACATTTCCGAATAAATCGCAGAAAATCTCGCTAAATGGGCCGACCGGAGGCCCCAAAGGCAAAAAGGGTAAATTTGAAGTCTCTAGATACGTTGTGTTATGCGAGCGTTTGGTTTTGAATTCGTTTTCGTATCGAAATTTGCGAAAATTCTAAGCAAGACAGGGTCAAAATGACGGAAGCCATAGAACAGCTGTCAAATATTTCCATCCGCTATTGCTATTTGCATTGAACTTTGCATAAATAGAATGAATAGGTGGTATCAGTGAGCTAGACAATATGGCAGACCAAGACGGGGTCAAAATGACGGAAGCCATAGAACAGCTGTCAAATATTTCCATCCGCTATTGCTATTTGCATTGAACTTTGCATAAATAGAATGAATAGGTGGTATCAGTGAGCTAGACAATATGGCAGACTTCAAGTCGCTTCGCTTATATACAGTGCGACTCAAAAAAGCTCGATGTACGGGGTGTTACGATAAAAATTGACGAGAAAAAAATAAAAATTACAGATTCGAGGAACTTCGCAGGGGTTCTGTGACGTTCGTAGGCCCGTCTTAAATACAAAGTGTTGGAAAAATGTGAAACGTTAAAAAATGTCAAAATTAAGGGAACTGAACATTTTTTTGGTACGAAACTTCCGTCGGGGACTCTTACCGCACTAATTATCGACAAAAAACGGGGTGTTTAAAAATCCGAACCATTCCCTAAAAATCCTGAACATTTGTGGATTAAAAATTTTTTCTTTCTGATGAAACTTTTACAATAGTTTGTAAAAAACTATAAAAATATATACTTTGGTATTATTATGTATATGAATACATACTTATGAAAAATACAGGGTGTAAAATAAAGAACCATTCTCTAGATCCACAAAATTTATGGAATTTATTTTTTTTTTATGAAACTTTTCACGATTGTAAAATATTATACTAATGAAAATATACAGGGTGCTTAACGAAACCAAACCATACTCTAAGAATCCCCACAATAATTCATTGAATATTTTTTTATTAACCTTTTCACGATGGTCTCTAAGAAATATATACTAATTAAAAAACTACTGGGTGTTTAAGAAAACTGAACAAATATTGAAACTCCCAAAATTCATGGAATTTTTTTTTTTATTCAAACTTCCATCAAGGATTTATTATGACACTCACTATCGAAGCAAATACAGAGTGTTTAATAATAACGAACCATTCTCTAAAAATTTTCAAAATTCATGGAATTAAAAATTCTTTTGATGAAACTTTATACAATGTTCTGTAGGAAAAATATACTAATTAAAAAATACAGAGTGTTTAAAAATAACGAACCATTCTCTAAAAATTTTCAAAATTCTTGGAATTAAAAAATTCTGTTTGATGAAATTTTATACAATGTTCTGTAGGAAAAATATACTAATTAACAAATACAGAGTGTTTAAAAATAACGAACCATTCTCTAAAAATCCTCAAAATTCATGGAATTTGAAAATTCTTTTTGATGAAACTTTATACAATACTTTGTAAAAATCTATACTAATGATATAATACAGGGGGTTTAAAATTAACTAAATGTTGTATAAAAATCATGAACATTTGTGGATTAAATTTTTTTGCTCTCTGATGAAACTTTACAATAGTTTGTAAAAAACTATAAAAATATATACTTAGGTATTATTATGTATATGAATACATACTTATGAAAAAATACAGGGTGTAAAATAAAGAACCATTCTCTAGAAATCTAGAAATTTATGGAAGTTATTTTTTTTATGAAACTTCACAATGGTCTGTAAGAAAACTATACTAATTAAAGAAGTACTGGGAGTTTAAAAAGACTGAACCAATATTGAAACTCCCAAAATTCATGGAAAATTTTTCAAAATCATTGAATTAAAAATTCTTTTGATGAAATTTTATACAATGTTCTGTAGGAAAAATATCGCAATAAAGAAATACAGACGATTTAAAAATAACGAACCATTCTCTAAAAATCCTCAAAATTCATGGAGTTAAAAAATTCTTTTTGATGAAACATTTCACATTAGTTTGTTAAAAACTATACTAATGAAAAATACAGGAGGTTTAAAAAACCGAACCATTCTCTAAAAATCAACAAAATTCATGGAATTAAAAATTCTTTTGATGAAACTTTTTACAATGTTCTGTAGGAAAAATATACTATTGAACAAATACAGTGTTTAAAAAAACCGAACTGTTCCTAAAAATCCTAAAAATTCGTGGATTTAAATTTTTTTGCTTTCTGATGAAACATTTTACAATAGTTTGTCAAAAACTATAAAAATATATACTTAGGTTTTATTATGTATATAAATACATACGTATGAAAAATATAGGGTGTAATATAAAGAACCATTCTCTAGATCCACAAAATTTATGGAATTTATTTTTTTATGAAACTTTTCATGATTGTAAAAATTATACTAATGAAAAATACAGGGTGTTTAGCAAAACCAAACCATTCTCTAAGAATCCTCACAATTCATAGAATATTTTCTTATGAACACAATGGTCTGTAAGAAAACTATACTAATTAAAAGACTACTGGGTGTTTAAAAAAAATGAACCATTTTCTATAAACCTTCATGGAAGTATAATATTCTCTTGATGAAACTTTTAACAATGGTCTATATGGAAACTATTTTCATGAGAACAATACAGGGTGTTTAAGAGAATCGAATCATTTTAAAAATTCTAAAAACTTGAAATTAAAAACTCTTTTTTGGTTTTGATGAAACTTTTTAAGATAGTTTGTAAAGAAACTATAAACAATACATACTTAGGTAGGTATTATTATGTAGCTATATAAATACATACTTATGAAAAAATACAGGATGTAAAATAAAGACCAATTCTCTAGATCCACAAAATTTATGGAATTTAATTTTTTTATGAAACTTTTCACGATTGTAAAAAATTATACCGATGAAAAATACGGGTGTTTAACAAAACCAAACCATTCTTTAAATATCCTCACAATTCATGAAATATTTTCTAATGAAACTTTTCACAACGGTCTGTAAGAAAACTATCCTAATTAAGAAACTACTGGGTGTTTAAAAAACCGACCGTTCTCTAGAAAGCTTCATGGAAGTATAATATTCCTTTGATGAAACTTTTAACAATGGTCTATATGGAAACTATTTTAATGAAAACAATACAGGGTGTTTAAGAAAACTGAACCAATATTGAAACTCCCAATATTCATGGAATAAATTTATTTTTTGCTTCGGATGGGTTGTCGGATGTACGAAAGACCGTTTTATATACAAAGTGTTGGAAAAATGTTGAACGTTAAAAAGTCTCAAAATTAAGAGAACTGACTAATTTATTTTACTCAACTTCCATCGGAGGTCTCTTAACGCACTAATTATCGAAAAATACATGGTGTTTAAAAAAACTAACCCTACTCAAGAAAGATCAAGTCGGCGAATGCCGACTTGCCACCTTTCTAGTTTTACAATAAAGTACGTAAAGGATACAAGAAAATCTGTTAGTTCTTGTCAGCCAATATTAGTATTTATATCTTTTACCACAAAAAATATTTCACTTCCTACATTTTCTGCGCTTTCCTATTCCTTCTTCTAAACCCTGAAATTAATAATTGTATTTGTAATGATTATTACATGATTAATTTTTGCATTAGTTGTTAACATATTTTCAAATTCTAATTTAGTTATCGCAAAAAAAATTATTTATTTGAAAATAATGATTTTTAGAGTTCAGAGAATAAACAAATGTTTTTTTTCCGAGAAAGATATTATTTTTATATATATATCTTTAGGTATTAATAATATTGTGTGAAACTAATTACTCAGTGGACAAAAGTCCCAACCTGCGTTGAATTACACCCACAATATCTACCCATATACCTTATTATTAGCTTTTGTAAAAAATTTTTACTGTATTAGAAAGGTATTTTGAGCTAATATAAATCAAATCTCCTACAATTCCTATCAATGAAGTCATATGTATGTTCTCTGATACCAAACATCTAGGTATGCTAATGAACAATTCCACAGACAAAGCTCTATTCAATAATTATCTAAAGAAATTAATCTATATAAATTTACTAACCTGCTTTAATGAAACACTCTATAAATATCTAACTTCACTTTTTGGTAGTGGGAACACGAGAATTCAACCACAATAGATGAGATCTGACCTATTTCTGCATTTTTAGGATTGCTTCTTCAGGTGGTCTCCTTTAAGTTGAATCAAAAATTATTATAAAAATTAAAATTATTTAAGTTAAATATCGACAATGACAAAAAGTAACAGCCTGTCAATGAATTAAATATGACAATATCTACCTACTTGAATAATGTTCACCTTTTTGTAAAAGTTTTATATATTTTTAGGTATTAATAATATTGTGTTAAACTAACTACTCAGTGGACAAAAGCCCCAACCTGCGTTGAATTACACCCACAATATATACCCATATATTCCTTATTATTAGCTTTTGTCATTGTCGATATTTAACTTCAAATAATTTTAATTTTTATAATAATTTTTATAGTTAGATATTTGATTTAACTTAAAGCATTCCTAAAAATGCAGAAATAGGTCAGATCTCATCTATTGTGGTTGAATTGTCGTGTTCCCACTGCCAATAAGTGAAGTTAGATATTTATAGAGTGTTTTATTAAAGCAGGTTAGTAAATTTATATAGATTTATTTCTTTAGATAATTATTGAATAGAGCTTTGTCTGTGGAATTGTTCATTAGCATACTTAGATGTTTGGTATCAGAGAACATACATATGACTTCATTGATAGGAATTGTAGGAGATTTGATTTATATTAGCTTAAAATACCTTTCTAATATAGTTAAAAAAGATATTATTTATTATCCATTTTAGGAATAATAATATATTTTGATGGCTATCTGTCCTGAATGTGTTGGGAGACAATTTAAGACCACCATGTGTATTTAATACTAGTAGATAAAAATAATGAAATTGTTCTTTACTAATTGTCTAGAAGCTAAAAAATTAATATAAGGAATGAATTATGTTCATCTGTTTGCTCCTATAAATACTGAATTGCAAAATATGCGTATGAGTACTTTATGAAGTTGCCTTGAGTAACTTCGTAATATATTACTAAAAAAAGGCAGAGGACTATATTATCTCCATATAATATCTTTTATTGCGCGAATGTATTATCTACGCCATTTTCAGACTGCGGGCTCGGCGTTCAGTTCTTTTGATTCTTATAGAGGTGGAAATAATTCAGTAACAAGCAGTAGACCACACATAGTAGTTATAAATAAGCCTCATTCACTTTAGACAAAACAACAGACCTTTATAGTGGCTTGATTTAATTCACGCGGTGTTCCCTATAGAAACTACACCTAAAGAAAATTTTATTGCACCACGGAATCCTTAGGTTTTGTTTAACAAAACATTAAAAATTATTTATTTATTTATTTAGACGATTTAATGCATTATTCTGCCATGCAATTAAATATAAGCCATATATTTTACTTACAACAAACTAACAAATTGAATTGGAAAACTGATATCAGCATTGGCCACCTCATTCGTTATTTACAAAGTCGAACTGTTAAACCACATCCTTTCGTACATATTCAAAATATGTCTTTCGATATGGACGTAAATGTTACCGCAAATTAGCATTTTACATAAACTAATCAAAATAATTTAGCAATATGAAGATGGTCACGTAAATACTTATTAAATAAGATATGTTTTTGGCCTTACTGCCGATATTATGTTACATTAATTCATTTATTAGAACTTTATTGTTTAACTGTGTAATGGTATATGCATACGTTACTTGGTTTTCGTTATTCTTCCTGTGGTGATTCATCATTTGTTAATTTTAATAATGATCAGTATATTTCTTTTTGAGCCATGTTTTATGTTGATATCTTGTGTAATTTAATGTAGCTAGTAACCAATAGCTAAATTTCAGTTACCATTTTGCATTTTTTTACTAAAAACTGATTAAACATTACTTTATTCAACATGCTGCTAAAAATATGTCTATGTCGACAAGGTATAAGTAGTTAAAGTGACATGTTCCTAAACATATCAACAGGTTATTTTTTTGGACAGTTTATTTATATTTATCGTGTCTGCTTGTATTTCGGAGTTTATAAGTAATATAATAATAATATTTAAGTTTAAGTTTGTTTACTAAAGGTTACATAATATAAATAAAAAATATGTTCGACTAACAATGGTAATATTTATAAACACAGCAATATAATAAAATTTAATTAAATATCTGTAGCGGTCACCGACCTACATCTGTAATCTCTACAATTACAATTTAATGAAATTTGCATTAAGGGTTACGGTGAGCGCTCGATCCAAAGGGATATAGTTTTCGCTCAGTAACTCCTCAACGAAAAATGATAAAAATATGCGGTTTTTTTAATAGACTACAAATACTATTTTACGTCGGCGCTGTGTTTTGAAATTTTGAAAATATGCAAAATTCATTTTAAAAAAATTTATTTTACACTTTTTCAAAATTTTAAAACACAGCGCCGACGTAAAATAATATTTGAAGTCTATTAAAAAAAACCGCATATTTTTATCATTATCCGTTAAGGAGTTAAAACTATGGGTTTGTTCCAACACAGCAAGAATCGATTCCGAACCGTCCAGAATTAGTCAGTCAGTTTAGTTGTTAATGTACTCTCGGCAAATGTGACGTAAGACGTTGTTGGTCAAACATTTCTCACGGTACTGAACAGTTCTCGACGGTTTTTGGAACAGATGATCGTTTGATAGAGCGCTCACCGTAAGCCTTAAAGCAATAAACAAATCAATGCCAATAAAACCATTAAAGTACCCTCTGACCTGAGCCCAATTATAATCAAATAAAGAGATGGTCAGAGATTAACCAGCCCCCGAGACCTTCCTCGAGAGGTCCGGTGAAAAACCACAGCAGTTACTTGTCGCTCGTCTTCCGCGTAACATCCGTCCAGACTTCTGTATTGGTGGAACATTCTTTCCCAGTTGTTATATCTTTATTAATATATTTAACGTGTTACAAACCGTGGACTTGTTATTTCTAATCTAACAACCCCACATATCAAATCGTACGCTGTGTAGAACTAATTATATCCTTCAGCCACTCGCTGCTCCATGCCGGACTGAAAATGTCACAGACACGAAGCGTTCTACATGCAGTAGACACCATTGAAAGCTGTCGACCTTTATCGCGTTCGGCGAGCACTCATTGTCTCTTCTGTCGGTTAGACAAACTAAAATAGCTAGGATTATTCGTCAGATACCTCATCTATGGCATACTGATGAGAGCTAATAAGCTTGAAACCGGTATATGTTTCTGGACTACGGACGAATGACTCTAGCTGTTGCTATAGGTTTTCCAGGTGTAGTTCAATGCTGGTCGGGGCATTAGCCCACAAAGTAGTTGTTTCCTGGAATTCCGTGTTTGTGTGTCTTCATTGAAGCGGCTACAATTACTATCACTTATGTATGACTAGTAATAGGAATTAATCTTATTGTTACACTAATGCTAAAATAATATGAAAATACACGTAAACATAAACACGTAATCACATTTAATGTTGTAAAGATTATTTATTTATTAACACATATATAGTGCGTCCATAAAGTACCGCATAGATCTATTATTAGCTAAATAATTATTTTAATTAAACAATATTATTAAAAATTCCCGAAACAGGTCGTTTTTTGACTTTAATTTACTGTTTTTTCAAATAATAATTTAATATACAGGGTGACTACCTTCAAGTAATGACGGTTTTTAAATGTAACACCATTTTTTTCACATTTCCGGATTTCCCTTGCTGAGCCGTTTCCAAAAATGTATCACAAGTTGCTTCAAATTGGTACAGGGTGGGCAACAAAACCAAAGGTGTTATACGTTACTAAATTTAGACACAATTAGTCTTTTATGGTCGTTTCGTATGGTATTCTTGCATTCAATGTGGATTTTCCTAAGACCAATAACGGGTGTTTTGCCGATTAACATGCCTGTTCAAATAAAACGTTGCCTCGTCGGAAAATAAAACATTAGCAATGAACTTGTTTTTTCGATTGTTTTGGTGCATCATATACGCGCAGAATTCAGTTCTTCGGTCAACGTCGTCTTCAGACAATTCATGGATGTGACGTAAGATAGTCTGGTTGGGCGCGCAAAAATCAGAAGATAAATGTGTTAGGGGTGTTTTTTTTAAATAGTTTATCAAAGTAGTTGTAATAACAATACATAATTTCATTTAATTTTTAGTATATTTATTGATTTGTAAATAACTTGTAATTTTGGTATTGTTTCCTACCCTGTACCAATTTGAAGCAACTTGTGATAAATTCGGAAATGGGGAGAACACCCCATAGTGTTTCATAAAAAAAATCAATGATAATTTAACTGACTTCGCATGTCAAGTACTGATTTTGAATATTTTTATAATAGAGTTATTGAACGTGTCATAAGGTTAAACAATATTTAATTTTGTTGACATCTAAGGATGTGCATATGTGCTGTATTATTAAAGTAGCAGTAATAAGCATAGTGGTCGTCCATATTTGTGCACGATTAAGATAATGTCGGGCAATCCCTTATTTGATAGATCGGGTCGTTCGGCCGTAATCGGTCATGCCCGTCCTAATCTAAAATAAAATATTTTTTTGCTTTTTTAATAAGTTCCGTCTCATGTTTCAAGAAATATTAAAAGGAAATACGTAAACTTGTCCTCATTTTCTTATAATATTAACTTATGTCCCATTTCTCATTAACCATAAAAATGGCAATAATTGACAGAAATAAACAAAAGAATAAGGGAATCCCATCCGACAAATTATTAACCAATAACTATATTTTTGTGGCCAAAATAAAGGCAAGCAGTATTTAAATTAAATCGTACTAAATATTGTTTGGCAGTATTAAAGAGATTTTCAATAACTCTCTAATATAAAATTTGGAACGGCTATATCTCCAGGTGAACAGTGAGCTTTAACTTTAAGATTTTTAACTTCAGGTCATGAAATATGTAATATACTTTCAAAATTATTATACTTCATTAATTAGTATAAAATATGTACAAGACAGGTTGAATGATATTGCGCTCTAGCTAAAAATTTGTAACTCTCGGGTAGACTGATACATTGACACAGACACGTACACACTATTCTGACTGTTCTATAGAGTGTTTATATATAGACATTAGATGTATATGTTGCACACAATACTGGAATTCGGACAATGTCCGAAAAAAGTATGCAAAACTAGTTCTGACCTCAAAAAGATTCCCATACCCGAAATTATACATTTAAACGGTTACTGCATATTACAAAATACAGAGAACTAGTTTTGGGCATTATAAATTGTTCAAAACTAGTTTTGTGCATTTTAAATGACCAGAATTAGTTCTATTTATTTTCTGAAAGTTACATTAATTAAAAGTAGGGTTATGCCATTTTTGTCATTATATTTTCTGAACTCAAAACTAGTTTTGCATATTTTTTCGAGTATTGTGTGTATCATAACCTTCAGAAAATAAAGGAAAGTAGTTTTGGTCATTTAAAAATGCACAAAACTAGTTTTGAACAATTTATAATGCCCAGAACTAGTTCTACTATTTTACAATATTCAAAAGTCGTTTAAACGTAAAATTTCGGGTATGAGAATTTTTCTGGGCTCAGAACTAGTTTTGCATACTTTTTTTGGACATTGTCCGAATTCGAGTATTGTGTGTAACATATACATTCCGTCTAGTGTTCAGATGTATGCGAACTTCAACTGACATCATTTACACAGGGTGTTTCAAAATTGAAGTGACAGAAGCCTAGGGGAGATTCCGTTCAGCAAAATATGTAAAAAAGTTCTTATGAACATGAGTCCGCATGTGCTTCGTTTTTGAGATATAGGGTGTTAAGTATTTTTAATTAAGTTTTCTTTAAAATTTGCTTTAGCCGACTTGAATTAAATCTTTACGGTTTATTAAAACAATTAAAATACATCTCCTGGACTAATTAGATTTGAACTAGAATTAGGGGCGTACCCAACGAGCAAGTAGGTTAATTTTTTTGCAGAAAGGGATATGTCACATTCAGATAAACCTACTACAAATAGTACAATACTGCCTCTTGACTTTTTTTTGTGTCCCGCTTTGTTTTCGAAAATCTTAGTACACCACTGAACTACATGAGGAAAAATAACAATATTGAGGATTTTATCTAAAAAAATTATCAGAGTGTGTTTCTTTATGAAAACATAAACAAAACATAAAATTACATTATTTGTAATACAGAGTGATATTCCTTTTTGCAAAAACAAATCAATCGACTTGCTCGCTGGGTAGGCTCCTGAAAATTCTAGGTCAAATCTAATTGATCCAGTATCTATGACAATTGTTTGAATAAAGCGTAAAAATTTCATTCAAATCGGCTAAAGCATTTTTTTAAAACTCAATTTTTTAAACAAACTTAGCACCCTGTATCTTGGAAACAAAGTACTTGCGAACCCTTGTTCATATGAACTGTTTTACATAGTTTACTGAGGGGAATATCCTACTCAGTAACTATCAGGTTTTTGTCACTTCAACTCTTAAACACCCTGTGTACATAAGTTTAATGATCCATTTCTGAATTTGTTCAAATTGTGCAGATCAGATTCCACCCCATTAATAATACCACAATAGGGTCGTTACCTTAAACTTTAAAAAGTGGCTGTCAAAATCGCTGCTATTATGAAAAAAAGAGAGGATGGGTAATTATATCATCGAACAAGCTCAGAAAATTCAAATTATCTTCCTTAAGGTAAGCTGATTAATCTTAACAATTTTCCTTCGCTTATAATTTTTTATTTATTTATCTTTGTCAAAGAGTGTATTTTTATTTTATATTTGCCTATAAACATTATCATTTTTTTATTTGCCAATTTCTATTCTGCCTATAATAATACTTGCACGTAACGTGTTCTTTATGCTATTTTTTAAGTATTCACACCCTATAAGCAGTTACAGAGTTATTAGTATTGATAGCTAACCCCTTTGTTGAGTCTTCTGGTTTTTTATACTTTTATGCCAGTTGTGCATTATTAGATGGAGTTCCAGGTAAAAACATATTCGAATCTGAAAGTTTTATGTTGATACCCTTTTTAAAAACTATTTTATGATTTCATCGTTTTCAAATTTATATTATAGTAAGATACTCCTTGATTTTTAAGTATGAAAATATCCAGCACGTGCCTGATGTAGAGACGTGTAATTTATTGTTTGCAAGAAATGTTGCTATGTAAGATAGGTACAATCGTTTGCAATAATAATGACACTTTCTTAAAACAGTTTTTGAACTTCTGGAAGTTCTGAATAGAAATTTCATTAAATCTCTCTTGGTAAGTGAAACAACTAATAACTAATGTTAAACATTTAAAGCAGATTTCAATATGAATACGTCAGAAGTTCAAAATAAAGCGCAAAATTCATTTTAGTGAGTGTCATTAATATTGCAAACGATAGTACGTACATGCTTTTGATATAAAATGACACTTCCTCAAAACAGTTTTTGGAACTTCTGGAAGTTCTGCGTAAAAATTTCATTAAATCTCTATTGGTGAGTGAAATAACTGACTACTGTTAATAATTGAAAGTAGATTTCATTACAAATACGTCAGCAGTTCAAAATATTTTACAAAATTCATTTTAAAAAGTGTCATTACCATGGACGCCGGCAGAGGGGGGCAAGGGGGGAGCTGCCCTCCCCCTGAAAATTAATATTCCAGATAAAAATAACGGTTAAGAGGAGGTAAGAATTTTAATTTTGTTCACAGTTATTACCTGCTACTTTTGCTTTTGTTTGTTTCTATGTTTTGTCTAGAATGTAGGGTTAGGTATATGTGATTTATTATGATATGGTCACGTTTTCAGGTGTGCGAATTATTTAATAGCGAGAGAAGTGTCAACTTTTAGTCAATTTTGTTCACGGTCTATTAACTATGCGGTTGTGACCAAAATTCTCATGAATAAAGAAAAAAGAAAGATGGACTGCGATAGACTGTGTCATAGGTCACAAAAGTCCTCAGTGTTAATTGGCTACTTGCTGATGACCCCACTGTGTAATTATAGTCTGTTTGGAAATGAAAGAGAGTAATAAAACCCCGAAATAAGAACCGGCCATGGGCGTGGCAATATTTCGTTTCAGGTAATTATCGGGTAACACTAATGCTAACAGGTAATGGGTGTTCCTTAGTATATTTTACTGGATACATCATAGGGCAGGAGCCAGTGTATTGTGACAGATGAATCCAGTCTTAGAGCTGAATATACGAAGACGTGCTAGTGCGGTAGAGTAAAATTCGACTTGTGTAGTGACTATTGTGCCATTGTATATAATATTGTTTAGGTAAAATGTCGAGGTTATCAGATTACGTACCTACTAAACGCGTGAAAAGATGTGCGTTGTCTCATAATGAGAAGATTATTATATTAAATGTATTTAATGCATTGAAACACCAAAATCCTACCAACAGTGTTGACGACATCGTGGAAAAGTGTTCCAAAATGACAGGGATTGGAAATCCGACTATCTACAGACTTTTAAAAGGAAACAAAAAATGAACAAGATACTGTAAAGCCCCCAAAATCATCTACAGGGAGGTCAAAAGTCATTATAGATGATGTCTTCAAAAATGTCATTCGCAGAAAAGAACACTCATTTTACGTTAAAAAAGAAATACCAACGCTAAACAAAATTTTAAGTGAACTTTCAGAGGACAACGATTTGCCAAAAATCAGTAGAAGCAAATTATGGGCCGAACGAGAGTTGAATTTTTACTGGGAAAAGCAGAACAGGAAGTCAGTTCTTATCGATAAAAATTAAGTTATTTGTTGGCGAAGATCCTACTTAAGATCAATTAGAAAATTCCGTGACGAAGGGAAGAATATATATTATCTAGACGAAACTTGGGTCAACGAAGGATATACTGTAACAAAAGTATGGCAAGATAAAAATGTAAAAAGTTTTCGACAAGTATTTTTGGATGGACTTTCAACAGGATTCAAGGCACCTTCAAGTAAAGGGCGAAGATTAATAGTGACACATATAGGTAGTGTCAGTGGTTTTGTAGATGGCGGTTTACTTTTATTTGAATCTAAAAATACAGGTGACTATCACGAAGACATGAACGCAGATGTTTTCGAAGAGTATTTTACACAGATGTTGGATCTTATTCCTCCGGGGTCTGTAATTGTCATGGATAATACCAGTTACCATTGACGGCAGACCGAGCGGACGCCTACGACTGCTTGGAGGAAAGCCGATATAATTCAATGGTTATCCGGAAAAAACATTTCTTTTGAAACAAATATGATGAAAAAGGAACTTTTGACACTTGTCAATCTTAATAAAAATCAGAAAAAATATGTTATCGATGAAATGGCAACAAATCGCCAAATAACGGTACTACGGTTACCACCTTATTACTGTGAACTTAACTCAATCGAATTAGTTTGGGCGCAGGTAAAAGGAGATGTGGCGCGAAATAATACGACGTTTAAATTAAGTGACGTGAAAATTTTGTTAAAAAATTCCTTGTAACGAGTGGACTGTGGGAACTCGATAATTTAATTGACGTTACTGTGGAACATATCGTTATCAATCTAGGTGACGAAGATAATTCATCAGAATATTCAGAGAATGAATTTTAATATACCTACTTTTTTATTTTCTTTATTGTACATTTATACAACACTACATTTACTCACCATAATTTGAATTTTCAAACTACATATATTTTTTGTGTGGAATAAAAGTCTATTTATTAAATTTAAATAAATATTTTGATAATAATATTGAATAATTTTATTTGAATTACTAAAAACCCTCTTAACCCGGTTATGATGCTTAAAGTAGCCTCATGCTTTGAAATGCTGTTTTTATATTGTTTACTTATAAGAGAAATGGACCGAGAAATTGAAGCGGCATAGACAAAGACTGATTGTCGGGGATTAAATTTTAGCTACCTGCTACAATTTAGTACAACCTGGTCACACAAATTTTTTTTTAAAAGTGCGCCTCATCTATACCGATAATATATTGTCACGGAATTTGCCCAAACCGACGACTGTGGCACCGCGAATTGCCTAAGATTGCCCCGATCGCCCCTACACGATTCTGTTAAACAAACAGAATGCCGCTGATCGAGATGGGCCTGGAAAAATCGAGAATCGCCGAGAAGCATTCCAGTCGTACTAGAAAATGGATCTAGAGATACTGGAATATACCTGGAATATTCGTTGGGTCTATAAAAGAAGAATAAACGGCCGAGTTAGTTAGTCTTGTATAAGTCTTGTATTACAGTCTGAATTAAAGTGTTTAGTTGGAGATATCAAAGTGATTTAGATAGCGATTAATTAAATAAGTGTTTAGTTGACCTGTAATTAGTAGTGTTCAGTAGTTAATAAAGAAGTAATTAATTAACGGATTGTTTTTTGTGTCAGTAAGAAAAAGACGGATTGGGAAATCCGTGACAATTTGGTGTCGGAAGTGGATTTAATTGGAAGTTTTAAAGAGCTTTCTGGAACCCTGTCCACAAAGTGAGTGGGTTTAATTGGAAGTTTGAAGAACTTTCTGGAACCCTGTGCGTGGGTGGAATAAAGACCCAAGTGTGATATATCACCGCACTCGTCGTGACTCAAGGAAGTGAACGGTGGTATTCGCGAAGGACAATCTCGAACATTCTAGAACTTTGTACAGGAGTGAGACAAATACCCAAGTGTGATATATCACTGCACTCGTCGTGACTCAAGGAAGTGAACGGTGGTATTCGCGAAGGACAATCTCGAACATTCTAGAACTTTGTACGGGAGTGAGACAAATACCCAAGTGTGATATATCACCGCACTCGTCTTGACTTAAGGAAGTGAACGGTGTTATTCGCGAAGGACAATCTCGAACATTCTAGAACTTTGTACGGGAGTGCGACAAAGACCCAAGTGTGACATATCACTGCACTCGTCGTGACTCAAGGAAGTGAACGGTGGTATTTGCGAAAGACATTCTCGAACATTCTAGAACTTTGTACGGGAGTGCGACAAAGACCCAAGTGTGACATATCACTGCACTCGTCGTGACTCAAGGAAGTGAACGGTGGTATTTGCGAAAGACATTCTCGAACATTCTAGAACTTTGTACGGGAGTGCGACAAAGACCCAAGTGTGACATATCACTGCACTCGTCGTGACTTAAGGAAGTGAACGGTGCTATTTGCGAAGGACATTCTCGAACATTCTAGAACTTTGTACGTAAGTGCGACAAAGACCCAAGTGTGATATATCACTGCACTCGTCGTGACTCAAGGAAGTGAACGGTGGTATTTGCGAAAGACATTCTCGAACATTCTAGAACTTTGTACGGGAGTGCGACAAAGACCCAAGTGTGACATATCACTGCACTCGTCGTGACTCAAGGAAGTGAACGGTGGTATTTGCGAAAGACATTCTCGAACATTCTAGAACTTTGTACGGGAGTGCGACAAAGACCCAAGTGTGACATATCACTGCACTCGTCGTGACTTAAGGAAGTGAACGGTGCTATTTGAAGGACATTCTCGAACATTCTAGAACTTTGTACGGGAGTGCGACAAAGACCCAAGTGTGATATATCACTGCACTCGTCGTGACTCAAGGAAGTGAACGGTGACATTTACAAACACATTCGTGGACATTCTAGAACTTTCCAAATAGAGTGAATGCCTGTAACTAGAAGTCAAGTCAACATGGATGCGCAACTAGCAAAGCTATTAGAAATGATGCAAACGATGCAGGAACAGGGACGTATGATGCAAGAAAAGTTGGAAGAACAAGGACGAACAACACAAGAAAAATTAGAAGAACAGGGACAAACAATAGAAAAGAAATTAGAAGAACAAGGGTGTAAAATGAAAGATCAGATACAGACAATACAACAGGAAATGAGAGATCAGACGAAAGAAATGCAGACAAAGTTAGAAAAATTGGAGAATACGCTAGAAGAAAAACTAGAGGAGCAGTCACATAAAGTGACACAACTAGAAGAAAAACTAGAGGAGCAGTCACATAAAGTAGAAATACAAGTGGAAGAGAAACTGTTAGCACAGAAACAGGAAATACACGAAGAAATAAACCTGGTTAGAGAAGAGCTTCGACATAAATTAGACAAGATAGCAAAGGAGGGTGTAATTAAATCAGAAGGACCGGTTATCCGAACTCAGAAGACTAGACCTCCTGAATTCGACGGCAAGGTTTCCTGGAATGTATATCTCCGTCAGTTTGAAGCAGCAGCATCAGCAAATGAATGGTCGGATTATGAGAAAGCTACTGCTCTGATAGTTGCTTTACGAGGGAAGCTCTTGACGTCTTACAAGGAGTTCCTGCTGGGCAGCAGAATAACTACGACATTCTAAAACAGCATATGGAAATGAGATATGGGGATAAGCACCTGCAGCAAGTGTACCAGGCACAATTGAAAAATCGTCACCAGCAGAGTGGAGAGAATTTACAACATTTTGAGACCGACGTTGCCCGACTGGTTCGATTGGCATATCCAACAGCCCCGTCCGAATTCTTAGACCATCTCTCCATCCAGATTTTTACCGACGGCCTAAGAGATTGTGAAACCCAGCAGGCACTACGACTCGCCAGACCTAAAACACTGAACGACGCTCTCGCATGCACTGGAATTCGAGGCAGCAAAGATGGCATCTGGTAGACATGTTAAAATTCGTGCCATCAGTGATAACAGCGATAATATGGGAAATGGAGACATAATCAAAACATTGAAGGAGGTCATTGAGAAACTCAGCCCAACTACCAATCCGAAGAGAGAACAACCTGGCAGCCGAAGAGATCGCCCTGTTCAATGCTGGAACTGTGGGCAGATGGGACATCTGAAGAGACAGTGTAGGGCCCCAGTCGCAGATCAGCAAAGGCGCGACTCCCAAGCGGCAGCCTCCAAGGAATATGTTAAAGTGCGGACCATCCGTGATAATAGCAATAGGATGGCAAATAGAGAGATAATCAAAACCATGAGGAGGCCATTGATAAATTCAGCCTAACTACCGGACCAAAGAGAGGACAACCCGATAGACGAAGAGAACGCCCACTTCAATGTTGGAACTGTGGGCGGGCGGGTCATTTAAAGGGGCAGTGTAGGGCGCCAGTCGCGGATCGGCAATGGCGCGACTCCCAGGCAGGCAAGGTACATGGAAACTCAGACGCCCTGTCTAGACCTTGTCCTACCAACAACAACAAACACTGTAGTAATCTCGAAAGAAAAGAGGACATATCATTTGTTCCTTGCAAGATAGTAGTAGCCCAAACTGAAGACAGTTGGAGTTCAGCGGCGATTCGGGAAGACCAGCAAGCCGACTGTGACATCAAACCTTTACTGGACTGGAAAGAAGCCAACAAGCGACCGTCTTGGGCTGAAGTCAGTAGTAAAAGCCCAGCATTAAAGAGTTATTGGGCTCAATGGAATTCTCTGGTGTTGGAAGACGGTGTCCTAAAAAGAGCATGGGAGAACAATGACGGAACGGAGGTCAAGAAACAAGTACTACTCCCGAGGACCCGGGTCAAGGAAGTGCTGCAGGAAGTACATGGAGGTACTGGGGTGGACATTTCGATGTCAATATGACTCTACAGAAGATTACGGTCCGTTTTTACTGGTTGAGCTGTAGAACGGATGTAGAAGATTGGTGCCGAAAATGTGACGTATGTGCAGCCAGCAAGGGACCGAAGACCCGTTCCAGAGGAAAAATACGCCAGTACATCATAGGAGCACCGTTCGAGAGGATCGCCATTGAATTCGTTGGCCCCTTTCCGAAAACCCAAAGTGGGAACCGATATCTACTAGTGGCCATGGACTACTTCAGCAAATGGCCGGAAGTATACCCCTTCCCAATCAAGAGACCACAACCGTAGCAGAAGCGCTAGTCAACAACCTGTTCTGCAGATTTGGTGTGCCCATGGAACTACATTCAGATCAGGGCAGAAATTTCGAATCAGATGTGTTCCGAAAGGTCTGCGAGCTTATGGGAATCGAAAAACCAGGACCACCCCACTGCATCCCCAGTCAGATGGTATGGTGGAACGCTTCAACGCCACACTAGAAACCAATCTGAGGATGTTTGTGAATGAGAACCAGACAGACTGGGACAAGCTCATTCCACTCTTCCTGTTAGCTTACCGCTCAGCTGTCCATGAAACGACTGGGAAGACTCCCGCACGGATCATCTTTGGAAGAGAGCTTCGCCTTCCAGCAGATTTGGTATTTGGTCGTCCTGCGGAACAGCCCACAGAGCCAGACACTTATACCCATGACCTAGAACGAAGACTAGCAGCCGTACACGATCAAGTCAGATCTCGAATGCGATTAGAGAGCGATCGCATGAAGACTCGATACGACGTCCGGGCCAATACAGTCGGATTCCAACAAGGTGACCTGGTGTGGCTGTACAACCCCACGCGGAAGAAAGGAAAATCGCCTAAACTACAGAACCGTTGGGAGGGCCCCTATACCGTCATTAAAAGAATCAATGACGTCGTCTACCGGATACAAAGGACTCCCAGGAGTAAAATGAAGGTCGTCCATCTGGAGCGTCTGTCCCCGTATAGAGGTGTATCCGATCGGGACGATCGGTCCTAAGGAGGGGGCAGTGTCACGGAATTTGCCCCACTCACTCCCAAACCGACGACTGTGGCACCGCGAATTGCCTAAGATTGCCCCGATCGCCCCTACACGATTCTGTTAAACAAACAGAATGCCGCTGATCGAGATGGGCCTGGAAAAATCGAGAATCGCCGAGAAGCATTCCAGTCGTACTAGAAAATGGATCTAGAGATACTGGAATATACCTGGAATATTCGTTGGGTCTATAAAGAAGAATAAACGGCCGAGTTAGTTAGTCTTGTATAAGTCTTGTATTACAGTCTGAATTAAAGTGTTTAGTTGGAGATATCAAAGTGATTTAGATAGCGATTAATTAAATAAGTGTTTAGTTGACCTGTAATTAGTAGTGGTCAGTAGTTAATAAAGAAGTAATTTATTAACGGATTGTTTTTCTGGAAGTGAAAGAAAAGACGGATTGGGAAATCCGTGACAATATTATATAAAAGTATTGAATATACGCACCAGTACTACATTTATTTACGATTTGCATACATGATAAGCTTTTATTACTCTCTTTCATTTCTAAACAGACTATAATAGATCGTGAATTTTGGCAACTCCAATATTTTCTACCATTTTCATCATAAAACTGTCATTGTCTGTCATGATAAATCGTCAAATTAAACTTACCAACCCCACATGATGAATATAGCGATTATATTCATGTTTTGCGAAATTCACCATAAGTAGACACTTTCCTGTCATTAGTAATTTACATCAAAATTCGCGAATTTCGCGTCATGAGGACAAGGCTTAAGTCATCTACTATAGCACCAAAGGTTTTACCAAAGTTTCTTGTTTTAAGTTATTTTTATTTTTCATTAAAGTTTAGAAAAAAACTACCTACGCGTTATTTTTTTTGTCCCCTCCCCCCTAAATTTTTTTCTGCCGGCGCCCATAGTCATTACTATTGCAAATGATTGTACCTCAGTTTTCAGTTCAGTTGCAGTACTTCGGTTGTCAGATGTATTTCAAAACTGGCTGGGACATTAACCCTTGAGTATTTTTTTCCTAAAATTCCGCATTTATTTATCGAGATCCAGTATTGAGTGGTCAGTAGACATGGACACATATATTTCTAGTATAATTTCACTTCTACAAGTTATTTTTCCGTACTCAAGTACTCTTACGAGGTTCAGACCATTTTCGGCCGCTGCAGTCAGTTTATATTGAGCATCCAAACGCTAGTGACAAACGTCAAAGTAAAGCGTTGACAGTTGCGAAATTTGTTGAAGGATATTTCTTGTATTATCAAGAGTGACAATAAAGATTTTTTGTCTACGTGACGTGTTTCAACGATAACCTAATTTTAAGGTTACATTGGTGTCAGAAGTGTGACGTTCCGCAAAGAAGACGTTTGGAGAACAAGAAGTGAATGCCAGTAACGAGATCAAGAGCGACTGAAATAAAGGAAACATTGAGACAGTTAATGGGAATGATGAAAGATATGAAGGAAGAAATAAAGAAGAGTTAAGACGAAATGGGAGAAAATTTGAAGAAAGAAATGAAAAACAACCAGGATGAAATGAAAAGTAGCCAAGATAATATGATAGAAAATTTAAAAAAGGAAATGAAAAACAGCCAGGATGAAATGAAGATTAGCCAGGAAGAAATGAAGGAAGACTTGAAAAAGGAAATGAAATACAATCAAGAGGAAGTGAAGAACAGTTTTGAGAAAATGGAAAGTAGTCAAGAACAATTGAGAAACGAAATGAAAACCAGTTTACAAGAAAACAATAAGAAGTTGGAAGAGACTATTAAGGTGAAACTTAATGAATTTGAGGAAACTGTTGAAGACGAAATCAACCAATTGAGAAGTGAGGTGCAAGATAAAGTCCAAGTCGTAGAAGAAAGTGTTAGCAAGTTACAGAATGAAGTCACAAAAGTCGTAGAAGAAAATATAATAAAATTAGAATACGAGGTTACAAATCTAAAATCCCAGTTGTCCGCGAGGGAACTCATTAAGACTGAAAGCAGCTTTCTTCCATCGTCAAGGGTGAAGCCACCAACATTTGATGGAAAGGTGTCATGGAGTACTTACCTTAAACAGTTTGAAGCAGCTGCCTTGGCAAATAACTGGTCAGAAGATGAAAAGGCTACATCACTAATAGTTGCCCTACGAGGTGAAGCCATGGAGATATTACGAACGCTAGCCGAGGATAAACAAAAAGACTATCAAACGCTGAAGAGTGCTTTGGAAATGAGGTATGGCGATGCTCATCTACAACACGTTTATCAAGCACAAGCCGAAGACAACGCTTCGAAGAAAATCTGCAGCAATTTGAGGCAGATATAGCACGTATGGTGAAGCTAGCCTACCCCACCGCACCGACAGAATTCCAAGAACAGTTATCAATAAGTAGCTTCATTGATGGCCTGCGAGATTCTGAGATCGGTCAAGCGTTAAGGCTGGCCAGGCATAAAAATATATCTGAAGCTTTGGCCCAGGCGCTAGAAATTGAAGCCGCACGACAGGCTTCCCGAAGTAGTCAAGGCAGAATAAAGCAACTAAAATTTAGGAGAGAAGAACAGCGTGAAGCCGAAGAGGATGACGAAGGACTAATGAAGAGCTTAAGACAATTTCTAGCCAATTATCACAAAGAAAAAGTCCGTACCGATTCTACAGTATATAGCAGGAGAAGATCCATCAAGTGTTGGAATTGTGGAGTTGAATGGCATCTTAGGAATCGATGCCCTAAGAATACATCTAGTCAGGACCAGGAAAACGCCAACTAGTCAGCTTTTAAGGGGCAAAAGCTGGCTAGGTGCTACCAAGCCCCACCAACTATTAAGATCAAGGTAACCCGTCTGCAAAATAATGGAACGAGTTTGGTAGTACCAGGGCGTATATGCGGACGGGATTGTGAAATGGTCCTTGATACAGGCTCTAGTCACATCATAGTAAGACCGAACATCGTCGCTCACTGCAGAATACAAAAGCCAGACCGGAATTACATCTTGGAGACAGCAAATGGAGAAGTCATATCAGTGAAAGGCATCCATCTAGCTAGAATAACCCTGGGGGCAACCAGTTTCCAACACAATATCTTAGTAGCAGATATAACTGACAATGTCATTCTTGGACTTGACGTTATGACTCAACATAATTTTGTATTGGACCTTCCACGAAGACTATTGAAGACCAAAGATAAAGAAATCATTATGCAGTTTCCCGAAATCAGAAACCTTCCTATTAGAACTGTGGAAGCGTCAGCAGACATAGAACTTCCAGCAGGTTCAGAAGTTGTAATTGAAGCTATTTGCAGCAGTCCTTCGGCAGTTGAAGAAACTGTAATTGTAGAACCAGAACCAGAGAGCAGTCTTTATAGAAAGGGCATATTAACTGGAAAAACATTAACAGAAAGGAAAAACAATTTGGTATTGGTCAGAATGCTAAATCTGAAAGACTATCCACAACAGATCAAGAAAGATGAACCTTTGGGGGTTTGTCAAACAGTTGGATCGGTCTTCAGCAATATAGAACCATCAACAACATCTCGAGGTATTGAAAAACTACTTGAAGTTCTTCAGGGCCTTGTTAACCGATTCAAGTCCCCACTACAAGCCGATGAAGTCCAAAAATTGGTAGATTTGTTGAGGCGTTATCAAGATGTTTTCTCCTTAACAGAAGATGATGTTGGAAGGACTAATCTTGTGCAACATCGAATAAATACCGGCGACACCACGCCAATTAAACAAGCTCCACGACGGATTCCTTTAGCAAAGCAAGAAGAGGTATCCACGATGTTGAGAGACATGCAGCAGCAGGGAGTCATTGAACCATCCCAGAGTCCATGGACCTCGCCGGTTGTTTTGGTAAAGAAGAAGGATGGCTCTACCAGATTTTGTGTAGATTATAGAAGACTAAACGATGTCACTAAGAAGGACAGTTATCCATTGCCAAGAATAGACGACACCCTGGATACACTGTCTGGATCTCGATGGTTTTCCACATTAGACCTGAAGAGTGGTTATTGGCAAGTGCAGCTTCATCCAAATGATAAAGAGAAGACCGCCTTTTCCATTGGTACGGGTTTGTGGCACTTCAACGTTATGCCCTTTGGCCTCTGCAATGCACCAGCCACCTTTGAAAGACTTATGGAAACCATTCTACGAGGAATGACCTGGAAAACGTGTCTCGTTTATCTTGATGACATTATAATACTGGGAAAAGACTTTGAAGATCATTTGAAGAATGTCCAAGAAGTTTTCCAAAAGTTGAGGGAAGCCCGGCTCAAGCTAAGTCCCAAGAAGTGCATGCTCTTTCAAAAGGAAGTCAAGTATTTAGGACACATTATTTCCTCTGACGGAGTGAAGACTGACCCAGAGAAAACTGAAACCGTCTGGAAATTGCCAGTACCGAAAGACAAACATGAATTAAGGAGTTTCTTTGGACTTTGCACTTACTATCGCAAGTTTGTGAAAAATTTCGCCGAGATTGCGAAACCCTTACATCGACTCACAGAAAACAATCAGCCATTTATCTGGACGGAACAACGTCAACAAGCTTTTCAGAGATTAAAAGAAGCTTTGTGTTCTTCTCCGATTCTGTCATATCCCAAGCCTGGAAAGACATTCATCGTTGACACGGATACTAGTAATATTGGAATTGGAGGAATATTATCACAAATTGAAAACGGACAAGAAAAAGTGATTTCCTACTTTAGCAAGGTCCTCTCTAGGCAAGAAATGCACTACTGCGTAACCAGAAGAGAGTTGCTTGCCATAGTTAAAACTGTTGAGCATTTTCATAAGTATCTCTATGGTCAGCCGTTCGTCTTGAGGACCGATAATGCTTCTTTGAAGTGGCTACTGCAGTTCAGGAATCCGGAAGGCCAAGTGGCAAGATGGCTTCAACGGTTGCAGGAGTATGACTTCAAAATTGAACACCGTAAAGGATCTATCCATTGTAATGCTGATGCTCTATCCAGAAGACCATGTCCTTCAAATTGTAAACATTGTGTGCAACAAGAAGTCAGGGAAGAAGATGAATTTCTTTGCAGAAGAACTACCATCCAGTGTCCAGAGGATTGGGATATTAAAACCATTGCTAAAGAACAAAGTGAAGACCCGGATTTTGGACCAATTTTCGAATGGAAGATAAACATCATGGACAGACCCACCTGGCAGGACATTGCTGATAAGTCACCATCTCTAAAAAGTTACTGGGCGTTATGGAATTCTTTAGCCATCGAGAACGGCCTATTAAAAAGAGTCTGGGAGAGCCCAGACGGCAAAGAAAAGATTTATCGAACAATACTGCCCCAGAAAAGAATTCCAGAAGTTCTTCAAGCACTGCACAGTGGAGTCGGTGGTGGGCACTTTGGAATAAACAAAACTCTGAATAAAGTTAGAGAACGATTCTACTGGCTTGGCAGTCGGTCCGATGTGGAAGACTGGTGCCGACGTTGTGATACCTGCGCCTCTAGTAAGGGACCCAGGACTCGAAGCCGAGGACAGATGAAGCAGTACAATGTTGGAGCTCCATTCGAGAGAATAGCTATTGACATAGCTGGACCATTTCCTCGTAGCAGCAGTGGAAATCGTTATATTTTGGTAGTGATGGACGACTTCAGTAAATGGCCAGAAATATATCCCTTACCTAATCAAGAAGCTGTTACCGTAGCCGAAGCTTTATTCGAAAATTGGATATATCGTTATGGGGTGCCCAGAGAGATCCATTCCGACCAAGGACGAAATTTCGAGTCGGAAGTATTTCAGAACGTTTGTGAGCTGCTAGGCATTCACAAAACCAGAACTACACCTCTTCACCCGCAATCAGATGGTATGGTGGAAAGATTCAATCGCACCATCGAAAACTTCCTGAGAACGGCCGTCAACGAGAAACAGACCAACTGGGATACCTGTCTTCCTCCATTTTTACTGGCTTACCGAGCAGCAATTCATGAGACCACAGGTAAAACACCAGCCAACATGATTTTCGGCACAGAATTGCGGCTACCCATAGATCTAATTATGAATCGACCGCAACACGAGGAAAACGTAGATGATTATCTCAGCCATCTGAAAGATCGAATAAAGATGGTACATGATGAAGTACGAGAGAAGATAAAAATAGAAAGCGACAGAATGAAGACCAGATACGACTTGCGTGCCAACAGCAGCGGGTTTCAAGAGCTTGAGAAAGTGGGGCTGTATAACCCAAAAAGAAGCAAGGGTAAATCTCCGAAGCTGCAGAAATCGTGGGAAGGACCTTATACTGTCGTGTCACGATTGAATGACGTAGTTTACAGGATCCAGAGGAATCCCCAAGCCAAGATGAAGATTGTCCACATCGATCATTTGACACCTTATCAAGAAGGCCATGCGGACAATGGAGTAACCTAATCGGGACGATCAGTTCTAAGAGGGGGGGCAATGTTACGAAAGCTCACCTACCTTGTTAGTTGGTTAATTATGTTCTTGTTTTCGTTAGAATTTATAATTGAGGCTCACTTACCTCGTTAGTTTGTAAATTACGTTTCTGTTTATGTTAGAATTTATAATTTTTGTGATGCCTTTATTTTGACGTTTTCCGGAATATTCCAGGCTATATTCTATTTGTTTCTCGACACGTTCTCGAGATCTCAGAAACTTCGAGAACTTTAAAAACCTATATAAGCAGACCATTTTCGGCCGCTGCAGTCAGTTTATATTGAGCAGCCAAACGCGAGTGACAAACGTCAAAGTAAAGCGTTGACAGTTGCGAAATTTGTTGAAGGATATTTCTTGTATTATCAAGAGTGACAATAAAGATTTTTTGTCTACGTGACGTGTTTCAACGATAACCTAATTTCGAGGTTACAGTATAATAAAGAATTTTTTAAAATTAAACAAAATAATATTAACAAAATACGTAATTTGAAGACTAATTGCATCACTGACATTAGGGTTGTGGACAAATGGTTGAAAAATTTAACCAACATAGAAATACCACGTGATATAGAAGTTTTTCTATTTTTAGGTGCTAAATTTTGTTTGCCACCAAATGTTAATGACATCTCTGTGCCACGTTTTCCATCAGATGTGTAATTTTTGATTAATAAAATAGATAAACCAAAAAGAGATTTATTTAGAGCTAGAGTCACTAACGTTCTAACTAATTTTTTACATAAACCTTATAGAAACAATAATTATCTTAATGCTTTATATTTTAAAACTAAACGGTTCTTAAAACAACATGCTGATTTGATTGTTACTAAATCTGATAAAGGTAATGTAACTGTTTTGATGACTAGAGATCAATATTTGGAAAAATCCTTAGATATTTTAAATGATCAACAATGTTACACTAGACTTAATCGAGACCCAACATCAACTTTTCAACAAAAAGCCAATTTGTTATTAAATGAATTATATGAGAAAGATATGTTAACTCTTCAAGAGCTTAAACGACTTAAAACTTATAATGGTAATTCTGCAAAATTCTATGGGTTACCTAAGATACATAAACCGATACTGAGTGTTAGACCGATTATCTCTTGTATTAATACACCCAATAGTAAAATTGCTCAATTTGTCACTAATATATTAACTTTGTCATATAATCAGGATAACGAATATTTTATTAAAGATTCTTTTCAGTTTTCCACATTTATCAATGAAAAACAGTTACCAGACAATTATGTCATTGTCAGTCTTGATGTTGTCTCATTATTTAGTAACATACCGTTAGATGTTGTAAAAAAATGCATTGAAAAAATATGGGACACCATCCAGATTACTGTAGTTTTGATCTTCCAGAGTTTATTAGAATAATTGAGTTTATTTTCGATTCTACCTTTTTCAGCTTTGACAATGTGTACTATAAACAAATTTTAGGTACCCCTATGGGTGCTAGTGTGTCTCCGATTATAGCTCAGATTGTAATGGACGATTTACTTGATTTTTGTATACCAAAATTAACGTTTAACTTACCTTTTATAAAAAAATATGTAGATGATATTATTTGTTCTATACCTCAAGGGGGAGAGGATGAAATATTGAGAATTTTTAACAACTATAACCAACATATTCAATTTACAATTGAACAAGAAGATGAAAGGAGTGTGCCCTTTTTGGATACAAAACTAATTAGAACACCTGATAACAAGGTGATTCTAGATTGGTATATTAAGCCAACCAGCTCAGGGCGGTTATATTAATTATAACTCTTATCACACAGAGAAAATGAAAATTAATTTGGTACTAGCCATGAAGAATCGAATACATAATATTTGTCATCCCTCTTTGAGGAATAAAAATTTAGAAAAACTTTTAGAAAATTTACAAAATAACTCATATCCAATAAAATTCCTTAGAAAATATTTATTTAATACTCCATTAATTAATAATCTTCGGGCTGATCGTGACACACTGGAAACCTCATCACAAATCCAAATTACTTATAGTTCATTACCCTTTGTTAAAGAATTGTCAACTAGAGTTATTAATATTTTCAGAGATGAAAAGGGTATAAAAATTGCTCAAAAAAGCGTTAGGTCCATAGGTAATCTTTACAGTAAATTAAAAGATAAGGACAGTATTCTCAAGAGAACCCATGTGGTGTATAGTATTCCTTTTTTTACTGTTTAAGAAAGGTATTTTAAGCTAATATGTATCAAATCTCCTACAATTCCTATCAATGAAGTCATATGTATGTTCTCTGATACCAAACATCTAGGTATGCTAATGAACATCCAGAGACAAAACTCTATTCAATAATTATCTAAAAAATTTTATATATTTACTAACCTCTGGAGTGGGAACTCGAAATTCAACCACAATAATTGAGATCTCACTTATTTCTACGTTTTATTAGGATCGCTTCATCAGGTGGCCTCCTTTAACTTGAGTCAAATATCTAACTATAAAGATGATTATACCAATAAATTAAAATTATTTGAAATTGAATGTCAAAATGAAATATCGACAACGTCAAACTGATTAACTGTCAATGAATATCATAACAACTTACTAAAATAAATAAAAATTAATAAAAAAAAATTAGCTTAAAATACCTTTCTTAAACAGTAAAAAATGTTACAAAAGCTAATAATAAGGAATATATGGGTAGATATTGTGAGTGTAATTCAACGCAGGTTGGGGCTTTTGTCCACTGAGTAGTTAGTTTCACACAATATTGTTAATACCTGAAAATATATGAGAAAAAAAACTATACATAAAAGGTAAATTTTTTTATTAATTTTTATTTATTTTAGTAGGTTGTTATGATATTCATTGACAGTTAATCAGTTTGACGTTGTCGATATTTCATTTTGACATTCAATTTCAAATAATTTTAATTTATTGGTATAATCATCTTTATAGTTAGATATTTGACTCAAGTTAAAGGAGGCCACCTGATGAAGCGATCCTAATAAAACGTAGAAATAAGTGAGATCTCAATTATTGTGGTTGAATTTCGAGTTCCCACTCCAGAGGTTAGTAAATATATTAAATTTTTTAGATAATTATTGAATAGAGTTTTGTCTCTGGATGTTCATTAGCATACCTAGATGTTTGGTATCAGAGAACATACATATGACTTCATTGATAGGAATTGTAGGAGATTTGATACATATTAGCTTAAAATACCTTTCTTAAACAGTAAAAAATGTTACAAAAGCTAATAATAAGGAATATATGGGTAGATATTGTGAGTGTAATTCAACGCAGGTTGGGGCTTTTGTCCACTGAGTAGTTAGTTTCACACAATATTGTTAATACCTGAAAATATATGAGAAAAAAAACTATAGTATTTCTTGTTATAATTGCAATTTGGGATATATTGGTCAAACATCCAGATCACTCAATGCACGTATTACATCACACAGGAGTGATTGTGGAACTCAAAAAGATCTTGTGCATTATCAGAGCATGTTTTAGATTCAGGACACCATATGAATTTTGATGATGTAAGAGTTTTACATAAGGAAAAAAATATAACTAAACGGTTGTTTCTTGAAATGGTTGAGGTTAGTAAGGATCAAAATTGTATGAATAAAAGAGTAGACATTGGTGATCTCAGTTCTATATATTCTTTTGTACTTACCCATGAATTTAATAATCATAATGGTGGTGGAGACAATTTTAGTGACTCAGATTCAAGTTAATATGGTTTTTTAATCTAAATTAGAACTTATTTTTATAAAATAAATTATTGCAGTTGTAATGATGCTTTGAGTGATGATATATAGATAACTCACTGGTTTTTTCAACTAGTTAAAGTTAATAATAAGGAATATATGGGTAGATATTGTGGGTGTAATTCAACGCAGGTTGGGGCTTTTGTCCACTGAGTAGTTAGTTTCACACAATATTGTTAATACCTGAAAATATATGAAAAAACTAGTTAAAGTTAGTTACACAAAACTTTTTTTCATTTTGTTTCCGGTTGTTTTTGGGTTAATAATTAGTGTAATAATTTTTTGGTATTGGCTAAATTTTTGTTAAAAAATAATTTGTTGAATAATTTAATAGTTTAATACCTAAGTTAGCACTTAATTCTTGTAATTTTTGTAACACTAGGTACATCATGAAATTTTCAATTTTGAGCTGTTTGTACAAAATTCTTATTATTTTTATGTACTTTTTTCTGTGTATTAATCACCACAAAAAATCTTTTGAACATGATAACATCAAATTGTTTGAATAGCAAATGGAATAATTTTCAGTAAGACAAGAACCGTGTAGTAAATAATTTAACAATTTAACTCTACTCATTACCATAAATAATGTCTAAGTGCACTCCAGCAGTAAAATTTTATAGTCAACTTCAACTTACTAGTAAGTAATTTTTTTATTAAGTTAAATTTAAAACAATTTTTGAAATTAAACATTTAATTACTGTTAGTAATTGTTGTATAAACTAAATTATTGTATTCTCTTGTAGCTTTGAAAAAGACAATAAAGTTAAATTTAAAACAATTTTTGAAATTAAACATTTAATTACTGTTAGTAATTGTTGTATAAACTAAATTATTGTATTCTCTTGTAGCTTTGAAAAAGACAATAAACATTGTCGAAAGCTCGGCATAGTAAACTAGAATTTACTTATTAATTATCCCAAAATTGACCGAAGTCCTGTTATAATTAACAATTGTTTATATATATATATATATATGTATATATAAATAATAATTTATGATGACGAATGGTGATGTTTGTTTATGTTTTATATTGATAATATTGTGTTGTACTTTTAATTTCGTGATTTTGTGTATAATGTTATAATAATATTTTATTTTAAATTTGTAGGTACTTTATTTTCCCTATCTAGGTCTATGTTCTATCAAATAACTGTGTAACTCCTTTTTAACTGAAGGAATCCAAGGTTCGTGGGAACTTGTAGTAATGCGATAGACTTGGATTTCTAATTATAAGTTTTATTACTTGACGCAAAATAAACACAACTATCGGCAATCGCCACACTTTTTAGGATATAATACACTGAATACCTAAATGCTAACTAGCCAAATTGTAATAATAATTTTACAGACAGTCGCCTATCTACTGTCCACTGTCAGCCGCCATCTTCTTTATCCCCTCTCTGTCCTTTTTCGTCCTACTCTTACAGGGAGCGTTCGTTACTTAAAGTTAAGCGTACTACATAACTATTATTATATTTAAACTTATCTTTACTTCTTACTACTACTGCTCCGACGTTATTTTCAATTATACACTTTCTTTTAGTGCAAAGATGTAATGTAATATATTTTTTTATAATATATAAACAAATTAGATCATTACTTTGAACTTGGACTCTCTAAATCTCAATGGGGCGGTTCTTGCTAATTTGAGGGCAATTTGTGAAGTTAAAGTAAAATGAATCAAAGAAATTTATCTAAGAAAAAGGACGTATTGCACCAACAATATGAACAAACTATAAACGTTTCAAAAAAAATTACATTTTTTTATATTATCTAAGTACCTTTAATGAAGGTTAACCTTTTATTTTTAAAATTTATCTTAATTAGGTGCACGAAAATTAGTGCATTGGCACGTTTTAAAACATCTCTCTCTCAACTCTTAACTTAAAATTGTCTCTTTCTATGCTACTTATATTATACTCGTATCTCTGTGAGTGTCTATTTTTAAGCAAAATTTTATTGTCTTTACTAATTATTTTTAATTTCACACAGTCTTGTTTTTAAATTGGATTTTATATTCACTTACGTTCCTGTTCCTTAGGCAAATTGAATTTCTTATTCGTATATTACCAGTTGTAGGTATTTCTTCGTGATTTCCCCGCTTTAAATCTATTGTGTCGTCACAATTCTAGTAGAACTGTCAAAATACTGACCTCGTTTCCCTGTGTTTGGAGTTTTAGTGTGATGGACGCCTTTTAAATGAATTTTTACTACATTTTGAGGCAGGTAATGGACCCCAAATTATAAATCGATGTTGAATCTCCAAACTTCTGGTCGCGTTTCCTCTAATTACTTGGCGTCGCTTCTAAACGTAACTATGGTTTCCTCAAGTCGTCAAGGCAATGTCATGGATATCCTGTTTTTTCGTTAATTTTGTGGAAGTTTTTCCAGTTTACTACACTTTATTTTATTTATAGTTTTAAATAACATTTATGTCGCACTTCAATTTTAAAATTATTCACTTTTTTAATTTCTAACGTATACTTAACCTATTGATACATTATTGAATTAGTTCATATTTTTCCTTAAAACGTTTATTTAGTTATTGTATGATTCATTATTCTTAGTCATGTATTTGATCTCATTTCTGTTATTTAACTCACAAATTATATGTTACATACAATATGTCTCATATTAAATGTCCGTTATTGAATTGAATTTTATTAATTTGTTAATTTGAGTAGTACAGAAAACCTGTACGACTTACTGCATGAGGTTTATAATTTTGTCTTTCAGGTTTCTATTTTTGTGTTTATCACAATATAATATATATCTAATATCAGTGAAATTTAAACGGAATATTTTCCTTGAGATTCTGATTATTAAGTAACAAAATATTATTCTCTTAACAGAGCGTTATTTCCCCAAGTAGAGGCTGAACTTTCCTGTTTTCCAGTGTTGATTTTTTTCTGCAACTCCTTTCAAATGTTTATTGCAAGGAAAGGTTACATTGATACTTATTTTTAAATAATATTTTAAAAAATGACACCATTTCATAATTTTCCGAACAATAACTTTATTTTTGGAGTCGTGATGGTAACGAACCCATAGGACTATGAAATCACACGATTTCTTTTATAATCATTTTAAGAAATTACACCATTTCATAATTTTCTGAAGAATAACAGACGTTATTCTTGAAGTAGTGATGGTAACAAATCCATAGAAATATGAAGTCACACGACTGCTTTTACTATTATCAGACCATTTTTTAGAGATTAACACGTTATTCTGGCAATATTGATATTAACGAACCAGACTTAATGAAATCACACGACTTCTTTTACTATAAGACATCATCTCTTAGTTTTCAGAAGAATAACACACGTTATTCTTGCAGTGGTGTAGTAACAAACCCAGGATTTAATGACGTCACACGACTTCTTTTATTTTAAGGTATGTAACGAACGAACAATCTATTTTAATATGTACGATACCAGTACATAAGGGTCATTCCATTTGAAATCGTCTGAAAATAATAAAAATTGTTGCAGACCCATTTTAAATTTTGGTGTAACTTTGAAAAACTATACTTTAGGGTCCCAAATAACAAAATTTACACGAGTTTGATTTTTACAAGCGCTTGTTTCCGCCTATTTAAATAAAGACTCTTAAAAATTGCTATTTTTAAGATTTATTAATTTTTGCTGTCAAATTTTTCTGTTTGAAGATATTTGAATGATCAAGACGGAATTCAGAGTGGGAAAGATAGTAGTTTCAGTGTAAATGAAGATAATTGGCTCGGACGATCTCTTTGAATAATACAGCGTGCTGAAAATGAGTGAATTTAGTCATTTTTTGTGAATTTCAATTGACTCTAGCGTCTTAACTGTTGAGAGTTAAAAATTCATGCTCCGCGGGAATTAAGTATACATATCATAGACAAAATTCAGCCACAAGTTGACCTGAGTAGCCCACTCTTTATAGAAGAAAACTTTGCTTGAAGTTTTGAAATTTTTAAAAATCCCAATATTCAGGCTATGAAACGAGCATGTTGACTGCGAGATAAAAATCTGATACTCAGAGAATCTACTGTTCTTATCTTCAACTTTAAATGACTACATCACTTGTTTTGTTATTTTCATGTTTAGTGCATGTACATAATTTTCTCGTTGAAAAATTGTTTACAGTTACTATTTTTGATGATAATTACTTCCACAAACAATTTTACACCCTAAATATCCATAACTTTATTAAAACTTGAAATAGTTTTCATATTTATAATTATTTTTGATGGTAGGTAATTTTAATTCATTAGTAAAAACGTCCAGATTTTTGCTGTAAAAAAAAACGGCTCGTACATGCACAAGTTACACCAAAATCTAATATGGGTCGGCTTTGCCAATTAGACGATTTCAAATGGCATGACCCATTAGTCATTTAAACTACATTAATCTTTCTTATTGCTGGAAAATGATGAACTACGTTCACTTATTTTCATTGATTTTCCACTTATTTTTTCACTTGTTTTTACTTATTTTTTCACAGTTTTTGATGATGAATGAATTTTTTTAAAAAATTATAAAATTTAAAAGTTATTCGAATCAGGAAAAAAACGCATTAACGTAAATTTGATAAAACACGACAAAAAGTTAAAAGAACAAATGCAATCTCATAACGTAAAACTATCTCGATACAAAAACGACTAAAATTCCATCTTAAAAGATACATAAAAGCTAAATGCAAACAGCATACAAAACGGATACGGCCAAAACCGCAGTTCAATTTTTTATTGCGTGTTAACATCGAAAACTACTCCACAAAAAGACCAACGTGATCCTACCTGTCGGTGTGGGTCCGGCAAAGACCGCAAGGTAAGAAAAACGGAATGCAATTCCTTCTGCCTCAGATTTTGTTATCAGTGGTGGACATCGCGGCGGCGGGTTATAGCTAACTCCTCTGGGTTCTTACATGGTAATTGCTTAATTGTGTGTTGGAATGAAACAAAAACATAAGTTACTTATCTAGCTTTAGAATATTTGTGTTCATCCTTCCACAAAAAAAATTAATTAATAATAATAATAATAAAGGTTTTTATTGTAGCGCATGTATACAGAATTTACCATATAATTAACAAAATAGAAACGCTACAAATGGTAGAGTACGCATTCATGCAACACATACTGCATGCATAATAGCGCTCTTCCACTCAACCCTAGCTTAAAACTACATAACCTACAATAGACAAAGTATGACACATTTGAAACGTAAACCTACTGACAAACATATACACTACAAAGAAAATCTCTTTTATTCCGAATGCTAACGTTATGTACATCAGTTCGGAAGCTTATTTTCCTATAAAGATAAGCAGGTATCTTAGAGCTAATTAGTTTATGATAAAACGTGCAACAGTGTGCCAAACGACGTTGCGCCATGTTGAGCCAACCAAGTTGTTTTATACGACTTGATATATGATCAAACTTACGTAAACCACAAACAAAACTAACACATGAGTTCTGAACGAACTGCAATCGACGTTGTTCATTTGTAAGAATGCCAGGGCCATATATGACATCCGCATAATTTAAGTGAGATAACACCAACGACTCACACGTCACAAGGTGTCTATTACCATAAATAAGTTTTCAATTGCAATAAGCCCTTCTAACAATATTGCTTGAATATTTATAACATAAATCTAGATCTATTATTAACCCCAAATTTTTAACACTAGACGTTAAGTGTAAAATTTCCTGGCCAACCCTAATAGTAACATCTTTAGACGTTTAACACAAACAGCTCTCGTGCCGAAGAGCAATACTTTTGACTTGGTCAGATTGACATTTAGATAACGTTGTTTTGATGTCTCTAAGTCTTGATTAATTCTCCAAGCCATATGTGTATCGTTTTCATTGGATAAGTAATATAGCTGTGTATTGTCCGCATAAAAATGTGACTTGCAAGATCTAAATTTTTCAAAAATCCGGATGTATATAAAGTATGCGTATGCGTATGAGTATGGTACTCCACTACCAATTAATTTAAAATTAGACGACACACTAGTTAGGCGGACAGACTGCGACCGACAATGTAAATAATTATTTAACAAACAAGTGGCGTCATCCGGAAAACATAAAAAACGTAAGTACCAATAATAGTTGGGAATTAATGCGATCAACTAAGTAAAATTCTGACCAAATCCAAAGTACGAATAAAAGGTGAATGTTCGGAAGACTTTACTATTGATACAGGACTGAGACAAGGGGACCCACTCTCAACGCTTCTTCTTAATTTAGTACTAGAAAAGGTCATAAGAGATAGTCAGTTGAACAGAGAAGGGCACATATTGTTTAAAAGTCATCAAATTGTAAGTTATGCAGATGACGTGGCTATTATTACTAGAAATAGTAGGGAATTAGAAGTAACGAGAAAACTTGTGGAGGAAGCTCGTAAAGTGGGATTGCAGATAAATCAAGAGAAAAGTAAGCTTTTGCGAATAGGAGAACAAAAAAAGGATACCAATTTTAAATTGAGAACAGAGCATGAAGAGATGGAGTTTGAGGAAGTTCAAGAATATGTATATTTGGGAGCGCTAATAACAGCTAACTGTGATGAGGAACAAGACATAAATAGGAGAATAATAAAAGCAAACAGAAGTTCGGCAGCAGTCAACCACTTATTGAAATCAAAAAATTTGTCCAGAGGAGTAAAATTTAGAATGTATAAAACAATTTTGAGACCTACAACGCTGTATGGTAGTGAAACCTGGGTGCTCAATAAGAAGTCAAGAAAAACTTTTAAGGTGGGAAAGGAAAATCTTAAGGAGAATTCTAGGGGGTAAGAAGACGGAGGAAGGCTATGTAAGGAGAAATAATGAGGAAATATATGCAATGTACCAGGCACCAACAATAGACGAAATTGAAAACGCCAAAAGAGTGCAGTGGCTAGGGCATCTAGAACGTATGGAAGATGAAAGGGCGGTTAAGAAAATAGTAGGGAGTAAACCTAACTACAAGAAAAAAAGAGGTAGACCAGGTAGACCGAGGAAGCGATGGAGAGAGGCAGTGGCAATAGATCTAAGAGAGAAAAATGTAACGGATTGGAAAAGAAAGGAGAAGGACAGAATGGAATGGAGGAGAATAACACAGCTCTGGGCCTAAAAGGCCTGTAAACAGCTTTATATATAATGCGATCAAAAGCCTTAGAATAATCTAAGAGTATGAGTACTGTAAGATTGTTATTATCCATTTGTATCTCGTCGGTGACATGTGACAACGCGGTTACACAGCTACGGCCTGAACGAAAACTATATTGTTGAATAGGAAAAATGCTATTAGCATTGACATACTGACGTATTTGCTTGTCCAGAATTTTTTCAAAAACTTTGGACATGACACAAAGTAGTCTAATGGATCTAAGATCCGATAGTTGCTGCGAATTATTAACATTTGGGAGAGGGACAAGAAAAGACCAAATTGTAAGGTATATGCAAAAATTAAAAATATGAACAAAGTAAGGTAGAATAAACAGGTAGGCAACAATGCAGCAACATATCTAAACTTATATTATCCGGACAATTCATTAAATAAAAGTATTAATATTATATCAAGAGGTATATTTGGTCCGCAACAAACATTTGTGAAGAAATTATTAATCTCTTCTACATTACCTAAAGTTGCTGGCACTTAGAGAGTTGTTTTGTTGTTTATATTAAAATTTCCAAACTCCCTCCACATATTCTTATTATTAGTAGCATGTATTTTATACTTGATATGCCTTTCTATCCCTCTCTATCTCATAGTTGTCTTCATTACTTAAAGATTTATAGTAATTAAAGGGTTGCACATTTTTTCTTCTTCTATACTTCCTAAGAGCTTTATCACGTAGTGACATCATTTGATAGTGTCTGCATGCCACGGTGAATTTTTTTAGTAGTTAACGGTTCGAATCGGAGCATGAATATCAAATAAATTAAGAATCAATATATTTATGTTGTAATTTTTTTTATCTATAGTATCCATCAGAAGTATTTGATTAAAATCTGTAACATGCATATCATTATTAAAATTCTGAACATTAAAATATTTGTAATGTCTATAAGTGTAGAAAAAATGTTTAAATCTCTGTTTTTGAATTGTTTATTGATACCAAAATATACAAACTACAAAGCATTTATCCAAGTCAAACAAGACTACCAGTGGCGGTTGCAGAAAATTAAATTAAATTTTATTCATATCGTTCATTTATGGAATGAATTTGGGGTAAAGGGGTAGGTATAGAAAAGTGACATAAGGACAGCTTCGCCTGAAGTCGAAAGAGCTTGCACATAATACAGGGTGAGTCAGTCATAATGTCATTAATTTTAAGAGGAGATAGGGAATAATGAGTATAATGCGAATACGTGATTAAAAAAAAATCTAAATGCACATTTACGCCGAAAAAAATATTTTCAAATCATTATTTAAACCCCCTTTTCAGACTGTCACTGACCGGTCACAGCCTTGGTCGGTTACAGCTCACAGTTCAACTCGATGTCGACCTGATGCAATGTTGTCAAGTTGTAATATTTTTCTATATAGTACCTACCCACCTAGGTTTTAGACATCACAAATAAACGGTTGTACTGACTATTTTAGAATATAATTTTTTCTTGCTCAGTTCAACTTCAGCCAATAATAATTTAAAATGTAAATATCCAATAAAATCAAATAATAATAATCAAATAATTCTATTAAAAATTGCAAGTAACGCGGTCCACTCAGGTTTTCCCGTAGAAAATACGGCCCAATCAAACGATACCCGTACACTCGCGTGTCGTTCTCTGAGCAAATGTAGCTGTTATGACTGCAACAAAACTCCAACGTGTCTAATAATAAACCGAGTAATAAACCATTTACGTACATTACATAAAAAACCTATACCCAATGGATAAATTATTAAGAGAAGCTGAAAAGTGTTTCGTGTTTAAATACTAAGTAATAAAAAACTATCGTGTTGTCGACAGAAAACTGTCCAAGACCGAAATGGCACGCCGCTAATCTAAGTTATCGAGAGTTAATCTTGACCTTGACCTACCGTATTATTAGGTCAATAACCTAGTTACCTAGTTTTTGTACTGTTATTTAACGACAAGGAGTAAAACTATTTTTTTTAATCTAGATACATGAATGAATTTTCCTTAAATATTGATTTATTTGTTAATAAAAACAAATGTAGATAATAAATAAATGTTTTCGAATGTCAGGTTATTACAGTTTAATAATTTTGATATTACGTTTTCACTACGTTTTACAAATAAATATGAATTTTTAGTATTACTCGTAAGTACAATTAACCACACACATAACCAGATGTACAATTTGTAGTTACGTACATCTAGCCTAGAAATTTATTGTTTTTTAAGTAGTATGGTACTAACCTGTTTACAGCTCACATTTCCAGTAAAACTGCACTTATTCGTCCATAGCACTTTATTAATAAAATTAGGGTCAGTCGCATTTCGTAAACATTCTCCGTATAACACTACAATTTCCACATATTCGGAATTTGTAAAATTATGCGTTGTGAATTTACGCCAAATACGTGAGGTTAGACCGAAATAAACAAACTACTGCTTACTGCTTGTATTCTCTCCATCCCCCCTCCAAATGTGTGGCATGATCTACAAATTTGGGGGGTGAAGAAATGCGGGAAATGCAGAGTGCTAAATGGAGGTAAATTTGAATAACACGCTGATGTGTTAGACGATATTATGTATGTAAATGTGGCATCCATGGTTAATACGACAAGTCTGTAGCATTAGATTTTCGTCGGGTGCGCCATCAGAAAGTTCGTAGCTCACCAGGAGCGTCGTGTTACTGATTTTTATAGGGTGATTTGTTTATTTTTTTAAAGGTCGAGTAAAAAAATTTTTTTTCGATTTTCTGCTTTTATTTGGCTTCCCGAATACGTGGTTAAAATTAATGACATTATGACTGACTCACCCTGTACATGTGCAAATTATTATTTTCCATAAACAACTGATGTATAAAAACATATTTAGTTGAAATAGTAAAATGTTAACAAATAGTAGTTCTTAGACGATATCATGAATTAATTACTATTTAAAAATTCATGAGGACTAATTCAAGAAACACATTATAAAACAGAAACTGTTTTACTTGTATTTGAAACTTGTACAGTTTAAATATGTACCCTGTATATTATTTGTTTACGGTACTATAAAGATATTTAAGCTAATGTAAATCAATTTTGTTATAATTCTTATCAATGAAATCGTATGTATATTATCTGATACCAAATATCTAGGTATGCCAATGAACAATTCTATAGACAAAGTTGTATTCAATAATTATCCAAAATAAAAAAATGAATGTAGATAAATTTACTAACCTGGGTTAATGAAAACATCCGATAGGTGGACTTAAGTCCACTTTGTGGAACTCGAAAATTCAACCACAATAGATGAAATGCATTTTTAGCATTACTTGTTCAGGTGGCCTTCTTTAAGTTGAGTCAAATATCTAACTAAAAAAATTATTATACCTATAAATTAAAATTATTTTAAATTAAATATCGACAATGTCAAAAGTTATGTTGATCTATCAATAAATTTTAAATTAGACATGACATTTTTTATCTTTTCTAGTTTTATCTAAAAAAAAAACGTTGAGTATTTAATTTGTTCATGTTCTTAATATCTAATAAAAATATACCTATATAAAAAACCTGTATATTACAAATAAATGATTTCTCCGAATTATAGAAATCGAAGACACATCTCTTTGAAACTATCAGACACATTCGTCCAACTATTTCTTGCATTACTTTTATTAAAAACTTACAACTTAATTGGTCAGATATATTATCTGTCCGCTTTAATAGACCGATTGAAGGAAATATGACAACGAAACGTGCCCGTGCCATATATGTGTAATATATTAGAGCAAGTAATCAAATATTCTAAGCAAAATAGTTCATACACATGTGGGTGGTCGTTCTAGAGATTCAGCATTTACAATTATTTTATTTTTTTTACAACTAAAGTATAAAAGTTCAATTAAGGCAGATGAAGTAATAATGGGAAACTGCAAAGATTTATAGAAACTTCCAGTTCCTGTTCGTCTATTCTAAGCAACAGTGTTCACTACACTGAGGAAAATCGACCAATAAAAACTACTATATTCTATTAGTTTAATGCACAATATGTTTTTGTACTTAAATATTGTACAATAAGTATTTATCGCCCAGATTTCCATGGTCACCACGTATGACGTTACTTGTATTAACTGATCTAATGATAAACTATGATACACTCCATTGTGATTCTGGTTGTCTAACCGTAACTGAATATACAAAGGGTTAACACAACTATGCTGTGCACCTATGAAGATGTACACTAATTTCTTGGATGTACCAAGGATGTACTGGAAATTAGAAGAATATAAGAGTTACTAGGGCTTACAGGGAATATACTTCGTTCAGCTTACATTACCTACGTTACTTTTATTTATGGTTTAGGCTCTGTGATTCTATTGCCTATTTGCATTACTTGAGGAAAATTAATTGATTACATCTTTATTGCACTGATAACATTCTTAAACGCTGTTATTAATTACTAAGTTGCTAAATTTGACAAGAGTTTGAAATTTAATTTCAATTCAATGTGTAAAATGTCAAGTATTGGCGAAGAAACTTTTGAATTTATTAAAGTTAGTATTAAATAATGTGCATGGAAGTAATTTTAAAGCAATTATAATTATTTTCTGGTAGAAACAAATACTTCCTCCAATTGCTCGTTTATCTTCAGCAATTATTTAACTATAGCTTTAGCAAATAAATGTATCTGACTTTCCTGCTTTCAACAATTTTCCTGATCGACCTATGATTAAATTATCTCGTCTATTATTACCCTAGGGTTGTTATACCTGAAAGTCGTCCTTGGGAAAGAATTTATATTGCTAAAAAATAAGGTAGCTATGGATCATTTTAAATTTATACCCACGTACAGAATGCTCAGAACATTAGAAAATATGCCAATTTAGATAGATATAAAAAGTCCTGAATTGTCTTATGCTATTTACGAGATAAATGTTCATTTGAATATAGCTCTGTATATGTCTTCAATCCATAAATGCAAATCGAGAGTAAGAATTAAAAATAGTTTATAAATATGTCAGATTTGTATATCAAGTAAAATATTTTGATTGCTTTGTGGATAATTAGGCACTTAAGTTAGGTTATACAATGAAATGACGATCATGGTCACTGTCTTACACAAACTAACCTTTCACGATTTCTTCAAAATCCATTTTTATTTTACCCAACAAGTTTTTTTTATCTGAAAACAATTGAAACATTCCTTGGAAAATTTAATTTTAATCCTAAATTTCAATTTTCTGAACACCCTGTTTATTCGTCAAATATATATATATATATATATATATTGTAATATAATTTGTGTGTGTTTTATTTTATTAAATTTATTTTTATTATTTATATTTAATTTAAATATTTTATTATAAGTTTTTAATGTCAAATTTTAATATTAATTTTGTTGAGCGCCTTGATCTTTTCTATGTATTACGTTTATTAGTGTATGTTGTGTGTAAACTGTAATTTGTTCAATACAAACCTTTTATTTAATTTTTTTTATCTTTTTATCTTACCTTATTAATATAATTTTTTTATTACATTTATTTATGACATTAGTGGAAACTATTCCAGGTGCGGAAAATGTTGAAGAACGAGAGGTTCTCCCCATGCCCGCAACCGATAATAGCAGGAAGGTACGATTTAAATGGTCCGAAGAAATGAATACGCACCTTTATCGTGCCTACCTATACATCACAGAAATGGAAACTAGTCCCAATCCATACGGACAAAGATTACATGAGGAGATGATAAGAAGATTTCCAGAACTTAGGGCAAAAACGATCCAAAACATATTAGACCAGAGAAGACAAATATTTTTAAAACAAAGACTCCCTTTGAACATTACACAGTTGATACGGAGAGAGGTAGCTGAAGAGTTGGGGATGACAGCAGTAGATACGGGGCATGTACAGCTTAATGATAACTTAATGGAACATAACGAAGTAATAATTAATGATGCTAGTGCAATGTTGGTCTATGAAACTCTACAGAAAAATATAATGCTGTATAGCGGCAATGATCCTCTTAAGAGACCTAAAATACCTAAACTAAGAACAACAAGAGATACAAGAGAAATACTGAATAAAGTTAATAAAGCACTTGCTACTCTCGCTGAAAACTGTAATGACATCATAAGCATGCATGATCACATATACGCCGCAGCAATTGAACTACATAAACAAAAAATAATAAAAGAGGGGCCAAAAAAAGCCGAGAATAAACCAAAAACGCCAGCCTGGGAGACTAGACTCACAAATTAAATTGACCGGATTAGACGTGAGATAGGAATTTTAACGCAATGGATGTCAAATTTGAAGCATCGACTTAAGACAGAGCGCAAAGCGATCACTATTTTAAATAAATATAAAAGCAGCACAAATAAAACAGATGTAGAAGTAATGGATCACCTAAAGCAAAAACTGAAAGTATATGCAAATAGAATGAGAAGATATCGCGAGGCGCATAGAAGAAGGATTGACAACAAACTCTTCTGCAACAATCAAAAAGCATTCTACCGCAACATCCAATCTCCCCAGACGAATGAACCCAATATCTTTCCGGATTCCGAGGAAGTGCGAAGATTCTGGAGCAATATTTGGGAGAAACCAGTAAATCACAAGAAGAACACCGAATGGATCAGAAAAGAAAAGAAGAGAGTAGAGAAAACACCTATAATGTCCTCGGAACATGTCAGTATAACCGAGTTAAAGGAAGTACTTAAACCATTGCACAATTGGAAAGCTGCCGGACCAGACAGAATTCAGAACTTCTGGTATAAAAAGTTTATCTGCATTCATGGAAAATTGGCCGCCGCCCTTGATGACATTCTTCAGCATCCCGAGACAGCACCATCATTTCTAACGGAAGGGAACACATACCTCCTACCTAAAACTACACCAGCTGTCAATGATCCATCAAAGTATAGACCGATAACTTGTCTTACCACTTTATATAAAATACTCACCGGCATACTAGCAAACAGAAGATATAACCATATGATCACTCATAAACTCTTAGCTGAAGAACAGAAAGGATGTAGAAAGCAAGCTCGGGGATGCAAAGATCAGTTAATTATAGACGAAGTTATTACTGAAACAGTAAAGAAGAACAAATACAATTTACACACAGCATTTATAGATTACCAGAAAGCATTTGACAGTGTTCCTCACTCGTGGCTGTTAGAAAGTTTAATATATAAAATAGACCCACAAATAATCCGGTTTTTAGAAATGATCATGGATAAATGGAAAACTAACATAATTATTAATTCCACCGAAAGTGTGCTATTAAAAGTCCAAAGAGGCATATTTCAGGGAGATTCACTAAGTGCACTTTGGTTTTGCATCGCCTTAAATCCGCTAAGCGCTGCACTAAATAACACTAAATGCGGTTACACTCTACCACATTCGACAGAGACAATTAGTCATCTTATGTATATGGATGACATTAAACTGATATCAAGAACACATGAAGATTTGAGAAAACTATTAAGAACAACAGAAAATTTTACGAGTGACACAAGAATGAGCTTTGGGTTAGATAAGTGTAAAACAAACCACATCCACAAAGGTAAATGGGCCAAAGCAGATGACTATAATCTCCGACAACAGCCAGGGTCAGGGACGATTACCGCGATGCACAGACACGAATCTTACAAATATCTAGGTCTTATACAATCACAAGGGGTCGATACTTCTGAGATGAGGAAACTACTGACAGAAATAATGAAAACAAGACTCCACGCCATATTAAGAACGCAACTATCTGATATTAATAAAACTAAAGCGACAAATGCATTTGCAGTACCAGTTGTAACATACAGTTTTGGCATTTTAAAATGGACGATCAGTGATTTAGACAATATGAACCGAAACATAAGAACTGCATTCACAAAACACAGGGCACACCATCCAAGAGCTTGCAAAGAGCGATTCCATCTAGTGCGAAATATGGGGGGACGTGGAATCACTGATCTAAGGGTCCAAAATAGTGTGCAAGTAGAAAACTTGCGAAAGTACTTTTATAAACGGGCAGAAACATCTGCTCTCTACCGCAGTATAGTTAATTTGGACAAAAATCTCACCCCACTTAATTTAGCCAACAAACAGTTACAAACAGATACTGAATATTCAGTCGCCAACCTAAAGAGTAGATGGCTAGAAAAAGAACTACATGGAAGGTACCCCAATTTGTTACAGCAACCGCATGTAGACAAGCAAGCATCAATTGCTTGGTTATCGAGAGGAACATTGTTTGCAGAAACTGAAGGATTCCTGTGCGCTATCCAGGATCAGATTATTAACACTAGATCATACCTGAAATACATAATTCAAGATCCAACAGTACAAACATCTAAGTGTCGAATGTGTAATGAAGGCAATGAAAATATTGAACATATTATAAACGGATGCAAGAACCTAGCAGCAACATAATACACCACAAGACATAACAACGTAGCCAAAATAGTACATGCACAACTTGCAGTTATGTTCAACTGCTTGGCCTTACTAATAGTAATAGTAATAGTAATAGTAATAGTAATAGTAATAGTAATAGTAATAGTAATAGTAATAGTAATAGTAATAGTAATAGTAATAGTAATAGTAATAGTAATAGTAATAATAATAATAATAATAATAATAAACACGATTCAGCCTTACGGATGTTGTATTATCATTTACGACACTCGTATGAGATAGACGAGACGCCAGTGCTGCCTTATGCTCCGGGGGATATAGAATTCGTTGTGGGGAATGAGAAGTGCCGAATTTATTGGAACTATTCATTCCCCACCCTCAGGCAAATTCAAGCCAATAAGCCTGATGTAGTCCTCCTCGACCACCAGCTCAGGACGATGTTTGTGATTGAGTTCTCGGCTCCCGCAGAGAACAACATCGTCCTAAAAGAGGAGGAAAAACGGAGGAAGTATCGAGATCTTCTCTCCGAGCTCCGCAGGCTGTATCCAGACCACTCTGTTAAGATTGTGGTGCTAATTATAGGCGTCCTGGGTGGAATGAGACATACGTTGCTTTCTGACTTAAAGATCATACCGGCTTGTCGAAATTCGGCAGAGATCTTAGCCGGCAGAATGCAGAAGGCAATCGTCCTTGGTTTGCTACGTCTGCTCAAAACACACGATTTACGGGCGCAATGATTACTGACTCCGGCTTGCCGAAATTCGGCAGATATCTTAGCCGGCAGAATGCAGAAGGCAATCGTCCTTGGTTCGCTACGTCTACTCAGAACACACGATTTACGGGCGCAATGATTACTGACTCCACGGAGTGAAGAGTGGTCATTGTTTCACTCTTCAGGACATCTCCGAATGTGTCGGAGCTTCGGAAGGTGTGACTGGAATAATAATAATAATAATAATAATAATAATAATAATAATAATAATAATAATAATAATAATAATAATAATAATAATAATAATAATAATAATAATAATAATAATAATAATAATAATAATAATAATAATAATAATAATAATAATAATTCATAATGGCTTGCCAAGATGGTGTAATTAACACACTCGTCTATCGTAGTCGTGTCTTGGGTATCGAGGTTCCTGATACCAGCTGCAGGGCCTGCCGCCAAGCGCCGGAGACGCTTATGCATCTCCTGTCTGCCTGTCCGGTATATGCGGCCACAGCGTATATCCAAAGACACGATTCAGCCTTACGGGTGTTGTATTATCATTTACGACACTCGTATGAGATAGACGAGACGCCAGTGCTGCCTTATGCTCCGGGGGATATAGAATCCGTAGTGGGGAATGAGAAGTGCCGAATTTATTGGAACTATTCATTCCCCACCCTCAGGCAAATCCAAGCCAATAAGCCTGATGTAGTCCTCCTCGACCACCAGCTTAGGACGATGTTTGTGATTAAGTTCTCGGCTCCAGAGAACAACATCGTCCAAAGAGGAGGAAAAACGGAGGAAATATCGAGATCTTCTCTCCGAGCTCCGCAGGCTGTATCCAGACCACTCTGTTAAGATTGTGGTGCTAATTATAGGCGTCCTGGGTGGAATGAGACATACGTTGCTTTCTGACTTAAAGATCATACCGGCTTGTCGAAATTCGGCAGAGATCTTAGCCGGCAGAATGCAGAAGGCAATCGTCCTTGGTTCGCTACGTCTACTCAGAACACACGATTTACGGGCGCAATGATTACTGACTCCACGGAGTGGAGAGTAGTCATTGCTTGACTCTCCAGAACATCTCCGAATGTGTCGGAGCCTCGGAAGGTGTTTACTGGAAAAAAAAAATAATAATAATAATAATAATAATAATATAATATTTATTCAATCCAACAAATAGCGACAAAGATACAAATTTTTTTACAAAAGAGACATAAAAATTAGTCAGGGAAATACTAGTAGCCGCATTCTTACATATTACATTGCATGATTTATAACATATTTATCAGTATTATCCAAAGCATAGCACTAATTTTGTAATTATCGTAAATTAAGTATGTACCGAACGAGAACGCTGTAAATAACTACATACATTTATAAGAACGAACGACGTTTAAAGTAAGTGCTACAGAGGTATAATAGTTCACACTAAAGCTAAGCTGGATCTGGAACTCCATACAAGGTGTCCGGAAAGTAATGGGACCCAGCTTAAATACAGCTTCCTGTGATCAAATAGAACCGATTTAGACAAACTTAGCTTAGTCCAAAAGTGCTACGTTTAAGTTACAGGGCTTCAAAGAAAAAAAATTGTTTTCTTGTTATGGGCATAATTAAGAAACGAAACGTCCACTCCGGGCACTCTGTATATAAAGAAATCTAAGCAGAAGATAAAATGACTAATATGGTAACTATGTGTTACAGCAAAGAAATAGAATATAAGCAAAATATACATATGGTATTAAGAGGGGTATATGTATAATTCCTTCCGTCGTAGAGGGAGCTCACGGGGTGAAGCGATCAGGGTCCTAGTGGGCAGTAGTCGCTCCTTCTGGGGTTGAGACATCTGGGGAAGCAAAGTCCTCATCTGACACCAAGGTTCAGGGATGCTTCTTAGTTTCGATGCTCATCCCGGGAAGGGTAAAAAGGAAACAGTAGGGAGCCGCTGTTCCTGGTATGGTGACTGAGAAGCCCATCTTGCCACACCCTGCCGAAGGCTTTGGCGACGTCCAAGAAGACTGCTCCGGTCGATTCTCTGATGTTGAAACCTGCGGAAACAAGTTCAACTAACCTGAAAATCTACTGCTCCATCGAGTGGCCGCGAACTGCTCATCCGGAAGAACTTGAAGTACCAGGATTAGTCTCTCAGCTGATTTACTCATCATGGGCAGGTGACTGATGGGCTTGTAACTAGTGGGGAACATTAAATTCTTATCTGATTTAGGGATGAAGATCACGTCGGCTTTCTTCCGTCTGATCGGAAATCTGCGTAATCTCAGAACGACATTGCAGATGGAGAGCAGGGCCATAACTCTCTTCTGGAGAAATTTTCTGAGAATCCTGTTTCCTATCCCGTCGCAACCAAGTGCTTTGCGGGGGTTCAGACGACGCAGAATTTTCTTCACTTCCTCCGGAGTTGCAGGTTTGATGTCGTCAGCATCGGGTAGGTGTTCTAGGGCCGCGCTCAGCTTTCTACCGCGTCGGTTCTCGTCCTCGTCGTCGAGAAGGTTTTCCCTACACTGTAATTCAAGGCTGTCGACGAATGCCTCGGCCTTTTTAATATCTAGACGATCCCATTCTCTCCGCGATTCGGAAGCATTTGACGTTGGGGTGCTCTCAGCGCCTTCTGCATCTTCCACAAACTGCGATCTTCCGGGTTCAATGACTCCAGGTGACGCTGCCACTATTCTTGGTAGTATTCGTCGAGGTTGGCTTTAACTCGTCGATTAAGCTATTTGGCGGCCTGCTTATCTCTCGGATGAGCCGTCCTCTTGGCACGTCGTTTAGCCGCGCGTCTCTCCCTAATTAACTCCTGCATAAGAGGTAACCCACTTACATAGTTCGCTTATTTCCTTTCCGTCTTATCGGTGGTACTGGCTCCCAGGGCTCTCAAGGCTTTCGACAGCCGCCTCAAGGTCCACTTTGTTCTGGACGACAGGAATGGGTTGGCCTAATTCGAGCAGGATGGGCGAGTGATTTGTGGACCCCTCGTTATGCGTCGTCAGTTTGGTAGCCATCGGTATTGCCCTGAGTAAGGCGATAATACGTCCGGTTTGCCAATCTTTCCATGAAAAGTGGGTTCATCGGGTCCGTACGCGAGTACGTGGTTGTGGTTCTGCAGGTATCGCAGAAGCACTCTGCCACGCGTGGTGGTGGTCGTGCTGTTCTATTCAGGCGACTTTCCGTTAAAGTCCCTGATGACCGCCGTCTACGGCCTGGCCCCCAACACTGCCTGCAGGACATGGTCCAAGAGCGGGAGAGACGTAGATTGGTAGCAGGACACCACATCGATGTCCCCGTGGTAGCGGGTGCAAACGGAGATTGCCACGGCTTTCATGTTTTCCAGCTGCGGAACCTGCAACATATGGTGTTCTATACATCTTCAAACAGCAGGGCTACTCTTCCTCCTTCTCTGCCCGTTTGATCTCTCCGGTACACTAGGTACCCGGGCATCCTCGCGGCTTACGCGTCCTCTAACTTGGCCTCTTGGGTGGCGGCCACGTCTACGTCTAGACCTCAAGGCGTGGCAAGAGCTCAAGGAGGTCGTTCTTCCTACTCCGGAATCCGTCGACATTCCAGGAGGCGACTCTTAGGGACTACACACATCTTGGGAGGGCGATTAAACCTGTGAACAGGATGACACCTTTTTAAAGAATTCCATCATAGCTGAGTGCATTTCCTCCATTCTTGCCAGCATGCTGATAAAGTCGGAGGGTTGCACTCCCTTGGTTGGTGGTTTCTTGGCCCCTTTAGGTGCCGCGTCTGCAGCCTGCCTAGACCTCGCGGCCTCGGCATAGGTTCCAGCCGCAGACATCTTCCTTAACCTGTTCATTTGCAGGTCCAGGCTTGACTGTCTTGTCCACCGTTTTTCATGCCGCTCCTTTCTTAGATGTGTTGGGGCATCCCCTGTGGCTTGCGGGGTGGGGTTGCCGCAGTTTGCGCATTTTGCAGGGATTTTATGCGCCTTGTTGCAGTCCGCCGAATGGTGGTTTCCGCTGCATTTAACGCACTTAGGTTGCGCAGTGCACCTACTTTGTGCATGTCCAAATCTTTGGCACCGGTGGCACTATGATGCGGTCGTGGCGGTTCTTTAAGTCGTCCTCGATTTCTTCTACAGGGATTGCGTGGTCCACCCCTCGCATAACAATCCTGAGGAGCTTATCCACTAGCAGCGAGTATGTGTGGTACACTCCTGCGTTGCTTAGAACTCGCGTGGGCAGCCTGTGGTCCTAGGGTGTTGCGGGGGTGATAGCGACGGTGTCGCCTATCGTTTTAGCCCTGGAGAAATTGATTTTCTCTGCCGCCATCATTTTGGATACGCCGATCCACTTGGCCTGTTCTCTAAGTGTTACAGGCGGAATTTTGGAAGTTTTTTCCGTTTGGAAGGCGATGACGGTGACGGCGGTGGTGGCCGTAGCGGCTGCTGAAACAGGGGGGCTGGTCCTTGCTAATTTTGCATGTTCTTCATCGGAAGATGAACCTGAAATTGGAGGGTTAGACTTTTCCGCTTATCTTTGCAGCTGGGGGCGGGGATGGGGGCTGCTGAGGCAAGTGACACCACCTCCATGGTGGTTGCCTCGGGCGCGGAGGGAAATCTAGCTAACAAGCTATTCAGCTTGGCCTATATTTTTTCATATCTCGCTTGAGCCCCTGCTCCTCGCTCTCTGGCGAGTTCTTCATTCATCGTTGCTGCTGCCTCTTGATTTCAAAGTTTTTCTATCATATCTGCGAGGTTTTTTAGCTCAAACTTTTCTTTACGTTGACGCTGGACCTCCTCCGAAGGTCTATTTTTCGGTGTCGAACAGCCACTTCCGGCTTCAAACACCGGGCTGCTAGACCAACATTCTTAGCCTGGGCATATTTGCGTCGTCCTCCCCGACGTACACAACTGGAACAGAAAAGTTTGTGACTTCTCGGCCTAGGCTGTTGAAGCACACATGATTAGGCGTTTTACGAATTCGCACTATATATAGTCTTAAAAAAGACTAGTAATTGCCTTATAAAGACAGATTTTTTGTGGGGCCTCCACTTCACTGTGCTCGCACTTCACCACTCGCACTTTCCGTCACGGACTCGTCACCAGCAGGATAGTACCTGCTATACAGAACGGTGGGTAGTGTCATGTGCAAAATCGCGGTGCGCCAAAAAATTTAAACAGCGTGAGTAAAATAAAAAAAGGTTCATTACAACTGACCTTTACTCCCGGCCAATCCTTGAGTTCAATATTCGGCGATATCGACTTTATCTAATTTTATAGATTAAAGAAAAAAATATTTTAATAATTAAATAAATTGAAAAAAGGGGTAAACATTGCATTATATGATCATTTAACGCATAAAACTATGGTAATTGAATGTTTACATATGAAATTGGAGATTGTTAATTTCTTTCTCAAAAAATGGTTGGATTTCCCTATACCATATAAGATTTTCAATATTTATTTTGATGTATACTATTCCCTTTTAAATTTATGGTAACACCCTGGTGCTCCCTCTAAGACTTTCAGTGGGTATATCTCGATCCCTGGAGCATCAAAATTTGTAATTGATGGCGCTTAGAAGCCGATGCCACTACCCATATTTGTACAGGGTGTTCCATATTTTAGGAAATCGTTTTAATTTATTTTTTTACAGTAAACTTTGCTAAAATTTATATTTAAATTAAAATATAACTAATTAGGAACATATGATGTACCTACATCATTCTATAAAATTTCAAATTTGTCATACAAATCGGCTACAATTATGCACCAATTTCATTAGCTTTCTCCCATAAAATTTATATAGCCTTAAACCCCAATGTAATCAGCCGCAATGCTGGAAGCACAACGTTACGTAAAAAAAATAATTTTGCTCTAAAATAAGCATATTTTGTTCCTGTTGGAGATCTATAACAATTGACAATGGTATATGCAGACTTCAACCAAGTCACAAACTTTCCACAAATTTCAAAATATTGTTCCACACAAAATTCCCCTCAAATGGACATTTTTGGAATCAATATCTTGCTTAATATATCCTTGAGTTGAAGGAACTGCAGGAATTCATATTTCTGTCAAACATATTATATATTACTAAAAGCACTTAGTTCAGTTTGTAATATGTTTCTCTTGCCAGAGCTTAAGATGGCAATGTTGTGTTGATATTTGGATGATATATTATTTTATTAAATTCTGTAGTTTGCGCTTTATGTAAAACTTCTAGAGACATTGCTTTAAAACATGTTTTTTTAAAGATAGTCACTTTGAATGAACTGTATAACTCGGTATACCTAGAATTCATTGTTTCGCATTTTACTTAAGAAAAATTAGGGACAAGCATTGCAAATGAATCTTCCTCAGTAGTATGTCGATCTAATCTACATATGTGGAACATGATATTTTTCTTACTGTACTGTTTTTATGAAAGAGGAATTATGTTTATTACAGCCACAATGCCAGTTAGTTTTCTAGATTTTTTCATGACAACCTCAGACCATATATTGTTATCAGGTTGAGAAGTAGAAGTAATATCGAAATTTACAGAAATGCATTTATTTAATTATAAATTAGCTTCCGTTTATCCAATAGCCATAGAATCATCTTTTTGTATAATTGCACTATCATCAGTGAAGTTTTTGTTTATTTTACTGAGCATCAGATGTTATGATCGTGTTTGTCCCGATAATTTGTCTTGCCATTTTTTAAACAGTCTATGGAACCACTATATCCGAAATATTGGTTCAACAATAGCTTCACCTTGTAAAATTTATAATTTTGTTATTTAAAAATTTTATTTTATCTTTAGGTTCGTCTATAATTACTGAATCTTTTTGTTACACTATATATTGCATTATGTAAACGTCTATTTTACTGGATGAGTCTGCTATAACTCTGATCATCAAAATCAAAATTAATCAAAAAACATGTTATTATCACATACAGTTAAATGTTTTGATTCACAACAATTTGCACAATTTTTGTCAATAATTTTTACTGCCTTCCATTTTGCACAACTTGAATTGAACACGCTTTCACAAGTTATACACTTTAATCCTGTATTTATTTTTGTTTTAAACTTTTTACAAAGATCACGGTGTACTACTAGTAGCTGCCATCTTGATATCCTAATTATAACCTTCAAACAAATTTCACGTAACAAAATGAAGACATTTCAACATTCATAATTTTGAAAGCAATCAGAAACTTAGGGAACTAAAAAGGGGGACTTTTGTATCGTTGCCTCCCTCTTAGAGCTGATCGTCCAGATTAGGTAATTTCATCATTCTTGTAGCCTCTTAATAAGGTGTCAATCGATCCAGGTGAACAATCTTCATCTTTGCCTTGGGACGAAAGTCGTATCTGGTCTTCCCATTTCTCGTACTTCATGTACCAACATTATTTTTGTTATCTTTAAGATGACTCAGATAATCGTTTCCTCATGTGTGTTTCTCGTTGACGGCATTCTCAAGAAATTTTCAGTAATGTTTTTCGAAAAATAGTTGTGGATCGATCATTTGTCGTTATTTAGTTATGTTTTAGATTTATTGAGAAATTTATTTAATGTGAGATGTAAGTCTTTTCAACAGTCCTTTCAAGAAAATAAAACGTTCCTTATCTTTCTTTTAGCATGTATTTATAATTAAAATACAACTTATCTCCATTTTCAAACATCATATTTTATTTATTTTAATATGATTCAATTTTCACTTGCATTCTAATTATATAACTACATATTAAATGCGACGTATTTCTCACCGAGAAATGATCAAAGTTCTGATGTCTTTAGATACATAAATCTTTCACATACTTGACTACTTCACAGTCGTTCATTTCCTGCTTAGAGAGGACTTTAGTATAATATCCACCTTCCCATACCCGCCTTCTACTTATAATTCGAGTATTACTGGCATCAGTCTCTAACTATGAACTTTATAATATTTTTATGCTTGACTGTAATGCAAAATTTGGCCGGTTGATAGTAGATGTAGTTCGACTCAGAGCAAAAATCACACAAACATCATAGTCATTTATGGAAATTAGGACGTATTAATAACGCGTTCATAATGCAAATAAAGAAAGACGGACGATGCTTCTCTCGCGGAGGCCTGTATTTGTCTTTCCCACGTGGTTAAGCATCGGTAGTGAGCCTTAGCAGATTTATACGGATTGCCAGCGACGGCAATGCACTTAGCCGAATAATCTGAATCTTGTACCAACACGGGTGGACTATGTGTGTAAAGCATAGTCGATGGTCACGATTTTATTGTTGATTTTGAGGTACACATAAATTGCTCTCAGCACTACGAGAGAAAGAAATTCAATGGTATTATTACAAGTTCAAGAATTTTTAGTTATCGTTCTCTTTAATTGCTAACCAGAACTAAAAAAAATAAAGAAAAAGAAATGGCAAAATATTTACCTTTAATTGTGTGATCAATTGACTTACTTGTAAAGAAGATTGATTCAAATTATCCGAGCATCTCCGCCGCGTTTCATGCGCAGATGATTTGCTTCTCTCTCAAATATGCTATACTTAACATATGTATACCTGGGTTGTCATTATAACACAGGTTATATCCCACATTGTAATGCCGCATCCACATTCTCGCCGAGACAGTCCGAGACCGGTCCAGCACGAGAGTGTGAATGAAGGACTTGTCTCGCCTCGATATGTCTCGCTCCCTCTTGCTAGCTCTCGCTTCGGTGTCGGTATTTGGGACACGGGTGTAATGCTGCCTACTCTCGCCGAGATCAATCGAGCACGAGAGTGTGGATGATGGACTTGTCTCGCCTCGAGATGTCTCGCTTCCTCTTGCCAGCGCTCGCTTCGATGTCGGTATTTGGGACACAAGTCAAAGGATTTTTTCAGTAAAACACGGCGAGGCGAGATACATGTCTACACTCCTGTATGCTCTCGTAGTGATTTTGGCTATGTATGACGCTATTGTTTCTATACCCAAGGTCCAAAATAATAGATGGTGATTCATTTGCAGCAGAAATAGAACCTATATGAGTACAGGAGGTGAGGGTTACAGTAGACCCATAGGCGTGCCACTTGAGAAGTGTTCAAAGAACACAAAATTGCCAAAAGATTGTTACATACATATAGTGATTCAATACTATGAGACATTTCTTGTCAATAAAGTTATAAATAAAAAAATGACAATTTTTGAAATGGTTATTGGCTTTCCACACAATCGATTTCAAATAGTATGGTGTTTTCCACAATATCTAAATTTTTATTTTTAGTCAGGATTGTAAAATATAATTTACATCAGTAATAAAACAGCTTAACTTCTGCAAGCTGGAGGTGAAACAACTTTAATGTTACTTTTTTTCTTATTATTTTAGTTGCAATTCAATAGAAGATGTAGATATTGTGAAAAACATCACACCATTTGAACGATTTTCTGCAAAGCTAATAACAATTTGAAAAATTGACAAACGGAATGTTTCTTGACAAAAGAAATGTTTTGTCAAGTTATGAAAATTAAAAATAAATTAAAAAGTATTTCCAAATGTCCATAGACGTAAATTTTTTTTTTCAAAATGTAGGGTCCAAATCTCCATTTCTACGACTATGTGAAAATGGGAAGTTTGGCATCATTTTGTGCTCTTTCCAACAAATTAGCCATATATAAATTTAAATATATGTATAGATACAAATATGAAACTAAAAAAAGTTATGTGTACAGAACCTTTTAAAAAATAATATTCAACGTCCCAGTATCTCAAAAACTAAGCATCTTAAAAGAAAATGTTATAGAGCAAAAAAATTATTATATTTTGATTTACGATCGATTCTGCAATTTTCTGTATTTAAACCTGATACAATATGTACGTAAATGTTATAGGAATATTACTATAATCAAGGTATAATTTTTCAATTTATTGTAGTAGAATAGAGCTTTGTCTGTGGAATTGTTCATTAGCATACCTAGATGTTTGGTATCAATATTGGTATTGGTATTGGTATTTGGTATATATATATATTAGCTTAAAATATCTTTCTAATACAGTAAAAAATGTTACAAAAGCTAATAATAAAGAATATATGGGTAGATACTGTGGGTATAATTAATTCATCGCTGGTTGGGGCTTTAGTCCACAGAGTAGTTATATAAAAAAACACGATTACATAAAGGGTAAAATTTTGTTATTAATTAAGTAGGTCGTTATCATGTTTAAATTCATTGACAGGTCACTTTTGACATTGTCGATATTTAATTTCAAATAATTTTAATTTATTGGTATAATAATTTTTATAGTTATATATTTGACTCAACTTAAAGGAGGCCACCTGAAGAAGCAATAATAAAAATGCAGAAATAGGTAAGATCTAATCTATTGTGGTTGAATTTTCGAGTTCCCACATTTTCCAAGGTGAACTTAGATTATAGAATGTTTTCATTAAACCAGGTTAGTAAAATTAGCTAGATTAATGTTTTTAGTAGAATAGAGCTTTGTCTGTGGAATTGTTCATTAGCATACCTAGATGTTTGGTAACAGAGCATACATATGACTTCATTGATATATATATATTAGCTTAAAATACCTTTCTAATACAGTAAAAAATGCTAATAATAAAGAATATATGGGTATACAGGGTGAGTCAGTCATAATGTCATTAATTTTAACCACGTATTCGGGAGGCCTAATAAAGACAGAAAATCGAAAAACAATTTTTTTTACTCGACCTTTAAAAAAATAAACAAATCACCCTATAAAAATCAGTAACACGACGCTCCTGGTACCCTACGAACTTTCTGATGGCGCACCCGACGAAATTCTAATGCCACAGACTTGCCGTATTAACCATGGATGCCACATTTACATACATAATATCGTCTAACACATCAGCGTGTTATTCAAATTTACCTCCATTTAGCACTCTGCATTTCCCGCATTTCTTCCCCTCAAATTTGTAGATCATGCCACACATTTGGAGGGGGGATGGAGAGAATACAAGCAGTAAGCAGTAGTTTGTTTATTTCGGTCTAACCTCACGCATTTGGCGTAAATTCACAACGCATAATTTTACAAATTCCGATTATGTGGAAATGGCACTGTTATACGGAGAATGTTTACGAAATGCGACTGAATTTTATTAATAAAGTGCTATGGACGGATAAATGCAGTTTTACTTGAAATGTGGGCTGTAAACAGGTTAGTATCATACTACTTAAAAAACAATACTGTCACGGATTTCCCAATCCGGCTTTCTCTTACTACCAGAAAAACAATCCGTCAATTAATCACTTCTTTATTAACTGCTCAGTACACTACTAATTACAACTGAACTAAACACTTATTTAATTAATCGCTATCTAAATCGCTTTGATCTCTCTAACTAAACACTTCAATTCAGACTGTAATACAAGACTAATACAAGACTAACTAACCCGGCCGTCTATTCTTCTTTTATAGACCCAACGAATATTCCAGGTATATTCCAGTATATCTAGATTAATTTTCCAGTACGACTCGAATGTTTCTCGTCTATTCCCGATTTTTCTAGTCCCATCTTGATCCGCGGCATTCTGTTTGTTTAACAGAATCGTGTAGGGGCGATCGGGGCAATCTTAGAATTTCGCGATACCGCAGTCGTCGGTTTGGGTGTGAGTGGGGCAAATTCCGTGACACTGCCCCCTCCTTAGGACCGATCGTCTCGATCGGATACACCTCTATACGGGGACAGACGCTCCAGATGGACGACCTTCATTTTACTCCTGGGAGTCCTCTGTATCCGGTAGACGACGTCATTGATTCTTTTAATGACGGTGTAGGGGCCCTCCCAACGGTTCTGTAGTTTAGGAGATTTTCCTTTCTTCCGCGTGGGGTTGTACAGCCATACCAGATCACCTTGTTGGAATCCCACTGTATTGGCCCGGACGTCGTATCGAGTCTTTATGCGATCGCTCTCTAATCGCATTCGAGTTCTGACTTGGTCGTGTACGGCTGCTAGTGTTCGTTCTAGCTCATGGGTATAAGTGTCTGGCTCTGTGGGCTGTTCCGCAGGACGACCAAATACCAAATCTGCTGGAAGGCGAAGCTCTCTTCCAAAGATGATTCTTGCGGGAGTCTTCCCAGTAGTTTCATGGACACCTGAGCGGTAAGCTAACATGAAGAGTGGAATGAGCTTGTCCCAGTCTGTCTGGTTCTCGTTCACAAACATCCTCAGATTGGTTTCTAATGTGGCGTTGAAGCGTTCCACCATACCATCTGGCTGGGGATGCAGTGGGGTGGTCCTGGTTTTCCGGATTCCCATAAGCTCACAGACCTTTCGGAACACACCTGATTCGAAATTTCGGCCCTGATCTGAATGTAGTTCCATGGGCACACCAAATCTGCAGAACAGGTTGTTGACTGGCGCTTCTGCTACGGTTGTGGTCTCTTGATTGGGAAGGGGGTATACTTCTGGCCATTTGCTGAAGTAATCCATGGCTTAGCAGGTATCGGTTCCCACTTTGAGTTTTCGGAAAAGGGCCAGCGATATCAATGGCAATCCTCTCAAACGGTACTTCTACGATGTACTGACGCATTTTGCCTCTGGAACGGGTCTTCGGTCCCTTGCTGGCTGCACATATGTCACATTTTCGGCACCAATCTTCTACATCCGTTCTACAGCTCAACCAGTAGAAACGCTCCCTAATCTTCTGTAGAGTCCTATTGATACCGAAATGTCCATCCCCAGTACCTCCATGTACTTCCTGCAGCACTTCCTTGACCCGGGACCTCGGGAGTAGTACTTGCTTCTTCACCTCCGTTCCGTTATTATTCTGCCATGCTCTGTTTAGAACACCGTCTTCCAACACCAGGGAATTCCATTGAGCCCAATAGCTCTTTAATGCTGGGCTTTTACTACTGACTTCAGCCCAAGAGGGTCGGTTGTTGGCTTCTTTCCAGTAAAGGCTTGATGTCACAGTCAGCTTGCTGGTCTTCCCGAATTGCCACTGAACTCTGTCCTCAGGTTGGGCTGCTACCACCTCACAAGGAACTGATGAGATGTCCTCTTTCCTTTCAAGACTACTATAGTGTTTGCAGTTGACAGGACAGGGTCTCCTAGAAAGGGCATCTGCATTTCCATGTTTCCTTCCGGCTCGATGTTCAACAACAAAGTGATATTCTTGCAGCCGTTCCAGCCATCTGGCCATCTGTCCTTCAGGGTTTTTAAACTGTAGCAGCCATTTAAGGGAAGCGTGATCCGTTCTTAGGAGGAATTCTTGGCCATACAAATATTTATGAAAGTGTTCTAGACTCTTGACGATGGCAAGCAATTCTTTCCGAGTCACACAGTAATTCTTTTCGGCTTTTGACAGAACTTTGCTGAAGTAGCCTACTACTCGCTCTTGGCCATCTTGGACTTGGGAAACAACTCCACCAATTCCAATGTTGCTTGCATCCGTGTCCACTATAAATGGTTGTCCAGGTATTGAGTATGTCAAAATCGGGGTAGTGCAGAGAGGCTGTTTCAGCGCCTCAAAGGCTTGCTGGCCAGAGTCCATTCGAACGGGATGTTGTCTTCTGTCAATTTATGAAGAGGCTTGGCAATGTCCGAGAATCCTTGGACGAATCGTCGATAGTATGTGCATAGGCCGAGAAAACTTCGAACTTGATGTTTGTCTTTAGGAACTAGCCAGTTCTTTATGCATTCTGTCTTCTCCGGGTCTGTTTTCACACCGTTTGGAGTAATAATGTGGCCTAGGTATCTAACCTCCTTCTGGAACAGATTGCAGTTCTTTGGGTTCAATTTCAGGTTTGCTGCCTTCATCTTTTTGAACACTTCGGACACGTTCTTCAGGTGCTCCTGGAAAGAGCGTCCCAGCACCACCACGTCGTCCAAGTAAATCAAGCAGGTCTCCCAATGCAGGCCATGAAGTACAGTTTCCATCAGTCGTTCAAAAGTGGCAGGGGCATTACATAGACCAAATGGCATTACATTGAACTGCCACAATCCATTTCCGGTAGTGAATCTTTTCCTTGTCTTCTGGGCTGACCTCGACTTGCCAATATCCACTTTTTAAATCCAAAGTGGAAAACCATTGCGCACCAGCCAAGGTGTCCAGAGTATCGTCAAATCTTGGTAGTGGGTAACTGTCTTTCTTGGTGACGTCATTTAATTTTCTGTAGTCCACACAAAATCGGGTGGAGCCGTCTTTCTTCTTGACCAGAATTACAGGAGAAGCCCAAGGACTCTGAGATAGCTCTATGGTGCCTTGATTTTGCATCTCAATTAACATCTTGTTAACTTCTTCTCGCTTGGCTAGTGAAAGTCCTCGTGGTGGCTGCTTTATAGGAGATGATGAACCAGTATCGATTCGATGCTTCGGTACATTGGTTCTCCCAAAGTCGCCTGGTTTAAGTGCAAACACATCTTCATTTTCACTTAGCAGCTCTTCCAGTTGTTCCACCTCCATCTGTTAATCTCTGCTTGACCCTATCCACGATGTCCCTTAGACATTCCGGTAGACTCGTCTTATTTGGTTTCTTCTCCATTTCGTTGTTTTCTTTGAGTGTTCTGACCATGGTAACAGGTTCACAGACTCCTACTTCAGTGCGGTGATATGTCACACTTGGGTCTTTGTCTTACTGCCGTACAAAGTTCTAGAATGTTCGAGATTGTCCTTCGCGAATACCACCGTTCACTTCCTTGAGTCACGACGAGTGCGGTGATATGTCACACTTGGGTCTTTGTCTCACTTCGGTATAAAGTTCTAGAATGTTCGAGATTGTCCTTCGCGAATACTACCGTTCACTTCCTTCAGTCACGACGAGTGTGGTCATATGTCACACTTGGGTCTTTGTCTCACTCCCGTATAAAGTTCTAGAATGTTCCAGATTGTCCTTCGCGAATACCACCGTTCACTTCCTTGAGTCACGACGAGTGCGGTGATATGTCACACTTGAGTCTTTGTCTCACTTCGGTATAAAGTTCTAGAATGTTCGAGATTGTCCTTCGCGAATACCACCGTTCACTTCCTCAAGTCACAACGAGTGCGGTGATATGTCACACTTGGGTCTTTATCTCACTCGTGTACAAAGTTCTAGAATGTTCGAGAATGTCCTTCGCAAATACCGCCGTTCACTTCCTTGAGTCACGACGAGTGCGGTGATATGTCACACTTGGGTCTTTGTCTCACTCCCGTACAAAGTTCTAGAATGTTCGAGAATGTCCTTCGCAAATACCACCGTTCACTTCCTTGAGTCACGACGAGTGTGGTGATGCGGTCACACTTGAGTCTTTATTCCACCGACGCACAGGGTTCCAGAACGTTCTTCAAACTTCCACTCCAATCCCACATTGTGGACAGGGTTCCAGAAAGTTCTTGAAAAATTCCACTTAAATCCCATTTCTGACACCAAATTGTCACGGATTTCCCAATCCGGCTTTCTCTTACTACCAGAAAAACAATCCGTCAATTGATCACTTCTTTATTAACTGCTCAGTACACTACTAATTACAACTGAACTAAACACTTATTTAATTAATCGCTATCTAAATCGCTTTGATCTCTCTAACTAAACACTTCAATTCAGACTGTAATACAAGACTAATACAAGACTAACTAACCCGGCCGTCTATTCTTCTTTTATAGACCCAACGAATATTCCAGGTATATTCCAGTATCTCTAGATTAATTTTCCAGTACGACTCGAATGCTTCTCGTCTATTCCCGATTTTTCTAGTCCCATCTCGATCCGCGGCATTCTGTTTGTTTAACAGAATCGTATAGGGGCGATCGGGGCAATCTTAGCATTTCGCGATACCGCAGTCGTCGGTTTGGGTGTGAGTGGGGCAAATTCCGTGACAATACATTTCTAGGCTAGATGTACGTAACTACAAATTGTACATTTGGTTATGTGTGCGGTTAATTGTATTTACGATCGAGTAATACTAAAAATTCATATTTATTTGTAAAACGTAGTGAAAACGTAATATCAAAATTATTAAACTGTAATAACCTAGCATTCGAAAACATTTATTTATTATCTACATTTGTTTTTATTAACAAATAAATCAATATTTAAGGAAAATTCATTCATGTATCTAGATTAAAAAAAATTGTTTTACTCCTTGTCGTTAAATAACAGTACAGTAAACAAAAAACTAGGTAACTAGGTTATTGACCTAATAATACGGTAGGTCAAGGTCAAGATTAACTCTCGATAACTTAGATTAGCGGCGTGCCATTTCGGTCTTGGACAGTTTTCTGTCGACAACACGATGGTTTTTTATTAAGTACTTAGTATTTAAACACGAAACACTTTTCAGCTTCTCAATAATTTACCTATTGGGTATAGGTTTTTTATATAATATACGTAAATGGTTTATTACTCAATTTATTATTAGACACGTTGGAGTTTTGTTGCAGTCATAACAGCTACATTTGCTCAGAGAAAAATCGACACGCGAGTGTACGGGTATCGTTTGATTGGGCCGTATTTTTCTACGGGAAAACCTGAGTGGACCGCGTTACTTGCAATTTTTAATAGAATTATTTGATTATTGTTATTATTTGATTTTATTGGGTATTAAAATTTTAAATTATTATTGGCTGAAGTTGAACTGAGCAAGAAAAAATGATATTCTAAAATAGTCAGTACAACCGTTTATTTGTGATGTCTAAAACCTAGGTGGGTAGGTACTATATAGAAAAATATTACAACTTGACAACATTGCATCAGGTCGATATCGAGTTGAAATGTAAGCTGTAACCGACCAAGGCTGTGACCGGTCAGTGACAGTCTGAAGAGGGGGTTTAAATAATGGTTTGAAAATATTTTCTTTCGGCGTAAATATGCATTTAGATTTTTTTAATCACGTATTCGCATTATACTTATTATTCCCTATCTCCTCTTAAAATTAATGACATTATGACTGACTCACCCTGTATATTGGGGGGTGTAATTCAACGTTGGTAGCCTGAGGGTTGAGCTACCTACCAGGCGCGTCCCCGGGTGGCGGATAGGGGAAGCCATAAGGATTCGACTCTATGGCGAGGGTTGCTATAAGCAGGTCCACTGGGGCTAACCCCCTAGCCTGGGCCTTGTGCAAAAGCATCCCCGCGGACCAGCTCCCACCAGCTCCGTGTCGTCGGAGGAAGGGTGCCTGGTGGCTGAGCAGGCCGCGCCTGCAACACGCCACTTTGGTCTGGAATTCGGCTAGACGGGCGGCTGGGAACTAACCCACTCCCAGTCAATCGGCTGTGCTGTCCCGTCAGAGGGACAGTAGGGTGAGCTCTTGGGACAGGGGGCGCGTAGAGGGCTACAGAACTGGGCGTCGGTTGGCTCCGGCGTGCAGGGATGCACAACCCTCTCACGACGTTGTCCTGTTTCCGGGAGTTATATCTACCTGGTAGCCCTGGTGATTGCTATGCAACATCCCAAATTGAGGCTCCGTGGAGGGTGGGGAGCCAGGTAGATGAACACAAAATAATCCCGCATGGATAACTTAATTGCCGAACCTTCTGCGGCAGAGCGGCAACGCTCGCTGCAATCACCAGCGGCAGAGCGGCAACGCTCGCTGCTACCACTAGCGGCAGAGCGGCAACGCTCGCCGCAATCTGTGGCAGAGTAACCGGGACCGTCGTCCCAAACTGGCCCTCAACCGGAGGCCAGTAATAAGATTAATAGGGGCAAAAGAATTTGTGGCGCTAAGGCCAAGAGGAGGAAGAAAGCGCGACAGGAGGAGGCTCGAGCAGCGACTGCAGCTCCCTCCTCCAAACGCGCATCTACTCCTCTGGCACAGCCCACAATGTCTGGTGGGCGTAATCCTACGTGGACGGCTGGCAAACCCAAGGGTTTGCCACTGTCCGCACGGGACAAACGCCACCCAGGAAAAAGTGGGCCGTCAACAAAGAAGGCTGAGCACCCGCAAGGTGTGCCACCTTCTCAGACGCAACCACAGATCAAGAAGGGAGGGCACCCACATGGAGCGCCACCTTCCAAAAAGAGGATCAGGTCCGGGACTTCATCGGATACTACTCCGATGAAATATAAGAGGGCTAAACAGGCCCCCTCCGCCACTACCCACAGATAAGCGGCCCTAGGACATCTTAGGGTTGCCATCATTGACAAGGACAATCCTTATGGAAAAATTCCCATGAACAAGGAGAGCCTTGTCAAAAAAGCAGTGAGGGAAGAGTTGGAAAGGAGTTTTCCACCAACTCCTGACGCCACTGTCAAAGTGCCTGCGTTTCACTCGTGGACATACTCTGGTGAGATCATCAGGGTTGTCTGCGAATATGATTTCACGCGGTCATGGCTAGCGGACGCAGTGGGTAGGCTGGGAGGGCAGTGCCCTTACCGTGGTGCGCTCTAAAGATAAAATAAGATGGGCAGTGCAAACCTTTTCACCCTTCAAATCACCAGGCATTGACGGCATTTATCCAGCCCTCTTACAATGGGGCTTGGATGCTTTAATGCCGCACCTGGAACGTGCCTTGCACATCTCTACATTCCGAAGATATGGAGGGAAGTAAGGGTTGTGTTTATTCCCAAAACAGGTAGGTTGGACTACACCAACCCAAAGGCGTACCGGCCTATCAGCCTGTCCTCGTTTCTGTTGAAAACGATGGAGAAGCTGTGTGAACGATACATAAGGGACAGTGTACTGATGGGTAGACTGTCACACCCTAATCAACATGCATACACTCCAGGGCGATCCACCGACACTGCCTTTCACCAAGTTGTGGGCAGGATAGAAAAATCACTGGACAATAAAGAGTCCACCCTGGGAGTATTCATAGATATAGAGGGAGCGTTTGATAAAACAACCTTCCCCAAAATTAACTCAGCCCTTGTGGAAAGAGGAGTTTCTCCTACCATCTGTGGTTGGATATCAAATATGCTCTCTAAAAGAGCCATACAGATCAGTGTGGCGGATGCCTCCGTAAGAGGCATTGTTGCGAGGGGCTGCCCGCAGGGAGGTGTTTTATCACCACTGCTATGGAACTTGGTTCTGGACAGTCTCCTGCATCACCTCAACTCGGAAATTGGCATCTATACCATCGCTTATGCCGATGATCTTACCATGCTGATTAGTGGAAGGTTTGAAGGGATTCTTTGTCAAAGAATGCATACAGCCCTGAGAGCCGTTGAAGAGTGGTGTGAGGACCATGCCCTGTCTGTCAACCCCAGGAAGACGGAAATGGGTGGTCATGTGGATATACACTGCCATTGTGAGACCAATGTTAGCCTATGGAGCTGTCATCTGGTGGCCGAAAGTTCAACAGACGACAGCTAAACAAAAGCTCAGCCAGGTACAAAGGATTGCCTGCCTAAGCATAACCGGAGCTATGCGTACGACACCTACCATAGCAATGGAGGTGATGCTATGTCTACCACCTCTGGATATTTATCTAAGAGAAGTGGCTGTGACAACTATGCTTCGCCTCAAAAATACTGGTATTATATCTGATGCAGGATGTGGAGAAGCTAGAAGTCGCCTGTGGAGTGGGGTCGTCAGAAAGATGCCCCTTTTGCAGGCAGACAATGACAGCATTTCTCCCAAGTTTGTGTTTGACAGACCCTACACGGTACTTATCAGGATCGAAGAAACCGCCAGTGAAGATGTTATCAACATCTACACGGACGGGTCAAAAAAGAAGGAAGGTGCAGGATGTGGGATTTATTCCAGATCCTTGCATATTCGTTATCAGTGGGCAATGAATAGGCATGCTACCGTAGTACAAACGGAATTAGCAGGTATAACCATAGCCGCCAAAGAAATTGCCCGTAGAGATACAACGGGCAAAATCATTAGAATCTACACAGATAGTAGACAATCACTACTGATCTTACGTAATCATAAGATAACAACTAGATCAGCATGGGAATGCCATCAGGCACTAGTAGTGGCCTCAGCTAACAACAGCGTATCTGTACGCTGGGCTAGGAGTGCATCGGGTCTGAATATTTTTGGACCCGGTCCCTCCAGTATGCTTCCGTTGTCAGCATTTGTTGAAATTATCAAAGGATACACCCACAAAGAGTTTATGAAACGTTGGGATGAAACAAATGGCTGCAATTTGGCTAAGGAGTCCCTAGGGTACCCCTACAAGGATACAGCCAAAAAGTACCTGGCTATGTCTAGGACAAACCTCCGTCTAGTGACAGGTATTCAAACTGGACACTGCTGGGTAAGAAAGCACCTCTATAACATGAGGAAGTGTGATACACCTCTTTGTAGGGGTTGCGAACAGGAAGACGAGACAGTGCTCCATGCACTCTGTGAGTGCGCTGCCATCTCGTCAATAAGAGAGTCCGTGTTGGGAGAGCGATGGCCTTCTATGGCCTACATTAGAGAGATCCCCCTGAGCAGCGTCACCACCTTTTTCTCCTTATTAGGTTGGCTGACTGCTTAGGTGGACTGATCTCCTAATGGGAAGAGGTACAATGGGCCCAATGGGGCCTAAGTGCTGTAGCCGTTTCGCTACCCTCCCCCTTAATTCCAGATTCTAGATTCAACGTTGGTTGGGACTTTAGTCCACAGAGTAGTTAGTTTCACACAATATTGTTAATACCTAAAAATATATAACCAATTCAAAGTTTGTCATTTTTTTATTTATAACTTTCTTGACAAAAAATGTCTCACAGTATTGTATCACTATATGTATGTAACTATCTTTTGGTAATTTTATGTTCTTTGAGCGCTTCTCAAGTGGCACGGCTATGGAATATAGTCTCCTGTAACCCTCACCTTCTGTACTCATATAGGTCCTATGTCTGCTGCAAATGAATCACTATCTATTATTTTGGACCTTGGGTATAGAAACAATAACGTCATGCATACATGAGTGTAGACATGTAGCTCGCCTCGCCGTATTTTACTGAAAAAATCCTTTGACTCGTATCCCAAATACCGACATCGAAGCGAGCGCTGGCAAGAGTAAGCGGGACATCTCGAGGCGAGACAAGTCTCCATGAAGTTTATTTAGAATTTAGAAAACAATAAAGAAAAACATTATAAAAGAGTCATGTTATAGGCATCGTGGTCATATAAATACTTTATTATATATTTGGAAAGCAGTAGTATCACAATAAAAAAAGTATTTTCGGCTATACGGGATTCGAACTGGCGAAATTCGGGTCGGCGGCTGAAACTTTCACTGTTGGGCGTTTGCTGTCTCTACTCTATAATAATTGTATCATTATTGGTATTTCATTTGACAATCACAACGGCATTCTAAATGTCAAAATCAGTTTGACGCTTCTGAAGTTTACGTCATGCAAAAATGAATGCGTATCTAGTATTCGCTGGAGATATGGTTATTTCGTCCTCTCGTAAAATTTAGAAGCAAAAGTGCGAAGCAACTGGTGTAAAATACGACGTTGGGATGAAGCAAGCAACTTGGGTCGCTTGGCATCCTACGGCTTGCCGCTACGTGGCTGGCAAAATTATCCTTAGAGTAAGCAAGTCGACAGAATTTGTTACAGTTAATTTTGGTATTAATATTAAATTTTATAATTATGTTTAAATTTGGGAATTATTATTAATTTATCATACATATGAGTAATAGGTAAATAACACCTTGTATACGTTATTATATTCTTGTAGAAGATTTAATTCTACTAGTCGTAAGAAAAAATTAATTTAAAATTTAGTCAAAGGTAAGCGGGTAATAAAAAGCATATTAACGAAAATAATTTATCCATATTTTCCTGCTTCGGTATATGGTCAGACAAAGCTAAATTTCTAAAATAAATCCCTTTACAGATTTACTTGGAACAAAGAGTTACTTATTTAAAATTTCTTTTTTTTTTCATTATGGCAGAAATATTCAATTCAATAAAAAATGCCACAAATAAATAATTACAGACAATGTCTTCCTTTGTCAGTATGCATTTTATTTATCATTCCCCCACTTATAACCTTGCCTGATGATGAAGTAATAAATATATCGACTTTTCGCATCCACTCAGTAGTCTGACCATTCCGTCTGAATTTTATGGGCCTTTAAACATTTTTTATTTAAACGTTTTCGTAGACCGACTAATAAATATTCCACATTATGATTTTCGAAGTAGTTATTACTGTGGACATTTATATCGGCCCATATAAGTTATTTAATGGAAATACAGCTTTAGTGTTATTTTGCTCCTTAACTTCACCAGAGGGGTTGATTGACTTTACAGGCCTGTATTTGTACTTTTATGATGCAAATTAGTTACAATTGTACAGAAAATTGTAATTCATTAATGACTTAGGTACTTGCTCAAAATGACATAATATTACCAACATCATTGCTACAGTTTCTTCTAGAATAAGGAAAAAAATTAAGTCACACATATAGATCCATAACATTATCACTCTCTTTGACATATCTACATTGACAAACATTGGAGTAGTTTTTCCCAACTATTAGGTACGTACTTTCATTGTAATCAATAAATAATTACGCATATCTATAAAAAGTGTGTTACATAATATAAGTTAGATATAATTAAACCCGAAACCTATCTAATGTTAAACTGTAATTTTTGCGAAGCAAAAATATGATATGCTTGTTTCAATTGCAATAAATAATGTAAATGTGGCATTAGGTGTATCCCTATATCAACTTTATATGTATATGAAATGAAACTTCTGCATACATCAAATTACAAGCGACAATGTGTAAATACAGCTTATACACAGCAATAATAACTCTGAAAATTGACATATATACAATAAAGTTTCCAAGATTTGCTTAGAATTTACTTAGAGTATCTAACAATTCATATAATATTATAGACATTAACACATTATTAATTTGGTCATATTACGTAAGTATTTTAATAATTATATATTTATACAATACAAATAATTTAACATTACAGATCTAATATCGTAGTAATTTAATATTACGTCCTTATTTCACTAAGTGTTAAGCAACACCTAAATTTTTAGAAAATTATATTTTTAAAACGTTGTTCTCTTAGTGATATTAGAAAAAAATATGACACTATTAAAACTTCTTTCTTTTTTAATTGGATGATTTGAAGTGTATCTATTTGGTATATTAATATCTAAACACAAATTATTTAAGTAATACATTTTTTGTGAATATATTGCCCATAAATCTTGTTTTATCATGTTTTTAGTTCGCTTATATTCTGGCCTAAGTCGGTTCTGTTTTTAAGCCCATTGGATCCTCATAATATAATGCGAAAAGCTATATACCATCGGCACCTTTACCAAGATATCTGAACACATTATGGTCGATTTCGATAGTGATTTATGACTTTTTCGATTGAATGATAAAGCCCTTCTTTTATTTGGTGAGGATTATTCAGTAAAACGGAAGATTGCCTTTGTGTCTAGCGCTTGTCGATGTTGAGGTGTATTAGTCTAACAATGGCGTGTTATGGGACAAGAGACTATGAAATTCTTTTGAGGATAGGATAACGTCCTATTAACTATTTAGTTTTACCCATTGTGTTCTAGCCCTAAGGGTTTGATGAATTATTTCATTACGTTGCTTTTACAAATTTTATTTTTTATAATACATTTTCTACTAGCTGTCGTAGATACATTTTCTTTCCTTTCAATAAATTAAGCAAATTCAATTTTGTAACATTATAAGTAACCACTTTCATTAGTGCAAATATGCTTCCTTTCAAAGTCACAGGTATTTAAAGTTTTAGTGTTTTTGCTAAAATCTAAGAACAAACATAAGGTACCTAATTCAAATTTAGTTCACGTTGTCACAGGGTTGATGTGTAAATTTATATATTATCTGTCATTTTGTGTAAAAGGAAAAGCTCCAAGAAAATTAGTAATGGATAATTGAAAACATATAAATTTTGCATATATATATATCAAATCAGTATCGAGATAAATACAAATTTATATATAACGTTATATAAACTAACAAAACGCCATTAAAAATCAAGAGAAGAAATCTACCCTGTAACAGCACATATCTATTAAGTACCTCTTAATTTTTTTCTTGAAAGTAATAAAATTTGATATAATTTTAATACTATTAGAAAGTTTTTATATATTTTTAGGTATTAATAATATTTTGTGAAACTCTGTCGACTAAACCAGCGTTGAATTAGGAGATTTGATTTATATTAGCTTAAAATACCTTTCTAATACAGTAAAAAATGTTACAAAAGCTAATAATAAAGAATATATGGGTAGATATTGTGGGTGTAATTCAATGCTGGTTGGGGCTTTTGTCCGCAGAGTAGTTAGTTTCACACAATATTATTAACATCTAAAAATATATAAAAACTTTTGCATAAAGGGTAAACATTATTTAAGTAGGTATTGTCATATTTAATTCATTGACAGGCTAATGTCACTTTTGTCATTGTCGATATTTAATGTCAAATAATTTTAATTTATATAATAATTTTTATAGCTAGATACTTATTTGACTCAACTTAAAGGAGGTCATCTGAAGAAGCAATCCTAAAAATGCAGAAATAGGTCAGATCTCATCTCTTGTGGTTGAATTTTCGAGTTCCCACTGTCAAAAGTGAAAGTTAGATATTTATATAGTGTTTTCGTTAAACCAGGTTAGTAAATTTTTTAGTAATTTCTTTAGATAATTATTGAATAGAGTTTTGTCTGTGGAATTGTTCATTAGCATATCTAGATGTTTGGTGCATACATATGACTTCATTGATAGGAATTGTAGGAGATTTGATTTATATTAGCTGAAAATACCTTTCTAATACAGTAAAAAACTATTAGGAAGTTTATTGAAAAACTTTATACCTGCATAGGAAGGCGACTTTTCAAAAAAAGCAGTGCGATGATACGGAATCTGTAGCATATTGCCATTTCTAGTAGAATAGCTGTGATTATCTGTGTTTGTACAAAATGTATTAATTTTCTTTTTTGTATATAATAAACATCTATAGATATATATTGAGGGTAGTGTTAAAATGTTATTATCTTTAAAGACACGCAAGTTTCCCTTGATTTAAGTCCGAAAATAAGCCTTAATATACGCTTTTGTAAAATAAAAAAAAATCCACAATTTCTTATTTTGCAAATATTGTCAATGCAAGCATCAAGTGATAATGATGGATCAAGAAAAATACCAAGGAACTTTGTGGATTCCGACAAATTGTAATTTAAGTTTTCTGATGCGTCTTGCAAATATAAACCAGGAGAACTATAAATACTAAATCTCATTACAATGGGTTTTTTTATCGTTTAAAATTAATTGGTTACGTAAACACCACTCATTAAATCTATTGTAGAGGTAATTTAGCTTGTGGGAGAGTTCATCCGATGTTTTACTAGAAGTTGCCAATGAAACATCATCTGCATATAAAACAATACAATCTATGTTCATAAAAGAAAGCAAATCAATCATAAAAATTATGAATATTAAGGGTCCTAATATAGAACCCTGCGGGACACCAAAATTAATTTCCCGTTCAATGGAATAGGTTTGATTCACTCGAACCATAATTTTGCGATGTTCAAGATACGACACCAGCCAAGAAAGTATATTTCCACGAAAACCTAACGCATACAGTTTAATTTCAACAAACTGGGTTTAGTCAATCAAATGCTCTGGTAAAAAAAGAGCACCAACCTGGTTCTTACTATCAAGATGTTTATAAATATAGTCAACAAAATTGGTAACTGCACTCTCCGACCGTCCAGGGTAATAACCATTCTGGCATGCCGTTATTAACCCATACTTTTCCACATAATTAATAATCCTATTGTACATACATTTTTCGATTATCTTGGCAAATACATTAGAAACACTAATTTGTCTATAGGTTTCGATTGCCAAAGGATCTCCTTTTTTGTATATAGGTGTCACTAGCCCCGGTTTTAGTTTCTCTGAATATGTTCCCAGCTAAACAGAAATTATTATTTTACAGAGTGACTCAGCAATACAAGATGCTACATTTTTAATAATTTTTGTGGATATGCAGTTAAGGCCGGTTGCAGTAGTGTTTTTTAAACTATTTATTACATCCAGAACTTCCTGCTCTGTTACAGGGTTGAAACAAAAATAACCACTGTTATTGAATAAACATCTGGTACTATTTGAATTATAATTGGCAAAGTTTACTTCGCATAACTCTTTAACGGAATTACAGAAGTAATTAGCAAAACCATCTGCAACAAGGCGTTCATTTGTAATAATATTTTCACCAATGTTCAATTTAAATACCATTGTTTTGTTTATTTTACCAGTCTTTTGCTTTACTAGTCTCCAAAAATATATTTGCTTTTGAATTAAATTTTCTTTGTTTGCAATAATTGTACTCTGGTAATATAGTTTTTTGTCAGTTTTTAATTTATTTTTGTAATGTTTATTCAAAATTTTAAACTCAATCTGTAATTGAATTGAATCAAAATAATGTTTTCTTAACCAATTTAAATTTTTTTACTTTATTACCAAGGTTAATGGAACTACAAGTAATCCATTTACAATTATTACTAGGAAATGGTTTGTTTATCTTTTTCTTTATTATAGGATAAAATCTATCAATAGCATAATTAATAGTTCCACAGAATTGCCTTAACAGATCATCCACATTATACAGTTCGGAGAAGTTCTTTTGTTGCAGATAATTCCGGAAGTTACATAGACTATATTCATTTACATCTCTAACAAAACAGTGCTTTTGTAATTGATTAAAGCACTTTTTCTTTATATCTAGTGATTTCCCAAATTCAAGTCATGCACCGTTTTGGAACAAAAGTCTTTATCTACATTTGTAAATATGTAGTCTAATTTAGAAGATGACCTTACACCAAGCGAATTTATGAAAATTCTAGTCGGTTCAGTATTTTGAATCGAGAGATCGTATGAACCCACAAGATCCAACAAAATATTTTTATTCTTAGATGCTGTCAGATAGTCAATATTGATATCGCCGCAAAAAATAACCTTATCGTAATGTTGAACACAATGGTTTAATAAATTTGTTGCATGCTCAAAAAATACATTAACGTCAGCACCTGATGATCTGTACGACAAAATTATACAATAGGAAGTGTTAAATAACGACATTTACATTGCACAACATTCTGAGTACAAATCGGTTGAGGTGTTCTTTGCGAAATCAATGATTTCATATTTAATATCATTCCTAAGATCATCACACCACCGTGTATGTGGTTCTGTCTAATAAAATAATCATCAACAACATAATCATTAAAGCGTACATACTTAAAGTTTAATTTTGTACACCAAGTTTCGGACATACAAAATATGTGAGGCTTATTGTATTCGTATATAATTGACTCAATCTGATTAATTTTGTTTGTAATGCATGGCGAATTTACACATATTAACCTAAAAACATCACGAACACTAGTTTGACATTAGACTGCATCAAAAGTCTTCTCTCTTAGTGGTCATACGCTGGTTTCGAAAATGAAATCTCTTCACCAAAATTCCATATTCTGGATTATACAAATCATTGATAAGCCGTTTGTCTGGTTTCACTCTTAACGATGAGTTACGTCCTTGCGAATTCAATTTGGAAACACTAAATTCATAACCAGGAGATCGCTTCATTAGATTAGTTTTTGAGGACTTCTTCAGTGGCGTCCGATTTACATCTTCCAGCGTACAGCCATAAACGAGGTGGTGATGCAGTCAAATCAATATCCGAAACCACCTTATCCTTTTCTTGAACATCGGTGACACACCCTGTACCAATTATAACTTTTTCTAAATTTCTATATCTTTTAAGGTAGGCATTTTTATATATAGATAAGTAGGGTAAAATTGTCATAATTTTTCAAAAATATGCAGTTAAGTGGATGACGTGTTTTTTTGTTATACCCCGTATATTTCAATTAAAAAAGATGGCAACTTACTTAACTTTCATTTTAAATTACTTTTAATGACACATTTAACATGATTTTAAACATTCGATTTAGGGCTTCTGGATTTATTTGTGATAATGATACGACGCAGAAATATATTTAATTAACATATTACATTGAAACGTTAAATATAAATGCTGAAATATCACATCATATTTACAAACTGTCATATATTAAAAGAATATATGATGTGTACAATTTTCATAGGTGTACAGTAACATATTGAAAAAAGTTTCGCTAGACAGTGGAAAATTTATTTGAGAAGAAAGTTACAGTTGTTGTTAATTACCAAAATAAATTACTTACTAAAAAAATTGTTGATAGCTTTTTATAATAATAAATTTGTTGTCCAGAACCATCCACAATTTGTACTGTCTTCAGTTTATTTATTAAATTTCTTAATAAAGCACCGTTTTTAAGGAAAATTCATACAACCGCGGTATAGTCAACCAGGCAGTATTTGTGATAGTACATATGTATGTATCAAAACGAACTCTTCCATTAATATGTCATATTTTGCATAAAAAAATTGCAGAATATTGTTTATTATCTGGTTTGAATAGTAATTTGTTCTTTTAGAGAATATTGTAAGCTTTGTAAGATTGTCTGCTGCCTTATGTTTGTTATGCACTGCTACACAATAATAGTGGTAACTTTTACCAGTAGTAAATGCACAAATATGCTGCTGACTTTAGGGGAATTAACTTTATAACGTAATAATTACTTAAAGTATCGTCTATCAAATTGTCGACGCACTTCCAACCTGTAGGTATTCCGGCCAATGTATATTCGTGCGGATGTTCGCTCCGATAGACAAACATTCGTGCCGCCGTCGCAGTCTGTGAAGAAATGCTTTAGTGCGCAGATCACAAGTGCGGCAGTGACACGTCGACAACGAACTAACGAGTTAGTGATATTTATAGGTTTTGCTTTGCTTTGATGTACCTATCTATTTGTTATTCTAGTTTATGTATTCAGCAAAAGCATATCAGTGCCTAGTTAAAATAAAGAAATTTACAGATTGCAACTACCACAGTTCATTAAATCCAAACAGTAGGTATTAAAATTTTCTACAATGTTTACTGGCAAACTTTCATCCTGGTATAAATGGTTGTCATATTCATAGTTACGGTATTTTTCACATAAGCCACTATGTTGCTCTAAATACTTTTAAAATTGTGGGACAGGATTTTACAAACTCTTTGCATAACGATACATCTTCTGGGATTGTAGCTAGTTTTGCACTGAGATTTCCATCTTTTCAATTTCCTCGAGTCCGGTGGAAGAAGGGGCGGTTCAGACTAAAAGGTGGATCGAATTGGTCATTATTCAACCATAATTTCTGACCTCCGACGCGTCCAAAGCGTATGCTGCAAAAATAATGTATAATGATGTGTGCTGTGTAATAACGATACATATTTGGAAAGTTCAGGTCATTCCATTGCTTTTGCGTAAGAGGGACAAATTATGTCAATAAACATCAGTACAATAGACAATGATGGTTATATTGCATGTCTTTGCGATCTAAATAATACTATCCAAATATAGTGGGAGTATATTAAATATTTCCTCCACAACATCAAATCTTCCATAACCATTGCGGGACACACGAACTGATGCAAAAAATCACTGCCAAGCCGGCTATCGATATTGAGGTAGGAAAAAAAGTGTCGGTAGACGAAACTTTAGGCGGAAGTGAAAAGTGGATCAAGTTATTAGAACATAATTGGAGGGTAGGCGTGGAAACTCTTACTTGTATTTCACAGCATTATCTATCCTATTATGTTTGATTTCTTTTTATGTAAATAACGGAAATAGAATTAATAAAATAATATGACGTAAATAGACATTTCCAGTCTGGTACTGTTTAAAGTATTTATTTCTCTCTCTAACTGCCTTAACACATTGGTGATTTATTTCTTTCTTATTACTGACCAGAGGAAATATTTGTACTTTCTGAACCTGTATGTGTGTTTTTATTCATTTGTCATTTTCTCATTTGCTTTTTTATAACCGTTGCACTTACTTTGGAAATGCGCTTCGTACTAATATCAAACTTCTTTTATATGTTACACAGTCATCTAGCATACCCATTCATCTTCAGCTCCTCGCTTTTCTCCCCTGTCGGTACAAATCGAACCGGACGAGCATACTTCGCGTCTACAATAAGACTACGGCGACGGCGTCTGCATAGCGCCAGCCCCGACGTGGGAATCAGTCCCATCTCGCCTTGGCCACCCCGTGCGGCAGATTAACCGGTGTCACACACTGGCTAACGAGAGTAGCGCTCACACGGAGACGCCCAGCAGAAGGCCACCCACTGGGCTACCGGGGTGCGGAGCGAGGTGGATTAGTCAGGGTGGTAGTTCGCCAGGATTTGGTACAATTTACATACACCTAGAGAAAGTTTAAACAGCAAAGTACATGATTCTGGTCACGAATTTAATAAATATATATTATATTAAATTCGTATAAATATATATTAAAACATATATAGTGGAAGAGGTTCACCTGACTGCTAAGTTAAGGAATAGACACAACAACAATGCATTTAAATATTATGTTAAAGGAACTTACAAAACAGATTGGGATTAATAAATATGCAATGAAACCATCCATTAAAAACAGAAAAATTCAAAAAACCAATAGTTAGAGATTACTCAAACATTATTACAAAATTTGGAAAAAAACTTCTCCAAGTCCAACAGGTGGTCAAGGAAGTAAAATTAGGTTTAGAATAAACAAAAATTTCAAACCAATGAAATAGAGCTGAAACATCTGAAGGCTGACCAACTCAACATACCTAAATTACTTAAAAATATGCCAACCTACCAAATTAATTGGCACTGCTACCAATACTGAATGAGAAAAGAAACAAAGAGACCGTCGACTGGTTGTCGGCAAAAGATTCACCAATATCAACTATTATTCCTACACTATTATTAAAAGTAAGCAAAAAGTATTGAGGCTGAGGCCATTGACGTCCTTTCTCAAATTAATAGAATTATTATTATTATTATTATATATATATATATAAAACAAAGTTGTATATAAACCAAAGTCGTGTTAGTTACACCGTTTATAACTTTTTATAAGAACGGGTGGACCAATTTTTATGAATTTTGTGTTTTTGGATTTGTCTTCGTCGGGAATAGGATAATAAGTAAAATATGATATTAATCAATAAAAAAGTGATATGTTATAACAAAACGCAACTGACAGCTCTCATTCATTCTAACAGCTCACGCAACTGACAGTTCACAGTTCACGTAATGCTGTGTATGGTTTGTTTTAAAAATATCGCAAAGTTGACTGGTAATGTGTTTGTTTTGTGCATGAATTAAAAATAATGGTTTTGTGATATTACTATTTACAATGCCGCGACCGAGAAGATCCAATCTTTCCCGACAAAGCCGTAATGCAGTTAGGATTAGAAACATCGCGAATGAAACCAAATTGCACAAGAAAGGCGCCGCGTTAGTATGGCCAGGCTTCGTTCTTCTCAATCACAAGAGCAAAGTGAGGCAGCCCGTGAAATGGCTCGAAAGTATTCGGGAGAAACGCCAGGATTGTGCTGCCTTAGTGGCAAAGTGAAGTTACCAGTATTGACTCCGCCACCTGAGCCATTGCATTCATTGCTTCGTGGCGAAATATCAGAACCACGACATTTTCAAGCGAATATTCAGAAATACAATGGTTGTTTCCAAATGACTTCATTTGGGGCAGACATTATAGAAGAACCTGGATATAATCCGACATTCAAGGTATTAATTTATTTATTATAAATAAGTAATACTGACTTTGCTTTTCATTTTATAGATACAAGGACAGATTCACCATCGAATTGGATCATTGCAACCTCTCGAAGATGCACAGCATAAATTTTTACAAATATACTTGGGTACTACTACATGGGCAACATGGAGAAACAACTTGAGCGACACAAGAGATCAACACAGCAATGAAAAGAGCAATTCTTCAAGATTTTCAGCAACTACAGAGTCTTCATAAATGATTACAAGCCACGTGACCAGGACTGTGATTCTCGAAGAGCAACTCGTATGCGAATAGATTTCTTTTCCCTCTCATTTGCCGTAGCGAGGAAAAGGATATTTGCATATGAATTGCTCTGCGATTGATTTGAGAAACTCGGCCCTGATCACGTGGCTTGTAATCATTTATGAAAGCACTGTACTTCATGAACATCATACATTGGTCAGGCAGTTCAAGACTGCTTTGGAGCGTATGCCAAATGATGACTACAAAGTCGTGATCAGAGGAGATAAACGACCAGCTGGAACAAAAAATGTCGTATATCACAGGGTGCTTCACTGAAGAGTGCAACCCACCAATTCCTATATATTTTATTATACTAATATAATGAAAAATTGAACTTAATAATTTTGTATTAATTTTAAAATTCTAAATCAGCTCATTCATTGACGGTTAGGCGGAACGAAGTTTGCCGGGTTCGCTAGTATATACAGGCTGTCTCACATAAGAGGGCCACTCCCATATATCTCGCTTAATATGCGAGACACGTCAAAAATCTTTAAATGCTTTTTGTTGCATTTTTGAAGGTCTTTATGCTCGTAAAACAAATTTAAAATCCATGGTCATCTTTATGAGTAATAACAAAAAAACCTGTAAAGTTCCCAAACTTTAAAGCTGTCTAACTTTTTTATTTTAAGAGATAGAGAAAACTTATTGGTAATAACTTTTGATTGCAAAATTGATACCTTTCACCTGATATAAAAAGATTTTTGATATATCATAAGTGGTTTGCTGCGCCCTCTAGGCGGCCAAAGAAAATTCTATCGAAGCAGGCTATGGCCACAAAAAATTGCCTGTTCTTTCGTCTCTCATGCAATATACTACATGTCGCCCTTATCTTTTGTATTTATTACAGTTTTTTCAATTTTAGTATAAAAAATGTACCTAAATATTTTCGTATTGATCAAGATACTGTAAAAACTGTTTTAAAGACGTGAACTGCAAAAAATTAAGTTGATAGATGACTTGCCACTGGAAAATAGACGAGACTTCATCGATTTTCATCAAGGTAGAGCACCCCTACAAAATTCGGAAACTTAATTAAAATTACCTTAATCAGCGATTTCCACATTGCGGGTTGGGTACGCATGGTGCCATTGCATGGCCAGATCGTTTACCCGATTTATCACCTCTTGGACAAAGTGCATTCTCTTTATTAATTGTTTTCAGTTGGCGTCTTTAAAACAGGTTTAACATTATCTTGAGCAACACGAAAACATTTATGTACAATTTTTATACTAAAATTGAAAACACTAATAAATACAAAAGATAAGAGCGACATGAAAGACGAAAAAACAGGCAATTTTTTGTGGCCATAGCCTGCCTCGATAAAATTTTTGTTTGTCCGCCTAGAGGGCGCCGCGAACCACATACGATATTTCAAAAATCTGTTTATATCAGGTGAAAGGTATCAATTTTGCAATCAAAATTTATTACCATTAAGTTTTGTCATGCCTCCAAAAATGCAACAAAAAGCATTAAAGATTTTTTTATGTGTCTCGCATATTAAGCGAGATACACGGGACTGGCCCTCTTATATGAGACAGCCTGTATATTATGTATGTACCATCTCTAAGAAATTTCTTTTGAACAAATTATTTTCTGAATCTAAAATTCTGACGTCATCGTAAGAAAAAACATCGACAACAAACAAGAGTATCTTTTTTTTAGTCTGAGGTTGAAGTACCCAGATTTATTATTTTAGAGTCTTTATTATACAGGGTGTTAAAAACTTAGGCATTAAGTTGTAAAGCTTAGCCTGCGTCTGATAAACTGAAAGAGCTGAATATGTTTAAAGGACACCATTTTAAGAGGTCGTTACTAGTGTCCATCACATTAAATTTTTATTAAATTACATTGAGTACTTTAAAAGTTATTCAAGAAAAAACGATTTCCAACGGCGTTCTTCAGAGACACATATCTACGTAGGGAGGACCTGTAGTAAAAATTTTTATAGGAACTTGTCATCTTATTTTTTCATGTTCTATGTACACCTGAAAGATTTCACCCCACATTTTCCGGACACCCTGCATATATCATATAGCCGAGGACACATAATGCCTAATAGTAAAGAAAAAAATGTAAAATATTTTTCGTTTCGAAAATTAAAAAAAATCACAAAACTTTATACAACTTTTGCATCATAATCACATGATGAATTGTCAAGTTATACTGAACACAAATGACAGCTAGTGACATTTTTACTGTTTTAAAATATGGTAGCCATGACATTTTAAAAACATATCGTCTTTATTACGAAACTTCAAGAAAATTGCAAAAATGTCATCTACATATCTCCACCAGATAGTTGGTTTTTTATTTATATATTTGAATATAATTTTCCTAAAATAAATCCATAAAAATATTACTTGAAATTGATGATAACGATGAGCCCAATGCCATTCCGAAATTTTGTTGATAAAATTCATTGTTTAGTTGGAAATATGTTGTCTCTATACTTACATAGATTATTTAGTTGAACGGAGATAAGTGTGTATCAACCTGTTCAGTTAACATCGATCATTGTTGGCTACGGTTGTATCAAGAAGAAGTAAGTAACAATAAAATAAGAATCATTTAACATCTCTATGGAAGCAGATAAACAAATTTTAAACTGTCAAACTTGACATACGTTTAATATTTTTACTACGATTTTGAAAACAAAAACAGAGAGATTTTCGAAACGTCAAGAATACGGAAGTGCGCGATAGTGATGTGATTTTTGTTATTTTTAATTATCTGCTTTTTCAGTGTGAGATTTTTGGTTAGGCAAACTTCAAAAATAACCCTTGACTGAGGGCCTATTTAATTAATCTTTATTTTTTGAGAAGTGTGGCAAAAACCCAATAAAACTAAAGAAAAAAATGGTTAAGGGATTTTCTAAGAATATGGCAGCTAACCCCATTTAATTTCCAACATTTCCTTGTCACTCGGTTTCTAGTATGTCTGTCCCCAGAAGTAAGCGCACAATATCCTATTCATAAAGAATCACGAAAATTTCTTTAATTTACTCCCGATAACAGAACATACAAATAATATTCCGGATTTGAGGTATTTATAAAATTGTGCCATCTGATTTCACATTAAGCTTAATTTGAATAATAATAAATAAAATTAATAAATTATATTAATGATAGTAGAATGATATTTAACATTTATAATTTTTTTGTTGCTATTTACTACTGACTTAATTTCTTCTTAAACATTTTAAAAAAATCCTTATTTATCAAAATTGTTTATTATGTTTTCAGAATAAAACAGGTAATTCAATGGAGTGAAATCAGATACCAAAATTTTATAAAATAACACCTCAAATAACGTTTTAGATTTTAAAAATGGTAGGAGCAAATACAGAACATTTTATTTGGAATCGGAATGAAGCGCTGAATATAATAAATGAAAAAAATGTAAATTTGCTTTACCATTGATTTTCTAAATAAACTTTCAGTATACATTTTTTACAACTTTAAATTTTAATTATTTTTATGAACTTAAACCTACCTACATTTGTATTTTCAATTAAACTGAGGTACAATAAAATGGTCTTCACAAACAAACAAACAATGTTGCAATGCTGAAGAGCTTAACTTTTCTTTTCGTCGCGATTTCTCGCCTTACACCACATTTTTCTTTTATTTTTTTGGCACGGTGAAATAGTTTTTATCAGGAACTGTATTCTTACATAATGGCATAAAGCAACAGCTCTTTCAATTACCCGGTGAGATGCACTTCCTGTACTCATTTTACGAGCCTATTTTGCAATTTTATTCTAAACCAATGTCTATTTAACACACTTACACTTAAGAATATCAGAAATGACATATTGACTTTTCTAAACATATGTTTTGCGTAGATATACACATACGAACGTCGTCTGATGTCATAGGGCTTCGCTGTGCCGACCAGCGTTTTCTGAGGGCGTGGCCTCACTAAAATTTTAAATACCGTTTTTAGGATTATTTTGCCACGAAATTGTTTAGGACAAACGACATTTCGATTAAAATAATCCATTCTTCCTTCTACACATATGTGGAAAAATCCTGCAATTTTCCCATTGAACGTTGCAAAAGTCATTATTTTAATAACTATTAAAAACTGATTAATTAATCAAACGATTACATTGCGTAGGTTTTAAAATATTTTATTTTTACTTGTTTTTTTCTACAAATTTGTCTTTTGTATATGATAATAACACAAATAATGTCCAGCGCATTTGTATAATATCCAGGCGTATATTTAGTGAATCTGCTACGTTTCACTTTGAGGCGGCTCTTGGCAATGTTGATTGGAGCAATCTTTATCTGACTGAGAATACCGATAAGGCCTTTCAATATTTTATAACTCAATTTAAACAAATTTCTGACGACTGTTTTCCTTTGAAGCAGTTTCGAATTAATAGTTTCAAAAAGGGTTGGGTGGATGACGAGGTAGTAAAATCTAGTAGAAACCTAAAAGACTTGTGTTTCCTAAAAGGCACATATTCATGTTTGTCTTCTTCATATAAATTTGCTAAGCAAAAGCATTTTTTGTTAATAAACAAAAAAAAAGAAAGAATATTTCCAAAAAAAGATTGTTGTGTCAGAAAATCCCAACAAAATTTTCTGGAATATTTTAGCTGAGTTAACTGGCCGACGTAAACTCTGTAATGATAATTTTACCATTCGACATAATAATGAAGAGATTAATGATCCCAATGTGGTTGCGTCACTGTTTAGGGAATATTTGAAAACTGCACCTCTGGAGGTGAGAGAGCTGATTCCAGTTACAAATTGGGTGGGCACAGACAAATGCATTAAATATAATTTGGATACTCTATTTTTGCTGCCATTTGTCCTTGACGAATTATATAATTTATTAACGCGCAGGTTAAAAAATAAAAGAGCTGCGGGCGAAGATGACATTCCTTTATTTACCATCAGAAACAGTTTAAAGTTGATATTAGAACCTGTAACATACATTGTTAACCTTTCGTTTTCTCAGGGTACCTTTCCTTCTGTACTTATAACTGCTAAAGTTATTCCAATTTTTAAGAAGAAAGATCCTAACCTTCTAAGTAATTATAGGCCTATCACTATTTCCAGTGGGTTTTCAAATATATATGAATATGCCTTTTTGGATAGATTGTTGAATTTTACCAGCAAGTGCAATATTCTGTTAGAAAATCAACATGGTTTTTGTTGTAATAAATCTACTTCTACAACCATCCACAGTTTTATCAGGGGAATGTCACGGGATTGGATAATGTCCTTCTTAAAGCAACACAAACAATATGTGAGAATAAATCATTTGAGCAGTGACAGTATTTGCACGTACAACTCGGATTTAGTTGATTTGGAAATGGGAGTGCCCCAGGGCTCTGTCTTGGGCCATGTCCTCTTTATTTTGTATATCAATGATATAACTGAATCGTTTAACGATACACATTTTACTCTCTATGCAGATGATACATCGCTTATAATATCTGATAAATCTTATAGTTCCCTAAAACACAATTGTAAACATACAATCTCAAATTTAATTAAATGGTTTCAAAATATGCCATTATACTTCACATAATTCGGCTAAAACACAAATACCGAGATTTCATACATCTCAAAGACGAATTGATAACCTAAGACTTTCTGTTGATGATAATGTGGAATTCCTAGTTCAGGATGTGGACCCCTGTACATTTTTGGGTTTGCATCTAGACTCGTGCTTGAATTGGAAATCTCACTGTGAATTTTTGTCATCTAAATTGGCTTCCATCTGTTATCTTTTTTCTAATTTAATAAGTGTACTTAGTGATGACCATTTGATTAAATTATACTATGCACAGATTGAAAGCAAATCGAGATATGGGATTGCCTTCTGGGGGGATTCTGCTCTATCCCGTGACATATTTGTTGCCCAGAAGCGATTATTGCGCTGCATTGCTAAAGTTCCCAGCACACATTTATGTGATGATATCTTCAAAAAAATATAAATTCTTACTTTATATAGTCTATTTGTTTCTGAGATATGTGTATTCGTTTTCAATAATGAACCTAAATTTGTTACTAATTTTAATATACATAAGTTAATTTGTCTTAAGGCCCCTAGCCGCATTGGGGCTAAATGTTCAATAATCTCCCCGAACATATTAAAACTATTCAGAGTAAGAAGAGCTTTAAATAATAATAATCTTAAACGTTTTCTTGTCGATAAGTGTCGGTGTAATACCGCTGATTTCTATAGCTAAATATTCCCATGATTTTGTTAGTGTACTTGCGTTTATTTACAATGGTATTTGTTGTTGCTTTATGTCTTTAGTTTTTAAATTATATTGTGACTCACTTGTAAACTTGTAGAAAGTGTTACCTTTGTGTATTTATGTCTTTGTTTTTTTTTATCTAAAAGTATATTGACTTTTCTTATACATCTTGTATGTCTTAAAAGAATAAAAGGTATTCAATTTTTTTTCTTTTGAATTCATTTATTGAGAGACTCATTGAGAGACACACAGATGAGAAAAGTTCTGACATTTTCCAAAAAAAGGAAGAGGAAGGTATCTTGTGTATGTCTGAAACACGATGGTCATTTTGGCAACACACACATTTATTAGTTTTGCTTTGGAAATATATTTAAATCAGTATATTCTTTATTTATACTAGTATATATTGTCTCATTCATACCAATCAAATTATTTGATTTGTTTAGTTCCAAGTAATGGCAGTTAAATTTCTTACACAGTATTATTAATTGTTATTATTGTTAACTACAGTTTCCATCTCATCTCCTGAACTAAGTCCAGACTGAAGCTGTCCAGCCCTTATCTCTCGCTCACCGTGTTCGGCTTGTCCAAACACCAGCCGTGATGAATGTCGCAGCGATTTCTAAAAGGGAGGCCCTAATTAAGTTGTTATCGAGGGAGTGTCAACGCCTCTGGGCGTCGAGTTTTTAGAAATGATACGCGTGGTAAACTGCTCCGACCCAATGTCAGTTTGTTTTCTCGGCAAACTAGAAAAATTACGAATTGTGTTGAGGATGTCTTTTAAGCGCCGACGTTTGTTTCTAACTCAATTCACAAGTTGTAGGTATATACATTCTAAGTGAGTCTATTTACATGAGAAGTCATTGGCAGATTACCTAAGAAAACAAAATGAAATGGATATGTAGATAATAAAAACTTATTACATTATAACATTAGGACATTATTCTTCATTATTCTTTGAGTTATTATAGACTAAAAATCCTTAATGACCTAAAGGGTTAGATCCTGCCACTGATTTCCGAGGTATATGGTGACGAAGTTTAAAAAGAAGACATGCAACTCAGGTGAATTAAATTTGACAGAAATAGCGACAAAATGAAAATTCAAAAAATTATTTCAAACAAACTATCTACACATTTTTTTAACCTAAAAGTTTCTGAGATATTTTCAATTTATGCAGCTATAAGACTTTATTGTAAATTCAAATAGCATTAAAAATAGTGATAATGATAACGAAAACAATAACGATAACGATAACATTAATAATAATAGCGTCTCCGCCGCCTGCCGTCGGGGACCTTAATGCATCTCCTGTCTGCCTGTCCGACGTATGCGGCACGACGTATATACGAAGGCACAACTCAGCCTTACCGGTATTGTACTATCATCTGCAACACTCGTATGAGATAGACCAGACGCCAATGCTGGCTTATGCTTTGGAGGATATAGAAACCGTTGTGGGAAATAAGAAGTGCCAAATTATTGGAACACCTGATGTAGTCCTCCTCGACTACCATCTTAAGACAATGTGTGTGATTGACTTCTCGGTTCCCGCGGAGAACAACATTGTCCTAAAAGAGAAAATCTTCAATGCAAAATTAAGTATTCTAGCAATCATTATCAGTTTCATCTTTTTTATTATAAACTTATCAATATTTTGATTTCGTTTCAATTTTCTAGTTTTTCTATATACAGGGTGATTCAGAACTTATCTAAAAGAATTTGGGTATAGATGCGTCATGAAAAATTGAATCAAAATCGTAAAACAATTTATTGTAATATCCTTATAGTTTCCGAGTAAAACATTATTGAAGTTGTAGTATTTTGAACCTTTAAATCGCTGGGCTACTGTGGTCTGTAGACAGACGATTCCGAATATTGAAATCCAATTACTTTTAGTAGCCACTAAAGTTTTTGGTGACGCCAGTCTTTACATTAGTTTTTCAAGTGTCAAAAATGGCTTACGCGTATAGTAGCAGCTCGGACTTGATGGATATCGCTTTAATTTATGACGATGAGAAAATGTTTGAGCAGAACGATTTCTCGGTAAACATGTGCCAAATGCAGCTACTTTTACCGCGGTGTGCAGCATTGTGGCGTATCATACACGAGGCTCAGTTATATCCGTACCACCGCACCGAAGTGGATACATAGTAATAATAATAATATCTAATAATAATAATCTTTATTATTCCAACAGGAAAACCCAGTTACAGGAATAAGTAAATTAAAAAAAGTTTAAAAAAAATATATTATTTATTGAAATACTAAATCTAATGATTATATAACTATGAACATTTAAGAACTCATCACAAGTGACGCACAAAACTACAGATTATATTCATACTATCACTTAATATGTCGCAACTATTTCCAATTTTATTAGATAGTCCACACATTAAAATAATTGGAGATTTTGTTAGGATATTTGTCCTGGGCGTATCACAATAAAACAATGCTTGCTGCCGGGAATTGCCCCGCGAAATTCGGAACTTTATTTTGGCCAACAAGATGGAGCAGTCAATTAGGTTATTTAAAAGATTATACAAAAAACGAATTAAAGATGTATTACAACGTACTTGTAGTGCTTCCATATTAAAGCGATTCAAGAGTTCAACATGGTTAATGCCTATAGGTGGATAGAAGCCATCTTGTCGATAGGCTACAAATTTTAAGAACCTTCGCTGAACTGATTCCAACCTTTGAGTGTGCACACCATAAATGGGATACCAGATTGTTGACCCGTATTCTATTTTCGATCTAACAAGGGAACAAAATAAGGTTTTAAAAGTGTGTTCGTCAGAAAAGTCTCTACAATTTCGATATATAAATCCATAAGTACGGAATGCACTAGACACAATATTATTGATATGTTCAACGAAAGTCAGTTTGTTGTCAAAAGTTATTCCTAAATCCTTAAAGCTTTCAACCTGATCAATAGTGTAATCATTAACGTAGTAATCATGAGCGATAAAATTCATTTTACGGGTGAAAGACATTGACATGCATTTGGAAATGTTAAGAGACAATTGATTTAAATCACACCATAATGATATATTGTTTCAGTTCATCTGAAGCCTTTCACAATCTAAAGGAAAATTTATCGATGAATAAAGTTTAAAATCATCTGCAAATTGCAATTTTTCACATGATACCACGTCTGACAGATCGTTGATAAAAAGTAGAAACAAAAGTGGCCCCAAATTCGAGCCTTGAGGGACACCCGAAGTGGGAGAAAATGGACGAGAAGTAAAATTTTGATATCTAACCATGAAGCGTCTATCTTCCAAATATGATTTTAAGAGCGATACCGAAAAAATGAATCCGAAAAACTGAAAAAACGCAGTTTAGCTAATAAAATATTATGATTCATTTGGTCGAATGCTTTTTAAAAATCTGTAAATATGACGTCAACCTGTTCTCCAGCGTCTAAGGTATCTGATACATATTGGCAAAAAATAGAAAAGTTTGTTATTGTAGATCTCCTTGCATACTATTGATGATTTACGGAAACATATCATAGTTGCTGCTAATAACTTACGAGTTCAAAACGGACAAGAAGCAGAAGCATATGTGTTAGTTTATAAAAACTGGGTAAGACGGGCGCAAATATTCAGCCTTATTCTGTAACTTCAGTCGAAATATGTGCGTCGAATCGAAATCTTTTCAAATCGAAATTTCCAATGTCGATCTGGTTATTTTTTGGTATTCAGTAACTCATATCGACATCGTGGTACATCGAAATCAGGCTACTCGATTTGATGCGCTTAAAACAAACTGGCAACATGTCGTGTTAAGCGAATATCGACTTTAATACCCAACTGACGTTTCTTATCTTAACAAACCAAAACAACTTAACCTAACTTTCTGAAACATCTGGCGTGTAATCTGTGATATAAAACAATAAAACTAGAGAGAGAATTTCGTAAATTCCTATCATAAATTTTGGAATTCCCAAATTGTGACCGATAGTATTGTAGTGAGGGTTTTGGCAGGTAATTGGATCATGCAAAAATGACTCTAGCTCATCGATAAGATCGAGATAGCTAGTACTTTTGGTAGCCTGTAAAGTCCTTTAAAAATATTATCAGGTATTTGAAAAGGGTTACTCGCATCCCGTAGAACACGTCGCTGATAATGAACAAAATAAGCAAGTCAGAAATATCCAATTTTCCAATATAAAAGACACATTTACCTTTGCAGTTCTTCTTCTATTGCGACTCCGAGAAAGACACCCGCTTGTATTATTTGTAGATTCATGCTAATTGAAATTGTTGAAAAATAACACACAGAAAATAAAGAATTAATCTATGTTTAAGAGGTTACAGCACAGAAAACTTATGGTTATGTCTTTACAGTCTTTACCGCCTTTACATTTTAAGCCCTCCTCTTTACTTCTACACGCATGCGTCAACTACGAATTTCGATATCGAGGTCCAACTCGATAGCTCTTACGCAGTCGAAATCAAATGAATATATTTCGACTACAACATTTCGAATTCAAATGTCGCACTACCTTACAGAATACCAAATCCGGGGATTTCGACTCGAGTCATAGATTTCGATACGTTTTGATACGTTTCAACTCGATGTGCGCTTACAGAATAGGGTTGATTGTTGTAACATCAGGTTTGTAAAACTATTTTATTAATTGAAATCTCAAATTAAGTATATTAATAATTAGTAACAATAGCGGTAAAAGTAAAATTGGCGTTATAAAATGTTATTTATTTCTTTAATGAGAATTTCTTTCCTTCTTTTGTCCGGTCGCAGATTGCCATCTTATCAGGTTTTACAGTGGATCAGTTTCTAATGCCGTGCAGAAGTACCGTTTTTGATTTGTTTTAATTGTATTTCTAATAGTCTCCTGTACACTCAAAATTTTTTTAGAGAACTTCTGAATCACCCTGTATAAACATTTTCTTTTTTAAATTGATGTTAAATAAATTAATTTAAAAATTATTATTTAAATAAAATTGAAAGAACCAGTTTTCAAACTAAAATTACTCGGCGAAAGTAGGTACAAAATAAATATTACAATGTTTTATGTTAAAATTTATATCATATTACTATAGTAGATAGGATTATTGATATATATAAATGAAAATAGTTGTTTCTCTGCCTACAAATTCCGGCGCCTGGTTAGGGATCCACTACCCCATTGATGGTCTTCTTGTCACTCTTGATTTGTGCGCGTCGGATAGCGTTTGAAAAACCGCCTTAGCCGTGTGAAATATTAATGCGCTTCTCAAATTCCTTGCCTCGATGGAGAGAAGCGATATGGGTGATATTTCTGTAGCTATGTTTCTTACCAATCTGTCCTGGGGAAGAACTACCTTTTGACCTTCTGCGACCGCCGACGTCCCGCTAGGCCAGTTGCTGGTTCGCTGTGGAATTCTGGGCCTGCAATAAATATTTTTTAGAGAAATTTTGTGAAACAAGATGTTTTGTGTTACAACTTCATGAGGTTGCTACGCTAAGGAATAGTTCATAGACAAGATTGAATTCAATAATTATTAATTATTGCTGATTGGAATCTTGTCTATGAAATTGTTCAGTAAATAAAGTACAAAATGTACAAAAGCTAATAATAATAAATATGTAAATATTTCTTGAACCATATATTTTATTTCGAGAGGTTTTGGATTTTATTGGGAACAAGATTCGTTTCTTTTATACTACAAAAATTAAAATCTTCGATTACTAATAATAACATTACGTTTCGTTCGTGATCAGGAACTTCTCAAACTTTTTATTCAAACAAAAATCACAACATATTCATAACCTGCAAGAGAACGATTGTATTAATTTAATCTATTTGATATCAATATTAATTAATTAGATGGCAGAGAGGTTTTGGATTTTATTGGGAACAAGATTTGTTTTTTTTTATACCACAAAAATTAAAATCTTCGATTACTAAGAATAACGTTACGTTTCGTTCCTGATCAGGAACTTCTCAAACTTTCTATTCAAACAAAAATCACAACATCTTCATAACCTGCAAGAGAACAACTGTATTAATTTAATATATTTGATATCAATATCAATTAATTAGATGGCACACAACATGATTTTTTTTATAATTTAATACTTTATAAGAAAAAATTGATCTGGAATGTTTAAGAATAAGAATTTTAAACACGTAAAAAAATGAAGTAAAAAATCAATATACGTACCAAAATCCAACTAAACAGCACAGAAATCGTACATGACAAGAAAATTACTTTCCTACTTAAAACTGCAATAAATATTAATCAAAATGGTTGCGTTTATGTTTAATTTCTTTCTTTTCTTCATTATTGGAGCTTTTGCAATAAGAAGTAATAAGAATATTACTAGCAGGGAAACTTTTCTTTTAGGAACGCTTGTCTTGTGAACACAGCGACGAAATGGAATTTTATAAAAATATTTTACGTTTGACCATCGAATATAAAAAAACTACTAGAAAAAAGAGACTAGTGCCATCTATGAGAATAAAAATAAACCGTTGAAAAATATATTAGTTGACACCTGTAACATGAAACAATGCTGAAAAAATCAAATAATAAATTAAAGTATAATTGACTTAAATTTTTTATGTTTTATCATTAACGCAATTTTAATTTTTTTTTAATGTGAATCATTCCCTGAAAAGTTTCTCTGATAGTAATATTCTTGTTAAAAAACCTCCAGCAATGAAGAAAAGAAAAAAGATTTAATTTAAGGAAAGTAATGTTTTTGTCATGTACAATGGTCGTCAGCTTAAAGTCACCAGTTCCATGGTCCATTCTTTTCTAGTGCCATTTATTATACACGGTGCTAGAAAGGGACAAAACATAGAAGTGGTGACTTTAAGCTGACGACCATTGTACGATTTCTGCGCTGTTTAGTTGGGTTTTGGTACGTATACTGATTTTTTACTTAATTGTTTTACGTGTTTAAAATTCTCATTCTTAAACATTCCAGACCAATTTTTTCTTGTAAAGTATTAAATTATAAAATAAAATGTTCATGTTGTGTGTCATCTAATTAATTAATATTGATGTTAAATAGATTAAGTTAATATAGTTGTTCTCTTGCAGGTTATGAATATGTTGTAATTTTTGCTTGAATAAAAAGTTTGATAAAGTTCCTGATCAGGAACGAAACGTAACGTTATTCTCAGTAATCGAATATTTTAATTTTTTTGGTATAAAAGAAACGAACCTTGTTCCCAATAAAATCCAAAACCTCTCAAAATAATAAATATATTACTACTATATGCTATATGTCCGCAAAGTATTAGGCATTATTATGCCTAATAAAATATATATATATATATATATATATATATAAAAAGTGAAGATGTTCTTTGTGTCATTTTAAACTTCATGTTATTTAATTAATAAATACCCCTTGTTTTCCAGAACATTGGTAAATCACTTGTTGTATATCTTATATCATGTCTATTAGCATCCTTTGTTTCTCTTAAGCAAAAGTAATGAGAAGACATGAATTTTCCGAATCTGTATCACTACGAATAGGATATTTGCTAGAAAGGTAAAGGTAATTAAGCTTACTAGTAATTAGGCCATATTTGGCCCTTTTTACCTATTAACTTATACTACCCTCCACCCTTACAATCACAAACATCAATGGGTAGGACAGAAAAATTCCTGCCCCGTGTTGGATTCGAACCAACTTCCGGCCGCTCGTGCTTGCCCTGGCAGCGACTACTCGTCACCGCCTTGACCGCTCGGCTACCGTCAGTCCCTATATTTGCTAGAAAATCAATTTGCAAGACAGAGTAAATATCATAACTTCAAAAAATCATGGACAGAAATTTTAAATTATTTATTAGCTGTTAACTTCTAGCTCCTTATTCACCTGATGCTGGTGCTGATGCTGATGCCGATGCTGATGCTGATGCTGATGCTGATACCCATGGTAAAAATAGTACATAATTATACACATACCTATATATTTAAGTATTTACTTAGTACTTGTTAAAGGAATTTTAATTATAATTATAAACTAGAGAGGGAGGCCCTATAAATAGACTTAATATAATAATATATGCTTCAATATTGAATACATATATTCAATAAATTACATTAATCATAACCAGTTATTATCTCTAAAAGTACGACGTACTTGAATGTGGAACATATAACCAGTCATATAAATGTGGTCAATAACTAATATTACAAACAACAGTTACATATCTAAGCCAAAATACATATAAAAACTATATTTTGATCCTGCATTATTAATTATTATTAAGAATACATAGTTTTATTTATTAACACAGTTTAACTTTTTTATATAAAGAAATAAAGATGTTGTATTTTTAACGTCTGCTGGAAGAACATCATATAATTTTAAGCAAATATTTTTAAAGTTTCTTGTACCTGCTTTCTTATTAATCCTTTGTTTTAATGTTGTTATGTTTTTTGCTCGCGTATTGTATATACCCGTTAAATTCAATAAAATCTTTATTTTTATATAATTTTTATATACATAGATAAATAAGTACTTTCTCACAAAAAAATTGTCTTATATCCATGTTTCCTGTTTCTTTATACAGATTCTCTGTTGGGTAAGTAAAATCTTTATTATATATTATTTTAATAAACCATTTTTGAATTGTGTTTAATTTATGTAGGAAATTATTATTTACTCCACCCCAACCAATTATACCGTATGTTACTTGGGACTGCACTAGGGAGTAGTACAAAATATTAAGTTCTTTTATATTCAATAATGTAATAATGGCTTAAGGTATTTAAAAATAGGAATTAATGTTGAGTTTTTTTCACAATGCTGTTTATTATTTGTAGATTTTTCCATCTCAAATGTTTATTCATTACTATTCCTAGATATTTAACAGAATCAGGTTCCTCAATCAACATAGAAATGTCCTCTTCTAAGTCTATTGAGATCTTTAGTGGCCCAACGTCAGGTAAATAGTGCCGATAAGAACTGAATGGTAGATACTTCGTTTTGTTCTTGTTTATAGTTAAAATATTATAATCAAACTATTGTGTAATTAATTTGAAATCACGTTCAATTTTATTTTTAAATTGTTTCCTGTATCTCCTTTATAAAATAAATGATCATCTGCAAATGCAAGTATCTGACCATCAGAAGGTAAATTAAATAAGTCATTTACATATATATTAAATAAAATGGGACCAAGTACTGTACCCTGAGGAACACCATAGTCTACATTTTTTAAATCACTCATAGCTTCACGAATTTTGACGGATTATTTACGATTAGTTAAGTAGCTTTCTATCAGGTTAAACGCAGTGCTTCTAGTTTCAATATTTCTTAGCTTATTAAGTAGTAGTGTATGACTAACCGAATCGAAAGCTCTTTCTAAGTCAATTAATATGCATAAAGTTTGGCTGACATTTATCTATTGATTGATATAAGCTGTCTACCAAATTTGCAATCTCATTTTCTGTTGAAACATTATTTCTAAATCCAAATTTTTTAGATAAAATGTTACATTGTTCAAGAAAACCATCTTTTTTGATTATTTTTTCAAAGATCTTCGCAATATTTGAAATTAGAGATATGGGTCTATAATTTATTACATCACACTTTTTACCACAGTGGAGTAACTATTCCTATTTTAAAGGCATTTGGACATTGCCCTTCATTTATTATAGCATTAATTAAATGAGCTAACGGTACTGAAATCACATCTTTAATATTTTTAAGCAACTCCGATGTAATTGCATCGATTCCTGGAGCCTTACCAGATTTTAGTGAATTAATAAATTCTTTTATTTCAGTTAGGTCAGTTGGAGTAAAAAAATTGAATTGGGATTACTGTAAATTTTCTTATTTGGACTCGTTGTTCTTTTTATTTTAGCTGCAAGTTTTCTCCCGAGATTGGCATAATGAGTGACAAATGCATTTGCAACTTGAGTACTATCCGATATTATACCATTAGTCGCAGCAAGTTGCGGATTAAATAGGAAAAGTTCCGTACAAGATGGATCGGAATGCGGTTTTCTGCATTTGCTTCTAAAATTATTAATCCAAAATTCACCTAGGTGGGAATATGCCGAAATTCGTAGTTGCATCGCTGCAGCCAAAAATGCATTCGAAAAATGCATTTTTGAGACGCCCTTTGGACGACTTAATAAATTTGTAAAGAGTCGGAATTGGCCCAGAATGGGTGCCCTGGGGTTTTGAGGTCGCTGATCACGATTATGATGTCCAAATCGCCACCCTGACCACCTGGGGCTCAGAAACGCCGACAAAAGTCATCTCCGTGGAACTTTCACAAAATTCATCCCGGGAAGGAAAAACACTTGGTGCCCGGGGGTTTTTTGGGTCGCTGAATTCAAATATGGCATCGGCGAACACCCCCCAGACACCTGGTGCGTCCCAACCGGGACATGAACGTCATCTCCGTGGAACTCTCACAGAATTCATGCGGGAAAGCAAAAACACTTGGTGCCCGGGGGGTTTTTTGGGTCGCTGAATTCAAATATGGCTTCGGCGAACACCCCACACACCTGGTGCCCAACAACCTGGACGTGAACGTCATCTCCGTGGAACTCCCGCACAATTCATGCGGGAAAGGAAAAACACTTGGTGCCCGGGGGTTTTTTGGGTCGCTGAATTCAAATATGGCATCGGCGAACACCCCCAGACACCTGGTGCGCCCCAACCTGGACATGAAGATCGTCTCCGAGGCTTTCCAGACACACTCGAAAAGATGAACCGGAAATCGTTAAGGTGGGTTTTTCGGTCGCCAAAGCAGAATTTGACGTCGAACAGGATCCCCGAGCACCTGGTGCACCGCAACCTAGACCTGAAAGTCGTCTCCAGGCTTTCCAGACACACTCGAAAAGACGAACGAGAAATTGTTAAGGGGTTTTCGGTCACCAAAGCAGAATTTGACGTCGAAAAGGATTAAAGTTCAATTATGTATCCTGGAAAGAAATAGAGTGAATAGAAAGTCGATTTTTATGTAATTGAGTTTCAGAAACTCTTTATTGGTCTCAAATCAAATACAATTCAACCGTAACTTGACCTAACCTACTTCATTCATAATTTCAACTCGTTACTAAATATCGGATTCTCCATCAAGTGACAAATCGTTAGCCTGTTCATTTTCTTTGTCATCTTTCTTATCTAAAGTCTCTTCCTCTGCCGCAATAATGTCTTCAACTGAATATCGATCGGTATTGCTGCAAGTAGCGCCTTCACAAATTTTACATGCAACATTGCAAGGGAGGCCGTGCTTCCGACAAGTACAGTTCATCAGATTACAATTTCCTGCACATCCACAGAATATTAGTTCCATAATGTTCTTGGGTTCAAGAATGACTGCACGGAGACCAGGTGACCATGGATGCAACAGAATGGGGGTGGAAAAAGGAAGGCGACACACTGATCCCTGTCAGAATGATAGAAAAACCTGCGCCCAAGAACATTATGGAACTAATATTCTGTGGATGTGCAGGAAATTGTAATCTGATGAACTGTACTTGTAGGAAGCACGGCCTCCCTTGCAATGTTGCATGTAAAATTTGTGAAGGCGCTACTTGCAGCAATACCGATCGATATTCAGTTGAAGACATTATTGCGGCAGAGGAAGAGACTTTAGATAAGAAAGATGACAAAGAAAATGAACAGGCTAACGATTTGTCACTTGATGGAGAATCCGATATTTAGTAACGAGTTGAAATTATGAATGAAGTAGGTTAGGTCAAGTTACGGTTGAATTGTATTTGATTTGAGACCAATAAAGAGTTTCTGAAACTCAATTACATAAAAATCGACTTTCTATTCACTCTATTTCTTTCCAGGATACATAATTGAACTTTAATCCTTTTCGACGTCAAATTCTGCTTTGGTGACCGAAAAAACCCCCCTTAACAATTTCTCGTTCGTCTTTTTCGAGTGTGTCTGGAAAGCCTGGAGACGACTTTCAGGTCTAGGTTGCGGTGCACCAGGTGCTCGGGGGATCCTGTTCGACGTCAAATTCTGCTTTGGCGACCGAAAAAACCCACCTTAACGATTTCCGGTTCATCTTTTTCGAGTGTCTGGAAAGCCTCGGAGACGATTTTCATGTCCAGGTTGGGGCGCACCAGGTGTCTGGGGTGTTCGCCGATGCCATATTTGAATTCAGCGACCCAAAAACCCCGGGCACCAAGTGTTTTTCCTTTCGCGCATGAATTGTGCGGAGTTCCACGGAGATGACGTTCACCAGATTGTGGCGCACCAGGTGTCTGGGGTGTTCGCCGAAGCCATATTTGAATTCAGCGACCCAAAACCCCGGGCACCAAGTGTTTTGCTTTCCCGCATGAATTCTGTGAGAGTTCCACGGAGATGACGTTCATGTCCCGGTTGGGACGCACCAGGTGTCTGGGGTGTTCGCCGATGCCATATTTGAATTCAGCGACCCAAAACCCCGGGCACCAAGTGTTTTTCCTTCCGGGTATGAATTTTGTGAGAGTTCCACGGAGATGACTTTCGTCGGCGTTTCTGAGCCCTAGGTCGTCAGGGTGGCGATTTGGACATCATAATCGTGATCAGCGACCTCAAAAACCCCAGGGCACCCATTCTGGGCCATTTCCGACTCTTTTTTACAAATTTATTAAGTCGTCCAAAGGGCGTCTCAAAAAATGCATTTTCGAATGCATTTTTGGCTGCAGCGATGCAACTACGAATTTCGGCATATTCCCACCTAGGTGAATTTTGGATTAATAATTTTTAGAAGCAAATGCAGAAAACCGCATTCCGATCCATCTTGTACGGAACTTTTCCTATTTAGACCCGTTTTCACGTATCTTGCTGCGACTACATTTTCATTTCCAATTTTCGTAATGATTTCCTTTTCCTTATTTACATTATAAATATTTTTTATTGGTGACCAGTTTTTTTATGTATTATTAGTATTTATAAGCTTTCTATAGTAGTTATTTTTTGTATTTTTTAATTTATTTCTATAAGTTTTATATTTTATTTCTAAATTTTTGTCTCCTGGGTTTAATTTGTTAATTTTATAAAGATTATTTTTGTTGTTAACTGACTAATAAAGCTTCAGTAATGCATGAACTTTTTTTGTCTTTGTATTTTTTTAATTTAGCACTTTTATCGATATTAGATTTTATTTTAGAGATAAATATTTCAGTTGCAACATTTATGTCAACAGTTTCGTAAAACTCATTCCAGCTCTCATTTTTCAAGTAATTTTTAAGTTTCTCATAGTCAGTATCTAGTCAGTATATTTAGTATAAAAAGGTGTTTTATACTTTTTTAAATCGTGAAATCAGTATATGGAAATATTATCAGTTTGTAAGAGTTGCCAGATTGCCATTTGCCATTTTTCAAGTAATTTTTAAGTTTCTCATAGTCAGTATCTAGTCAGTATATTTAGTATAAAAAGGTGTTTTATACTTTTTTAAATCGTGAAATCAGTATATGGGAATATTATCAGTTTGTAAGAGTTGCCAGATTGCACTTGCACTACTTGTTCACAAAAATAAATCACTAGCAATAGTTTATGATTATTTTAACGTTATTTGAAGAACCGAAATACACAAGTGCTAGATGACAATGAACTGTTAGAATGATGACTAATGATGATGATAAAGGTAGAGGTAGACATACAGTGGTATTCATAGTCCGTCTCTGGCCGCCGGAGAGCGGTCTCCGTCCCGAAATTTTGCGAATTTCATTTCACGGTCATGCGCTGGTTGAATGACGCATGCGTGGGACAATGTTAGGGAAGCGGACTCGAATGCAAACTCCCGACAGCAAGCGATTTGCAGAAGCAGCCGTATTACATTTCAGAAACGACCTCTCCCCAAATGACAGATGCGCAGTTCAACTATTTCATGCAATTTGTAGCGCGGCGACTGGATCACGTCAAAAGAGGATAAGATAATGGAAATATATTAATATCGTACAATTAAAATGCAGAAGTACGGAAGGGTAATGGGGCTACAATGAAAAATAAAATGATTATAATCTCTACCTGCTGACTGGAAAATTTTACTTGTGTAACTAAAAATTTTTACATATTAAGTAAAAACATCAAGAAATGATTGCCAATTATATTTCTGAAAAACAAAACATTTTCACTGGATCTGATAAAATTTCCCTTAATTTAATTTCAACCGTTTTTGAGATTATAGAATACTTATTTACCATATCTTAAATGCTGCCGAATTATAGAGTGGTGAAAATTTAATGTTGAGTTAATTTCAAATCAATAAATATGTTTATTTGGAAAACCCTTTCGTATATTCTGATAAAAAATATATTCTTTATAAACTGTACCGACATCTTCCTTTTGTTTATTATTAATAGTTTTTTATAACAAATATGTGATCCATTTTTTTCTGAAACTTGAAATTAAACTAACAGCAGCATTGGATAATAACAAAGAAGTAAGTTATTATAAATTACTTGTTTTCCTTGAAATCCTACTTACATTTCATAGCCGGCTTTACAAGAAATTGAAAGATTATAGTTACTGTAACAAAAACTATTAATAAAAAAACTAAAATAGTAATGTAATAGACACAGAAAGAAAATCGTTTCAGAATACAGAAAAACATACAAGAGTGTTTCATTTTAAAAAAGTAAACATTTGTGATTTGAAGTTAACCCAACTTGACATTTCTTTTTCACCACTCTGTACAAAACTGCAACGTTTAGGCTGTAGCTAGTAAAGTTAGAACTTGTACTATTTAACGTACAAATAAATATCTGATTTATCCCTCTTTTCCCAAAAACATTTTTAAGTTGAATGAATTTGATTATTTTTTTTTAAGATTTTAATCTAATACATATCTCAAATACCGTTAAAACTAGATTTACGGAAGGATTATGAGTGAGAAAATTTTTCGTTTTTTTTCAGAAATATCATTGTAATAATTTGTTATTTCTACTTTAAGTAGAAATTTCTAGTTAATAAATAGATTATAGTTTTTTTTTAATTTTTCATCTAACGGCACTACCCTTCTGTAATGAAAATATGCTTATCTTCGACAATTGAATATATATTTTTTTAAATTTGGATTAACATTTTTCCGTGCAAGCACCGGAGCAATTTTCGCTGGGCGAAGGGTTTGCATGTTGCACAATCGCAATCCGCAACAATCTTTCGCCGAATAGTTTTTTGTTTCGGCCGGCGATGATGTTTCAGCTGTGATTTCAGAATTCAGAATCGAGCGCTGCGGAGTTATTTGGGGCGGGGGAAAAGTGGAATGGGGCAAACACAAGAATTATTCGAAACTTCAAAAGGACACATCAGAGCATTTATAACAATTTTGTAAAATTTATTAAAGTGATGAATTAATTTTCCGTTAATAATTAATCACATTAAATTTATAATTAACGGTTAATATTAATAAGATATTTAAATAAATAATCATTAATATTTATTTACCAGATTTGGTAACAATAATCGTGCTGAATCCAGTGCGGCAGTGCCGTAGTTAACTTGAAAACAAAATCACTAAATAGTTTTTGTAAAATTTGACAGTGAAAAAAATTCGAAGTAGGCCTTGAAAATAGAAAACAAATTTTAATATAAAATGTTTACTGATATCATTTTTACACACCTGTTTCCATTTGAAATGGGTCACAATGTACAGAATGTTGAAATGAATTGCATCGGATATTATTTTTTTTCTCGGAAAGTTGAGGAATAAAGTGTTGAAATTAAGTATATTTGAATTCAGCAAGTTAAGCTCTACAAGAATCCGATGAAAAAATATAGGGGTTCTATTTAAAAAAATATCCGATGACGTCATCACGCGAAAACAAATGAACATCGGAAATGCGTTGGTATAGAAAAAAAGAGTCTTTTTAAAAAGCTAAATCGACGGGTTCGAGGAAATTTCATGAAACTTCGTTGTTTTAGAAATAATGAATTTATTCCATACTTTTCTTCCACACTGTATATTATACATTGTTTATATTTTTGTGTGATCACTAAGTAGGTAATTATATAAATTTATAACAATTTATTGACTACAGGAAAATGCAAGAAAAGGAAATAAAAAAATCAATCAAAAATTAAAATCAAATTTATCATTAATAATTGGTAATATTAATTTCTGCATTTAATTGAAAGATTTGTATTCAGTCCACGAGCAGCGACGGAGTAGGTACTGCCCTACTAAGTGTGCGAGTGAACAGTAAAAGTGCAAATCAGTGTGCGCACAGTGAAGTGGAGGCCCCACAAAAATACTGTCTTTATAAGACAAAATATTCTAGTCTTTTTTAAGGCTAAATATTAAAAGAATTCGTTTGCAGTCTTTATTAAGACTATTTTAATAGATATTCAAGGTGTCTAATCGTCTGAAATTTCCCTGCCTAGGCAGAGAGAGGGCAGACATTTCTGTTACAGGCGAGAGTACTGCGAGTGTCGAGGAGGACGACGCCGAGATGAGGTCGAGATCGACAACCCCCAGTGAGGAGAGCTCCTGCGCCAGTAGGAGCCCCAGTAGAAGTCCTAGCCCCCAACAACAAAGGCAGCAGGGCGACATAGCCAGGCTCAGAGCGGAAAATGCGCAGCTCAGGCAGCACATCGCCGAGCTGACGGAGCGCCTCCGCGAGCAAGAGGAGGCAGCCAGGGCGCGAGAGGTAGCTGCAGAGGCCAGGCACAGAATTCTGGAGGAGCTGATAAGGAGCTTGTCAGCCAGCTCTAAAACCGCCACCAGCCAGGCGAACCCCCCCGAGGCGATGGAAGAATCGCCTGTGCCAGCCCCAGCAGCAGACGCATCCACCCCCACCGCACCTGCCGCCGCCGCAAGCAGCGGAAAAGGTAAGGGCGGAAAGAGGAAGAAAATAACTTCTTCCTCTGTTTCAGGGGACGCCGGTTCTTCCGATGAGGAGCCCAAGGTGCTGAAGAAGGCAGCACCATCCCCTGCGCCCTCGACGAGCGCCGCCGCCGCCGCCACTGCCACCCCCGCCGAGGCCGAAGCTGAAAAGCTTCCTAAAATCCCGCTAGTTATCCTCAGGAAGGGCGAACGGTGGACCGCCATGTCACTTCTTCTGAGGGAGGAAAAGATCAACTTCGCCAAGGCGAAGATGGTCAGAGAAGGAGTGGCCATCTCCCCTGCCACCGCGGGAGACCACAGGCGGCTCACCAGACTGCTGGCTGCCAAAGGTGAGGAGTACCATACGTACTCTCCAAGAGGACAGGCTACTGCGAGTAGTCATCCGTGGCATTCCTTGCGGCACCCCGCTGGAGGAAGTCATCGAGGAACTCCGAGGCAAGGGCTTCGCCCCGTCAACGCTGCCAGGATGACGAAGCAACGAACGAGGCAGCAGATGCCACTAATCCTGGTGCAGGTGCCCCAGGACCAGGAAAGCATCTTGCAAGTAACGAGGTGCTGCTCGCTGGTCGTGCGAGTGGAACCCCAGAGGGCGGCAGCGGTGGCGTCCCAATGCCACCGATGCCAAAAGTTTGGCCACGGCCAGAGCCGCTGCACCGCTCAAATGAAGTGCGTGAAGTGCGGCGAAGGCCACCACTCCGCCGACTGCAAAAAGCCGCGAGAAGTACCTGCCAAGTGCGCAAACTGTGGAGGTCCTCACCCGGCCAGTTATAGGGGCTGCCCCCAAGCTCCTAAAAAGACCACCGGGAAGAAGGCAACGGCGGAGCGGCTGCCAGCAGCTGAAAAAGAATCAGCTAAGTGTCCGCAGCCCCCTAAGACGACGACGGGGAAGAGTTTCGCTGACGCCGCGAGGCAGAAGCAGACTCCAACCGCGACGCCCAGGGGGGCCGCAAAACCCCAACAGACTCCACAGGCGTGGAGTACGCCCTCCGACTTCGTCAGCGCGCTGGCGAGAATGGAGGAGATGTACTCCGCCATGCGCGCCTTCTTTACTAAAATGCCATCTCTGTTACAGGAGTAATGGCAGTTCCTCCTAGTGTGCAGTCCTTGAGAGTCGCCTCCTGGAACGTCGACGGGTTCCAGCGAAGGAAGAACGTCCTGCGTGAGCTCTTGCCGCGTCTAGACGTAGACGTGGCTGCCATCCAAGAGACCAGGCTGAAGGACGCACAGGCCGCCAGGATGCTCGGATATGTGATATATCGGAGGGACCGGCCGGCCAGACAAGGAGGCGGAGTCGCCCTGCTTGTCAAGAGAGGTATAGAACACCATATGTTGCAGGTCCCACAGCTGGAGAACATGGAAGCCGTGGCAGTCTCCGTGAGCACCCGCCATGGAGATATCGCCGTGGTATCCTGTTACCAGCCAGCATCTCTCCCGCTCTTGGACCACGACCTGGAGGCGGCCATGGGGGCATGGCCGCATACGGTTGCCATCGACTTTAACGCGAAATCGCTAGAGTGGAATAGCACGACCACCACAACACGTGGCAGGGTGCTTCTGCAGTTCCTGCAGAACCACGACGACGTGCTCGCGTACGGACCCGATGAGCCAACCTTCCAGAGAGGCGAAGCTAGGCCGGACGTGTTGGATATCGCTTTGCTCAAGGCAATACCGATGGAAGCCGAACTGACGACGCACCACGAGGGTTCCACGAACCACTCGCCCATCCTGCTCGAACTAGGGCAGGAGCGTCGCGACGAGGCAACCTTCCTCAGGAGGCAGACCGACTGGGAGCGGTTTCGCGCAGAAATGCAGCGAATCTGTCAACCGAGTCCTGTCATCCAAGACGAAACGGACCTCGAGGCAGCAGTCGTGAGCCTTGAGACGGATATCCACACCGCCCTGGAAAGCAGCACCACAGAGAGGACGGAAAGGAGACGCGCGGACTATGCAGGTGAGTTACCTTACGATTTGCAGGTGCAGATCAGGGAGAGACGCGCGGCCAAGCGACGAGCGATGAGAACAGGACATCCACGAGACAGGCAAGTCGCAAACCAGCTCAACAGGAGAGTCAAAGCCGCCATGGACGAACTCTACCAGGAGCGATGGCATATACACCTGGAATCACTGGATCCTGGAGAAGTAGGTCTGTGAAAGACGCAGAAGGCGCTGAGGGCTCCCCGCCGTCAGATACCTCCGATTCACGGCGAGAACGGGATCGTCTACACGAAGCAGGACAAGGCAGAAGCTTTCGCAGACAGCCTTGAACTGCAGTGTAGAGAAAACCTCGACGACGAGGACGAGGACCACACCGACGAGGTGGAGCGCCGTGTGCGGCGTCTAAGACGCCTACCAGATGCGGAACCCATAAGGCCTGCTACCGGAGGAAGTGAAGGATATCCTGCGTCACCTGAACCCCCGCAAGGCACCAGGATACGACGGAATCGGGAACAGGATCCTCAGAAAGCTCCCCCACCGGGGAGTGATGGCGCTGCTGAACATCTGCAACGCCATCCTGAGACTACGCAGGTTCCCCAAGAGATGGAAAAAGGCCGACGTGATTCTCATTCCCAAACCAGGTAAGAACCTAACGTTCCCCTCCAGTTACAGGCCCATCAGTCTCCTGCCCATGATGAGCAAAGTAGCCGAGAGGGTAATCCTGGCCAGACTGCACGAGACCACGGATGAACTGCAAATCCTCCCGGACGAGCAGTTCGCGTACCGCCGTGGCCACTCGACAGAGCAGCAGATTCTCAGGTTAGTGGAACTTGTATCCGCAGGTTTCAACGCCAGAGAGTCTACTGGAGCGGTCTTCTTGGACGTCGCCAAGGCCTTCGACAGGGTCTGGCACGATGGGCTTATCGCTAAGATGCTCGACTTTGGCTACCCTGTAGGCCTAGTCAAGCTGGTGGCGTCCTTCCTAAGAGGCAGAGAGCTGCGTGCGAAGGTGGATGGGGCCTTGTCCACCTATAGACCCATGGAAGCCGGAGTCCCCCAAGGCGCCGTGCTGTCTCCGCACCTTTTCAACATCTTCACAGCGGACCTACCCAGGACAGAGGACACTTCTGTGTGCCTCTACGCCGATGACACCGCCATACTAGCCCGTTCCCTAAACCCAGATATGGCGACGAGGCGACTCCAGAGAGCGCTAGGCAGACTAGAGAACTGGTGTAACCGCTGGAAGGTAGCGATCAACGCGGAGAAGATCAAAGGTATGATGTTCTCTCGTAGGTACAGAGCGCAGCCGCGAGGCCGCGTGACGTTCAACGACGAGGACATCCAGTGGACCGACGAAGCCAGATATCTAGGGGTGACCCTAGATAGAAAGCTGACCTGGAAGCCACACGTCACCGAAGTGGTTCGCAAGGGCAGATTTGTGAGGGCGAAACTCTACCCGTTACTCCGTAGGGATAGCCGACTGAGCCTTGGAAACAAGGTAAGGTTAATCAAGTCTGTTTTGCAGCCACAGTTGACGTATGCCGGAGCAGCATGGGGATACGCAGCGAAGACGCACCTGACAAAGGTGCAGGCCGTCGAGAATATCGCCCTGCGTTGCGCGACCGGAGCCCCCTGGTTCATCCGCAACAGCGATATTCGCCGGGATCTGGGATTCACGCCAGCCCTGGAAGCGATGAAAGCGCGAGCGGAGGCCGCCTTCGCTCGCGCCGAAGTCCACAGCAATCAGCTGATCCAGGCCTCAGTGGACTACTGACCCGATGCGGCCGCCAGGTACAGGTGGCCAAGGTTTCAACTCCTGGACGCGGGGTAAGTTGAGACTTCTTCTGTTTCAGGACCGCCAGGATCAAGAATAGGACTAAGAAGACACGCGATCCCACACCCTACCCCGGAGCCTGCATGCAGGCTCCGTTACCTAATCCTTTCCGCGACGCTGGACGACAGGGCCAACGGCTCTTTGTCCTAGCGTCTCCCTAGAGCCACAGTGCTAATCCTGACTTAACCCAAACCCCTACCTGGTCGGAGGCATCCGCGCCGCGACCAAAACACGACACCCCCGGAGGTAAAGAAGCAGTCGGCGAAGAAAGAAGAGAAGACAGAAGAGCGCCAGAAGATAAGCCCTTGCCGACGGGGCTTGCCAGGACAGGAGGAGGTTCCTCGAGCCGCCGGCAGAAAGGAACCCACCTCTACGAGGCGTCCGGGCCTACAGCGATGAAGTGGGTAAAGAGAGATAATCCCTCTCGACCCCGCTCATCCGAGGTCATTTATCCAGCCAAGGATATTGGCGCGCGAAAGATTTGTCTTGTCTTAATTATTTCGGATGTGGCAATTAAACTGGCGCGTCTCTCGGAGTATGTCTTGACATACTCCAGTCGCCGCGCTACAAATTGCATGAAATAGTTGAACTGCGCATCTGTCATTCGGGGAGAGATCGTCTATGAAATGTTATATGGCTGCTCCTGCAAGTCGCTTATTAGCGAGAGATCGCATTCGAGCCTTCATTCCCTACAGTATACCACGCGTGCGTCATTCAGTCAGCGTTTGACCGTGAAATAAAATTGGCATAATTTCGGGAAGAAGACGGACTACAAATACGAGTTATTTTTATCTTCTCGGGTTTAATGGACTGTCATAATTGTAATATGCTTTTCTGCGTTTAATGTTTTCTGTTTAAATAAATATGAAACTCCTCACTCTACCTTTCCGCCGCAAAATCATCGCCGGCCGTCCGCCCGCCGAGAAAGGTTTCGGCGAAAGATTTCTGCGGAACTTGACTATGCAACACGCGCTTCGGAAATTCACCGGCTCTCCGCCCGCCAAAATATTCACCAGTGAAAGTTGCCTCGGCGCTTCATCCGGCGCGCGACTATGAATACCACTGATAGAGGTGGAGGTAGAGGTAGAGATGGAAATGAAGATGGAGATGGAGGTGGAGATGGAGATGGAGATGGAGATGGAGATGGAGATGGAGTTGGAGGTGGAGATGGATATGGAGACGGAGACGGAGACGGAGAAGGAGGTGGAGATGGAGATGGAGATGGAGATGGAGATGGAGATGGAGATGGAGATGGAGATGGAGATGGAGATGGAGATGGAGATGGAGATGGAGATGGAGATGGAGATGGAGATGGAGATGGAGATGGAGATGGAGATGGAGATGGAGATGGAGATGGAGATGGAGATGGAGATGGAGATGGAGATGGAGATGGAGATGGAGATGGAGATGGAGATGGAGATGGAGATGGAGATGGAGATGGAGATGGAGATGGAGATGGAGATGGAGATGGAGATGGAGATGCAAATAGAGGTAGACGTAAAGATAGAGACAGAAAATGATAAATGCGAATGGGAATGTGAATGGGAATAATATTGAGAATGAAAATGGGAATGGGAATGGGAATGAGAATGAGAAAGGGAATGATAAGATACCTCATATTTATTAAAAATCTTTTGTCAATTAAATAGAGTACTTAATATGTAATGAGAGTGTTCCTCAGTATCTACTCCACTGACTGTCATTATTATTTGTAAACCAATTCAGCGAATTTTTGTCTTTAGTGAAATAAATTATGTTTTATAGATGTTTATATTAAATATCTTTGAAGGCATTTGAATATGTACTATTTTTAAAATGACATTACACCCTTTGAAAACTATTAAGGCTTTCTGTTTCTAAATGACAATTCAATTCAATACTCTAAAACCATGATATGGAGTAATCATTATGTGTATTATATTAAGGACAATAAAAGGTTGAAAATATAGAAACAATTTTATGAATGCTATTTCCAAGACAAGTTTTTTCTTTTCAAGACGTTTGTAGTTTTAGGTTATCAATGAGCGTTTGCATATTAGCCGATATGACAATGACTGCCAAACAACATAAATAATAGTAAGCGCGGGTTCATACAGGACGATGTTATGGGTGTCGGTACAGGTGTCGGATTGAGTTAGAAATACTTAACTTCAAATGGGGATCCGATAGAAATATCAGTAGGCGTTATCGATATAGCTGTGCATTTGGGATGGTTCTGTAGAATCAAACGATTATTTTATTTTTCCGTTTTAGACGGCAGTTCAAATTGCGTGCATTTATAATGCAATTACCGATAGACCGATTGTAAAATATCGGTACAGATTGGTGACCAAATTGTTGTCAAGTCAAACAACACAATTTCTATAGTCTACTGGCTAAATTTTAGTGAATGTGTTAAATCTGTAAGATCGACTATAAATAGATTTATTATCGGTACATTTTATCCGATACGTGCTAACGATTTCAGACTCGTTGACGTGACGGTTGATCGGCGTCATTGTCGACGTAGCACAGTGGCGCAAAGCGCTACTGTGCCACTCAAATTACTATACACCCCTTAGGGTTGCGCCGTTTGAGTTGATTTTTCTTTTAAAATGTTCGTCATAAAATTGCCTATCGATCCCTCTTTCTCAATTTTTGCTTTGGGTCTTCATTTTCGCGGAATTTGACTCCAAAAATGGGTTTGCATGGAAAAAACTAAATTTTTCGCGCAAAAATTACCCTACGGAACATGAGATTGAGATTTTGCCGGACTTTTTTTATAGGGAAATGCTCGTCTTGGAAAGCCCTACAAGACTGTCCACATAGATTTTGGGGAGAAATTTTCACTATCATACATTTCCATCCGAACAGTTCCAAGAAAAATCAATCATTTCTCATTAACAAAGAACTATTGTATCCAAAATGCTCACTTTTGTCAAAAAATTGAATTCCCAATATCATTTATGGCCTTTCTGACCTTTTTCAAAATTACGGGAAAATTCGGAAAATTTCTGTATTTTTGCGGATTCCTTGAATGTGTACAAATAATTTTTGTGAGATTTTTTTCCAATACTTTCCCAGTTTTCAGTAGAACGATTTCTGATATGTGAAAATGTTTGGATGATTGTGGCCATTTTCAGAGCAACGGAAAATTTCTCCCCGAAATCAAAGTGGACAGTCTTGTAGGGCTTTCCACGACGAGCATTCCCCTAAAAAAGAGTCCGGCAAAATCTCAATCTCGTGTTCCATAGGGTCATTTTTGTGCGAAAAATCTAGTTTTTTCCATGCAAACCCAATTTTGGAGTCAAATTCCGCGAAAATGAAGACCCAAAGCGAACATTGAGAAAAAGGGATCGATAGGGAATTTTATGACGAACATTTTAAAAAAAATCACCTCAAACGGCCCAACCCTAAGGGGTGTATAGTAATTTGGGTGTCATAGTGGCGCTTTGCGCCACTGTGCGTCGTGTCGTTGATGTCATGCCGAGTAATGTGAAATCGCTCACTAAAATATCCATTATTTCCCACTTTAATTCGGAGTATCTATACAGGGTGAGTCAGTCATAATGTCATTAATTTTAAGAGGAGAATAATGAGTATAATGCGTGATTAAAAAAAATCTAAATGCATATTTACTCCGAAAAAAAATATTTTCAAATCATTATTTAAACCCCCTTTTCAGACTGTCACTGACCGTTCACAGTCTTGGTCGGTTACAGCGCACAGTTCAACTCGATGTCGACCTGATGCAATGTTGTCAAGTTGTAATATTTTTCTATATAGTATCTACCTACTTAGGTTATAGACATCACAAATAAACGGTTGTACTGACTATTTTAGAATATCATTTTTTCATGCTCAGTTCAACTTCAGCCAATAATAAATTAAAATGTTAACATCCAATAAAATCAAATAATAATAATCAAATAATTCTATTAAAAATTGCAAGTAACGCGGTCCACTCAGGTTTTCCGGTAGAAAATACGGCCCAATCAAACGATACTCGTACACTCGCATGTCGATTTCTCTGAGCAAATGTAGCTGTTATGACTGCAACAAAACTCCAACGTGTCTAATAATAAACCGAGTAATAAATCATTTACGTACATTACATAAAAAACCTATACCAATGGGTAAATTATTAAGAGAAGCTGAAAAGTGTTTCGTGTTTAAATACTAAGTAATAAAAAACTATCGTGTTGTCGACAGAAAACTGTCCAAGAGTCCAAGACCGAAATGGCACGCCGCTAATCTAAGTTATCGAGAGTGTATCTTGAACTTGACCTACCGTATTATTAGGTCAATAACCTAGTTACCTAGTTTTTGTACTGTTATTTAACGACAAGGAGTAAAACTATTATTTTTTAATCTATATACATGAATGAATTTTCCTTAAATATTGATTTATTTGTTAATAAAAACAAATTTCGATAATATGTGGGGTTGTTATATTAGAAATAACAAGTCCACGGTTTGTAACACGTTAAATATATTAATAAAGATATAACAACTGGTAAAGAATGTTCCACCAATACAGAAGTCTGGACGTATGTTACGCGAAAGACGGGCGACAAGTAACTACTGTCGTTCTCCCTGGACCTCTCCAGGAAGGTCTCGGGACACTAGTTAATCCCTGACCATCCCTTTATTTGATTATAATTGGGCTCAGGTCAGAGGGTACTTTAATGGTTTTATTGGCATTGATTTGTTTATTGCTTTAATGCAAATGTCATTAAATTGTAATTGTAAGTATCACAAATGTAGGTCGGTGACCGGTGTCGGTAACCGCTACAAATAAATAAATGTTTTCGAATGTTTGGTTATTACAGTTTAATAATTTTGATATTACGTTTTCACTACGTTTTACAACTAAATATGAATTTTTAGTATTACTCGTAAGTACAATTAATTATTCAGTTTGCGGTTACGTACATCTAGCCTAGAAATTTATTGTTTTTTAAGTAGTATGGTACTAACGTGCCAGTTCGAGTAAAACTGCACTCATCGGTCCATAGCACTTTATTAATAAAATTAGGATCAGTCGCATTTCGTAAACATTTTCCGTATAACACTACCATTTCTACATATTCGGAATTTGTAAAATTATGCGTTGTGAATTTACGCCAAATACGTGAGGTGAAACCGAAATAAACAAACTACTGCTTACTGCTTGTATTCTCTCCATCCCCCCTCCAAATGTGTGGCATGATCTACAAATTTGGGGGGAAAGAAATGCGGGGAATGCAGAGTACTAAATGGAGGTAAATTTGAATAACACGCTGATGTGTTAGACGATATTATGTATGTAAACATGATGTGGCATTGATGGTTATAATATGGCATTAAATTGTCGTCGGGTGCGTCATCACAAAGTTCGTAGCGCACCAGGAGCGTCGTGTTGCTGATTTTTATAGGGTGATTTGTTTATTTTTTTAAAGGTCAAGAAAAAAAAATTATTTTCGATTTTCTGCCTTTATTAGGCCTCCCAAATACGTGGTTAAAATTAATGACATTATGATTGACTCCCCTGTATATAAGAATGTAGCAAAAACAACCGAACGTCTAAACTAGTATATAAAGCCGCATACTCACTTGTAACAGAACTTCGTTGCGAACTTCATCTCGAACAGAGTCAAAATAGGTAGTGATACGCGTAACATGTCGGCGAAATATTTCTCTTAGACAGAATCGCGAAGATTTTAATGTTTCCATATTATGCGCGGTCCGTATTAGAAAAGAAGTTTCACGTCCACACTTTGCGTAATCTCATACCGAATCATCCTTTCATATGACACAGAGATATCGATAAGTGTTAGGATCGCTGCGAACCTCGATGCGAACACCTATGTTCGATATGATATGATGTGATGCGATTACAGGGTCCAGTCCAGACGGTTGTGTTGAAGCCACGCGACAAGGTTCTGTTTCAAGTGTGTAAGCGGCTTAAATGATATTTTAATATTTCTTATTTCTCTTACAGTTTGAAGAACAGTTGGAAAATTAACAGAGAATTATTATCAAATAATTATTTTATTTTACAACAGGGGAAAATTGATTAGTATTTTGAGCAACTGTAACTTTTTGATTCCCCTTCCTTATTTCTTTGAATAATTGACGAATAAGTCTAAACTCTGTGTCTACTTACATTCTCACCCATATTTCACAGTTTAATGGCTTTAATGCTCTGTCAGATGCCGGGAATGTGCAAGAGAGATTGAGCCATCAAGCGGGTAGCTGTGGTCCGCCTGGTAACGAGGTGTGGAGCGACGGCGGTCGAATCAAAGCGCGACCTACTGGGATGAAGGCCAAGGACCACCCGACGGATGGCTGACGAGGGATCTCTAGGGATAATGGAGTGGTTCCCGGACTGGATATGTTGGGTGTCAGTTTCCGGAGCAGGTAGAAGAACTAGACTGAAAGGAATAATATAGCAAATAAATAGCAATAAAATGCAAGTGGTGTTACCTCATGTTACTGTTAAAATATGATCATTGTCTAAAAATATTCTAATAAGTATGTTCACTCCGCATGTTGAGCCTAAAATTATCTTCCCGTTGATGCACTTCCTTTGCCTACTAACTCAATGCTGATCGCCAGCTTAGCCAATTTAATAGTACAAACTTCTGATTTTATATACTGTTACATTTATTTTACAAAAAGAAAAAATAAGAATAATTTTGTTAACAGTTATACTCATATGAATTTATTTTACCCCGGCTTCACTAAGCGGTTGCTTGTGGGCGTAGAACTAGTTTATATTTGTCAATGTTCATCTTCTTCCTTATTTAATTTCATATAGTTTGGTTCTCTATTCTTAGCTTTCCGTTCCTAATTTTATTTACGTCGTTTCCTTTTATCATAGCCATGTTCATCGAGAGCGTACTTGCTTTAATGAGTCTAGTTTTTTGCTTAATTTTTTCTTGCAACGATTAACGGAAAACAAATCTCCTAACTACATTAAAATTAATTTCGTTTTCTAAAGAGTGTGTTAAAAATATGTAACAAGTATAAATTACGAGCAGATATTTTACTTAATTATTATCAGCATACGTTCTGTTCGCATGTTTTTGTCTCGGCTAATGTGATACCGGAATCCAAGTATTGGCATTCGGACGTTTCCGTACATTTTTACATTCGAACTAACGTGAATCTTTAAGCGATTTTTTGCCATTTATTAAAAATTTTGAAAGTATTTGAGCTAAATAAACTTCAGATTCATTGTGTCAAAATACATGAAGATGGTGGGTCTGGTCAAAAGTACAAACTACGCCTCTTCCAACAATTTTTCGCTATTTTTACCAAATCTGTGGGTGATGCAGCTCAACAGACTTCAGATTCGAATTAAGCGTATTAAAATACATAGAAAAATACTTGATTACAGTAAAACATTTTTTTATAGTTTTATTGCGCTCATTAACGTGATTCTTTGCGATTTTTCGCTATTTTTGCGATAGGTATATTCAAAATTTTAAAGGTGTTTGAATTAAACAGACTTCTTACTTCAGCAAGGTCTTTCGCCTATTTCAGAAATTTTTCGCCATTTTTTCAAAATTTGTGGGTATGCAGCTCAGTAGACTTCAGATTTGAATTCAGCACATCAAAATATTTGAGAAACACACTTGATTATGTTTAGAAAAAAAAATCTGAATTTTTTTGCGTTCAGTAACGTAATTCTATGCGATTTTTTGGAATTTTTCAGATTTACTAAAAAGTTTGGGGGTGTTTCAGCTAATCAGACTTCAGATTCAGATCCGTCAAAATATACAGGGTGTCCGTAAATGATGAGCAAAAAATTCAGGGGATAATTCTAGACTGAAAATAAATGCTACCTCTTTCTATAACATTTTTTCCAAATCTGATTATTAACGGAATTACGGGGTGTTAAAGTTAAAATTTTATTTTCGATATTTGTAAATAACTTCTTAAGAAATCCAAATATTTACATAAAATTTGTAAATTGGGGTTTTTTTCGGACGAGAAATTCAAATATGTTTCTAATTTTGACGTCACTAGTAGAGGGCGCCACAAGCTTTCTTGAAGAATTGACTACACCAAGTTACTTTAGCATAACTTTGTTTTCTTACAAAGGGCCTTAAAAATGGTATTTTTTAAGAAAACTTTTGCGGTTTGCCACATTGTTGTATGTAACGTTGCTTGATCTGTTGAAAAAATGTGAGCATATACATGTTACATGTCGGTTTCCTAAAAGAAAAACGAAATTTAACATTCTGATGTAGTTACCATTTGACATTCAAAAGAATTCTAGTCTAATTTATTTTATAATTTGTTAAGAACATCTCGAATCGAGTAGCGTTGACAGATTGGATTTGTTTTTTCGATGTGATTCCGTATAAGTGGCTAGTATATAATTCTAATACTTGACAAACTTCGTCCTTATTACACGATATATTTCTTAGATCTGAAAAAGTCTTTATATACTTCTGCGACTGAGACAGTATTTTAAAGGGGCGTTGCTTGCCTTCTCTGAAAAACGCTGGATTATAATCACAGCCCGTGAATGCGTGGATAAAAATAAAATAAAAGATGTTAATGAGCCGTTTCAAAAAAGGCATTCAGAACTGTTGACGCATCAAGTTTGCCTCTTTGTCAATCGGAATTATGGCAGCAATTTAAAAGGGCGAGGTACATCGCAAATATCTTGAGAAACACAAATTCACTAGTTCCAATGGATTGCGGCTAGATAGATCAAGAAACCATGTACGATTTGATGGTCCACAATTACCATCAGCAGTTAAAGATGTTATTCTAAATGATGAAGAATTAAGAGGTAAGTATTCAACTATTACATAATGAATAACTGTCCTTTTACAACAGTTTTATTATAAAAATGTAAATTTGTGTTTTAGATGATGATTCAGAAATTGATTATGCCAGCGACGAGGAAATCGATGATGAGACAGGTTGTGAATGTATATAAAATAAATATTTTCAATAAAATTGCTATAATTGCTATCCGGTTTACCAACTTATGACATTATTATCATTTTTGCTATACTTAGCCACCATTTTGCCTTCTGGCAATTGTTATCCAGGTTTTTTAAGCAATAAATATTATGAAAACGAATTCGCCAGAAGTGCACCTTGTCATTAAAATTTTAACAATTTTTTTACAACTTTATCAACTTCTGGCAACGTTATTTAAGCCCCGACCTAGACTTCTGGCAATAATTTTACGCGATTTCTACAGTTAAAAATTATAACTACACCAAATTTCAGGGCTGCACTCAATCAATTTATTTTCATAAAAAATTTACGTGTTTCAGCGCCCGCTCACGTTTTCAGCCCCAGGCTGCAGCACTATGGGCTAGTCATCTTCTAAGGAATGTTTTTAGATACTAAATGGACAAAGATGGTATATCAGAAATGTAAACCTTGAAGAAGCTATACTTATCAATTTAGAAGAAAATCCTCAAACAAGTACATGAAGAATGGCTACACAGTAGAACGTTTCGCAAAGCCTTATTTGGAACTTGATTCATGATAACCTTTTACGCCCTTTTCACCACCAGCCGGTTCAAGAATTAACTGCAAATGATTTATATTACCTGCAAGGATTGTTTTTTTGCCAATGGTATCTTAACATATCCAGACACGACTTAAATTTTTTATCTCATATTTTGTTTACCGGTGAGGCATGTTTTCAAAGATATGGCTTAGTTAACCATCGTAATAGTCATACATGGTCTGATAAAAACCCCCATGAAATATGTACATCAAGATTGCAGCACAATTTTAATGTAAATGTATGGTCGGGAATTGTTGGAGATGCTCTAATAGGTCCATTTATTCTTCCCTATCGACTGACAGGTCTTGCTTGCATATCATCGATTTTTAAATGAAAATCTCCCAATATTATTGGAGGATATACCACTTGGTGTACGACAAGTTATGTGGTACATGCATGACGGCGCTCCGGCACATAGTACCTTAGCTGTCAGGCAATGGTTGAATTTAAATTTTCCGGAACGTTAGATCGTGGTGTTGATGCACTCGTTAGTTGGCCTGCTCGTTAACCGGACATTACCCCACTTGATTATTTCTTATGGGGACAACTGAAAAGTCTTGTCTATGCTACTCCTCTTAATACCGTTGAAGAATTGCGTCAAAAAATCTTTCTCGCAGCTGACGACATTCGTAACAACCCAGAAATTTTGCAAGAGTATGTCATAATTTTAATCGTCGTGTTAGATTGTGTTTACAGAAAAATGGGAGCTACTTTGAAAATATTCTTTACAAACTTTTTACTTTAAAATAACGTTGTTAGTATTACATTCGAGATTACAGTAGGTAGTTTTAAATTAAAAATTATTATTTGAATTAGACACTTAAAATACCGTGATTTGTTACATAACGAATACTTACTGTTCCTTCAAAATAAATTTATTAAAATTACTTTACCAGAAAAGCGTTTTCCTTTAGCTATTAATGAGTGGTGTGTTGATGTTTTTGTATTACTGCAACCTGACTGCAACCATTGGCGCTGTAAAATTTCCAAAGTTTGTTTTTCGTAAATTATCTAAAAAAAATTATCGCGTTTATCGAAGAAATGCAGGACGGAAAAAATCTTTGTTTTTAGTTGTTACGTCTGAACATGTAATTAAGATATGTATTTTCATACAGAGTTAAAACTTCTTTGGAGTAATATGTTGCATGTAGTCGACAGCAGCGCCTCTGGTGGATATATTTAAACAATATTAATAGAAAGTATGTGTCCGCACTAGAAAAATATCTGTACCAAATATAAATAATTTACGCCACATCGTTCAAGATAAATTGAAGGAAATATTGGTTGGCTCTACAACATTCAAGACCCTGTAATTCTTCAGGAGTGCAAATTTTGTCTAAGATTAATTTAGTTCATTCGCCTTATTTTTTCATCTAGATGCACTGGTAGCGTTTGTGCTACTCTATTCAAAATCACCCTGTATACAGGGTTAACTATGACTAAGTACACAAATTTTAACCACGTGCGCAGGAAGACCTAAAAGACAAAAAAAAAATTATTCCAGAATTTTAGCTCGATATTTAAAAAATGGGGCAAAACCCTCTTTTCCTACGGAAAGTCGGCGCCTATGATACGTACGACTGAGATGGCTTAGATCCATAGATAAAATTTACATCTGTCAACAATATCTACTACCATGCGGTCGGCTTTTTGCAGCATTTCTAAATGCAGAAACGACAAAAATTAACATTCTTATTAATCTTATTAGTAATAATACCTGATAGATTCGTAGGTAGCAGTTAATCCGTTAGCTCCACTATTTTGCATTCGTTTTTTATTATTTCGTTACAAACTGGCAAAACTACAACATTTGCATTCGTTATAACCACTCACTACCGATAAAACACACTTCCTGTAGGTATAGCTAGATAAAATATATATTTATTATATCGAACGAAAGAAGAAAACATTAAAATGTACCCGCGGCAGTCTTGTGCCATAACCTATAGAACCAAACCGGCGCACTATATTGTGGGAAAGTATCTGCACCCAACACAAATCTCTTTATTTATTAACTATAAATCGTTTAAAAATTAAAAAAGACACTAAAAACTGAAGAAGAACACAAATCTACAACGTAAATACATGGTAAACACAGGAATTAAATTATGACTTGACTGGAAGTTTTGCGGTTGTGTTGCTATAGGCGGCGTTAAATAAGGATTTAATATAATTTCGAAAAAAAATATTTTCGCTTTATAAATAAGTTTGGAATTTTTTTGAAGGGTGATTCCGTTAATTCTTAATTTTCTCTATCCCCTCTTAAAATATTTGTACTTAGTCATAGTTAACCCTGTATATATTCAAAACTCTAGTGAGGTGAGCATGTATCTAAACTATATTCAAGGGCGTAGAAGACTATGACTCTAATAAATCATAAAAAATATTTCATAAAGCTACAAATTTAGCAAAACTATAAAATTTTATTGGCAAAAGCAATACCGAAAATTAAAATCCATCTTTCTCTTAAACTATGCATTTTACACACGTGCATCAAGTCTACCGTAATATATAATATAAAAAACAAAAGACTGTTTCAAGAATTCTCAGTAGCCTCTATTTTATGCTAAAGATATGTTAGTTTTGGCTACATCAAAAACCTTCTTATAGCTACCACATTTAATTGAAATATATTTATATACTTACATATACTCGTATATGACAAGGCCCATTTTTAAGGAAACATTATACCAAAATAACTTGATCTAAGTCATTGTCATTGTCATACAAGGAAGGCATGAATGAAACGGTCCATTCACTTCCGCATACAGAATTATTGCTGGGTAGTTTTTCTTAAAGAATCTATAAAATCAACTAGCTGTCCTGTTAGATAAATAGGATTTTATATTTTGAGTTAATAAACATTTTAAAAGCTAACAGAGTTATTGTAATAAAGTAAAATGAGTTAAAGTGCCAATTCATTGTTAGAAAGCACTGAATGCTAATTGTTGATTGTTGTTGATCTAAAAATATGGATCAACATTGTTGCTAATTTCTCAGTTTGTTGTAGATTATCAGAATCGGGTTTAGTAACATTATTATTTCTGATGATCATATACCTAATGTATGCCAATTCGGTACGCCATAATAAGAAGTCGTATTAGTTGGCTTTCTTGAAATATGTTAGGTTGTTTAAATTAAATATATATATTTTTTTGATAAACAAATTGTAAGAAGGCAAAAACACTTCATACTGTTTTTTATACATTTGTGTAACGGTAATATGAATATCAAGCCCCTAAGGCAGTTCCTGTTGAAATCAAAAACGTAATATTTAATGTTTCCTCATACCAGAGGCATATTTTACAGTTATTTTGAAATATAATGTTAAGGAAAGTATATTGTAACTATAGCTAGCTACTAACTTTTATATCATTTAATAAATTGTGTAATACATGGACTTACTAAATTAATTGGTTTGATTTAATTTAAAGTTTATTTTCTTTTTTTTAGGACACTTCAATAAAATCGTGTTTTTAAAGTTTTTTACCATTAATTTATTATGCAAGCAAAATTACATATTATGTCAATTTAAAGAGTTATTGTTTTCTAATACCTACCTAAAATTATTTACATGTATTCTTTTTAAAACTATTTTTTTTAATTTGCTGGAAGGATCCATTTTTCTGGATACTGTTTGTAGTTAAACCTTGAAAGCATTTCCACACAGTGATACATGACCATTGACCAACAAGCTCGCCTGGCGCATTCCGTAAGCTCTCCTTGTGCGTGCAGAATCCTCGTCGGGCGCGTTCAATTGTCCGGTGCGTAACCAATTCGTTTCCGTCCATTCCCGCGGTATTGATCGGCGCGGCGCAGACTGCCGGGACGTGACCGCGAATGCAAACACTCCATAACTATAAATCGCCTCCGGACCCGTGCATGCATAAGAACGCGACAACTACCTTAGTCACAGGCGGCCGTGTATCACCTAAGTTATGGTCGAGCCAGCGCGGATAAGAACCATCTTTGACGACGTGAGGTCAAAGGATCCGAGGACGAGGTGCCAAGTGGCCTACAGAGCATTCAGAACCCCCTGTCAAGTCTACCATTCTTAAATTTTGCTAAACTGCAATCCTTAATAATAAAAACTGCTGTTTGGTAATAGTTATTATTCCTGGACCTGCAGTGCGAGATACAAAAATGTAACACCCTCAGTATAAAGTTTTTGTTTTATAATTTGTGGTATTTTAGGGGCACATTTCAATTGTCAATTGTACAAAACACATAATACACGTTTTTTAAATGTCGCCCAAAATAGTGCCATAAAAAGTAAAAGTATAAAGAATAACTATCTGGAAGTAGGTACATTTTTGTACTTAGGATTTGATATAAAACTTTTTGTAACTTCATTCCACTAGTCAAGTTTCTCAACATTTAGTAGGTACTTATATTGCTACGGAATATCAGTAATAATGATAACAAAGAGAGTTAATAAATGTAATAAAAACAATAATTTTAAAAATTATTATTACCATAAGATCTTAATAATCATACAATGTTTGTTTAAATAAATAATAAATCTAAGTATAATTAATAAATAGAACAATTCTATTTTTTTCACTAATATATTTGAAATTTAATCTTCTTGTCAATCAGACCATTTTATAAATATAAGAAATTAATTCACATTAACAAATGTCCGGAAAGTCAGTTTTTGCTTATTATTCCAAATTGGCTGACCAATCCAAAAGAATTGACTTCAAGTTTGGTACAGAGTATTACCTAATAATTTTGCGCGATTTGAATTTGGTAAATGATAATTTCTGTAATAGAAAAAGCTATAGGTATAGATGGCACTCTCTACTACACAATAAGTAGTTCTTTAATTGTCTGAAATATTAAAATTTAATGAATTTAACTTAATCTAAAACTTTACTCATGGCAAGTCATTAATAAGAAGAAAAAATATATTCAGTGTAAGTCAATTTATCATATTATAATGGAATTATTAATAATAAAAAGTCACCGGCACAATTTTTTTGAATTCTGAAGATTAAAATGTTTATTGAAAAGTGATATGCAAAATAATTTACCTTTCATTACCTTTGCTCTCTAATAGCTCATTTACACTGTGACTTCATTTGATATGAATTTAAAAAAATGAAATAAAACGATGGCAAAAAACAGTGTATATATGTACTTAATTAAAGTAGGATGTCATACATATTTAAGAAACTACAGGCACTATATTTGTATCGACAAAGCAGAATAAGATTTTTAGCAATAAATATTAAGGTATGGCTAAAATGATAAGTAACCAAAAGTCTATTGAACTTAATAACTGTTAAATTAAAATTCTTTAAAAATATGACAAAGTAGTTGAAAGCATGAGAACATTACTTGTTTCCAAAAATTCCCAAAATAAAAGAAGACAACTAAAATAAAACGCCTACCTTCACTTAATTATACAAAAGTTTTATTTTCCTTTTTAACAATTGTGACACGTAAATTTAATCACGTTTTTTACCAAAGCGACACTTGATAATTTCCCTTTTTTACGAAATAAATTGAAGTATTTACAAGGCTAGTTATCCTTTCATAGTGCCATGTAAACACAAAAGGTGTCTTTATTAATCCCAAGAATCTCCTAAGGAATCTAAAAATTACACGCTTTTTCTTAATCATTATTAACTTTTTGTCTGATATATTTTCATGGCAATTTGTGTATCCGTTCCGTCGAACGATCAAGCAATGTAAATTTATTTATCGCGGGGATTCTTCTCCCGTTAAAGCGAGGCGTAGCGTAAATGTGTAAAATAAGCGAACTTTTGCCTTTCAAAGATTAAATGATTAATGTCATCCATTTAATTGCTTCAAGAAAACTAATAGATATTGATAGGCAAAATTTTCGCACTTGTTTCTTTGGGTACTGTACCATCTGTGCATTTTACGCAAACCCTTCCACTAAAAGAATTCGTCGATGTTTATTTGTATGACATTACTACATATGATTATTATTATATCGTGTCACACAACCTTAATTCTTAGTTAAGTCTTTTTCAGTAACACTCTAGAATCCATTAGGATATGGTTATCTTTCTTCAGTAGTGGATGAGCGATGCTTTCCAGGTAGTTGCTCAAAGCAGATTGTTCGTTAAAAATCCATTCATAAAAATCCTACACACTATGCACGAATTCCTTACAAACCACGCATCGCGAATAGCGAATTCACGCATACTCTCTAGCGAGCATAAGTCAAATATACAGGGTGAATTTTAAATAAATACATATATTCTAACTGCTGGTGTAGTTCGTCATATAAAGCCGCGTACAAACCAAAGATATTGTTCGCGAGTAGTTCGGGAGCTATTCGCAAACAGCTCGTGAGCAGTTCACGAGCTCAACGTCCACACTACATGTTCCAGTATGAAGTTAGGGTTCGCCAGTAGTTCGAAGCAGGTTGTTCGGTATTAATGAAATAAGATTAAAATGTCGAGTGATGACGAAGATATTTTAATTGCCTGTGCCAGTTTCATTATTATCAAGTCGATTGTAGAAAAGAGAAAACAGAAAAAACGTATTGTCAGAAGATGGTGGAGAAGAAGTTTATTTCGCAATCGTGAAAAGTACAGTGAAAAAGAGTCGCTTAACGACTTGCAAAAGGACAATGGTAGCTTCTTTAATAATTTCAGTCATATGAGCGGTATGGATTTCGACAACTCTTGCTGAATTTCATCAGTCCCCCTCCCAGATTTCTTCATTCTTAATGCCTTGGCACGGGCTCTTCTATATTGGGCTAAAATAACAGCTATTTTGCGTTCTACTTCATCTGGCGATATGTTTAACACCGCACTAATTTTTTCGTCTTTCGTCTTTTTTAATATTTTTTTTTGTCATTCGGATTTCTTGGATTCCATAGATTTGGATGGCTCTGATATTGTTCGATCAAATTCACAATTTGATCTGTATTCCACTCCATTTTACTTTAATATACCTGTTGGGGAACGTTGCTTTGTACCCAAACAAAATATAATTAAAACTAAAGTTGACACAGTGCAACAGGCACAACAAACTTATGCTACAATGATGTACATACATATAATAGTGTTACAAACGAGTGATGTATAAGGACTGAATTAATTTATTTACGTAAACTGTGAGGAAACCTCTTGTAGGTATCCAGGTACCTAATTAGGAGGATACAACTTTCCCTTGTAGGAAAGGCGATTTGGGAATTCCAAATCGGCGCAGGACGTAGCAAAGCCCGCTCTTTTACAATTACAATGCTATAAGTAGTCAGATAATAAATAAACAACCCTTAATATAAATATTTACAATAGATATTACTATTTATGCCTTAAATCTACATAAACAACTAAAATAAGGTACAGTTGATGTACAGTGTGAATAAATCTTTCTAACCTATTTTTGTTGAGGGGAATTCTCAACAATACCTACTTGCTCGGTAAAACGTCCACACTGCAAGTGCTATTCAACACATGCTCGCTAACAATTTCTTTGTTCTTACCGCTCATGTACCGAACTTCAGCCGAACTCGCAGAGCGAACACGAGCTGTTCGCGACCTCTGGTACACATTCAGTTCGTCAGGTGTTAGCTAACAGCTCGCTAAAAGCTCTCGAACTCGGTCTGTACGCATCTTAAAGTGAGTCTACTAATTCTTGAAAAGAAATACCCACATTTTCAGGTCCGGTAACCAGATAGAGCACTGACGTAATCTAATAGACCATATGATTTACTGAAGGCGGGGTTGCCATATCGTCTGTAAGATAAATAATTTTAACGTAGATTAAATAATTTGAGATTGATTTTGAATTTTTTTTTAAGCAATAAGTACTTCTTAACTGACCTTACATACCATAAACGATTAAAAAATAAATTTCGGCAAGTACGATACTACCAATGAAAATATTTAGGAAGTTATTGTATTCAATGACATCAAAAATTATATTTATCTACCTAAACGTGCATAAAAGCTTACCTACTTGATGAAAAATCAAGCTTTAAACATCCATATTTGACAAATTAATACCATTGTACACACTGTAAAAAATAGACGTAAATTATTCCCTTACGTTATTTTAAAACGAATAGGTAATGAAAAACTATACGCACTACAGTTAATTTATCATCACTATTATTTTTTCCATATCGCCATAATCTCAAACAAAGAAGCAATGTTCTGTGTTCAGCCTGCATATTGCATAACCAGTCTGCTAAACTCTAAGAACTTTTCTTAAACTTTTTTGACACAGTTTTATATTTGTTTTATACTTGTTAAATAAATAAATCTGGTTTAGTAGGACTTAGATTTTTTAATTCTTAATCTTGACATGACTCAGTTAGTTATATTTTTATCAGTTCGATTATGTTATTAACGAAATTCATAGTTGGGACGTCAGTAAAAGCACAGAAAATAAAACAAGCACACAAGCACTGCCGATGTACAATCGTTTGCAATAATAATGACTAAACCTCGGAACTTGACCTGCCATGCGGTTATCAGGAAGTAGACAGAGTTTAAATTCTCAAAAGGTTACATTTTTATATATTTTTAAATTTGAAAATTGTTATATTTGTTATTATTTTGAGTGCCGTTTAAAGTTAATTCGTTTAAGTTTAATCCACTGAACCGCTTCCTTCAGCTTCAACTAGTCTTCAAGCTTTATTAGAAAGTTCACATTATTGTTGCATTCTCATGCAACATTAATAATATATATTTTTTTTTTATAGATTAACTTACTAATAGCTGCAAACTTTATATCTGGCGCCCAAAAATAAAACAGAGGCAACAAAAATTATTTATTTTATCTTTAAGTACATGTTTAAATTTCTAATATCAATTTTCAATCCGGGCAAATCGTAATCCAAAAATAAAACTACTTAATTGAAATCTCCAAATAATTCAAAATACTTACAACCAATTAAATAAACAATTTTATTCTCATTAAAATTATCACTAGCCTCTTCAATAAAAAAATAAATCTATCATAAACATAAATCATTAAAATTAATTATTATTACAGTATGTATTATAATAAAGGTATACATAAGCCCGTACTGCTTCCTTTGCGGGCGCAGAACCCATGTTATAATTGGTGCATATTATTATTGTATGTATTTTATAAATATCGACTTCTTAATTCATTTTCATTATGACCGAAGTGACTTTTTTGATAGAGCAGAATTGTTTCACATATGTAGATAAATAAAATGTTTTAATGTGGTATCATAATACAAAAAATGATAGTAGGTATAGTTACATTGTAAACGTTACATTTTTACGAAATAATTAAATGTAAAACTGATAAATTACGATATAAAATTTTCTATTTTACTAGATATTTTTAAGAAAATGAGTAGCTGCACAAATAAGTAATATTATCAAATTACCATTTTCACAATTATTACTAATAATGAGGAATCAGGACAAAAGCCATTTATTTTTATGGGTTCACCTGATTTTTCTGTTCTTTCCTTGACGCTATCTTGATATCCTAGATTTATATTGTAATTTATGAAAATTATTTGATATTTGCAATATGGACTGTATTTCTTAACTAAAAAAAGGAGAAAAAATCTAATAAGAATGAAAACTTACCACCAAAGGTAGAATCTGCTGCACTTGATTAAGCCCGGAGTAAGAAAGGAAGAAAAAAAAAGTTTTGAGCACTGATAAGCGGGAATTCTATATATCTGGTTTTAACAAAATCTATACAACAACTAACAAATCATACATTTAGAAACACTTTTTCTACACATTCCAAGCAACATTAAGAGAAGAACATTTCAAAAGCGGTACATATAGCACGTCATCTGTTGTAGAGAGTACTCTTAAGAAGGGCTTGAACAAAAAGTATATCAACAATAATGATCTAAAAGTATAGTAAGTTTTACCTCCTGTGAATTGTGAACTATTTAATTTATACTTAGCTCATGCCGTTCTTTAATATATGTACAAAAACGTTCATAAGTTTTTAAACTAGATACATATCCAGGATAGACAGCACGACATTCTACAATCATTTATTTTTATGTTCTACTTTACATTTTTGCATGATATAGGTATTCGTAACAGTTTTTTTTTCAATGGGGACATGCAAGTTTACTTTTAGAAGTTTTTGTAGAAATATCCACTGCAGTGTAATATACTGATTAATTTATACTTACCTCATGCTTATGTGATTCTCTCGGACAATCCAACGATTTTAATTTTTTTCTCAAAAAACGGCGCATTGTAGTCCAAAAATTCAAGAGGACTCTTACTTTTCAAATTGAACGGGGAATTCAAAAATAATTTTTATCTGTTAGAAAACCATTGGCGTACCATTTTTTCTTTAAAAATATTAAAGTCAGTGCTCGTTCGCACGCCACTGTTAAAGATGGAAATTATGTTTATATTGCAAAATATGCACCTTTATTAATAGTCACCACATACCAAATTTCATGAAAATATCTAGTGGTTTCGAAAATATTAATTATTTTCCTTTTTATTCCTAAAACTTTAACACCCCGTATATTTGTAACGGAACATTTTTGGACCATAGTTTATAAAGCAAACTATCATTAATTTGCGACACAGAATCGCCCCCTTAAATATTCGCATATCATTAAGGAACACCCTGTGTACAACGCAGCTGAGACGCCTAATTTTATGTCTAGTATAATTTACTATTAATTTGATATGGCAAATTTTAGTCTTTATCATAAAGTAAACTACTCCAAGATAGGTCATAGATGGCATCTGCTTTCACGTATCTCTATGTATCATGATGAATGAAAGTAACGAAATTAAGTTATATATCTTTCACAGCTCGTAAAATTTTTTATGGCACTTACCTTGAGGACCGCTACTAGATAAGCATCGTTCAGCATACCTTTGTACGGCTATTTTCATCCCCGTCGGTCCATAAATCGCCCCCGATACACGATTGTTTAACAACATCCCTGCCGGACCTCCCATCGCACTCTAGGTTGCAGTTATACCAGGTGATTCAGCAAAGTGGTAAATCATCGTCCGTTTCAAATCTCTATTACGATCTTTCGGCAAATATTTACTCAAAGGTGATTGTTGGGGCTTACTTTCTTTTCAAGAGGGATTAGACCCGCTTGTGACAAGAAGATTTATGTAAGTAGCGAGGTACAAGGGGCGGTGCCAAAGGGTGACTGTAAGCTCCTCCTTAGGTTAGGTTAATAAAGCACAGGAAAATATGAAGGTGTTTCAAATGAGATTGTCATGATAATGATCACGTAAATAAGACGCATTCTTTCGACCAGCCTGAAAATCAAAATATTTAGTTTGTATTAAATCAAGAAGTCAAAAGTCAAAAAAACACTATTACGAATATGTAACAAATACAGCGATATCTCCGTATTGACAAACTGACTAAGCAATAAATACAATTATTCTATTTTAATGGCACCAACTATGCAACATAAAATTTGATATTTTTTAATTGAAATGTATGTTATAGTTAGGTATTTATGTAAATTGTAAATGATGTCTGGAATCTAAAAATGTAGTAATCCAATAAAAGTGATCTTCTTCATGATACAGGGTGTTTCAAAAAGATGTATTACTGAAACTAAAATTTATTGAAAAATAAGAGAGCTTGTGCTAAATAAACATATGTCCTAAAGCCATCATTTTTTCAGACAAAAGACGTGTAAGATAATTTTAGAAAATAACATTTTGGATGTAAATTGTTTAGAGCACAATATGTTTTATCAACATTTGATACAGTTACATTTTTGGTGATGCTCAGCACGGTAGTTTTATTAGTGTTTTTATACAAAGTAGAGGACGCTAGTTGCTAAGGCCCGCTACAGACTATGCGTGAACTCGCGATTCGCGATGCACGATGTGTGGCTTGTAAGGAACTCGTACATTGTGTGTAGGGTTTTTATGAATGGATTTTTAACGAACAATACCCTACACACTATTCGCGAATTCCTCGCATATCACGAATCGCGGATAACGAATCGCGAATTCACGCATAGTCTGTAGCGAGCCTAACACTTACACTGACATTTCATTTTGTAATTATTTTAAGTTAAGTTAAGTTTTCTTTTCATCGTTTTATCAGCTCCACCATATAAGCATGGTTTTTTAAACAACCTGTATATTCACTTTGCGAATTTTTTAATGAAATATTGCTAGAAAAATATGTGTGCATGCTACACAGAAACAATTATATTATATAATCTTCAATCAAGAAGCCAATATATATTTATGTAAGTGAAATAAATGAACTTGTTCAAAATCAGAATAATAATCATAAATATATTTTTTTTATAGGTATATAGGTATACAATTTTCCCGGTACGGTTCCGAGTAGTCCTACACCAATATGAGTTACAGCCATCATTATATGCTCGTTAAATAATATACTATACCTCTTTTACATAATATATTACAATATACAGGGTGAGTCATGTTTAAATAGTTAAACTTCAGAAATAGATTTTTTACGAAATTTCAAGTTATAAATGTCAATACAACTGAGATATTTAGTGTTTAAGTTCAAAGAAAAAATTACAACCAGCTACCGCAAACAGTATTTGTGACATTTAACAATGATTCTTCTTTGACATTCGCCAGTAGTTATTTGAAAGCCAGCCTGCTTAAATATTTTATGTATTCGTAATTTGATATTTGTACAGTTGTCATAAAAATATTTCTACACGAAACCGATACGTCTGATAAATTTTTACCAGAAACGTTTTATGTAGTAAAGAGATTAGGTATTCCAAAAATCGCTTATTTTTTACCCTGTTCAATGTTGTACCAAATATTTTCCCCAAAGGGTGCTGCAGACCTCTCATATCTACAACGCTGGTTATAATTTGATTCCAGTCTTTTGTTCATGAAATGATCCATCCCAAATAGGTACCTACAAAATTTTGGCTCTTGCAATTTTTAGTTACCGGATAAATTGAATTTTTTCTCTCTATGTCTCTTGATCACCCTGTATATCGGTTGAAGAGCGAGATAAATGATATGTTGTATTTACATTGTTTTCTTAAAATGTCGTAAAGAATTTATTCCAGAAGTTTGACTATTTAAACTTGACTCGCCTTGTAGTTTATATCCTGTTATATACCGGACATTATTATAGCACAATTGTCTATTGCTCCTTACTGTTCGCAGTTTGAAAACCGCCGGGCATGGAATTAAGTTATTCGATGCCAGCAAAATTCGTTTTTTAATGCTTAAAAAGTTAAAATTATTGTCCCCAACAACGACACAAGAATCGCCGAAATGCACGCTGTTCCTTTTTCTGCTAGTTAAAAAAAAGTCGAGAATTCCCATCGAATTGTGGTTTCATTATTCGCCAGAGTAGATTCGGTAAATGAGGTCGGTAAATCCAATGTTTACACTAGTTTTTTCTGTACAAAAAAGCTAAGTGAAACAATGAATAATTTGCAAAAGTAGGAAATCTAATTTACGGATGTTATAGACTTTAATTTGTCGCCTTTTTTTGTTTATATTAAGATAAATTAGGTCTTAAATGGTTTATATTATAAGAAATATTATAGAGCTAATAAACTGTACCAAATGTATTCGCGTATTTTTTGTTTTGAAACAGTTTTACATTTTAATTCTGTCAAGCGTAACAATCAGGTACTATATTTGGGATGTTTCATAACTTTTATGCACTTTTAAATAAGAAATCAATTCGTTAAAATAAAATATAATAAAATTTCAGGATAAAAAAACTTAAAATAATAAACTAAACTCTGCTATATCATGTTCTAGTTCTAGTTCTAAGAAAATTGGATTCGATAAGCCCAAGCTTACTTGCAAGGGACTGAAGATAACTTCAATGCCTCATATTCATTACAGTTTATTGTTAGCTCTTGTTCTTTTACTTTACTTACAAGTATGAAGTTAATTTAAATAAATTTTAAATATTCTCCTCAAACTCTTATCCATCTAAATACCTACTTACATGTTCCTTAATGCCAAACATCTAGGTAACCTACACAAATGCCACCACAGACAAGACGGTAATCAATAACAGTTTAAAATAAAAATAATAATAATGTAGTCAAATCTGTTTACTGAATATTTCACATAAAAAAAATCGATTAGAAAAATTATTATTTTTTTATGACAATGTTAACGTGTTAACATTCTTCCTATATTTATATAAACTATAATGATTTGTCTACTCAATTCTAATATATTTTCCCTTTTCTCTAAATATTTATTTTAAATAGGATGTGTAAGTATGTTATGAAATAATCATTTCAGCCAGTAGTAAATAATTAAATTTACAGTATACATATTTTCAGTACAAAATTTAAATATTTTGTTAATATTTATGAAAATATTTTCTGTTTTCATGTCTCAATGTCTATATTTCTCTGTACTGATAGACTCGTTTAGTGTAATATCATATATTTTGGTAACCCGCCACAAATTGTCATAGTTGAAATTATACAGACAGAATCTGATTCTTATGTACTATTCATATAGAATATATAAAAATGAATAACTTCAATTAGTTCAGTACGAGGATTTAGAAGTATTTAAGAAAACCAACATTTGTTTAGAAAATTAGATCCACTAATGTGCTTAAAATTTTCATAAAATTACCTGTATAAAAGAATATTCTTAAATTTAGATATTTAAAGTAAAATGATGCGTATTAGCATTAATATAAGACATGTTAATCACTTTTAGTTTAATTTACATAAAAATACGTAAGTATCAAACTTTTAGATATAAGACTTTTTTATTCTAATTATTGTTAAGAAAATCTTATAATTTTTATACATTATAAACGCCACACCCTGTATATTAATATGCAGTCAGCTACGACTCCTGAAATAGGGCGAAAAGGGCATATTTTCTAATGTAATAAGTAAATGGTTTAGGTTAACCTAGACAGATTTTTATCTGATAAAAAGCATTTATTTAAAAAAAATGGAAGAGAAGGTTCAGTATTGGAATGGAATACTACCCAATTTTAAACAGCTGTATGCGTTTTGTTTTTTTAATCTATTTTTTCATTAAGGTGTATTCTTCCATTGTAAACTATGGATGGAGATCAGAATAAGTCGGAACAAAATGCTGACAAAGATCCAAAGGGCCAACACATTAGCACAGACACATTGAAAGCGATTTCTCCGTCAGTTAACGGAGGCGTTCGATAACAATTATAAACAGCTCTCTCGCAAAATCCGATAAATGTATCTCCTTTGTACAGGAGATTGCGGTGGCGTCTTTTTCAACTGCCGGCCCATTGGGAGGTGAAATATTTACTAGTTTCTTTTGTTGGTAAAATGTAAGGCATTTCCTGACATCTCAATTCACGACTACCTATTCATTGAGCGGGTGGTGGTAGGCCAGTGCTTTTCCCATTCATAGAAGACCCACCGCGCTTCTAGGTCTCGCTTTGGCTTCTTGCGTGGCGTTCAGGTAGGTACAGCGGCGTACGTCACGTAAGGTAACTGACGTAATAGTACAGTTCATATAAAGAGACAAGAAAGAATATCTGCTTCTTGAAATAAATGTCATAAAACGTTAACATAAATCAGTATAAGTACATGCCTCTATCATTTCATCAGCAATAGATGTATAGAGATCATGAGAGAAGAAAAGAAAAACAAAATTAAATGAAGGAACTTTTAAGTATAAATAGTTTTAACTTAATAGAGCTTCAGATATTTGCATTTTTTAAATATTTTGAAAAAAAAAAAAAGAAATATTTTATTTTCGAAAATCTAGTAATACTTATTTATTTTTCAAAATTGCAATCTATTGGAATATTAAGTACACATACGATTTTTTCGATTTTTAATATTTTTTAACATATTTAATGTTTTTATTGTGTATAACAAAGCCCATAATATCTAAATTAATCTCATATTAGTAAGTATTTTTGTCATACATTAATTTGCTTATTTGTCAGTAACATAAATTTATTGTAGAAATCTTGATAAAACAAAAAAAAATGTTTCCGAAAGCTCGATTATATAACCAAGAGTGTTCTTTTTTGTTTTTAACCATTTTCAGTGAATATCAACTGCAGCCCTAAAATGTTTTCCTCAATGTTAGTATACGCCACAAGAAACTGTATTTTGGTCAAGATGATATTCTAACTGTTCAGAACGAGCTCTAGTAGATAATTTGTAGACAAGAAAGAGAAAAGAAACTTTCGGTATGTTTTTATCAAAAAAATCAACATCATCAAAATGTGTAAGTACATATGAAATTCGGTTAGCAAATACCTATACAAGGTGTTAGAGTTTTGACTGCCATAATTTTAACATCAAAATAAACAAAAAAGTGCGGTATAACAACCCATGTTATGCTAAACTTAACCGTTTTCGATAAAAAAATTGTCAAAATATCGAGTTTTATGTGCAAAAGTTCAGTTAAATCACTCCGTAATGTTCTACATAGAATATCATAAAATGCAATATTTAGATACTACCTCTGTTATTTACTTTTAGCAATAGAAAATATTTTTTAATCAACTATACAAATGCGCATATACACCTACCTAGTTGATTTGTTGTCATAATACGCGACATCAACTTCATCAAGTTTTAATGATAAATAATTCTAACTAAAAGTAAATAACAGAGGTAGTAAACATTTCATTTTGATATTCTATGCAGAAAATTAAGGAAACATTTCTATTTAACTGAACTTTGAAAGCACATCAAATCCGATATTTTGTTCTCGAAAACGGTTGGGATTGGGACTCATATTATATAAAACTTTTTTGGTTATTTTGATATATACTACCGCCTGTTAAAATTATGGTAGTCAAACCTGTAACACCCTGCATATGAATTAAATATAGAACAAATAATATTCACATGTAATTTTTATTATTAGATTCGATTTGAATAATTTTAAGCTGCGGAATTGAAAATACATTTTTTTTGTTTCACGTTTACTCAAATTGGATCATTAATGAAAATCAATAATATCAGAAATATGTCTATTAATCCATGTAGTCAAGCTACTTTTTATTACATTTAATTGAAGTTATTGATGAGAACAATAAACCAAACATAGACGACTGGATACTCACATATGTTTCCAATCAGATATCGACTTGACGTAATGCACAAAAATATATATGAGCGACTTACCACCTGCAAGCTGTTTCATCTCGTGTCTTCTAAATTTGGGTGATCACGCTAAGTCAATGTTACAATCAGGATGTATCTACCTGTCAACTTTTAGTCAATTCATCATTTAAGATGTATTTTATCAGATTAAGAAATAGTTTCGCTCTCAACCTGGTTGTCTTTGTCTACTACTCCTCGACGGAGAATTTTTGTTTTCTTAAACCTGTGTCAATTGTACTTACCGCAATGAATGAATTGCAACAGATTTAATGTGTTGCAAAGTATACTAAATGACTATGAACAACTTTCCATCATATTTCGTTATAACTAAATTTTTACTTCTTTAAACCTAATTCAAGGTTTCTTTTCGCTTCATTATTACATACCTGTGCAATACCGCCTCTGAATGTCTGCAGGAATAGTCAGGGACATACCATCTTCACATCAATGCCGCGACTCTAAATCAAATAAGGTATGGCCTACCATTATTCCCTTTCAGACAACCCAAACAAAAGACTGTTGTGGGTGAGATCGACATTGGCTGGATTTTGGAATGCTGATAAACTGGTTCTTCCTATAAGAAATGCATCTGATTGTTCATATTATGGAAATAAACGACATAGAATTTAGGAACACATTTGTTGCATCCGATGTGAAAGAATGTTGTTCAAGTCATTTTGCCCGCTTTGTATACGTACATAAAAATAACTTTAAATAAATAACAGCTTTGGATAGTGGCGAGCGAAACTACATCTCAAGATACTTTTTTCGTTGAGTACGTGCAGTATTTAAAATCAAGAAAAGAATAACATTGATGCAGCTAAATAACTGCAGATTGAAACTAAATATATTTCACAGATATCTTTATTATAGAACTATTTTTATTTATAGCTCAACCTTAACAGGATAAATAAATGTGTTGGCGTGCTGATGAATAGAAATATTCAATTTTACGCTGAGTTATTTTATAGTATGTATTTAGATGATTCGTTTAGGTGATTCATTGAGTGCATATGTACATTATTTTGGCACATACCGTACCCGGAGATATTTCGCTGTCAGCTCCGGTTGAAACAGTTTCTTCTGGTAAAACCCATTTATTTTAATTTCGTGTGAGTTCGTTCAATTAACCACCGTGCTACGCTGACTGTACTTCCTGATTGCTATTTCATAATGAAAGCGAACGTCACAGTTTGCGTACATACAGGGTGACATACATAATATTCCTAATTCACAGCTCTGTTCATGCATAAGAAAAGTGACTATTTTTGTAAGAATTGAATTAAATTGTGCATGTTAATTATATCATGATCAAGTTTATGAATTGTATAAAACCCTGTTGATTTAATATTTTGTATGGAATTAGGTTTATTAATAAAAAATAATATTTATTTGATCAGAGAAAAAAAATGTTGTCAATTATGTTTTGTTTGGTACAATTTATCATACAGCAAAATAAGGGAGTACATATACCGAGCACCTTGTAAGCAGGGTACTATCTACCAAACAAAACATATTTGACTTAACAAATTGTTTTTCTCTTAACAACGGTAACATAATTATGACAGCAAACAAGCGTTGAATATGTGACAACGTCGATCACATAGATACCATGTCTCGATTGTCAGGTATTTGTACATAATAATTATAAATAGGTGCACCTAACATAGGTACTTGACTGTGAATGGTTCTCTTAGAGATCTTTTCACAATACAGAATAAAATGTGAAATAGTTATAAGTGTTCAAATTATTTGTGTTGCTTGCGAGAATCATTTACCATACAAACGTCTCGTAGTCAGAGAGTTTTGTCCAGATCCGCCATAAATTAACATGTCATGCAGTTGGCCATGGCTACTATAAACTGTTCAATTTTTGTTTATGTACACTCATAAGTATCAAAGATGCACTAGAGGAACGCACTAACCACAGTACTACTATAACTAATATTAATTTGCACACAATTCATATTGCACATTGCAATGTTGTCGAACGTTACAGGTTCAGGACCCTTCAATTGTTTGTTTCATTAATACTGATGCAAATTACATTACATAAACTTTTACTAAACCTTTGTTTGTAATTTTGTTATACAGTGTTGCATTTTATTGCAGTTGTATTTATATTTTTGAAATGTATTTGTAGAAAAAATATTCGTTTTAGACATTTTTCCATAAGATTTTTTGTTGCTTTTGGTTAGTTAGGTATACATACAGTGCATTCATAAATGATTACAAGCCACGTGACCAGGACTGTGATTCTCGAAGAACAACTCGTATGCGTAATAGATTTCTTGTCTCTCTTAATTGCCGTAGTGAGGATATTCGCATATAAATTGCTCTGCGATTGATTTGAGAATCTCGAGCCTGATCACGTGACTTGTAATCATTTATGAAGACACTGTATACGCCTTTAAAACTACGGCACTCATATTTAGGTCTTCCTGTACAGGGTGTTTCATTAGGAAATCTACATACGTTAACAGAAGATACAGGGCATCCAGGTAGTTTCAAAATCCATATTATCGAAGGGTATAATAACCATAGTCGTTACCAATATTCAAAGCCTTTTACCAATTTTGACTATTGTTTAACTTGAATTAAAAGGCGAATCACTCTATATAAAAATGTGATATTCGGTAGGGGCACTTTACCTACTTTATTAAATCCACTAATGTCCCTAAGCTAAACACAAACGCAGATCTTGGTCTCATAAAATGTTTATTTTCTGTATTGATAAAATCAACACAGTGTATAAAGAATTATGAATAATTTATTTATGCGCATTTAAGTATTCCTATTTGATTTTATGATCAAGCTTCGTATCAGATGTAAATTTTACAGTAAATGTCAGAAAATTCGACATTCGTTTATTGTCAAATTCGATATAGACAAAACTTATGTATTACAGGTGTGTATTAAGATCTTATGCAGGCAATATTATTATTCTGTAAATAATACAACTATCACAATTCAACTATAATAGAATTTATTTTTATGAGGAAAAAATTGATTCACTGTCACCTAAAATAACTAGTCATTCCACATGAAGAGGGTACTTTTAAAAATATAAAGTATAGGTATATTAATTGAGAATTTGGTGACATAAGTAGATCTACTAGTTTTTATTGAAAATAATTTGTCGTAAGCAAATATTTCACGAAATATTCAAACACGAAGCTTCAATACGTAACTACGGCGAACCACCATAAACTTTTACACAGTGTTATTTCCGTCAATACAGAAAATATTGTTTTTATAAGACCGGACCTACATTTGTTGGAAAAGTACTTAGTGCACTTCTCTCGAATATCACCTTTTTATATAGAGTGGTCCGTCTATGCTGCAATGTTAAAAGAGTCAAAATCAGTAAAATACCATGTATAACCTATTTGAAACTACCTAAGTATCTTGAATTCACTATTAATGTATGTACATTTCTCAGTAAAACACCTACAATTTTACTAGACGACTAGACACAATCTATTTAATTAGTAAATATTGTATTACATCCTAAGTTTATCAATGTGACTCAGTTAACTATATCATTTTAAGCTTGAAAAGATAATAACTAATTGTTGAATTATTATTATTATAGAATTTTTCTTTTCAATTTCCAATTGACGACATTCCTAATATTTGATTAGTTTGATAAGCAGGGTGTTACTTTGAATGGGGGTCCGGTGTGGACGGAGGGTACCTGTGGATGTTCACTAGGAGCCCTATTATCTAATACATACAAGAATATATTTTTCACATTACAAATAAACTATAAAAGAGTAACAAGTAAACTAACAGAAAACTTAGTAAAACAATAACAATCAATAAATAAAATTAAATATATAATATTTTTCACTTACATGACTAGGGTCTTCTTATACGGCGTTTAAAATATATGGTCTAAGTTTCTTACTCTCTAAGTGTATTCTCGTCCAACAACATTAGCGCATTGGCGTTCAATAATCTCTTAAATGTTGAACCAATCTTACAAAAATCAAATCCAGTTGATACCGTCTTGTTGCAATTGGACTGCTGTTCAACTCTTTCTTGATTTGTTTACAAGTTTTATTTTCATAATATCACACACACTAGGCACTGAAGACACATCTATAAGTTACACACTTACACTACACAAAATACTTCACAAAATACCACTTTAAATTACTACGAAAATAAACCTGATAAACACGACACAGCACTAAATAAATTTGATGTCGATTTCAATAGACTCATGTAGAAAACTTGCAAAATCATCTACCATGTTACAGAGTCCTTCTCCTAAAACGATAAAAAGGAAATTGTATATATATACATATATAATAATAATAATAACAATAACAATAACAATAACAATAACAATAACAATACCAATACCAATAACAATAACAATAACAATAACAATAACAATAACAATAACAATAACAATAACAATAACAATAACAATAACAATAACAATAACAATAACAATAACAATAACAATAACAATAACAATAACAATAACAATACCAATACCAATACCAATACCAATACCAATACCAATACCAATAACAATAACAATAACAATAACAATAACAATAACAATAACAATAACAATAACAATAACAATAACAATAACAATAATAACAATAACAATAACAATAACAATAACAATAATAACAATAACAATAACAATAACAATAACAATAACAATAACAATAACAATAACAATAACAATAACAATAACAATAACAATAACAATAACAATAACAATAACAATAACAATAACAATAACAATAACAATAACAATAACAATAACAATAACAATAACAATAACAATAACAATAACAATAACAATAACAATAACAATAACAATAACAATAACAATAACAATAACAATAACAATAACAATAACAATAACAATAACAATAACAATAACAATAACAATAACAATAACAATAACAATAACAATAACAATAACAATAACAATAACAATAACAATAACAATAACAATAACAATAACAATAACAATAACAATAACAATAACAATAACAATAACAATAACAATAACAATAACAATAACAATAACAATAACAATAACAATAACAATAACAATAACAATAATAACAATAACAATAACAATAACAATAACAATAACAATAACAATAACAATAACAATAACAATAACAATAACAATAACAATAACAATAACAACAATAACAATAACAATAACAATAATAATAATAATAACAATAACAATAACAATAACAATAACAATAACAATAACAATAACAATAACAATAACAATAATAACAATAACAATAACAATAACAATAATTAATAACAATAACAATAACAATAACAATAACAATAACAATAACAATAACAATAACAATAACAATAACAATAACAATAACAATAACAATAACAATAACAATAACAATAACAATAACAATAACAATACCAATACCAATACCAATACCAATACCAATACCAATACCAATACCAATACCAATACCAATACCAATACCAATACCAATACCAATACCAATACCAATACCAATACCAATACCAATACCAATACCAATACCAATACCAATACCAATACCAATACCAATACCAATACCAATACCAATACCAATAACAATAACAACACACCGAAGCTCCGACACATTCGGAGATGTCCTGAAGAATGAAACAATGACCACTCTCCACTCCGTGGAGTCAGTGATTATTGCGCCCGTAAATCGTGTGTTCTGAGCAGACGTAGGGAACCAAGGACGATTGCCTTCTGCATTCTGCCGGCTAAGATCTCTGCCGAATTTCGGCAAGCCGGTATGATCTTTAATTCAGAAAGCAGCGTATGTCTCATTCCACCCAGGACGCCTATAATTAGCACCACAACCTTAACAGAGTGGTCTGGATACAGCCTGCGGTGCTCGGAGAGAAGATCTCGATACTTCCTCCGTTTCTCCTCCTCTTGTAGGACGATGTTGTTCTCTGCTGGAGCTGAGAACTCAATCACCTACATCGTCCTAAGTTGGTGGTCGAGGAGGACTACATCAGGCTTATTGGCTTGAATTTGCCTGAGGGTGGGGAATGAATAGTTCCAATAAATTCGGCACTTCTCATTCCCCACAACGGGAATTATTATTATTATTATTATTATTATTATTATTATTATTATTATTATTATTATTATTATTATTATTATTATTATTATTATTATTATTATTATTATTATTATTATTTTTTTTAAACTAGAATCCAGTCACACCTCTGAGGCTCCGACACATCCCAGAGAAGAGCTGGTGTTTACCAATTGCCACTCTCCACCCCGTGGAGTGAGTGACTACTGGGTCCGAGAATCGTGCGCCCTAAGCAGACGTAATGAACCTAGGATGATAGCGAAGGTGTTTTGTAAACCTTATTTTTTAAAACCCCTGATAAAAAAATCGAGAGGTGTTAGATGTGGTGACTTTCTGGCCAACTGAAGTGTTATCTATGCTGGCATTGTGCGGTGGAGCTCCATCGTGCTGAAACCATAGATTTATCCTTAGCTCCAAAGGCACTTTTTCCAGAGGTGCAGGAAGTTCTTCTTGTAGGAAATTTAGGTAACTGACGCTATTCAATGTATGTTCATAAAAATAAGGCACAATTAAATGCATACCGATGATGCCACATCATACATTTATTCCAAAATTCCCTGGGTTTTGGACTGGATTTACAATCTGGGGATATTCAATAGGCCCATTACTGGCAAACCGACTTTCATCCGTCCAAAGAACATGCCGACTATAAAATTAAGTCTGTTTTCAATGTGACGCTCAGGCAAATACTCCAAATTGTGCTGTGCATTTGACGTTTATCCTAGGTTCCTATGTAATTATTTTAGATGTCAAAATCAGTACGTATTAAATTTTCGTAGATACCTAGCTAAACTTCGATAATTTAATACGAATAATTACTGTTACCTATTGTGTTCAATAAAAATATAAAATTTATGGTTTTTGATTATTTATCGGGTGTTGAAAAAATAGCGTATGCAACTCTCATGTAATGGTTATTAATACATAATCATTACATGATCGTTGCATAATATACTATTATTTGCAATGAAAATGTAATACAGAGTGAGAAAAAAAATATTAATATTATCCAAATGCTTATTAAAATACATTGTAAAATGGAGCTAAATCGATTAAAAAAGATCAAGGTTTAGCCCCAAAAAAATAAACACATATTACAATAATGATTTAGTCTATATTAAGAGGTACACCCATCAGTGGAGAGGAAACAAGAGAAATATAAAAAACATGAAATAATGTAAATTTAACTAGGTATATAGATCAATGAGCATGACTAAAAATATGTTTTTTAAATTTAGATTTAAAAACAGCAGGATTCGATAATTTTATATCTATTGGCACTGCATTATACAATTTGTAAACGTTATAAGAAAAAGATCTATAAAAAATAGCGGACCTATGATGAGGAGGTGATATGAGACCTTTAAAACGTAAATTTAGTGTATGTACATCTGTCCGATAAGTTATTTTGTTGATTAAATATGGAGGACATTTATAAAATAATATACTATGAAATAATACAACAGAATGAACCTTTCTTCTATTTTGCATCGTTATCCATTTAGCATCACTTAATTTATGAAATATAGGCATAAATTTCCTGATACCATAAATACACCTCAAACAAGATTTTTTTACCTTTTCAATTCTGTGAATATCTACTTTGTCAAGGCATGGTCCATAAACAGCGTCACAATAATTAAATTGACTAAGAACTAAAGCATCCAAAATGATGAATTTTAAGTTTACGTGATAAAATATGACGATTAGAATATAACATTTTTAGGTTACCATAAGCTTTTTGAATACATTTATTAATGTGCGATTTAAAACGTAAATCCGTGTCTAAAAATAAACCCAAATTTCTAGCTACCTTTGTACACTGTAAATCCTCTCCTTCAATATTATCTTTGAACTCTTGCTCAATTGCATTCCTGTGTCTACCAAATATCATAATAATAATAATAATAACTCTTTATTTTCCTTTCTGATATGTACATACATATATAGGAATAGTCATACAAATTACATAAAATTAAAGTAAAACCTCATTAAGAGTGTAAAAACAGTTATCGGTTAAAAATAGCTTTAATTGAAATTTAAAAGAATTTAAAACTTGGATTCCTCTTTATTACCTCTGGTAGGTTTTCAAATACCTTCAACCCCAAACAATCAGGAGAATTTAAAGATATTTTGTATCGGTAATGAGGCATATGAAATTTATCTTTTTGTCGAGTATTTAGTCCGTGAATATTACTTTTTAGATGTATTATCTGATAGTCATGTTTCTGAAATACTTATAATGTCATATTTATCATGCTCAAGGAATGTTTTAAAATCTGCAAAATGTGCTACTAATGACTTTACGTTGAAAAAAGCAATCGAAAAATTTTTCATTTTACTCTCCACCGATAAGAATACATTAACATAAATAAACAAAAAACAGACAAAATAAAGAGATACAATAATAATAATAGAAACAATAAATAACAACAGAAGTGATCTCTTCCTTTCTTCTCTTCCTCTTCCTTTCTTCCCCTTATTACATGCTGCATATCCGGCAAACTAATTCTTTACTATATTAAATATATCATCTTCATATTTCAAACAAATTAGCTTTTGTGTAGATATTTCCTTCAATTGTCCAGACGTTGCCTTTTCCAAGTTTTTCCATAGCAAACATTAATAGATCATATCTAGTTTTTATCAACTCCTCAGTTATAAACATTTTACTTCCTTTCAATTTCTGTTTGTTATAATAAACCAAATTACGCTGCATGACATTTGTAAATTTTACCAGCACAGGCCTTGATTTTATATTGTTACTTTTCTTGGATCCAATTCATGGGTGGCAAGTCATATTTGGCGGTTGGGCCGAAAATCTGAAGCTACGCCACTGGATTTATCCAAACTCAATTCCCGGAACTTCGTGGATTTTGTTTGAAATACTGTAACAATCTAGTTGTATTAACATTGTATCTTACTCTTCAATCAATTATTTGATTCTTCCGAACAGAAAATGCATCTTAATTTCGTCGCAGGGTTGCCTCCAATTTTATAAAGGTTCTATGATCATTAATGAGGCGCTCTGGATTCCTTTCTCGATATAACTCTACAGCTCTTCTTGAATTTTTTTGTGACACGCCCTAAATTAGCACCATATGAGAATATATTTTGTAAGCACAAAAGTTATACGTTTGACGTTCGTGTTTAGTAATGATAAGTATTTTGTGACATTTATGCAGTTTAACCAACGAACATTTAATTATTTTCAACGGCTAATTAATTTACCGCTAATGTGATTTTTAGATGGCATTTCTTTTGAGACTCTTTAGGATATAACTTTTAAACAGGAACTAATACAAGAAAATTTGTCTAATAAAAGCTTATTAGAAAAATAAGAGCTTATTAACAGGAAAAAAATTTGGGTATGTTTCTAGAAAAAATATAATTGATGACGTCATTAGTCGTTTCCAGATTTCATTTCGATTGAAAATGGAGTTTACCTCATCCCATTGAACACCACGTGTTCCAAATTTTATTTATTTTTATTTGTATCCTCACAGTAGGCCCATACTATCGAATTTGAGACACCCTGTATGCCCTGTATGTCTAGAAGACTTATGTCTGAAACAAGTTATAGTCGCCATAAACATTTGCAAACATATCAGATAGGTAATAATTATTATAAATGACATTCCCTCAGGTCCATACAAAGGTAGGATTAAATCAGTTTCTTTTATCAGCAATGAAAACATGCAGTTGTGAATTAAAGAAATGTTTTGCAATCATGCTTAATTATTATCAGCATAATTAGAAATATTTATTTTATTTATTTTTCTACGGTTCGTTATTACTCAGATATATTAATAAATAATAAAAATTAGTATTAATTAGATGGCAATTTTTACAGACATCTAACTGATAATAATGCTACGTTACCTACAATTAAACGTAAGTGTTTTGGCATATTAAATTATACTTTCGCGTTGTGGTTATTTTCTTCAGTGTACGATAAAACATAAATTGTAGTTTTGTATCGAAACAAAAATAAGTTGCGGCGTGGACAGCCGTGACCGTGAGTGAATGAAGCAGAAACTGTTTCATGAATGGGAATTTCCCAAACAGGGAAAATAAAAATTAAATAATAATTACTTCACGAAGAATTATAAGTTATTTTGTTATTGCGAGCAGTCGCAAAGAAATGGACCGGCTCGCGGAATACAAATGAATCGGTTCCCGGGGCAGTCACGGCTCACGGTAATGATGAGCACTTTTGCTTCATGACTCGATTCGGTTGAATCCTTCCGTAATTTTAGTAATATTATTAAACAATTCGTTACCGATAATACATAAAAAATAATTATGTAAACAAAATCTTAAGATAGTATATCCACTTTAAGTAAGAGGTACTAAACAATAATAAAAATGGTTTTAATGAAATTTATATTTTTTCATTTAAAGATTTTAACATAATGATAAACATGAACAACAAATTCCTACAACAAAAATAAAACAAGGTAATAACAATAAACAGGCCCATGCATTCAGCACACGACATGAAACACGACCCGTACCCGGTGCAGATCGATTTTACAACTCCATTCGTTCTTCGTTCATATCGTTTGCGAATCACATCAATCGTCTCAAATGATACGGTTCAGTGAACCGGATCTTTTGACTGGCCGAGAACCGGTGATCCGGTTTCCTCAAAATAACTGAAGTGCCTACGTCTAATTTGTAGTTACTGGGAGGCAAAAATACATATTTGAAGTGAAAAAATCTACACTGGTATTTTATAAATTTTTTATGAGGATGCAATCAATACAATGCTAAAATTCAGTGTAAACATTTTTCTTTACTCCTGCCAAAATATGAATCATGGCTTGCGTCCCAACCATTATTCCAAGGATCGTTTCATTAATAAAAATTCCTAAGAAAGAATAATCTAACCGTCCTGGTATTTGACCCTATATTTGGCGTACCGTCACTTATAACACATTTCATTTTATGTTTTTTTATGTGTTGTTACCTTTGCTTTATCTGTGGATGCGATGATGAGATTACAAAATGCCTAGGGAATCACATCATCGAACAATTACCTGCATTACTCATGAGCAAAATACGTCAAGACTTTGATACGGAATAGATGCGATGATTACCTGAATAAAGCAACATGAAAAAAAAATAGGTTAAAATATATAAGGAAAATGTAATTTTATTTATTACTATAACAATACAAGTAAGTACCACTTGAATTCATCTACTTACTGTAATAAACAATATGGATCTTGAAAAAAACTGTGACATATAGCAAGTTAACGTTTTGGAAACCGTTTACTGTCAAAACTTCTAACAATGGCTAAAAGATTTGAATATGAGAGGAAATATTTTTGAAACATTAACTTGCTGCATGTTTCGATGTTTTTTTATTATGCGATATTTATGATTACATAAAATTATTTATTAGTTATTTAGTTTAATTTCATCCAATAGGACGAAAACCTTTTTACAAGATAAATAGAAACAGAAAATATATACATAGAGTAACATAAATTAAAAAAAGAAGCTAAAGAAGCTATAAAATTGTAAAAGATAACACCAAGTAAACGTCAAAATAATGACGATGAGGTTAAAAAGTCAAAAAAACAAAAACCAAAACAAAAATACAACGATATTACATATAAAAACAAATGAGATTAAATTATAGATAAAATCAATTATTAAAATATAAAAGCAAGTTTTATATCTTGTAGCGTGCAATTAAAAATATCCAGCCATTCTTTAATATTACTATAATCACTTAACATTTGGTGCACGGGAGACCACTGCAAAATATTCGTGCGAGAATAAGGAACGAAAAACAAATTATTCGACCTAGCGTTGACTTTTGGAACACGGTACCTAATCTCAGAGGTAAGTTTGATGCAGTCAATATTGCTCTTAACTAATCTGTATAGAAAAAGTTACAGAATTCATGATCCGCCTCCTAATCAAACTGCTCATCTCAAAACGATTCAAGAATTAATCTTGTGGATACCCTCTGGTTTGATAAATCCCATCCAATATAGTAACTGCGGATTTAAAAAATATTCGCTGCACTTTCTGCGGTGATATTATATGACAGCCATAATTCGGAAACCAAATTACAGAGGCATACTCTAATTTAGGTATAACAAAACTATTAAATAATATCCGTAGTGTATATATATATTCACGAAGTGTTTGCTGTTACGCAGGATGAATCCTAAACCAGCCCCAGCTATGCATTCTTCCATATGTATGTTCCAATTAAGTTTATAAAAATTGATCAAGAGTTGACAAGGCTCGAGTCAAACTTGTGATGCCTCTTCAATTACACATAAACAAATGGATATCATTTCCCGAGAATTTGAATTATCTACTTAAATCAAATTTAAATAACTCACTATGGTCCGTGTTGCGATTCAGATAAGATTGAAACTCACGAGTTTTTAACTGCATGTAATGAGTTTTTCAGGACTCCAACAATTTAAACGTTATTGTACAAAAAGGTAGGTAGGTAGTTTCACAATACGCCAATAAACTTGGAAATTTGTATTTATAACCAAGCGTGGTAAACATTATACGATAGATTCAGACCACCTTAAGGAAGCAATTTCTATCTGATGTTTGAAAATTGATTTAAACAAATTGAATTTTTGAGAAATAGGTAATGCAGCGGACTATAACGAAAATTTGGAAATGGCTTTTTGTTTGGACCTTACCTTCACTGATGAATGCAATGATCTTGAGCAGTTGTTTGACCAGAAAATGAGAGAGAGGGGGGGCTTTTCTTAGCACAATAATGAATAGCTTTTTCACTTGCACACGGTTCACGCACTCTGTTGCTAGTCTCTGATCGCACACTGGTTTTCGTCCGATCTGCGCGCGAAGGTCCGTTTTTTTCCATTTCCAAAAAAGGACCGCGAAAATATTTAGAAAATGCGAAGAAAAAAAATACAATATTCAACATTATTTACAATAATTATTTCTCTAATAGAAAAAAAAGAAACGAGTTGTGAAATTAATTAAAAGAATTACGATACATAGATTTACAGGGTAAAGTCGGAACATTACCGCCCACCTAAAAATGATGTGCTTTATTATGAGACTTATTTATTAAGTGGCAGAGGAGATAATTTTACGACAGGTCTCTGCATTAAGCCGTGAGAAGTTCGAGCAGTGACTACACGACAGACTCCATCCTTTCCTGGATGCAATTTTTCAATTCTACCGAGTCTCCATTTTAATGGAGGACACAATTCATTTTTAATTAGTACTGAGATACCCGGAGTAATGTTTAATACGCTAGAAGAATGCCATTTATTCTTTTGTTGGAGGGTATGTAAATATTCTACTTACCAGCGCTTCCAGAAATCTTGCTGTATTCTTTGGAGGAGTTGCCATCGGTTTAAACGATTTATAGAGAGGTTTGAACGATCAGGATCGGGAAGAGACGTTAGAGGTTCCAGAGTTAAGAAATGACCAGATGTCAAAACTGAAAGATCATGAGGATCTGAGCTTAAAGGGCACAAGGGTCTCGAATTTAATAAGGCTTCAATTTGTACGAGAACTGTGTACAGTTCTTCGTAGGTAAGAATTTGCTGTCCTATTACGAGGAGAAGGTGGGTTTTTACGGACTTTATCCCGGCCTCCCAAAGATCGCCAAAATGGGGAGTAGAAGGAGGATTAAATGACCATGAAATGTTTTCCGACTCTGAGGCTGATTTCATAAGATTATCCAATTCTTTTTTTGCTCCTGTGAAGTTAGTACCGCAATCCGAGAAAATTTGAGTGCATTTATCCCTTCTGGAAATAAACCTTCTTAAGGCAGCCAGGAAACAATCTGAAGTTAAGTCCGAGGCAAGTTCAATGTGAATGGCCTTAGTGGACATACAAACAGACAGATATATTCCTTTTGAGATTTAGCACCTCGTGACTTTCTTAAGGTAACAAAAAATGGACCGCCATAGTCAACTCCAACTCACTGAAAAGGCTTTATCTGATTAACCCTGCTGTGCGGTAAATTACCCATAGGAGGTTGAAAAGCTGTTGGTTTGATACGAAAACATTTATGATATTTAGAAAGGCAATGACGGATGGCCCGTCAGGGACATAATATCCAAAAGTTTTGAGATAGTAAGAACTGAAGTGTTTGAAGTCCAGAATGTAAATGTTTTTTATGAACTTCTTCAATCAATAATTCGGTGAATCTATGGTTTTTGAGCAAGAGAACGGGATATTTTTTATCATACAAGAGACCTGAATGAACGCTCAGTTTTCGAAAAATCTTAGGAATCTGTTTCTTTCTTTCAAGATTTTCAAACAGTTCATGGAATGATGTAATCTGTACACGTTCTACTAGGAGTAATAAGGCATTTTACAATTCTTGTTCTGTAAACGCTCTGGAATTTTCTGGATAACGATTTTTCATTATCTCAATGAAGCGCAAACAATAGGAAATAATTCGTTATATTTTGGAAAGCGCGGAAAATTTATCTAATAGAGAATCTATGGCATCTAGAGAAACAATATTAAAAAGGGTGATTTTTCGTTCTTCTGGAAGTCCAGAATCGCTAATGAGAACATTGGATTTAGGCCATAATCTTGAAGACAGTGTAAGCCATGATGGCCCTGTCCACCAGAGAGGGTGATCAAGTAACTGATCAGGAAATAAACCTCGTGACGCACAATCCGCCGGATTATCTGATGAACGAATATAATGCCAGAACTGTGGTGGCACTTTGTCTTGTATACTAGCAACACGATTGCTGACGAATGTTTTCCAGCGGTGAGGTGAACTTTTGATTCAAGATAAAACTACAGAACTATCACACCTTGCAAATATTTCATTAATTTAAAACTTGTTCTCATAAGTTTTTACAACTAAAGAAACCAAATCGGAAAGAAGAACGGCACCGCAAAGTTCTAGTCTTGGCAACGAAATTCTTTTCAGGGGCGATACTTTTGATTTTGCACATACTAGAGAAACTATGACTTGAGAGTCAGGTAATTCACACCGTAGATAAATAACGATAGCATATCCCTTTTCAGAGCTGTCACAGAACGCGTGCAACTGACAAGAGATGAAAGGACAAGGAGCAATGCAACGAGAGATTCGGATCTTGGTAAGAGAAAAGAAGGGAGTTCAGATTTGTACCTATTCCAATTATTTAAGACCTCAGGAGGTGAGGTTTGATCCCACTGGAGTCCTAGAGACCATAAATATTGAATGAGATATTTTGCAAAAAATGTGAGAGGTGCAAGAAATCCAAAGGGATCGAAAATTCTAGCTAATTCTGACAGAATTTAACGTTTGGTACATAATCTGTTTATGGGTTCTCCGCTATATGAGAAGACATCTCGGGAAGGAAGCCATTTTAAGCCTAGAATTTTAACTATGAGATCATTGTCTCCTTGAAATGTGAGATCCTGCAGTTGTCTGTCGGTCTCAGGAATGGTTTTTAGGAATTCTACGTTATTATTTGCCCACTTTCTTAGATGAAAACATCCCTTTTGTAATAGAGAATTGAGTTGAGACTTAACTAATAATGCTTCTTCAATTGAAGAACACCCTGTTACGACATCATCCACATAAACATCATTTGTTAAAACGTTAGCAGCTAGTTGAAAGTTTTCACACTCATCTTGAGCTAACTGTAGAAGAGTTCGAAAAGCTAGAAAAGGCGCAGATGAGACACTATAATATGTTACAGTATTGAAGTGAAACTCTTGTACAGGGTGGTCAGAGGAGAATCTCCACAATATTTTCTGAAAATCTCGAGGATGGATGTTTATTTGTCTGTACATTTGTTTAATGTCAGCAGTAAACACCAAGGGATGAATGCGAAATTGTAAAAGAAGTGTAACAATATCCTTTTAAAGCTTAGGACCTACCAATAAATTGTCATTAAGGAATTCTCCTTGTAAAGTTTTGCAAGATGCATCAAAGACTACCCGAAATTTGGTGGTAAGACTTGAGGGATTACAAACTGAGTGGTGAGGAATATAATAGACTTTTTGTGGATGAATAGTAGGTAGAGAAGCAAGTTTCATGTGACCACTGTCTAAATAGTCTTTCATAAATTCACGATATATTTGATAAAGAGTAGGACTAGAAAGTAAGCGACGTTCCGATACATGAAATCTTCGAAGAGCGATAGATTTGGAATCACCAAACAAAGGTTCTGCTTTTTTAAATGGCAGACACACAATATCGACCTGTTGGTTCACGAAGATATTGTTCTGTGATTAACTTTTCACAGAGAGCATCATCAGGCGATGGTGAGGAGAGTAGCGGAACTTCTTCAAGCTCCCAGAATTTCTTTAATGTTAAATCGAGAGGGGTGTTAAGAGAGACAACTAGAGAATTTATATGAGAAGAAATGGTGCTTTGAATTTTACCCTTGAGAACCCAACCAAAAATGGTTTCAATGGCAGTAGGTGTTGACTATTGCCAACGATCCGACCATTACGTAACAATAATGGAAAGATATCTGCACCTAACAACAAATCAATGGAACTTGGAACGAAAAAATGTGGATCAGCTAAAGTTAGTTTATTAATATCTTGCCAGTTTTCAGAGGAAATATATGAACTTGGCATATCTAAACATATTTTGGGTAGTACGATAGCTTCGACAGTAATGATAGGAGATAATTGATTTCAGGGGCGAATAGAGCATGAAACACCTTTTGAAGTTGAAGAGGGATTTTTACCTAAATATAGATAATGAAATAGGAAAATAATGTAAACTAAGTCTGTTAATACATTTCTGTGAAATAATATTAGCGTGGCTAGCTGAATCAAGAAGGACACGAACCGATTGGTAATTTCCATTGCTATCAAGAATATCTACTATAGCAGTCGAAAGAAGAACCGTGGTTTGCGTAGGGAGAATATTTGCTAGAGAATTTACTGGAGGAGGTGAGATCACTGAACTTGTTGATGGAGCTGCCGATCTGTAAAATTGTTCTTTAAATTAGAATCTCGAGAAGTGTGTAAGAGAGTGTGATGCTTGCCTTTACAAATTTGACAAGTGAATAGGAGCTCATTTTATGTGCAGAATGTAAACAATTAGTACACCAATTGCGTTCTTTTGTAATTTGAAACCTTTCAGAAGGAGTTTTTGAGAGAACAGAGGGGCATTTATAAATAGTGTGAGGAGATTTACAATAATTGCAACTGATTGAAATAGGTTTAGGATTAATGTTGGTGACCATGGATGAATTTTTTCCATGGGCACTAGGAAAAGAACTTGATTTGATTTTATTCGAGGTTTTATTTTCTATACTGAAAGAAAGATGAGCGGATTCTAGACCGGTGCATTGGTGAGAAGGTAAGTTTTTAAATCTGGGAAAGATGGAATTTCGTTTGAGCATGTTTCAAGTTCAAGTCGTGTAAATCCCAATTTTCAATAGGTAAACCTAATATTTTTAGAGAAGCTAAGTTGTCAGAAAAGGCATTCAATAAATTACGGAGCCCTTGCGGAGACCTAGTTGTTAGTATTGCTGCGTCATAAATGGCTTGCCAGCATGTTTTACTTAATAAACGTTTATTATGAAAGAGCAGTAAAAGCATTGTGGTAATTTTCTTCCATAAATTTAATATTGTTTACATGAATTAGAGCTTCACCTGTTAAAGAAGATAAAAGATATTGAAATTTCTCCATGTCCGATAAAGATGTATTACGATGAATTACCGACTTGAAAAGATTAAAATATGTTGGCCAGTCTTTATAACTACCATTAAAAGTAGGCAGACTAATTTTTGGAACCTTGACATTAGAATGTTTTTAAGAAGTATTGTCTACGATATCAGTTGAAAATAAACTGGAGTATATAGATTTAACGGCAAAGTTTCATAAATTCTGTCCGAACTTCTTTATCTGCCGCATAATCAGGATTATCAGTGACAGAAATTAATGAAATTAAAGAAGAATTCAATCAATAAGTTCAAATCTTGCTTTAAAAACATTATGAAGTTGCGGATCGGTTTTAGATTTTTTCGCGAGAGGTAAATCATCGATCGAATCAACTTGAAGTTCACGGAGCGCACGTATTTGTTTTATTTTATTTGCCATTTTAAATTTAAAATTATTTCTAAATTATGCTACTACTGTAATAGTCAATTGGCAGAAGAAAACACAGCAAATTAGTATTAGTTAAAGTTTGAAATATATATATATATATATATATATATATATATATATATATATATATATATATATATATTTGAAAATTTCACCCTGTAAATAAAGAATATATTCAAAGCAATTTAATGTTAATAATTTTATTTATACGCAGACAAACTTCGTTTTGAACGAAATATAAGAAAGAGCGCAAAAAGTTTACTGCGATAAAACTTATCCGTTTCCTACACATAAATCGATACCTTTGAAACTATGAAATGGGAAATAATTTTTAAATTTTTTTAACAGGAAATATAATAGAGCAATAATTGTAATTGTTGATATTGATTTATTTTATTAAATAATCCGGCTCGATGGACCAAAAAATTTTTGAAAATTGATTTAAACAAATTAAATTTTTCAGAAATAGGTAATGCAGCGGACTATAACGAAAATTTGGAAATGGCTTTTTGTTTGGACCTTACCTTTACTGATAAATGCAACGATCTTGAGCAGTTTTTTGACCAGAAAATGAGAGAGAGAAAGAGAGGGCTTTTCTTAGCACAATAATGAACAGCTTTTTCACGTGCACACGGTTCACGCACTCTATTGCTAGTCTCTGATCGCACACTGGTTTTCGTCCGATCTGCGTGCGAAGGTCCGTTTTTTCCATTTCCAAAAAAGGACCGCGAAAATATTTAGAAAATGCGAAGAAAAAAAAACAATATTCAACATTATTTACAATAATTATTGCTATAATAGAAAAAAGAAACGAGTTATGAAATTAATTAAAAGAATTACACTAAATAGATTTACAGGGTGAAGTCGGAACAGTTGAAATACAGTTTACTACTGAGTTAAGTTAGGAGAGTATATGTTTGCATTTATCCATTTTTAAAAAGCAGGTATAAAAATCAGTAAAATATAATTTAATGCGAATTATTAGCGCATTTAAGACTACATTCGCGTGTGAATCTTTAATATCACATAAACCTGACCAACTTTCAAGCAGTTCTAACAGATACTGAAAATTTTGCAGGGGTGCTACTAGCTCCAGCGGTAAGGTAGATGTTCTGTTTTTATTTTCGTATGAGAAATATAACATGTTTAGTTCAGTAATTATAAAAAAATAAAATAATAGGTAACTACACAAAATCATAAAATTATACAGTGTTCCTAAATTAAATAGCTGAAAGTATCGATGGGAACTGTCCTTAGCACAAAAAATATCTAAGTCTAGAACTGCTTAATGTAGTCGCTACAGTGCGTTAAGATTTAAAAAAATCCCCAGGTACCAGTCGTGTTGCAGTTTTATTTATTTTCAATAACTTGCATATTTAACATTCAGTTTTAAACGAAAAAGAAAATGTCTTGTAAATTTTACAAATAACGCTTAGTTTTCTAATAAAAAAACATATAATCTGACAAATTTTACAGGTGAAAAATACATCTGAGTAACCTATGAATTAATAGTTATTTATGTCGTGTTCACGTCGCGTGCAATAAATACTTTTTGTACTTGTTGCATACAATATTTTTTCTACGTTCATGCAAAAACCAAAATATGATTTATTTAGATGACACTAAGTGTAGGAAAATATGACATCTATTTGAACGTTTATGTTTGTCATGATGAAAAAACGCTATAGTGGAATGACAGATGAATGCAATAAACATTTTATTGCACTAGTGCAATAAAGAACCACAATATAGTTCAATAAAGTTTTGTTTTTTGCATGAAAAAATATATTAAAAATGTACTTTTTTCTACGTTCATGCAAGAAACAATACTTTATTGAACTATATTTAGTGAAAAAAGTGGTTCTTTATTGCACTAGTGCAATTATTACTTTTTGCACTTGTTGGATAAATAACGATTTACATTTGCGAAAGTAATTCAGTTTTCCTGTTTTTATTCGAAAACTAAACATACTGCACCTAAATCTAATATTATTGCTTGTTAGGTTATCCATATATATTTTTTAAATTATTTTGCTTTATTTTCATTTCTGAGAATTGTGAGATAACTAAACTGTTTCTCTATAATTTTAAAACGCTGTAACTTTTCATTAAGCATTTCTGGACTTGTTCATTAAATATTTGTTATTTAGGAAAGCATAAACTATTTGTATGGCCATTTCATTTTGGGGCAACCTATATGTTCACATCATATTAAATACGGATTATAATAGCTAATAAATTACTTCTTTAAGTGATATTAGAAAGTACGACAACTTAATGCATCATTTGCTTTTCACCCATATCTATAAATACTAGAATTTAATAAACAATATGGTTATATAGTCACTATACATTTCAGTAATTTCAGCAATATGCATTTTATATCTATTGTTCACCTAATAAAACGAATTTCTTTCAGTGTGATTTTACACCATTGACTCTTTTTTTATTGTTCCCTACAATGCACATGATGATATGAAAAAATGGCATTAGATATATGTATTATTGACTCATTGATCACAGGATTAGATGCCTGATCAGGTGGAAACAGACACCACGTTTTCAGGAATAACCAAAATCGACATACTCGTCATCATTAAAGAAAACAAGCTGCCGCCTTTAAATTGAATGTCGGGACTATTATTCATAATTGAAACTTTCACGTCATGTGTAGTTTGTATTGCAAATATTTATCCAAATTTTACTATAAACAATTTTTATCTAATCGGTTGGGAATATAATAAGTAAGTAATTAATTATCAAATAAATATAAATTAAACTTAAGCTGAGAAGATATAGCTATTGTTACTACTATATACCAATAAATAATATAAACTAATTCAATTAAGCAACCATAGTATCAGCATTGCAAATTAACACTTTAATATACGTAAGACCAGAAACTTGGAGATCTTGGACTTCCATGGAGTAAAGAAAACCCTAAAAGGGGTTCACATAATCCTTTTGATGTTATGAATTATTTACTTATTTTTTTTCAATGTGACAAAAACATCAAATTAATATATACTAGAAAATCGGCCTTATCAAGCTTGAATTTATTAAGTATTATTCCTATTCTATTTATTGTTTATTTGCAAAATAAATATTTGAAAAATATTGCAAGATACAAAATTTACATAAATAAACTTACTATATTACAAAAATTCCTTCGAAATTGATAAGAGCTCACCTGAGTCAGACGACATGTTATATTTATTTCGAGGTAATTCCCATTATTTTGCGCAATATCCTCAGTACTGTTTACTTTCTGTAGGTTTATTCAACTTCTTATCGTGCATTCATTTAAATAACAAATGACAATGAATATTTAATACAGCTGGGTTATGTTTTGATACAATTGTACCGTATTTGGATCCTTCATCAGCTGCAGAAAATAAAAAGAACTTCAGTGTTGGTACAGATATTTTATGTGTGAGATTATTAATTATATAAATATCATACATTTTCTATGTAGGTGAGAGGTGAGGTGAGAGAGGTGAGGTATAGGTAAGATTAGGTGAGACCGTATCATTTACACATTTTCTATTTTTAAACAAATGTTTACGTGCAAGGTTTTGTAAAAATATAGCATATGTATGTACGTGTAAGAGGAAAATCAATCCCAGGCATAATCATATCTGATAATTAACTCTGCTATCGTAGATGTAGATCATAGTATTACTGAAAACATATTTTTTCACCTTAGAGTTTTATTAAATCCTTCATTCCCATCTCCACAGTGACCCATTGCACAATACACCAAAGCGGTAGAAGTTTCTTAAAGCGACAGATAAAAACTATGAATCAGCATGGGTTACTTAACATATCTGTATCATGTCATTACAATTGTGTCTCATACCGGACAACATAGTATTAGCTGTGTGCTCTATACTTAGTATTAGACACAAGTGATAGTGGAGACAGATTTTTGTGTGTTTTATGTATTCCGTATTTTTAGTGGAATATTAGAAGAAGAAAATAAATGGTGCAATTCTCCTTTGGTGAAATATCTTTGAATCCGAAAAAAGATGCCGATGGATAAGATGACCTGGTACAACCGACCATTGTGAGAGATGATATACTGCCGCGATTTGACCCTGATCAAAAATCTCTCACTGTGACGTCTTAGCTTTAGAAAATCGAACAACTGAGTCAATTACACAAGGGAACGGAATATGAGAAATCGTACTACAAAATAAACTGTCGGGTTCGTCTGGAAAATTATGATAAAACCTGAGCTTAGTGGAAATCAAGCTTTTCCGCGGCATATAGACTATGCAATGTTATTGAAATAATTGGTTGCTCGTTATAAAGAGCTTAATGAAACAATGACTATCATGCTTTAACGCAGCAGTGCTAGTTAAAAATTGTAGCGATAATTTCGTAAATTTTCGTCAAATTTCGACTGTTTGTAGACAATGTTTTTATCAATACATCTGCTGTAGTATATGAAGTCCTTATTTATGGAGTTGATTTGATGGATATTGATGGATTATCTTTGGCAGTTAAGAACGGTGTTCCGAGCATTGCGAATAATTTGTACAAATATTTGCAAAGTATATCAATGAATTTGAAGAACAGTCACGGATTTTAAATGAAGACGTAGTAATATCGGCTGGCGATGCGAAGTCTGTGTTGATTAAAGGAATACCTGAAGAAACAAAGGTGTGTTACCAGGACGGCAAGTGTCATCCATTGAGGGAATCAATTTTGACCAGAGTCCTGCTGGAGTGCATTGTGCGGATGGAACAGAAATGATGGTATCAAATTTTGGTACTCATAATTTATCGTTTCAAAAAGGGCAGTTACTGGCCCGTGGTGAAAAATGCTCGCAGATATCAGCAGCTGAGGAGGAAAAACCTTAGCGGTGAGTAAATATGACGTTGCATGTAACACTATTATAATTTTGGGTAAAGACAATGTTAATGAGTCATTGAATTCAGATGCTCTGGAGAAGTTGAATTTATTATTAGATAAGTGCTTTGCTAATACTACAAGACAGGTGGGTGTTGCGATGGGTGTAGAAATGTCTAATGTCTGTGTGTTAAGTTGAAAGAACCGAACGTATTGTATTAAATATAAAGTAAATGGTGTAGCACAATAAATCCTGGTATTTTTTTGATAGCCAAATAAATTAAGTTGGCAGGTTCCTGCCGGAGAAATGAGTTTCATAGCAGAGTGCCGCTTGAGTTGGTAGGATGCTGCTGGAGAAATGTTTTTTTTGTAGCAGGTTGCTGCTCGAGTTGGCAGATTGCTGCCGGGTAGAGAACTATTGTATTAGCATGTTATTTCTTGAGTTGGTAGATTGGTGCCAGATAAATGTTTGTTTTAGTGCGCTAATCTTATATTCGTGTGTGTTGGCTTGTGTGTTCTGGACAAGCACAGAAGTCTGCATACATGATCATACCGTTGCACTGGTGTTTTGTTATCAGAAAAAGCTCTCAGAATTCGTTAGTATCTCAACTGAACTTGAAATACAATCGATGCTGTAGTGAATTGTAATTGGCGATGAAATAAATGTTACCTTCGCGAGTACATACTACCCGATAACAGGCAAAGTGTCCAGCTGCCTACACAATCGAGCCAGACCCATAAATAACGCTATAAGTGTGCTAACTAGCGAAAGTGTTGGTTGTAGTGTAAATATGCATTCCTATTTTGTTATTTGTTCCAGCTAGATGCTTGCCATCTAAGTTATATGTATGTAATTCCCCGACCAAGGCAGTAGCCGTTATCGGGGTGAATGGGAAAATGCATGAAAAATATACTACGCGAGAATTTACCCGTTTAGACTCGCAAATTAACGACGATTCACGGTTACCGAAGGTGAAAAATTGACTGCTACCGCTGACCTAAAACTCCCTTTTCTTGAGATGAGCTCTAGCGACTAATCAAAACTCGGATGCTAGGACTTAGCTCCGCCTCTGTCTATACACTAATGTCACAATATGAGTGGATTTTTTGAAGACAGTATAGGCCAGCCGACCTTGATTTCATGGTAAAGCGGATATTTTGAGTGACGACTGTTCAATTAATTCAGATAATCAGCAAACGTAGTCTTGTCACGGGACAAAATAATGAACATATCATCATGGTACGTATGGTTTGAGTTCAATCGTATGCTTCTATGAAAAAGTCTGGTGTTACCTAACTTGCCATGGCAATGTCATGTGTTTTTTCATGGTACCCCCCTTCTGCAAAGAATAACGTGATGTAAGATAATGTTCAAAATCCATTCCTGCAGTGGGAATAAAGGTCGTAACAGTTCTAGCGTATTGAATAAAGGCACTACAAACTAAGAAGCGGAATTTTTAGCCTACGAATCTTAGGCAGACCACATAGGCGTGAGAGCGGTTTTCAATATATTGTAAACTTTTAATGAATTGTTATCTCATGTACCTAAAAACGTCAGCAACCTAACTATATACTTTCCTATTCTTGATGTTCCATCTCGCGTTAACTACTTACCTTTACTTTTGGAAAAAGGGAGCATGTTGTATATGCCTAAAGCTGGGACACTTGTCAAAAAGATGCCATGGTCGAGTGAACTGTATGGTATGCCTCAAATTGATCACCAGGATGATGTGTCTAGAAATACCGGTTAACAGAGCAAAAGATGAGGCTCTTTCAAAGGCAGAAGAGAAAAAGAAATCTTGTAATGAAGTGATTTTTAACTGCCCCGTATTTATTTATTTTATTAATAAATTAGTTTGTCAAACCAGCCAGAGCGAGGTAGACCGCGTGAACCGAACGCGCATTCGCGATTCCGAATGAAGCTCAACATTTTCGAATAAATGAAAATTCAGTACCTGTCCTGGCCCACATCGAGCAGCGGCGTTGTGTCTAGCCGTCTACTGACCGAATCTGCGAGGTACTGTACTAAGTTCGAAAACCGACCAGCGCGCAGCTGATACCTCCCCATCAACGTTAGGGCTTTCAAACGTCAATTTGGATATTCAGTTTCTGTCCTGCTGTCACCATGAGAAGTCCTGTCTATCCACACAGCACCAGAGGACCTGCCAGACCGTGGAGAAGCCGTATTTGGTAAGAATTTTCAAAGTCCAGATTGGGGACTAGTGGGCAGCCGTCAACGTCACAGGCGCATTAAGTCTTCCAACTACCGGCTGATAAGTTTAGTTGCCATTTAGCGAGCAAGCCGACCAGTCCTGTCCGCAAACCAGAAGAGCAGCCGTACCAGCCAGCAGACGTACTAGCAAGCAACGGTAGTAAGTCGAGCGTACCGCCAGTGCAACCCTTTAGTCTGAAACGTAGGCTGCCTCCGTCTGTTTTACGGTGCGGTGACGCATACGGTTGTCTTGATCACGTGTGTCGAACCTAACGGCACGTTTGGAGGAAGGAGGTTGCCTCGATCACTCGTTGCTCTGAAACGTAGATCGTAGACTGATTTGTCTTGTCATTTCTCTTTCAGCGCAACAGTAAGGCCCGTCGCAAAATGAGACGCAGCTTGGTGAGGTGACGCAGCGTGAGTCACGGCGAGTTTTTGTGAATCTAAGTAATAATACGAGGGTTGTCAATAATTTAAAGTCTCCAATGTTTTTTCAAATAGTAAACATCTTTTTATTGCAAAACTAAGTACATACTCTGAAAGCTTGGACTTTTAGCTATTTTTCAACGTAGTCCCCGTCACGATCAATGCATTTTTGGAGTCGTTCTGGGAGCTTTTTCATACCCGTGTCGTACCACTCTCGCCGACTCCCGCAGGAAGGTATCGACGGCTGCCTTCAGCTCTTCGTCGCTGGAGAATTTCATTCCTCCTAAGTGTTGTTTCAGGTTGGGAAACAAATAGTAGTCACTAGGGGCCAAATCCCCAAATTTCGTCACTGACTCGTCCAAAACTGAAGGACGTTCGCAGCCGGTCTCGTCATGCACGTTTGTACGACCGGTTGCGAACTCTCTACACCACATTTTTTATGTCCGTACACATCGGTCAACTGACGATGAATTTCAATAGGGGGTGACCCCTTAAACCACAGAAATCTAATCACTGAACGCAATTCACACTTGGCAGGAGCGTCGATATCTCCTTCCATCGTTAACGGCTGCTAAGCCAAGACCAGTGATGTTAACCTTTTAAAATTTGTCTCCCTACGACGAAGTATGAAATTCCCCTACTCTACTATAAATTTCCCTATGCTGCCTGTCCAAGCCCAAGTTAGAAATGTTAAAATTCTGTAAAAAAGATAAAGCGCTGTTGGCATATTATTGTTTACAAACTAATATGAGAAATGATCCATAAAATCTTATTTTCTTTTAAATGGTAAAATAGTAAGTATTTGCGAAACTTATTATTTTGTTAAAGTTCTTTTTCCCCTACAAAATAAGAATATTTTCCCTACCAACCGATTTATTGACAAATTTTTCCTACAAGTAGGGAATTTCCCTACGTGTTAACAACACTGGCCAAGACTCCAAGACTGACCGTCACAGCGAGGCAGTGACCAGCCAGATTAGTGATGGGGGAAGCAAGGAACACGGTGCTGTTGTCAGATTTAAGCTAGGGAAGCTTGTTGGAGACCTTAATTTACGGACAACCCTCGTAGTTATTCCGCATATTTCTTCGCAGCGTGACGTGACGCAGTTTTGGCTCAACGTGATCCTGCGGAACGCAGTGTAGTTGCCGCAGTTTTAGAAATCACGGCGCGTGTTTGAAAACATGGAAAAGTTTTGTACGATACAAGCCATGTATATCATATCATATATATATATATATATGAAAAAATTGGATACAGAACAGATATTCACAATATAAATATAAGATTTAAAAATGTGTTATCTGTACCTATTCATGTAACATCTCTATTTCAAAGTTGTTTTAGTTATCAAATTACTAAATATTATAATAAAATACCCCATTTCATAAAAACATATAAATTATCAATTTTTAAATCTAAGATAAAAAAGCAATTGCTGTCCGATAAATATTTTTTAATGTAAACATCACATTCGTGCTGCCACTGTTTTACCATTTTTTATTACCATCTCTTATTATTATTTTTTTTACCAGTAGATTATCTAATTAATCGTAATAATTGTTATCGTTGTTATGTTTAATTATTGTAATAATTGTACTTGTTAGATGTAGATAGTTTTAGTTCAAAATATTATTTTGGGTGAGTGGAAGAGCAGATTTGATCTGAACTCTGCCATTTTGCAATTTGTTAACTATTATTTGTATTTGGCTATATTAACTATGTGATAAACAATTCTAATTGCAAATAAAATCATTTATTATTATTATTATTATTATTTGCGCGGTACCCGCGCTAGCAGTTTCCTCCCGCAGAAAACTCGCCGTGACTCACGCTGCGTCACCTCACCAAGCTGCGTCTCATTTTGCGACGGGCCTTAGCCGTCCTGCTAGCCTGGGATCATCATCTGTTTTTGACTTGCTATTAATTGTTCTCTTTCAGGAGTGATTGTACCCAAGTGTATTCATTACTAGTAGTCATTGCTTGTGCTTATTGCTTGTTTGCTTCCTCCCTCGTGGTATTTAGTCCGTAGCTTACCACCGCTTGTTTACTACCGTCCGGCTAACTCAGTAACTCTCTTTCCAGGACCACCAATAACCGCAACCACAACTGTCCCGCATTTAGCGCTTGTACCGCCCGTTGAACTTGCTTTACATTCAATTCTGTATTTTAGTTTTAAGTTAGTAGCTTGCTTTGTTTTTTTTTATACCCCTGAAATTCAATAAAAACGTTTAGCTATTTTTTATTTAAAATCTGATAAGTTGGTATTAATCAGCACCCCTCAAAACCCCTATGTGTAAAATTTGAACAAAATCTATACAGTGTGTTTCCTTCTACACGTTCTGAAAGTTTTATTTTTATAAAAATTTGTAAAAACTTTATTTTCCAAAATAACGCAACAACTATTAACTATTAAGTAGCATCAAAAACCACCTGTACTGATCTTACTATGGCGACCCAAGGTCTGCTATAATTTCTTATACCACCGAAATTGAATATAAACGTTTAGCGAATTTTTGATTTACAATCTGACAAGATGGGGTTAATCACAATCCCCCTCAAAACAAAATATTGAATTTGAAAGGCGCTAGACGAATCAAGAGTGATCATGGAAATAAGTCAAAAAATATGAATCAAAACTGATTTTTATTTTTAGGGGTACAATAAAAAATAAAATATAACCGAAATCGACCATTGAATATCAACGATTTACGCATAAGAATTACTAAAACGTGTCAGTTTATCAGTGCAGCTCAGTGATAGAAAGTTGTACAGCACAATATGAGGCGTATTGAAAAATGTATTCTTTTAGAGGCTGGTGTGGTAGAAAAAGTTTATTAAAGGAAAAAAACTTATTTGTATTTATTTATTATGTTAGTTAATAAATGTTTCATTCATTTTATTTCATTTAAGCCTCGACATAGGGTCGTTTATGTGATATTTTTTCATAGTAGACCACATTAATTTAATTTTCATTCATACTGTTTTGATATAATTCCTTGGCTCACACTTGATCGTCTAGCGTCTTTCAAATTCAGTATTTTGTTTTGAGGGGATTTGTGATTAACCCCACCTTATCAGATTGTAAATCAAAAATTCGCTAAACCTCTATATTAAATTTCGGTTGTATAAGAAATTATAGCAGGTCTTGGGTAGCCATAGTAGGATCAGAACAAGCGGTTTTTGAAGCCATTTAAATTTTTTTTTAAATGTTGGATTATCTTGAAGAATCGTTTTACGAATTTGTACACACATAAAACTTTGAGGACGTGTAAAACAAAACACTGTATAGTTTTTATTTCAATTTCATACACAGGGGACTTAGACACCTTATCAGATTATAAATAAAATATTGCTAAACGTTTTTATTTATTAAATTTCGGTGGTATACAAAAAATCATAACAGGTTTTGGATCGTCATCTTAAATATAGTGGTAGGGTCAGAGGAAGCGGTAAGCGGTAAGCGGTAAGTTGTGATATATTTCCTTAATATGCCATAATCTGAAAACACTTACTTTTCGATCTACAGGGTGTTAAAAATTTTAATAAAAAAAATGCAAATTTATTAATATTGCTGAAACCGCTCGCAATATTTTAATGATATTTTGCAGGTTGTGACAGTTAACGACAATACATGTTTTGCAATAAAAATATTGTTTTCAGTTTTACCAGTCGTATACGCACGGCGTATGCCGCCAAGGACGTGTCTGGATATTATATGAAAAAAACCAGAAATTATGCACTTATTTTTTTTTGTACCAATTTTATTACAAAAAATTATTACTACTCATAGTAAACATCATTACTAACTTACTAAGTCATAATCATAATTAAATGCATAATTTCTGCTATGTTTAAAATTATTGAAACCGGATTATATATTGATTTTAATTTTTTCCTGGAAAACGGTGTAAGAAAAAAGTCGAGAGACCTTTTCACTTCTAAATTAAACAATGAATTAAAAAATAATTTTTATTTTAATAAAAATCAGTGTTGAATCATTTTTTTCTTTAAAAATATCCAGCAGCGGCGTCCGGTGAGACTTCTGGTATTTCATATCTCAATAACTAGACATGGAACCCAAACCAAACTACAGGATGTCTACTAGTATTTGTGTACAAATACATACAAACTTTATTCTTCAAGATAATCATTTTTTTAAAATTTTAATTGACATCGAAAACCGCTTCCTCTGACCATACCACGGCATTTAAGATGGAGATCCAAGACCTGCTATGATTTTTTTATACCCCCGAAATTTAATAAAAACGTTTAGCATTTTTTATTCAAAATCTGATAAGGTGGTGATAATCAGGACCATACGTGAAATTTGAACAGAAACTATACAGAGTGTTTTCTTCTACACGTTCTTATAATAAAATAAATTTGTTAGTTTGTTGACTAATTTTATTTAACCGGATACAACGGGCCCTCTTAAAACTAAACACTGTGGATGTAGGCAGGAAAGTCGAAAATATTCCCTTACACATAAATCCATTACATCCTTTTGGATTTGCAGGCTCTTTGGAAACATTTAGAGGCTTAATGATACGTTGTGGCTTTATATTGCAGTGGTTAGGTCCTCTTTCACGCTGCTGTGAAGAGCCTGCAATTCAGCCGGTCACTATTACTCAGCGCCCAAAAATTTTTTTATAATTAATTAATGTATTCGCACGACAGGAGAGATACCCAAAGCTCCCACAGAGGACTTAGAAGCTCTTCTGTCTTTTCCAAAATGCGTGGCTCAAAGTGAGAAGGGAGAGTCTGTCTATTGGTTCATGGATGGGTTCAAAATGGGTCAGGGTCCAGGAGCGGAGATCTATGAAGTGCGTCCAAGAGTTAATTTATTTCGTTCTCTAGTGAATTACGCCACGATCTTTCAGGCTGAAGTATTTTCTACCTCTGCCTGCGTTCAAGAGAATATGAGAAAGAGTTATGTAAATCAGCATATTTATGTAAATATGCACTGACAGCCAGGAGGCTTTACGAGTGCTTCTGTCCTTCAGAATCAACTCTCATGTGGTTCTAGAATTTGTCAGGACTCTTTCCTTCTTGGGAAGGGATAATAGTTCCGATTCTGCTCCAGGTCATTGACCTCTGTCTATAAATAGAAATCGCTGACTCTCGCAACCGGTGCCATTGATCTTGTTTAAAAATAGGAACCACGTGATATCTGGACAGCATCCGGTGTCAGGTTCAAGGTCACCAACTGTTACAGGTTATTGACCTTAATCTATAAATAAAAACTGCTGATGCTAGCATCCGGTATCAGGTTCAAGGTCACCGTCTGTTACAGGATATTGACCTTAATCCATAAATAAAAACCGCTGATGCTAGCACCCGGTGTCGTTGATCATGTTTAAAAATAGAAACCACGTGATCTCTGAACAGCATCGGGTGTAAGGTTCAAGGGTATCGTCGGTTACAGGTTATTGACCTTAGTCTATGTGACACCTAGACAGCATCCAGTAACAGGTTCAAGGTTACCATGAGGTGATATAAATATTAATATACTCGAAAATGAAGGAGACGAATATGTAACTGAGTACTTAAATACACTAAGTGAGTATGGCTTTAATTCTGTTATAAATGACTTTACAAGAGTGGCTGGAAATACTAAATCTTGTCTAGATCACATATTTGTTAAAAGTAAATATGATCTTGAACTTTTATTGCCTTTTGTCATAAAAACGAAACCGATCACTATACCATAGTCATGCAAATTGTAGTCCCAAAAAGTCAGTATGCCAGGAAGACAGCAATTAGTAATAATTATAAAAAAATTAATTTTAAAAAACTTCCTGCGCACTTGACTATTTCCGAAATTGACGAAATTTATCACATGCAAGATATTGACTCGGGGTTTAAAAAGCTTTTGTCAATAATTAATAAGGCTATTGAAAAATGTACTTATTATCCTAAAAAAACGGAAAGGAAACGTAAGAGCTGGATAACAAACGCCATTATCAAATCAATAAACGAAAGAGATAAAATGTATCATCAGCTGCAAATACGTTTTGATGCAAATTTAAATAAAAAATATATAAAATATAGAAATGATCTCAATAACCTCATTAAAACCACCAAAGCTGAGTACTACAAGCATAAAATAAAACAAAACTCTAATAATACTAAAGCACTTTGGCAAACTGTTAAAGATTTAACGCAATCAAAAAAGTTGTCAAGAAATATTAAATTTATTAATCACAATGAGGAGGTAATAAAAGATAATAAATTAATGGCTGAAGTATTTAATAACCATTATGCCACCGTAGGTGAAAAGTTAATAATAAAATAAAAAATAAAAATAAAAATTTAGCTGCATTTCACAATAAACAAATAAAATCTATGTTTATTACACCGGTGGGAATTGGTGAGATTGGAGATATTATAAAATAACTTAAAATTAATAAAGCCCCTGGAGAAGATGGAGTCACTGCTGAAATCTTGAAATGTATAGCTTCATCCATTGAACATCCTTTAATGTTTTTATTTAATAAATGTATTGCAGAAGGATATTTCCCCAGTATTTTAAAGATTTCATTAGTGATTCCCATTTTTAAATCCGGCGATGAAGCAAATGTCAATAATTATCGGCCGATATCGCTAGTTTCTACAATTTCGAAGGTGTTTGAAAAGCTGATAAGGCAAAGGCTGTGTACGTACCTTGACATTCACAATATACTCTCTTATCGACAATACGGTTTTAGAAGCGGAATGTCGACCCAAGATGCTATACTCCACTTAACTTCTAATATATACTCCGCTATGGACAATAATAAAAAATCACTTAGTGTTTTTATAGATCTGTCTAAGGCATTTGATACAGTAAGCCATAGTCTGTTGTTGAATTCTCTAGAACAAGTAGGAGTTAGAGGTCATGCATTAAAATTGTTTGCAAGTTATCTAACAAATCGGCATCAGTATGTAAAAATAAATGATCAACGAAGCGAACCAAAACCAATAACATACGGTGTACCGCAGGGGTCTGTTTTAGGACCAATATTGTTTAATATTTATCTAAATGACCTGTTCTCTCTTCGTACTTCAGGTGAAATTATAGCTTATGCAGACGACACTTGTATTTTTTATGAAGGTGATAATTGGGACACTCTAAAAATAGACGCTGAAAAGGACCTGTCATTAATATGTGAGTGGTTTAACTCAAAATTACTTACGATTAATTATATGAAAACATGTTTTGCCTACTTACATTGATATACGTTCCTTTCCTACCTTTGCGTCTTTAACACTTTCTGACAATGTTGTAATTAACTCCGTGGCGGACTTTAAGTATCTGGGAGTCGTGTTGGACTGTCATCTAAAATGGGATAAACATGTTGAATATGTATGTAAAAAAATTAGATCCTTGTTTCACAAATTCAGAACATTGAGAGATATATTAGACATTGATATGCTAAATATAATATACACTGCGCTGGTTCAGTCACATACGTATAATTTATGGTATATTAGCTTGGGGAAGCGCTGGTAAAACTGTTCTTAATAATTTAGAGGTTGCTCAGAAAAGAATCATCAAAATAATGTTTCGATTGAAATCTACTTACCCATTGGATGATCTCTTTGCTGAAACCTCTATTATGAATCCAAGGCAATTATTCTTTTATTTTGCTTGTATTTTCCAACATAAGAAAAAGGATCAGTTGAAAACAAGAGAACATTCTTACGGGACGCGCTATAAAAATAAAATGTTTATAACACCTAAAAGGAATAAATGTGCAGGGCAAAAGTGTTATACTTACCTTGGTCCAAAATTATATGCAGTGGTACCTGATGAGCTAAGGGCCTTGAAATATAGTGGCACATTTAAAAAGAAACTAAAAGTATTTATTTTTTCATCTCTCAAGAGTAATATTAATAATGTGTTGGATATTCCAACAATATGTAATGTTTAATCTTCTGTTAATCAGTCAACAATTTGTTATGCGCTATTTTTGTATTTTTGTAGTTTCCATTGCACTGTTTTAATTTTTACAATATTTTTTAGATATATATATTTCTTTTATCCGATTGTTTTATATTTTTTGATATAGGTATATGTTTGTGTGTGTGTTCGTTTAGCGATGCTGTGTGTTTTTTTATTGCTTTTATGATGTAAGTGTAATCCATATTATATATATTTATTAATTTTTTTTTTATTGTGTATTTTAAGATATTTCTCACGCACAGGGTTACCCTTTAGTGAGCACTGTTTAGTTTATTTCTGTTAGTAATAAGTGGGTATTGTCTTCATTGTATTTAGATTTTTCTTAGAAATAAACTTATTATTATTATTATTATCATCTGTTTAAAGTTATTCACTTCAGTCTATAAATAAAAACCTCTGATATCACCATTTGTTGTCAAGTTCATGGTTACCGTTTGATTTTATGAATGTATTATTATTCAGTATTAAAAATATCGATAGCAATGTTTTTTATACTTATAGGCAGATGATTAAAAGAAATATTTTCTAACAAAATTTCTTCTGTAACAGATGGTGACCTTGAATATGACACCGGATGCTGTCCAGACATCACGTGGTTTCTATTTTTAAACATGATCAACGACGCCGGGTGCTAGCATCAGTGGTTTTTATTTATAGATTAAGGTCAATAATCTGTAACAGACGGTGACCTTGAACCTGACACCAGATGCTGTCGAGACATCACGTGGTTCCTATTTTTAAACAAGATCAATGGTACCGGATGCAAGCATCAGCGATTTCTATTTATAGACCGAGGTCAATGACCTGGAGCAGAATCGGCACAACTTATCTACTGATAAGCGAGCACCAAAATTTGGATAATTTAAAAATGGAACAATACTACCAAAAGATTTCCAGATGTAAGAAACAAAGTAGGAAACAAGTCGCGGAAAGCTTGTCATCAAAGAATGAGGAGAAAATGTTAACTCTATTCACTGCTACGACTACTATTATAACTCTGCATCAACGAAGGGATATATTATGTGCATGCAATGTTGACGAGGGTCTCATGATTCATGTGGTGGTGTGGACCCCGATGAAGAAAACTTTACATTTGACCTATGTAGATTATAGGGAATTTAATATTTGAAAATGTTTTTGAATTATTATTCCTACTTCAATTTTCAGAATATATTTTTCATCTTATTTATACCAAAGAATGTTTTTTTCCTTTATTATTAAATAATGAATAAAGTTGATTTTGTTTATTATAAGTATCATTTATTAAATGATATATCAAGTACATAAGATTCTAACTAATACTGACATCCGATTTTGTCCAACTGTTTATCGTTTTGACTAACGACTTTTCCAAAGCCGGGTTAGTTCGCACATATTAAAAAATATTTTTTTAATATATGAAAAATTTTGTATTAAATATCCGAGGGGTTAACCACTACTCCAAAAAATGTACCATGTACCATTTTTGGCAATCATATCTTATTATAATTAGTCATTCCTGTGATTACCAGTAATTCTCAATGATTCTCAAGTATTACCATATGATTGTAAGTGATTGATATATGATTCCCTGTCAATTATCAAATGATTTCCAATTTTTAAAAGTTAATAAAATTGGTAGTAATTCACATTTCATGTCACATTTAAATGAAATTTCTAGTTTCAATAGAGCCTCTTTTATTTGTATTTTTCAATTTTATTTTTACTGTACAAATATACAACTGCCATTAAAAGATAAGCGGAGGAAGTGTGTTACGTTTTAAAATCGCACTTCGTTGTATTGTTCATATTCAATATAATAAGATAGGATACATATAATTAATTAATATATTTTATTACATATCTTCTATATTGCTTAATTGTTTCTTTGTAGCTGAATTTATTAACGTTCAAATTTCGTGCCTATTCAAATACTTAAAATTATCGATTTTATGTTTTATAGGTTTTTTTGCTAAAATTTCTGGCTTAGGTCGACGCGCTGCTCGCCGGTATTGAAATACAGCTGAGTTCTGGCAGTATTGCCAAACTTAATTCGAATCGCGAGATTTGCAGTCATTTGTATTGCATTAATATATGCTTAATAGTTAAAATAAATGCTTTAAATAGTAAAATATGTATATAGGTCCATTATATCATTTTATATGTCTAAATAAACTTAATATTTTTAATAATTTATTGAATGCATGTTTGTGATTGGCAGAGATATTAACCAATCAGATCATATGTTCCTAAGAATTTTCTCATTGGACAAGACTGTCTTTCGTCTATTAATTATCATCGGCGTATGTGATCGTGGCTTGTGAAAATTTATGATTATTTCAATCATCTTTTAATAGGATTTATTTTTACGGCCAAAATTGGAGAATTTGCGGGTAGTTCGTTCGTTTTGTGCATATATTTTGCTGGAAATCCCGAAATTCTATCTTCTTTGGAAGGATTTGTGACACAACGCTGTGTAAGATTTGTAGACAATTTCTTGGACAAATTCTTAGAGGTGCAATAAGGATCATATTCCTACGCCATATCGGCAGACAAGTGGCTTGCGTGGTGAATAAACCCCTTTAATTTAGGGGTTTTTTTTTTGGACGGATTTTCCCACTTTTGGAGTCTATTCTCATAGTGTGACTTTTCCGTTGAACTTGGACTTCCTCCTTCTGGATTCCGGTACCTATGTGGATGCCACCTGGAGCAGTACCAGCTGAAAACGGTTGCTGATGTGATTTCCGCCTATCTTGGTGATTCTTGTAGCAGTTCCAGCCTAATACGTCACTCTGACGGAAGATTTCCATGTTTCCTCAATCTACCAACATCCGTAGCTGACAGAGCCAGTTTTCTGGAAATCAGGAGAGCACGCAAGTCCAAAAATCCATTTTCTTTATTCTATTTTTTTTATGCTATTTGCTAAGCTTGATTGTAGATAGTAAGATTCTTAGATAGTTTTGCTATTTTCTAAGAGTAGTTGCACCTGCATGGATGCAGAGTTTATTTAATGCATTTGCTTCCTGCTTATTTGTTTATTGATAAGCTTGTATTTTTGTTATTAGCTAATAATATGCTTAATTTCGTTTAGATTTATTGCTTGCATACATAATATTTAATGCTTTTATTATCTGCGTTACTAATACATATATTTTTTTGTTTTGCTTTTTGCTTATTATTACGCTTCTCTGCTTTAGCTATTAATTGATAATATTATATATGACGCATGCGGAAATTAGGGTGTTAATTGCGGTGGTATACGCTTATTAATATTTTTTTATACATGCGCATGCGCCTGAGCTCAAGCGACGCTGTTCCAAAGCTTACTATACGTACGTCTACTTTGAAATTTTGCGTTTATGATTACTGTTAATATTACTTTTCCCCTAATCTCTAAAGTTTGCGTTTAGCTAGTTTCCCTTTTAATTACTTGCATTACCGATTTTTCAGAACCATCTCATAATATATTTATTAGTATAACGAATTATTATATACTGGATTTACAATTTGTTTAATTTCTTTATAATAAAATATATTCTGTTTACTTGTGTCTGACTTTATAATCAACTATAGTTTTGACAATTTTCGGTAGTTGACTTTCGTAGGGTATATATATTTGGCGAGAAAATTTGTCTGGCGCCCTATTTACACCTTGAACCACTCCCTTCTCCACAGAGTTAGCCAAATACCCAACAAGGTATCATAACCTAGTCATTCTGACGAGTTGTAGGTTACAATGTGGTACAAATGTGGGCTACTATTTCATGTTTGAACTGTGAACTTTTCATTTCAAATATTTTCTGTAACAGCGAATAACTAAAATAATGCACTTCTATTAATTTGACTAACTGCGGGCTAGTACATAGTTTAGACCCTAGAGAAAGCACATGCAGAACAAAACAAAAAAATATGCTAAAATTACGCAGAAGAAGTTTATTTAAAGTTTTACAAATCTTTTAACACTGGAAAAAACTGATTTTAGTATTAAGCTTGAACAGAAAAATCTCAACCAGAAGATAACAAATAACAGAAAACATTATTTTCATGTCTTTACGAGAATTAGAAACAATAATCGGACACATAGTGTCATTTTCAGCACCAGCACAGTTTACATGAGCCCATAATCTGCACATAAGGCACTGAAGTATCCCTCTGGTATCCTCTAAACATCTCCTTTCACAGAGAATGCAGATTGCATCGTTGCTATTAACACGATTTCATGGAGGAACTAGGATGATATTTCATATTGGCTTGACTTGATGTTCTTTTGATGGTGCACGTGATTTTTTTCGTCGTAGTTTCAAAATATTTTTTTATAGCACCAACAACTTTTGATTTCAGTGCATTGCCTTCTTTTAGGTCGTCTCTGTATGGGTAGAAGGTTGTTATAACTATCGAAGTGCAACCCTCGATTAGCGGTTTTCTTGTTTGTAATAGGCACTGAAATATGAAATAGTGAAACCATCGTGCTTTTGGGCAAAACAATGCTTTGAACCGATATATTTACTCCAAAAGAAACAGTTCCTTGATATTTTTATATATCTGGATTCCTGTTGATCAACTTCTGAGAAAATGTTTCAGAAGATGGCAAAATCATAATTTGGCAGTTAACTGATTTCATTGAGTAACCAGGCCTTGGCTCAATTTCAAGTTTCTTTGATGAACCAGGATTTGAAACATTGGGAAGCTGAGTATCCTTTAAAGAGTTAAGTGAAGCAGAGCAATAGTTCTATAGTGGTCGACAGTTGTCACTGAAGATTTCCGCTGCAGAAATGCAAGCAACATACTCTGCACCACTAAATGTTCCATTATTCAGAGGATAGATTCTGATAGCTCTAAAACCGTTCACTGCTATCTTGCCTCTTTAGCACTTCAAATATGCTCTTCCAAATAGTTATCTAATATCTATGTTGATAATGCATAGTTATTACGGCGAATCCATGACCGGATCTTTTCACTGTAGTAACACTTCAACACACCCATAAACGTTTTATTGAGCGGTTATAATTTATGTGTTGAGTGGAGTGGCAATGAAATGGTAGTAGTATGGTTTTCGCCTGCAAGTAAAATAAAGTCAAGATTTCTCGTATGCTGTAGTTTCTATCTTAAATTGACAAAACAGCTCAAGCTTAAGCTACCTTGTAAATATATTTGCTTGCATTCATTCTCTGAGGTGCACTTTCCTAATAGATCCTGGAGGAGCAGCATGCATAAGACGCACATTTATATTTTTTTAAAAAACGCAATTTACGTCTTTCCGTTGAAATGAGATCTCTGATGAGAGCTTGCTCTGCACAACGGTTAACCCCGTCTCATCCACATTGAATATGCGACTTGGTGGATAGTTGTGCTTGTCTTAGACAGTTTCTTAATTTGCAAAGAACTGATCAACATTTTCCTTATTGTCTAAAGCTATTTATTTGTGGCATAATTTTAGTTTTTCTTTAGTTTTATTGGGTTTTTGCCACACTTCTGAAAAATAATAAATATTAATTAAAGAAGCCCTCCAAATTTTGTTGATAGAACATTCAAAAATATTACAGATAAAACGAACACTGTAAGACAAATAAAAGAAATTAATCATAAAATAAAAATTCCATACATTCCTATATTATCAGAAAAGTTAAGAAGAATCGGTAATAAATTTAATATTCGAACAGTTTTTCAGACAACTAATACTTTACGATCATTTTTGTCTAAAACGCGTCCAAAAAATGATATACAAAATTCAAAAAATTGCATCTACAGTATACCTTTTGAATGCAATAAACATTATGTTGGAGAAACGTCGCGGCCTATTATGAATGTTAGAGTTGAGGAACATAAAAATTACATAAAAAGACGTGAATTTGAAAAATCCAAAATTTGCGAACACGCTGGGGAAAACGGTCATTTGATTCAATGGGGTTCGGCAAACATTTTAGAGAAGGAAGATAATGCAACAAAAAGAAAATTAAAAGAGACCGCGATTATTTTGTTGAACGGAGATAAGTGTGTGTCAAACTGTTCAGTAAACATCGATCATTGTTGGCTACAGTTATATCAAGAAGCAGTAAGTAACAATAAAATAAAAATCATTTAACATTTCTATGGAAGCAGATAAACAAATTTTAAACTGCCAAACTTGACATACCTACGTTTAATATTTTTACTACGATTTTGAGAACGAAAACAGAGAGTTTTTCGAAACGTCAATAATACGGAAGTGCGCGTTAGTGATGTGATTTTTGTTATTTTTTACTTATCTGTTTTTTTTCAGTGTGAGATTTTTTGGTTAGGCAAACTTAGTTTCAAAAATAACCCTTGACTAATCCGTTTGGCGCAAGGGTTTATTTAATTAATCTTTATTATTTTTCAGAAGTGTGGTAAAAACCCAATAAAAGTAAAGAAATACATTTTCCTTGTTGGATGCCATATGCTCAAGCGAAAAATGTACCTATTGGCCTTCTTACAGAAGGAGGGTTCTTATGCCTCCTCAAAAAAAAAATAAAGCCAACCTCTACCAGCTTGCATTGAGTTTCCAGAAGGATCTTTTTTCATTGCAAGCCGCCAAACTACAAACCATATGTATTAGGTCACCACGACTTCAGCCATAAAATTTTGATTCTATTAGAAGAACATATCCTACTAATTCTTCTTCAAGCTCATCACCTATGATTGTTTTTCTACCTAGCTTGATCATGGTAGCTACTTCTGAATTAGATTATTCATTTTTGCGCAACATTGAGCCGTAGTTCGTGATCTCTGAAGTAGGTTCTCTGTATTAATGGCCATATCTAATGCAAAAATTTGCAACAATTTTTACAGTTTTAATACAATTTTTACCTTGACTTTTATTTAAAACTATTCATCTGCTAAGTTTCAATTTGGCTCTTTAAAATTAATATATACGATGTATAGCTACAATACAATAATTAGCCATAAAATTTCCTCTGCTATTCTCGAGAGTATTCTAGATATCTAAGAAAGACACTTTATTACCGACACCATCTATACATGAACTAACTATTCGAATATAACGAAATAAGTATTTATAAGTAACAAAATATACAAAAAAAACCTATTTTCTGTTTTTGGCTAGGCGCCGCATTTAAAATATTTACATTATTTACAAATATACAACAGGTGCTATTAGTGAATTTATAAAAAGTTAATAATAGTGCAAAAATATTAAGCATTGTACTCGGTTGAGCACTCGGTATTGTACAATTTAAATGTAAAATTTTAGTTAAAATAAAACAAGAAACTGATTTTAAAATAATGGTATTCTAGTCATCTTAACGTTTTAAATTTTACTTTACTCATAATTATTGCATTCATAAACCTACCCTCGAACTTAGATGTGCTATAAACAAAACCGTAGCTAAGTAGGTACTCACAAAATGTAAATATACAGTCACTGAGAGTCTAGACACTACTTATTCCGACATCGCGTGCATTACTATTAAGCTATAAGCCCACTGAGGACAAGCAGCGCGAAACGAATGGAAGCGTCATTTTAATCCTGGGTCCATACACTGACACGAAGCAACCAAAGAAAAAATACCATGTGGCTTTTATACATCCACATCGATCAGAGTCAAATACTAAGTATTATTTTTTCTTCCATCGCTTTGTCCTAACGAGTGGACACAGATTCAAAATGGCGCTTCCCTTCACTTTGTGAAGCTTCTCCAAATATCGCTAAAACTGCTATAAACAACAGGTGATTTCCACTACTGGTTGACCCCTCGGATTTTACCCATCTCTCCTCTAGTTAATTTTAAAACAGTCTTTTTGGGCATAGAATTTATTATTTGTTTCCTACAGATGTTATAGTAACTTGTATATACATTTTCAGAATTATCTAATCTGGCCCTGGAAACATCAAGAAGTCTAATATAACTTAATATCGAAAAAATATAATTAAGATAGGTTGATTTAGTATGATCGCAAGAGTTAATAATATCATTATAAGTAGTTTCTCTTGTGACAGACGCTTGTGTTACTCAGGTGGGCAGCTATGTAGCAATAATTACATGAAACCACCGCGGGCGAAGCACCTGCGTACCACGAGATGCCGTAGGAGCACAAGTTAGAGGCGGCTGGATGCTGTTACTGCCGCACAATAGTAGAAACAATAAAGCAAATATACTGTATGACACAAAAAATGCATAGCAGTTATTAAAAATAGGGCTTTGCCAAATTTTTGATTGTACTGTATTATATTAATCTGATTATTAGGATCATTGATTTTATCGTTCGTATACTTAAATTAGACTAAAAATCACTCGCAAACTGATTGAATTGATCAGGTTATTCTTGTGTTGTACCTCAATCGATCTAACATTATATAAATTTAGTGTACCTGTAGACATTCTAAGACGTTACCAAGGAGGAATTATTTTGGTGATAAAAAAAATTATAAAAATTATAAAAAATAGAAAAATGTTTAAATGGGAACTATGGACCGTTCTGCCAAGAAATAAATTTTCGATAATCTGCTGCAATTTCTTAGCTTTACAAACTTTTCAAATCTGCGAAAACATTATTATATAACTGCTTGTAAATATTGTCACCGTAAAATTGTAAGATTAATTGACTTACCTTAAGGAAAATTAATCTGAATTTTCCGAGCTTGTCCGAGGATATAATTACATTGTAGTCCCGCTTAACCTACTCTATCAGCACGCATTGTACAAAGACAAAAAAAGGTTGGTTTCTGTTCATTGATTGTCACAGAGTCCCCTTGGATAATCATTCCGTTGTAGTGGTTGTCTGTCAAAATCGGTACTATTACGGGAAAAAAGGGAGGGTGGGTAATTATATCCTCGGACAAGCTCGTAAAATTCAGATTAATTTTCCTTAAGGTAAGTCAATTAATCTTACAATTTTCCTTCGCTTGTCCTCGATATAATTACATTGTAGATGTTCAGAGTAACCAATTTTGACCTTGTGCACATTAATTTTTGGAAAATAAATGATGACAATAGCAACTCCGATTTATGGAAATATGGATATTCTACTGTAGCCTTACTAATTAAATAATTTCTTAAGATTAGGTAATAGCAAATTATACACTACTATATGATACTTCCAACTTATTTTGATTCATTATAAAAATATTTTTAATATTTTTTACCAATAACAATTTAAAATTTTATTCTTGATAATTAGGATACATATTTAGGTATAATGAGAATAGCTTTAGTACATACATCGTTTGGTGTTTAAGTTTTAAGTGGTATGTATTGTCTATAACAATTGAAGCACGCGTTAGATGCAGCGGACGAATCTGCTGCATTTTTTGTTCTGTTCTGTGGAATGTGTGGACTATTAGTCGGATCCCTGAGTGGATATAATGAATTGAAAATAGTAATAGATATTCATCACTCAGAATACTCAGATTAAAAAATGCCCTTTTGATTTGTCCTGCCTGTGTTCATTATGAGTTACTATAAGATTTTTGTTACTAGGTACCATCAAATGTTGTTTCAATATAGTGTACGCTTCAAATCTACCGCTGGTTTTTAATATTTTATTTATTTATATATACAGGGTTAACTATGACTTAGTACAAATATTTTAAGAGGGGATAGGGAAAAATAAGAATTAACAGAATCACCCTTCAAAAAAATTCCAAACTTATTTATAAAGCCAAAAAAATTTTTCTTCGGAACTATATTAAATCCCGATTTATCGCCGTCACTGACCTGTCAGCCGCGAGGTTAAGTATAATCTGCCAGAGGTTAGGTTAGGTATAATATGCCAAAGTCAAAGGTGTCAAACATATAGTGACAGGTCACCGCATTGACACGCTTCCAAAGAAAAAAAACTACAAAATGTAGATTATTATTTAATGAGAAATACGGTATGGTAGCACAGAGAGGCAGCACCTATCTTACTAATATTTATTTCCAGGATTGATACTTGGAGAGATTTGCAGAATGCTGTATCATTTTCTGTGTCCTTACTTGTTTAAATTAAAACTTGCAAAGATTTTTGTACTTGCTGTGAACCTCTCCTTCCCTCGATCGTTCTTTTGTGTAAATCGAGGTAACTACTTGGTTTGGCGGTCTTGACCAAGTCCTATTACTTACGTCGGGAAAAAGCACAGATGATAACAACATAATACACGCAAATGTACACAAATACATAAAAACACTGCCACACGTTTATTGCCACGGCATAAAACAGCTGTTCGATGTGGTTCAAAAAGTATTCAGCATAATATTTTGTATACTCGGGAAACGTCTTTGACGCTGTTGCACGATAATATGCATTTGTCACACTCCCATAAATCAGCACCTTATCCGTCATCTAGGCATTTGAATACAACATGTTTGTAAATACACAAAAAATACGCAAATTAAATTTTCGAAAAACAAGTACTGAAAAATTATTTCAAACTATCAGACTGTAACCGTATACTATACATCTACAGACGACATCTGTAGGTCACTAATGCCAGGTGCACTCTTCTTTTTATGGCCTACTCACGGCACATAAACAAGGAGAAGAAGAAGAAGAATTTTTAATTTTCATGTGTTGTTACTACTAATAGTAGCAACAATATTAACAGTAATCGACGATGTTTGCATAAAATAATTAGTAATACTTTAAACTATAACATCCCAAGATGTTCACAGTGTTCTGTAAAAATGACCCTTAGATTATAGCTAACTTCCCCTTTCTGCATTGTTTGGAGCATGGAAAGTAGGCAACTAGCAATAGTAGCAATGCAATATTCATAACCTAGAACTTACTGTTACTTTAAATCAGCTAAGTGACTAATTTTAAACGTGTTATAGTAATTAAATAAAGTATTTTATGTCGGATATGTTAATTATGATGAATCTGCAAGGAATGAAAATGTAGTTTTGGCAGTGTGCAACGAAAGAACCAAGATCCAATACAATATACTGCAGCTAAGCGGATTAGCTGGTATCTATCAGGTACTTAGACATTATTATTTTAATAAATATTTTTATTTTCGTCGTTTCTACACTTGACAATGTTGATAAAAACGACCGCATGGTTGCTGACATATCTAGCCATGTCGGATGATGATTAATTGTCATAGGCGCCGACTTTCCGTAGGAAAAGAGGGTTTTGCCCCATTTTTTTAACATCGAGCTAGAATTCCAAAATAAATTTTTTATTGTCTTTTAGACCTCCCTGAGCACGTGGTTAAAATTTTTGTACTTAGTCATAGTTAACCCTGTATATATATATTTATATATATATATATTACTATTTTATTTAAAAAATATTCTTATATTAAATATATTGTTTTTTCTTTTTTGACGTTCTTCCAGTTTGTATATCTACTAATTTTTGAGATATGGCCAATATTTATAAATAAATGTACTTAGCTAGTTGATGTTAACAATTTTTATTCCGAAGTAAACACTTGACATACCAATTTTAAATAAGTTTTTTAAAACTTAAATTTGCAATTTCTATTAGTTATTGACACAACCAACAATGTTCCATTGATTTTGGCAGTTTCATAAAAGCTTACACAATCTTGATTGAAACTGAAATAATTAAGTATCTCTGAAATTGTATTCAACAATTGATCTAGTGAACAGCTAAAGGACGAAAAGACACAGATGCTCTGTAAGGACTGTCTTTCTAAATTAAGAACAGGAAGCAACTATGACCATGGGTGCAGCCAATTTCAAATCCAAATTTTAGACACTCCGTATTTTAATGAATATCATTTTTCTCACTGTGACAAGAGTGAGTCGTTTCAAGTAACTGATTGTTTAGGATTTGGAAGGCAAAAATTAGAAATGCTTACATACATACTAAGTTTACCGTTAATTTATAAGAATTTAATACTGAGTCGTCCTTTAATGTATTGAAAGACATCCATATAATTTCCTTATCACCAGGGAAATATCCTTGTCAAAAGGAAGGAAATATGTGAAACATATTTTCTTAATTTACAATGAAATTATAGACGGAGTATCTATCAGGATCTGGAAACCCTGTAATACATTTTATACATTTAAAACTTAGCTTTTTGGCATCTTAAGCTTCCCAGCTATGTAATTTTTCAAAAAAAAATCTATTAATTTGTCTCGATATACAGAGATATTGATTTATTGTCTGCTTCAATATTAAAACAGTATAGCATATGTATATAGCATAAACAGAATTTAATTTCCTTTTTAAACCAACGCCATAGTTCGGAGTGGCTTTATTTAAAATATCCGAATTTGACACTGCCTCGTCGATTTATACCAGAAATCTGGTTGCCTATTCTTAATAAATTACGAGCGTGTCTCATACATATTGTTAGGGATTTTAAGTTTGCTATGCATAGCTTTTGCAAAATCTTTCTTAGATTATTTATAAAAGGTAGGTACTTTATCCAATTGTGGAGCTTTTGATTATATCTCTAACGGTTTTTTTTTGTAGGTATTGATTTTATATTTTGATCTATAAGTTTTCAAACTACCATTGTAATTCATGTTTTGTAATATCTGAAATTTACCGTTATTTATTTATTTTTGTAATTTCGATAACACTCCTTCAGTTATAATTACTTTATTTTGTTTGAAACGAGTTTAATTAATTTCTAAATTTTAACATTAGGTTTTTTACATCCCTAAGTCATTTTGCTGGTAGTGATATCGACTTTTTACATGAACATTAAAACAAAATTAAATGCTGTTAAGGTTTCAGTATACCTTTCTCTGTATTAATTTAATTCCATAATTCCGAAGCCCTTAGTAGCCCAAGAGCAATCTTATTAGGTATATTGTTATATTCAATTTTTAACTAGTAATATGTTTACTCTAACTGATGACAAATGACTAAATGACAATTTAGTTGGTTCAACACATCTAAATTTCAAAAATATTGAAATAATAATAGTTAACACATTCAGTAGTTATACATGTCTTTCTTTCTATTTTTAACTGTAAAACATGTTACATCCTTATATATACACTCGTATACATCCAACACTTCATCCTTTATGCCCGCAGAGGGGCCAGTAGGAGCAGTGCCCCTCCCCTCTGAGATTTTATATCTTTTATATATGTATATATACACATACATATGCACGTTTCCATTCTGGCTTCCACTGAGAAATTTTTTTGAGGGCGCTCAAGCCGTTCATAAGTCTTATAGAAACAATATTTATTGCAAGGAAACCTTGTATTAACTCTAGATATCTTATAAATATTTTAAGAAATGACACCATTTCATATTTGTATTTATCTATTTTTTTTTTTTTTTAATTCGATGAACAACGCACGTTATCCTTGGAGTAGTGAAGGTAACGAGCCCATAGTACTATGAAGTCACACGACTTCTTTTTGTTATTATCACACCATTTTTACATTTTTTTAAAAGAATAACGTTATTTTTGCTGCAGTGATATTAATGAACCAAAAACTTTTTCTTTTACGCCATTTCTTAATTAACTGAAGACTAACACACGTTATTCTTGCAGTGGTGTAGTACCAAGCACAGGATTTTATAAAGTCACACGACTTCTTTTAATTTGAGGTGTGTATTACATTCTATTTTAACATGTATTAATATGTATAATACCAGTACATTAGTCCTATATTTCGTGTATATGTTACATAAAATATGCATCTTTGAGATCTATTTACAGTTTCATTATAAAGTTTAAGATATTTCTACAACCTGTCTAACTTAAAATGAGAACCTGTAACAATTCGTTTTGTTGTTCTAGATTAAATATATATTATGCATACACACACGTATACACGTTTTTGTTTTATCAGAATTATTATTGTCTTTATACTGGTTTTGTGGAGTTTTTATCCTGAGATCCCTAGATTGCATGGATTTTCTGTGATATGGAATCTAAATTCCTTGAACCCCACAACAATACTATATCGGCAGGCATGTACCCCAAGCATTAATTATTACTGTCGACAATATGTCAGCATGTGCATCTTACATTTGTTGCATTATTTCAGACAGTAATGTACTTGGTTTCTTGGATTGATGTGCTCTACTTTAGTCTCTTGGTCGCCTCTCCATTCTTTCTCCTTCCATTGTATGCAGCTTTCGTCCAAGATTAAAAATTTGGGTTACATTTTCTGTTTTACAGTATGGGTTTAAGTGTGGATTAATTTGAATTAACAACTATGCAAATAATTGACAGACCTCTGTCTTCAACCGGATAGACTATCTATCTACTGTTGTAAAATACCCATGCTCGATAACCTGTATTGGCAAATACCTAGTGATATCATTAGATATACCTGCTACGCTATCTATTATTATTTATTTATTTATTTATTTTTAGGAAACTAGCGTACTATCCTTTTCTTTTTACAATAAGAAAATACATTCTCTAAGAGTTTATAAATATTTTATGGAATAGCACAGTGTCTTAGTTTCCTGAAGAATAACACGCATTATTCTTGCAGTAATGACATAAACAAATCCAGGACTTATATAATGGAGTCGATCGACTTATTTTTATTCTAGGTGTAACGCACGTTACATCTTATTTTAAAGCATGTATATATATACACACATACATACATACATATACATACATATACCTAATATCAGTTAAATTTAACCTGAATATTTTTCTTAAGATTCTCATCAATAAGTAACAAAATATTGTTCTCTTAACAAACCTTTATTTCTCCTTGTAGAAGCTAAACATTCCTGTTTTCCGGAGTTGATTTTTTTTTCCCACCTTTTCTGTAACTCCATTCATTTAACTACATTATCCTTTTTTATCACTGAACTGTTATTTTCTCTTATTTTCTACTTGATTTCACTTATTTTCCACTTGTTTTTACTTATTTTCCATTTGTTTTCACTTATTTTTACTTGGACACTTCACTGTTCAACCGTCACTGACAAGCACGCAAAACGGAATGATTATCCAAGGGGACTCTGTGATAATCAATGGACAAAAACCAACCTTTTTTTGTCTTTGTACAATGCGTGCTGATAGAGTAGGTTAAGCGGGACTACAATGTAATTATATCGAGGACAAGCGAAGAAAAATCACATTTTTTCAACGTTTCGGTTCAAAGAAACTATCAACTTTATTTTTTCTTATGTGCATCATTTGATTATTGTGTGCCAAAAGTTTCAATAAGGTTATAGCAATATTTGAATATATAACATATTTTCTTTGAAAATACATTTCTGGAAAACCAAAAGAACTTTCTCCATTTAAACGTTTTTTCTCTCTTATAGTTGTTGTCGAGGTTTGAAATTTCAGCGGCACAATTAAAGTCGAATAAGCTTATTGGTCTCCTATACTTTTTTACTACTTCCGATTTTACTGGAAATGTCATAAACTTTGAAAGATTGAATGGAACATATTGATTGATTGCAGTGGTATAAAATTTGACAGGTCAATATCTAATATTAAGGGAATATGACCAAAGGAATGTTCTACAAGCGTAATTGGGAAATAAAATTACCACCGCCTTAAACGCGGCGCTGCAATCGCACCAATGTATGTATGGTAGGTTAATTAAGCAGGGAGTTTTATGTAGTTATGTAGTAATTATTTTTCGATTTACATTTAAAGAACTTATACCGAAAACAATTTTTTAGTTTATATTTTAATAATGGATAAGTATGTACCTATTTAATTAAAGTGTTGGTATAACGTATTTAATTTTATTTTCAGTGAACTAGAGGATACTACAAAGAACTATAGTAATAAGGATGAAATATTCTTAGGATTAAATAGTGTGTTTATATATTGAGAAGAAACTCCAAGTTGTAGATGTGTGTGTGTGTGTAAAGGAAAAGTACTAAATGCTAAACATTTAATATTGTGTGGTATTACAAGTGTGAAAATGGATTTTATAAATATTTTTGGATTGTGTTTACAGACAAGTGCCCTGCAAAGCAGCCCTCAACAAATTAAGGGCAAATTTTGTATGACGGAAGATAAGAAGGCACTTTCTGGTAGATATAAACATATCTCTAATGTGATTTTAAAATGTGCTAGGTTGCATCGTGTTAATTTTTTTAAAAAGGCATATCGCCCATTTCTATTGAGGATATGCTATTCACAAATTATGTTTTTTTCTGTCTCTCTTTTTGTTTCAGTGGTAATATTTTAGATTTAGACTTTTTTGTACTTTTCATTTCTATTTTAAGGTGACAATGTTTTACAGGCCCGGAATAAAACATACCCTAAAATTTTAATAAACAATGCAATGTATATTTCTTTATTGCGAGATCTTCACTTAGAAACTATACTTACCATTCTCTGATCCAAAACATTGATGTTACAACGATTGCAATGAAAACTGAGTAAGGTATTGATATTTGGAAGTATAAGAGTCGGTTTCGCATAACAGATACGAAGGAGGTACTAAGTACAGTAGTACCTGCCTAGATAATGAGTATGAACGTAGGTATGAGGTATAAGAAACTTAAAATATCACAATTTTTTCAGGATCAAGGTGTTATTCCTTAATGTATAAAAGTTCCTATCGGATAAAAAAAACCGACAAGTACTTTCGTCCAAAAGTTTTTACTAATAAATATTGTTACGAAAGCTAACCTACCTTTTTAGTTGGTTAATTATGTTCCTGTTTTCGTTAGAATTTATAATTGAAGCTCAACTACCTCGTTAGTTTGTAAATTACGTTTCTGTTTCTGTTTGTGATGCCTTTATTTTGACGTTATCCGGAATATTCCAGGCTATATTCTATTTGTTTCTCGACACATTCTCGAGATCTCAGAAACTTCGAGAACTCTAAAAACCTATATAAGCAGACCAATTTCGGCCGCTGCAGTCAGTTGATATTGAGCAGCCAAACGCGAGTGACAAACGTCAAAGTAACGCGTTGACAGTTGCGAAATTTGTTGAAGGATATTTCTTGTATTATCAAGAGTGACAATAAAGATTGTTTGTCTACGTGACGTGTTTCAACGATAACCTAATTTCAAGGTTACATTGGTGTTAGAAGTGTGACGTTCCACAAAGAAGACGTTTGGAGTAGACAAGTGAATGCCGGTAACGAGATCGAGAGCAACAGAAATGGAGGAAACATTGAAACAGTTAATGGGAATGATGCAAGATATGAAGAGTCAAGAAAATATGAAAAAGAGTCAAGAAGATATGAAGAACAGTCAGGACGAAATGAAGGAAGATTTAAAGAAAGAAATGAAGTGTAGCCAGGATGAAATGATGGAAGACTTAAAAAAAGAAATGAAATACAATCAAGAGGAAGTAAAGAACAGTTTAGAGAAAATGGAAAGTAGTCAAGAAGAATTGAGAAACGAAATGAAAACCAGTTTGCAAGAAAACAATAAGGAGTTGGAAGAGACAATTAAGGTTAAACTTAATGAAATGAATTTGAGGAAACTGTTGAAGATAAAATCAATCAATTGAGAAGTGACGTACAAGATAAAGTCCAAGTTGTAGAAGAAAGTGTTATTAAGTTACATAATGAAGTCACCAAAGTCGTAGAAGAAAGTATAGCAAAATTAGAACACGAGGTTACAAATCTAAAATCTCAGTTTTCTGCGAGGGAAGTCATTAAGACTGAAAGTAGTTTTCTTCCATCGTCAAGAGTGAAGCCACCAACATTCGATGGAAAGGTGGCATGGAGCACTTACCTAAAACAATGTGAAGCAGCTGCCTTGGCAAATAACTGGCCAGAAGAAGAAAAAGCCACATCACTTATAGTTGCTCTGCGGGGTGAAGCTATGGAGATATTAAGAATAGTAGCTGACGATAAACAAAAGGAATATCAAATGCTGCAGGGTGTTTTGAAAATGAGGTATGGCGACGCCCATCTGCAACACGTCTACCAAGCACAACTAAAAGGCCGAAGACAACGTTTCGAAGAAAATCTGCAGCAATTTGAGGCGTATATAGCACGTATGGTGAAGCTAGCTTACCCCACCGCACCGACAGAATTCCAAGAACAGTTAGCAATAAGTAGCTTCATTGATGGCCTGCGAGACTCCGAGATCAGCCAGGCGTTAAGGTTAGTCAGACATAAAAACATATCTGAAGCTCTGGCCCAGGTACTGGAAATTGAAGCCGCCCGACAGGCTTCCAGAAACAGTCAAGGCAGAAAAAGGCAAGTTAAGTTTCAAACTAGCAAACAAAGATCAAGTGAAAATAACCTGGAAGGATTTATGAAGAGTTTGCAAGATTTAATGAATAACTTCCAGCAAGAACAAGACCGTACTAATTCCACTGTATATAGCAGGAGAAGACCCATTCAGTGTTGGAATTGTGGAGTTGAAGGGCATCTTAGGAATCGACGCCCTAAGAATACATCTAGTCAGGACCAGGAAAACGCCAACTAGTCAGCTTTGAGGGCGAAAGCTGGCTAGGTGCTACCAAGCCCCAACTATTAAGATCAATGTAACCCGTCTGCAAAATAATGGAACGAGTTTGGTAGTATCAGGGCGTATATGCGGACGGGATTGTAAAATGGTCATTGATACAGGCTCTAGTCACACCATAGTAAGACCGAACATCGTCGCTTACTGCAGAATACAAAAGCCAGACCGGAACTACATCTTAGAGACAGCAAATGGAGAAATCATATCAGTGGAAGGCATCCATCTAGCTAGAATAACCCTGGGGGCAACAACTTTCCAACACAACATCTTAGTAGCAGATATAACTGACGATGTCATTCTTGGACTTGACGTTATGACTCAACATAATTTTTTATTGGACCTTCCACGAAGACTATTGAAGACCAAAGATGAAGAAATCATCATGCAGTTTCCCGAAATCAGAAACCTTCCTATTAAAACTGTGGAAGCGTCAGCAGACATAGAACTTCCAGCAGGTTCAGAAGCTGTAATTGAAGCTATTTGTAGCAGTCCTTCGACAGTTGAAGAAACTGTAATTGTAGAACCAGAACCAGAGAACAGTCTTTATAGGAAGAGCATATTAACTGAAAATACATTAACAGAAAGAAAAACAATTTGGTATTGGTCAGAATGCTAAATCTGAAAGACTATCCACAACAGATCAAGAAAGGTGAACCTTTGGGAGTTTGTCAAACAGTTGGATCGGTCTTCAGCAATATAGAACCATCAACAACATCTCGAAGTATTGAAAAACTACCTGAAGTTCTTCAGGGCCTTGTTAACCGATTCAAGTCCCCACTACAAGCCGATGAAGTCCAAAAATTGGAAGATTTGTTGAGGCGTTGTCAAGATGTTTTCTCCTTAACAGGAGATGATGTTGGAAGAACTAATCTTGTGCAACACCGCATAAATACCGGCGACACCACGCCAATTAAACAAACTCCACGACGGATTCCTTTAGCGAAGCAAGAAGAGGTATCCACGATGTTGAAAGACATGCAGCAGCAGGGAGTCATTGAACCATCCCAGAGTCCATGGACTTCGCCGGTTGTTCTGGTAAAGAAGAAGGACGGCTCTACCAGATTTTGTGTGGATTATAGAAGACTAAACGATGTCACTAAAAAGGACAGTTATCCGTTGCTAAGAATAGACGATACCCTGTCTGGATCTCAATGGTTTTCCACATTAGACCTGAAGAGTGGCTATTGGCAAGTGCAGCTTCATCCAAATGATAAAGAGAAGACAGCGTTTTCCATTGGAACAGGGTTGTGGCATTTCAATGTCATGCCTTTTGGCCTCTGCAATGCGCCAGCCACCTTTGAAAGACTTATGGAAACTATTCTACGAGGAATGACCTGGAAAACTTGTCTCGTTTATCTTGATGACATAATAATACTTGGCAAAAACTTTGAAGATCATTTGAAGAATATTCAAGAAGTTTTACAAAGTTGAGAGAGGCCCGGCTCAAGTTAAGTCCTAAGAAGTCTCTCTTTCAAAAGGAAGTCAAGTATTTAGGACACATTATTTCGTCTAATGGAGTGAAGACTGACCCAGAGAAAACTGAAACCATCTGGAAATGGCCAGTACCGAAAGACAAAAATGAATTAAGGAGTTTTCTGGGACTTTGCACTTACTATCGCAAGCTTGTGAGAAATTTCGCCGAGATTGCGAAACCCCTACAACGGCTCACAGAAAACAATCAGCCATTCATCTGGACGGAACAATGTCAACAAGCTTTTCAAAAATTAAAAGAAGCTTTGTGTTCTTCTCTGATTCTGTCATATCCCAAGCCTGGAAAGACATTCATCGTGGACAAGGATGCTAGTAATACTGGAATTGGAGGAATATTATCACAAATTGAAAACGGGCATGAAAAAGTGATTTCCTACTTTAGCAAGGTCCTCTCTAAGCAATAAATGAACTACTGCGTAACCAGAAGAGAGTTGCTTGCCATAGTTAAAACTGTGGAGCATTTTCATAAGTATCTCTATGGTGAGCCGTTCGTCTTGAGGACCGATCATGCTTCTTTGAAGTGGCTACTGCAGTTCAAGATTCCGGAAGGCCAAGTGGCAAGATGGCTTCAACGGTTGCAGGAGTACGACTTCAAAATTGAACACCGGAAAGGATCTAACCATCAGAATGCTGATGACCTATCCAGAAGACCATGCCCTCCAAACTGTAAGCACTATCTGCGACAAGAAATTAGAGAACACGATGAGTAGAAGACCCGGATTTTGGACCAATTTTCCAGTGGAAGATAAGAAACATGGACAGACCCACCTGGCAGGATATTTCTGATAAATCACCGTCTCTAAAAAGCTACTGGGCGCTATGGAATTCTTTAGCCATCGAAAGAGTCTGAGAGAGTCCCGACGGCAAAGAAAAGATTTATCAAACAGTACTGCCCCAGAAAAGAATCCCAGAAGTTCTTCAAGCACTGCACAGTGGAGTCGTGGTGGGCACTTTGGAATAAACAAAACCCTGAATAAAGTTAGAGAACGATTCTACTGGCTTGGCAGTCGGTCCGATGTGGAAGAATGGTGCCGACGTTGTGATACCTGCGCCTCTAGTAAGGGACCCAGGACTAGAAGCCGAGGACAGATGAAGCAGTACAATGTTGGAGCTCCATTCGAGAGAATAGCTATTGACATAGCTGGACCATTTCCTCGTAGCAGCAGTGGAAATCGTTATATTTTGGTAGTGATGGACGACTTCAGTAAATGGCCAGAAATATATCCCTTACCTAATCAAGAAGCTGTTACCGTAGCCGAAGCTTTATTCGAAAATTGGATATATCGTTATGGGGTGCCCAGAGAGATCCATTCCGACCATGGACGAAATTTCGAGTCGGAAGTGTTTCAGAACGTTTGTGAGCTGCTAGGCATTCACAAAACCAGAACTACACCTCTTCACCCGCAACCAGATGGAATGGTGGAAAGTTTCAATCGCACCATCGAAAACTTCCTGAGAACGGCCGTCAACGAGAAACAGACCAACTGGGATACCTGCCTTCCTCCATTTTTACTGGCTTACCGAGCAGCAATTCATGAGACCACGGGTAAAACACCAGCCAACGTGATTTTCGGCACAAAATTGCGGCTACCCATAGATCTAATTATGAATTGACCGCAACGCGAGGAAAACTTAGATGATTGTCTCAGCCATCTGAAAGATCGAATAAAGATGGTATATGAAGAAGTACGAGAGAAGATAAAAATAGAAAGCGACAGAATGAAGACCAGATACGACTTGCGTGCCAACAGCAGCGGGTTTCATGAGCTTGAGAAAGTGTGGCTGTATAACCCAAAGAGAAGCAAGGGTAAATCTCCGAAGCTGCAGAAATCGTGGGAGGGCCCTTATACCGTAGTGTCACGATTGAATGACGTAGTTTACAGGATCTAGAGAAATCCCCAAGCCAAGATGAAGATTGTTCACATCGATCGTTTGACACCATATCAAGAAGGCCATGCGGACAATGGAGTAACCTGATCGGGACGATCAGTTCTAAGAGGGGGGGGAATGTTACGAAAGCTCACCTACCTTTTTAGTTGGTTAATTATGTTCCTGTTTTCGTTAGAATTTATAATTGAAGCTCACCTACCTCGTTCGTTTGTAAATTACGTTTCTGTTTATGTTAGAATTTATAATTTTTGTGATGCCTTTATTTTGACGTTTTCCTGAATATTCCAGGCTATATTCTATTTGTTTCTCGACACGTTCTCGAGATCTCAGAAACTTCGAGAACTTTAAAAACCTATATAAGCAGACCATTTTCGGCCGCTGCAGTCAGTTTATATTGAGCAGCCAAACGCGAGTGACAAACGTCAAAATAAAGCGTTGACAGTTGTGAAATTGTTTTGAAGGATATTTCTTGTATTATCAAGAGTGACAATAAAGATTGTTTGTCTACGTGACGTGTTTCAACGATAACCTAATTTCGTGGTTACATTTAAAAAAACCGACAAGTACTTTCGTCCAAAAGTTTTTACTAATAAATATGTAGGATGTATAATAACAACTATGAAGTATACAAAACAGGATTGTTTGTCTGTCAGTTGTATCTGTGGTTAGCATTTTGCCCTGATGGGGTAGTTTTTATGGACAGAAAACCGATCAAATTATTAGAAATTAAATGTCCCTACAGCGGTACCTATGTATTTATACAGTTGCGGCAAAAATTCAAATAACTTACGTCACGGTTGACGTTACGCAATTGTTTGTATTTTTAACATAATTTTCGATAGTTTGTGACATTATTTATATGCTCTGATATAAATTGTTTGAATTTTTGCCGCAACTATAGTTTTATATTATTTGGATGGTATCTGATTTTACTTTTAAGAAAAAGTGAACCATCAATAAATTTTGTTCATTCCTGTGATTATTTAATGATAACAGAACATGGCATAAAATTATAAAAGCGACATGGATATTATGGTCAGGAGAACGGCACTTTTAAATTTTCCAGTGATTGTTATTTACTCTTCATTAAGTAGAACTTTCTTGAACATAATTGTTCCGTTTGATGAGGTTTTTGCTAGACAACTTCTTTCAAATATTTCATCAAATTATTTCAGTTATACACAGCTTATGTGAAAAGTAATATGACGAAATGATCAAATCCATAATTACTTATTAAGCTTCTTATAAACATTTACATACCTCTAAATATTTATAGTGATAAATATCTGAAAGGGAGAGTTTACTTCAGTGTTCCTCAGTTGAAAATTGATTTTTTCTTCTTAAAAAGTATGGACATATATTAATTTCATAACGATTGTATGTCTATGTCTACTAATTCCTTTGTCCACCATTATACTATCTGATATTTCTAATTGTTTAATGAGGTTGATTTGTTGAAAATGGGTTTATCACTGACCCTCCACCATAACATTTTGATACAAAATTAATTAAGCCACCAGGAGTATCACTTATCGTGACTTTTAATGTATGACCACCTTTATAATGTGAATATGTTCTTATACAACATAGGTAAACTAAATGGTCTCTGAAGTGGGATTTCTATACAATCAAGTATGACTCTCACATTTTCAAAATTTTTACAAGCAAGAGAAATATTTTGTTTATATTCTTCAGATGGCGGCCATCTTATTTGAGGTTCTAAAACATTGGCAATATATTATGATACACATGTGTTAAAAATTGTTCGAACTGTTGGCTGTGCGACTTTAAATAAAAATATTAATACTATAAATTTAATGTAACTACATAATAAGATTTTAATATTCGGAATCGCCTGGCCAGAGACAACAGTAGCCCAGCGATGGAAACGTTGAAAATACTAATTACAACTCAGAAACTATAAGGATTTTACAAAAATGTATTTTACGATATTGACACCATTTTTCATGGCGCATCTATTCCCAATTTTTTTTATATAAGTTTTGAATCACCCTGTTTATAAAGACTACTTAGGTACATAGTTTCCAGTAATACTTTATATAAAATAATCGAAAAACATTTAGAAATATAAATGTTGAAGATAAACAGAAATTGACACGGTAATTTTTAATAGATCAAAATAATTGAATTGAATCGGTCAGTGGTCGCGCGGTTTAAGGCGTCAGTACTTGAATCGAGGTGACTAGATCGCTCTGGGTTCGACCCCCGCAGCCTGTAGACCGTATATTAGCTATATTTATGGAGAGGATTGGCACCCTCTCTGTGAGTGTGGTAGGGTGGAAGAATGTTGGCTTGGGTCAATGTGAGAGATTGATACCGGTTGACGTTTGACTACTCCCTAGTTTATGAGGTTTTCCAAACATGCATTTTCTAGATTTAGACCACAAACATTCAAGGATTGGCCTTGTGATTTGTTAATCGTCATGGCGAATGCAAGACGAATCAGAAATTGAAGTCGTTTAAACTCAAACGGCATATCGGTTGGGATCATCGGAATCTTCGGAATGAGAACTTACTCACCTTTGAATTTTTCTTTGAGTATCGTGCGTAAATCACATTGATCATCGGTTTAGTTATCAGGAAACGCGTTCCGTTGCATAGTTTTGGTTGGTTTAGGTTTCTAAGCATGATTACTTCCGAGCCAACCTTTAGTCGTAAATTGTGCTGTGGTAAGCCAGGCACATCCAAGGAGTTTAAAAATTCAATAGGACAGTTGGTGGCTTCATCTTCATTTGTTACACAGTCAATAGATTTGAATAAATGAATTGTACCATTGATTCCATTCTGAATTACGAACTTTAAGTCATCCACATCTTTATTCTTAGCTGCCAAAATTACTCGTTCACTCAACCATTCGTTATTTTTGTGGTTATCAATAATGTTTGGGAATACCTTATTTATGAGTTCGTCTTTCGAGGAGACAAAATTACAGAAATTTGGAGGAAATGAAATCAATCCGCTCGATTCGTCGACAGGAACAAGACCATTACCGATAGTCAGCAATTGCTCAGAGAAGTCTTCAGCAGATGTATCATTCAGCAATGCAACTCTCATGTTTACTGTCAGCTGAAGTTTCTTCACATAGCGCTTTAGATTTGATGATTTGAGGCAAGTGTTTATTTCATCGGCAGCAGTTGATCTTGGAATTACTGACAGACGGAAGAATTCTGGGTCCCTATTTCTTTGACGTCAACCTAACTGGTGCATGATATTTGGATTTTCTTCGAGACGACCTCATTCCTGAACTAATAACTTTATATCCAGATATAGAGGGACATAATCTTCCAAGAAATTACACTTTCTTTCAACAAGATGGTGCCCCTCCCCATTATGCAACACCTGTCCGTGCTTATTTAGATGAGCTGTTCCCGAATCGTTGTATAGGGGCCGATTGAGTGGCCAGCCAGATCGCCTGATTTGACACCCCTAGATTATTTCTTGTGGGGATACTTAAAAAGCAAAGTATACGTTACTAGACCGGTTAATTTAGAAGATTTAAAAGCAAGAATTCGTCACGAGATACATCGTATATCTCCAGAAGTTATTGATAATGCCCAAAAAGAATTTATTAATCGTCTTGGCTACTGTCAGGCAGCCAACGATGCACAATTTCAACGTTTAATTTAGTCGATTTTTTACATAATCATTTTCAGTATTGTGAAAATTTAATTTTAAAATTTTCAAACATTAGTTTCTTGAAAGTTTTATTATGTAACACCATAATTTTTCATGATGTCTATGTAGAATGACACGCTCATTCAAATGGCATGGTCAAAATTGAGGGTTGCTATTGAAAAAAATTGTCGACGTCATATCTCGAACAACGATGACGTCACAAATATGGGTAGTATGTCAAAAAGTGCCTTTTTAAAAAACAAAATCGACGTGCCAGGGGATTTTTTCGAAAACTTCTTAATTTAAAAAATAATGAATTTATTCGTTACTTTTCGAAAGCACTGTATATATGTATATATAAGAAACCAGAGATGTATTTGGGATTGCAGTCAACAGTGCTAAGGCCTAATACAAAAAGAACACTCTGTGTTGTTGTCAAGCTTTCGGAAATGTTTATTTTCTTTCTCAAGACATCTATAAAAAATTGACAATATGTTTAGCAATAATAAGATAAAAACACTTATTATATACTTAGAAACGTGAGATTAAAGGATACAAAGATCGGTACAATTAGCATTGCCAACCACAGTACAAACTTAATATGGAGGCGGTAAATCACTCCGAATTTGAAAAAGCTACTGGTAAATTTCTAGAGTTATCAAAATGTAATAAAAAGCTATAAATAGGTACTACTTAAATTGTTTATATCTGACTTTTTATTCAAGGCATTTGAAAATTCATTGATACGGACCATTTCCAAAAAACACGCTTATTATAATTACTTTCATTCTCCAAGACTGTGACACTGTTAAAATTCATTTTATGCCCCGTGCTTACTGTATGTTCTGAAAGGGCACAGGACGTTTTTTTTTTAAATTACAATCGATCTTATGTGATGTAAGTCTACCTTTTAGTGTACGACCTGTTTGTCCAATATATGTCTGGTTACAATTAAAACAATCAATTTTATATACTACTCCTGATTTTTCTAATTTATGATATGGTTCTTTAGTTTTCGAAAATACATATCTGGTTTATTTCTTAACTAGTCAGAGGAGCCTTTTTTGCTCTTGCCCTCGGTGTTGCTTACATAGACGCTTTCCATACATGAGCTTAATCGAATTAGCCCTCCCAAAAATATTTACATACATTATGACATACACATTTCAAAATCGATACATATTGTTGCGACAAAAAATGTTATATTTTAATGTCTTGTAGTGACCTCAATCGGAACCAAATTGACTTCGTGGCCCAACCGAAATCGGGAAAACTAATAGGAGTAATAGACCGCTAAGGATTCCGCCACCAGCATCAATTCGCCTATATCTAAAGCTTCATAATTTTTTTGTGGCTTACAGTTTCTTACTAAATGTATTAACTAATTATCAAAACATATTTATTATAAAATTCCACCTAATAAGTTCCTAACATATTTTTAAGAATGTACTAGGTAGGTAAATTAAATTGTACTGTTTGTATAACCGCAAATGCTGGCACAAATTTAATATTGAAAATTTTATTTAAATCTAATTTTCATTAATTTATAAAATTATTTACTGCGCATAATAGTTCAGACTTATCTTAACTAATATTTAAAATCTTACAAGAATTTACATAGTGAGTCTTCCAATTCAAGATTTTATCTAAATAGAGACCCAGAAAACGTATGCAATCATCATCATGGGGGTGGAGTTGCATTTAAGGTTAATAATACAATAAAGTTTAAAAATTTAAAAATTGATTCTACCGACTTTATTGAACAATTATGGATCAGTTTAAAAATTGGATCTAAGAAATTGTGTCTGGGTACGGTGTATAGACCTCCTGACGTTAGTGTAATGGCGGCTATTGATGAGTCTGTAATAGTTCGTCTTTTACCTGATTATGATTATGTTATTTTTGGGGAGGATTTTAATGTTGATCTTTTAATTCCGAATAATGCTTCATTACTTTTAAACAATTTTTTAAATAAATATGGGTCATTACAATGTATTGATTGTCCTACACGTATTGCTCCTACTAGTCAAACGCTTCTTGATTTTATTATCGTTTCACGTAATGATATAGTTTTAAATAGTGCCGTCATTAATATGGAAGGTATATCCGATCATAAATTGGTTACATGTAATTTGAAGTTTCAGAAGTATAAACAACCAACTTTATTCCGCACTTTTAGAGATTTTACATATTTTAATTATGATAAGTTTCAATATGATCTTAACAATATTAACTTTAATATAATTTATGACTTATTAAATGTTGATGACATAGTACAGTTCTTAAATGATACTATTATTAATTTGTTTAATACTCATGCGCCCTTAAAAACTGTTAGAATTACGAAGCCACCTGCTCCTTGGCTTACATATAATTAAAAAATGATGATGACTTTGAGAGACAAGGCCTATACTAAATATAAAAAAGTAAAAACGGATGGCAACTGGGAATCTTACAAAGAACTCAGAAATATGGTGAATACAGCGGTAAAATCTGAAAAAAAGCTTACCTTCATCATAAGTTTAAAGCGGATCCTAAGACTTTTTGGCGTACCTTAAAATATTTAAATATTGGTAATAACAATAAATGTAATAATTATATTAATGTGGGTAATGCGAATAATTTTAATTATTATTTCCTTAATAGTATTCCTCAAAGCACTGCTAACGATGACTTCCTTAATAACACTTATGTTAATAAACAAGCTTTAACAACTAACAATTTTCAATTTTCAGAGGTGGATGTGTCTACAGTTGAAAAAGTTTTTGCTAAAATTAAGTCAAATGCTTTAGGATGCGATGGGATTGACTTCAAGATGCTCACATTGTTGTTTCCGCAGATAAGTCGTTACATAACTTACTTAGTTAATAAATGTTTAATAACTGGTCATTTCCCTGACGCTTGGAAAGTAGCCCATGTTATTCCTGTGCCAAAAAATAGTTGTCCTAATAACATTTCTGACTACAGACCTATTAGTATTTTACCTACGCTTTCCAAAATCGTTGAAAAAATTGTTTATGATCAAGTTTCCGTTTTTAAATTCTAACAATACTCTACCGGCAACTCAGTCAGGGTTTCGAGCAAATCATAGTACAACTACAGCTTTATTAGACGTTACTGATGAACTCTATAGGTCAGGGGATATTCGCAAAATCACTTTTTTAGTACTTTTGGATTATAGTAAAGCGTTTGATACATTGGTACCTTATACTTTGTGTATAAAACTTAAATATTTTGGCTTTAGTGATGCAGCTGTTTCTTTTTTTTTAGTTATCTGTCTGCTAGGAGCCAGAAGATGTGTTTAAATAATTTTTTCTCTGATATACATGATATACATAGATGTGTTCTCCAGGGGAGTGTTTTGGGGCCTTTGTTGTTTTCAATATATACGGCTGATTTTTCGACATTTTTGCGACATTCTAAATCACATCAGTATGCTGATGATTATCAAATATTCTATAGTTTTTCTTTTTCAGATATTTATTCCGCTATACAGTGTATTAACTCTGACTTAGACACTATTTCTACAGTGTCCAATTCTCATGGCTTAATGTTAAATGAGAAGAAAACGGAATTATTGATATTTGGTCCGCGTCGAAATGACATAGTAAATTATTATGATTTAAGTATATTTTTAAACGGAAAAACTTTAACGCCTGTCACTTGTTGTAGGGATTTGGGAATTTACATTGATACAGATCTTAGATTTCATAAGCATATATCAAACTTATTACAAAAATCCTACTGTAAGCTGCAAACTCTCTATCTCTATAAAGAAATTCTTAGCACTGATGTTAAACTAAAATTGTGTGAAACGTTGATTCTTAGCCTATTGTGATGTAGTTTACTGGCCAGCTATTTTAAATAGAGATAAAGAAAGCCTTCAGAAACTTCAAAATACTTGTTTAAGATTTGCCTATTGTCTGAGAAAATATGATCATATAAGTGTTAAGTACGAGCAATCCAAGTGGTTGAAACTAAATGAGCGTTATATGGCTCATATGGCATCTCTTGTTTATAAAATTAATGATTCTGGTTCTCCTAAGTATCTTTTTCATAAACTTGCCAAAGACCAACATGAAAGACCCAATAGATATCGTGGTCTCTTCACTGTTCCAAGGCATTGCACTGCTCAATTTCAAAAGTCTTTTAGTTATAATGCTGTTAAAATTTATAATAAACTCCCCTCTGACATTAAATCTGCTTCTAGTTTACATAGTTTTAAAAAGCGGGTCAAATCCTATGTTAGTAGTTTAAGTTAAATTTGTGTTGGGCCTCATGTATGCTAGTTGATTATGTATTTTTAATATTTTATATAGTTTATAGTTATATTAATATATCATTTGTAAGGGACTGGTTAGGTGGTAGAGCAACAATAGTGTTGAACCTCGCCATTCCTTTTATACATATTTCTTATTTGTTCTTTAAATTTCAATAAAGACATATTATTATTATTATTATTATTATTATTATTATTATTATTATTATTATTATTATTATTATTATTTTTTTCCAGTAAACACCTTCCGAAGCTCCGACACATTCGGAGATGTTCTGGAGAGTCAAGCAATGACCACTCTCCACTCCGTGGAGTCAGTAATCATTGCGCCCGTAAATCGTGTACCCCCGTGTTATTATTATTATTATTATTATTATTATTATTATTATTATTATTATTATTATTATTATTATTATTATTATTATTTGAATTAGTGGAGTATCATAAATTTTAGATATATCTTCTACTTTTTTATGGTAAGTATGAATACGCAACAATTCAGTTTTTTCTAAATTAAAAAATAAATCGTGACGGTTTAAAAAATTAACGACATGATTTAATATATTACTGCATTTCTCTGTTAAAACGTTATCATTTTTATCTGAAATAATAATTATAGATATATCATCTGCGTAAGCAGCAAAAGGAGAATTTGACAAGACCGAATTAATTTGGTTGATATAGAGTATAAATAATATGGGGCCCAGTATGGAGCCCTGGGGTGCACCCTGCTTGACACTTAAAGAATTGGATCGATAATTTATCAAATTATCACTTCGCATATCTGGGAGACAAACGAATTGCTCACGATTATTTAAAAATGAATTCAACCAATCCAAAGGAACACCTCTGATACCATACATATTGAGAATCTCTAGCAGTTTTGCATGATTAACACAATCAAAAGCCATAGTTAAATCACAGAATACGGCGACTGGGCTTTCTCCTGCATCGATACATTGCATAATCTTATTATAAAAAGAAGACATGGCAGTAGCAGTAGATCTATGTGGACGAAAACCATGTTGATAATTTGTAATGATATTATGTACCTATGCCTAAAAAATTCTGTAACCGATCTAAAAAAGCATACTCAAACAATTTAGAGAAACTATTAGGAATGGATACGGGTCCATAATTTTTCAATAATGAAGGATCGTTCTTCTTATGTAATGGCACAATCTTATTAATTTTGAATTGTTGTGGAAATTTGCCAGACCTAAATGATAGATTTATTAGATAAGTAACGGGACACAAAATTGATCTTAACATTGGTTTTAATAAGAATAAAGTCCTCTCCAAAAGATATCTTATTTTTCAATTTATTATTAAGTAAACAAAGTAGCTCTTCTTCAGAAAATGGATACAAGTACATAGAATTGTTATTATGGTAATTTTTATCAACATTTGTACATAAATTTAATAATCATTCATAATAGAAGGAATATTTTTCAGGAGTTCTGCAGGCTCTTGAACAAAAATAAATTCATTTGCTATATCATGAGGATTTTTTAGTATATAATCATATTTTTTTAATTCTGTGTTAATTTTATGTTTCTGTGTTTTACCAGTCAAATCTGAAACTAAATTCCACAAAGCCTTGGTATTATTGTTACTTCTAGCAATTCTGTTTTGATAATATTTTTTTTCTTAAAAGATAATAAATTTAAATGTTTTCTTTTTGCATTTTTTTATAACGCAACAAGTTTGGGATGCTTCATTTTCATTCTATATAAGTCTTTTAGATTTTTACTTAATAATATTACTTCCTTATCAATCCAATTATTTTTATTTGCTCTAAGATAAATCATACGATTTGGAAAATATATATTAAAAAAGTATAAAGAGGAGTCATAGAAACATGCAAACGCGTCATCAAAATTATTTAAACTGTAAAGATGTGACCAATCCACAGCACTCAACACATTTTCAAAACCTGCAATACTATAATCGGCATAAAGTCTTTTATAACTCTTACAGATTTGAGATTACCTTTATCGTTAATTTCTAAAAAAAAAACAGATCTATGATCTGAAATTACATTATCAAACACACAACATAATCCATCGTTATTAAAATTTATAAAAATTTGGTCTATTATTGTACACGAGTTATAAGTAACACGTGTTGGCCAGTTTACTACATGTCTTAAATTAAAACAAGTTAACAAATTACACAATTTCTCAAAATATTTGTTTCTATACAAATCAAAATTAAAATCACCACATACAATTAAATAACTGTTATATCTATAAATACGGTCTAAAATATTCAACATTATTTTTAAAAATAACTCCTTATTACCTTTTGGAGACCTGTAACAATTAACAACAGTGTACGAGTTGTTTGACCATTTAAGAGACACTGCACATACTTCAATATCTTTTTCAATGCAGAAATCATGTAAATCGATTTTGTTGACCTCGACATCTTGTCTAATCCATAAATCGACCCCGCCACACTTTTTTGTCGGGCGACAATAATTACTTATCAATGTAAAACCTTTAATGATTAAAGAGTTCAAAGAAACCACAGGAACACCTGTTTCTGTTAAACATATGATGTATACATTTTTGTAATCACATAATTCTGCCTGAAACATATTCATCTTGTCTGGACTTAAAGTAGCAATAATCAATAAATAAATATTTGGATCAAATATTACTCCGTCTTTTTCTGTAGTTTGCGCCTCTCAAAAAAATGACTGATATCTGCACCCTCTGGCCATACATCTGGGGACATTGCTTTGGCAAAATGTTGTTCCAAAATGGTCACTTTAAATGAACTGTATAAATCAGGAAACTTTGAGTTTATTTTTTCGCATTTCACCTCCGGAAAATTAGGAACAAGGATTTTGCAAAAATCTTCTTCCAAAGTTTGTGAATCTAATCTGCATACATGTAACATAACATTTTTGGCACTGTTTTTACAGTACATGGCTCTTTATTAGAACTAATAATAACGTTACGTTTAGTTGATTTCTTCTTGACCACCTCAGATCACACTTCTTTCCTGGATTGATAAGTCACATCAGAATCCAAAGCGATATATTTATTCAATTTTAAATTGGTTTCGGCTTGTTCAAGAGCAGTAGAGACATAATTCCCTGTCACCGGATGTGACTCACACAGATTCTGTTTTTTTGCAATTTATTTTTGTCTTCTTTACAGGAGTTGTTTTTGTTTGAACAATTTGCTTTATCGCTTGTTTGTTCCTTGTATTTCTTAGCCGGTGAATTATCAGTATTGCAATTAAATTGGGTCAGAATTTCTATTTGATTATTTAAAATCCTGATTTTATCTTTAAGTTCTTCTATAATAATGTCTTTTTGCTGCACTATGTACTGCATTATACTAACGTCTATTTTACCACAAGAGGCCACCATACTTTTACTAGCTTCAGAGAATGGGCTGCCGTTTTCACATTCCTCTAAATTTTTCACTTCACAACACTTCACAGAAGATTTGTCAATTATCTTCACATCTTTTAACTTTGCATAACTGGGATGGAATGTGTTGTCACACTTTATACATTTCAATCCTGCATTTACCTTTGTTTTACACTTTTTACAGACAGAGCCAACTGTCGGCGTACTGCTCGTGGTAGCCATTTTCTTATACTTACATGTACAGTGCGTTTCATTAACTTTGATAACATTTTGATCAGCTGTAACTTTTCTGTTTTTAAAGATATCGGAATGAAGCAAAAACCATATTGCATAGTGAACTAGCAAGTTTTTTCTTATTTGAAAAACAAAACAAAAGACCAACGATTTTGAGAGATCTTAACCTAACTTATATTTTTTTAAATGGAACGCCCTGTATATTATTGAATATTTGGATTCTACTCAAAATTCCAAGCATATTTTAATAAGCATATCCTATACCTATCTTCAACTGTTTCTGAGAAATAGTTTTACAAACATGTCAAATTATCATAAAAATCGCTCTACTTGTCTGCCATTTTCCTCAACAAAACAAAACACTAAGGCTCGATTGCTACCAGCACGGCTCAAGCAATGCTGAACTTCAGCTTTAGCTCAGTGCAAAGTGTGCCATGAACAAGTAGAGCAATTTTTATGATAATTTGACATGTTTGTAAAACTATTTCTCAGAAAAAGTTGAAGATAGGTATAGGATATGCTTTTTAAAATATGCTTGGAATTTTCAGTAGAATCCAAATATCCAATAATATACAGGGCGTTCCATTTAAAAAAATATAAGTTAGGTTAAGATCTCTCAAAATCGTTGGTCTTTTGTTTTGTTTTTCAAATAAGAAAAAACTTGCTAGTCCACTATGCAATATGGTTTTTGCTTCATTCCGATATCTTTAGAAACAGAAAAGTTACAGCTCATCAAAATGTTATCAAAGTTATTGAAACGCACTGTACACGTAAAATAATAGTACTGTAACAAATATTATACATCAAACTAAGCTAAGTGAGTCAAAGTAAGTTAAGATTATAAAACTTTTGTATATTAAATGCTGTTTTAAGGGCTTTTTAAATAGTCCAACGGATGAGCCAAGTTTGTGTTTAGAACGCAAACTATTATAATATAATAGGTATTATATTTTGTCCTGATTATTATGAATATACATATATGCACTCATATATCGAGAATGCATTGTTAAAAACTGGTACTTCTAAATCGTGCACATCTTCTGAACGTGCAAATTAAGGGGATTTTGGCGTGAAAGTTGGGAATTCACGTTAGATTAAAAAGATTTTCTTTTAAAGCCAGCTTGTGCCAGAAGTTGCGGTTGTACAAATAGTACAATTTTTTTTAGGATTAATCTTGTATATTTAAAAAATATTTAAAGAATTTATTAGGTTGAATTTTAAATGTAATGTAAATAATAAATATGATTTTTTTTTGTAATAAATTTGTTATACATAAAGACGAATACTGAGATTTACACTAGCAGGAATGATTTCAACAAAGACAATTTAGAATGTCCATATCCAAGACTTACTGAAACTAGAAGATTTTATACATTTTAGATATAGGGTAAAACAATTTCCGTTAAAAAATGCATTTTATAGCACCCAGGAATTTGTTCACTATTTTATGTTTTATTTGATATTTGAATTATACTTGTATGTGTGTAATTTACATTGCAAATCTACTACTTCTTACATCATTGTGTTCTGTAATGTCTATAATTATTTATATGTTTTATTATTTTATATTGCAAAATGACTATATATATATATTTCTGCGCTTTTTTTGTTACATTTTTTTATATTTGATTTTGTTATTTTATAAGTGTACCTATGCATTATTCCAATAAACAATGTCTATGTCTAAATTATATTTTATATTTATGTTAAACAATCTAGTTCCTATGGTAACATGGTAATTAAAGTTCATTATTTTGCTCAATATTTGCTCTGGTCGAATTGTTCATACATAAAAAAGGTTTGATGTGTTTTTTGAGGCCTTTAACAAAAAATGTTGTTTGTAACGTGTACCTAAGAAGTTTTTTTAAACTCATCAATCCAGACCGAAGACACTGTGTTTTAGGTACCTACTTTTAACAAAATAACTATTTGCATTTGCATTTTATCATAGCAACGAGTTAACAATGATAAGTTTATTTTTATTAGTTACAAAAAAGTATCTATTGTCAGACGATTCAATCTGACAAACCATTATTGTTTAATTTTAAAAATTATCATTTAATCCATACATTTTTCGTTATGGCTGTGCTTCACACTAACGCAGAAATGACATGTATGATATTAGTGTACGGTTATTGCAAAGGAAATCGGTCGGAAGTCAATGAGAGTATTCAGAAAAATATTTCCAAATATAGGAGACACCCTGTATATACAGTGCGTTTAAATTTGACTCCTGCAACAATTTGGCTGGACAGTGCAATTTGAGTGAAATATTTTTTGCTTGTAGTACTCTCCTGGATATACTTAGCAAACATATACTCACATACTCATATACTTTTCAGCAAATGCATTGTTCCAAAAACCATATTAGCAGTTATTTTATCGTAAACAATGTAGTATTGCTGTAAATCCATTAAAACACTGAAAGTCCGAATTTATTAGCGAAGATAGCCACGTTGTCAAATTTGTCATAAAAAAATCGATATTGCGATTTAAAAATAAAATAATTTGTAAAAGTCATAGTACGTCCATTCTCTAAGTATTATCTATGAATCTCGCATACAAAAAAAATACCATAATCGCACAGTTCAACCAGAGCTTTTGACTCAAACTTCACATTTGAAATAGTGTTTTCTACAAATACAAGTAATTTTAGACATTTAAGAACTGAATAATACAGAGTTTAGCAAATAACAAGAATGTTATCTCATGCCACCTGCGAATATTCAAAGGTACCGAAGTAAAATCAATATATAATGTCAGAACGCGATCTATCCAGCAAATTTTTAGGTACTGAAATCTTTCAAAATACGTATTTTTTTAAGTTCAGCTATAGATGTAAACATTGTTATAACATAAACTTACATAGTTCTGCATATAAGATTGTTCACTTTTGTTTATAAGTATGTGATAATATGGGGTTAGAATAGCGAAATAATGTGTCATACAAATGCATTTTATTTAGTTATTATATTATTTGAGGAGAGTTTAAATAGTAAACGTGGATAAACAAAACATCAGTAATTTTATTTTTGATATTACTTTTGCTCTATGTGTTTTAATTTTCGAGATTTCAGTACCTAAAAAACACCACAAATTTGATTATTTTACGTCGAGAAATACGGCGACCTTAACAATATAAGCTTAGTTGCTCAAAGTATTAGTAGCACCATAAACAATAAATGAATAATGTTGACACCACAATTTTAGAACTGTTTTACCTAAAATAATTATAAAATAACTCCGGATCTGTCAAGTAGGTACTTATTGCGAGGTGTGAACAAAATTTGGCGATATTCTTAAAAGCACCAACAATTTTATTTAAAGAATGTCTTTATTATAGGTACACCTACTTTACTTTAACATGCCTAGGACCGTGGCTAGTGTTTTACTTTTTATCAATTAAAAATAAGTTTATATGAATGTTTTTTAATTAAACTAAAATAATCAGTGTAATATTTTTTTCTTTTAAAACTAAATAGAATTAATACTATATGAATATATTTTAAAAACATAAAACTACGATGAACTTAGGAAACATATTTCTTTTATTTATTTATTTATTTATTTATTTGGGATAGATACTTAAATGATATAAGGTATAAATCAAGTTCATGGATTATGGCTTTAGTCTTACCAATTTACCAATAATAATAATAATAATAATAATAATAATAATAATAATAATAATATTATCATTTACGACACTCGTATGAGATAGACGAGACGCCAGTGCTGCCTTATGCTCCGGGGGATATAGAATCCGTAGTGGGGAATGAGAAGTGCCGAATTTATTGGAACTATTCATTCCCCACCCTCAGGCAAATCCAAGCCAATAAGCCTGATGTAGTCCTCCTCGACCACCAGCTTAGGACGATGTTTGTGATTGAGTTCTCGGCTCCCGCAGAGAACAACATCGTCCTAAAAGAGGAGGAAAAACGGAGGAAATATCGAGATCTTCTCTCCGAGCTCCGCAGGCTGTATCCAGACCACTCTGTTAAGATTGTGGTGCTAATTATAGGCGTCCTGGGTGGAATGAGACATACGCTGCTTTCTGACTTAAAGATCATACCAGCTTGTCGAAATTCGGCAGAGATCTTAGCCGGCAGAATGCAGAAGGCAATCGTCCTTGGTTCGCTACGTCTGCTCAGAACACACGATTTACGGGCGCAATGATTACTGACTCCACGGAGTGGAGAGTAGTCATTGCTTGACTCAAAAAAGAAAAAATAATAATAATAATAATAATAATAATAATAATAATAATAATAATAATAATAATAATAATAATAATAATAATAATAATAATAATAATAATAATAATAATAATAATAATAATAATAATAATAATATCCCTACCCCCATTCTAATCACAGGGATTAGCGGAGACTTGTGCGGCATATTATTATTAAGCAGGCCGCATTTGCGCCCAGGAATGACTTACTTTGGTAGGCCCTAACCACTATTCAGTGCAGGAATGAGGGAAACCTGGAAAACCTCATTAATTAGGGGATTAGATCTTTAATTTTGATTTTCCATAACTGTATCTGCCTATGACTTTATACTAATATTTTATATATTATATTGTCCTAAACTATATACTTGTGGTATAAATTACATATGTAGTTATTTTCTATTGAAATGTTTACCTATTACGTTTAGTTTTTAATAAATTATATTAGTAAAATTAAAATTCCTTGCCCCAAAATCAAATAGTGGTTATTTTAAATTTGAAAATAAATACTGCAACGAACTATATAATATATAACGAATATAAAATATTAATACCACACATTAAGCTCATGTTTCGAAAATCGGAAAAGGAAAATATATAAACGTTGTACCGCGAAAATTTCACTGAATTGTCATTTTTTCATAGAAAATGAAAGTGCTATACATGGAATATTATTACATCTACAGCATAAATAACTGGGTTGATGTTATAGGTAGCTATACACATATAAAAACTATTGAATTTAAATGAAACACATATATTTAATATACATATACATCGGAGGTGGCAGTTTTTGTCCAGTGTTGGAATGTAGGAGTCTTAATCATGACACTTAACCTCGGTCACGTATTTGCACCATTTCGGCTGCGTTTCCTAAAATAGATTCTTTTGGTTTTGTCGTGGGCCGTAGGTTGAATTCGTGGGAGGATCCAGTCATCGAATCGGGTATTTAATATTCACTTTTAATGGGTATGACTAAGCCTAGGTCAAAAATGCTTAACACATATTTGTGAAAGTATCATTCTTTATTTCAATAGCAATTAATGTTTGGAATTTTTACCATTTCCAGTACAAGAAGTTATCTGAATTTAAAAAAATTATAACAGCAAAAATAAAATAAAACATTTTTTTTTAATTAGGTACCTATAGCTAAGAGACGTTTAATAATTTTTTTCATATATTTTCAGGTATTAACAATATTGTGTGAAACTAACTACTAAAAATATATATAAAAACGCTTACATTTTTTCTCTTTTACTTGGTACATTTTGTTATCAAGTGATTACATTCCCAATATAATAATTCAAGAATATTAAACTTTCGAAAACTGATCATCCATAATAATTACAAAACTAGATGCCGTTTAAAATAGTGTATCATGCAACATTGTAAGGGTGAAGGTTACCCCGCTTAGAGGCAGAAATTCGAACGAACTTCTCAAAACAAAAGTTAAGAGTTTCGAGCAGTCTTTTAATTTTTGTATAAAAACGAACGGACGACAAGTTTTCAATTTCAGTCTCATACTGTATAAAGAAGAATAAAAGAAGTATGAATTGTTTGTAGGTTAATTTTTAAATTTAATATTCACTTTTATTCACTGGTGGTAATTTGTAAACGATATACGATATTAGGAACACTGAATTTTATAGCATTTTACCGTTACTTTGTTTGTAACTACTTATTGAAAATTATCAATACTCAGTTAAACCTGAAAATGAATAATTATATATCCATAATATACTTGGCTTTTAAGTCAGTATGATATATTCTAAACACCTGTTGAAGATTTTCTAAAAGTGGACTCTGAGCATAAACGGATGCTTATCGGCACCTGGTGAAAGATTTCCAATACAGTGCTAAATTCTGTTCCATAGTTGTAGCTAGTAAAAAAAATTATAAATAATACTAAATATAATAATAACGATAAAATTGCGATTTCAAGAAGACGTGGCATTGTTTTATCTGACAATAATCATAGCAAACAAGTACCGACTTCTGTCCACTACGATAAAACAGTTAGTACCCAATAAAGAAAAAGACATCGAAAATCAGTGTAATCTTGATTGAAACAGATTTATTTTTACACTGTAGAGAATACGAGTGCACGTGTAGAAGTTTATAAATTCACTTCTCTATAAATAATATAAATACAAGAAACATTATATTTATATATGTATATTAGACGGTATATTTCATTGCACTTTATCTCAATTTAAAAAGAAAGTATCTAATCTGATTTCCAATTAGAATCAAAATTTTAAGTGAGGATTATATGTATCTATGTATAGGTTATATTACTTTTCATTTGTACAGCTACATTTACAGGGGAGACCCGGGTTAATTGTACCATTTCTGCTTTCGAGACTATTTACGGCTAATACCTGTACGTCAAAAAACCAAAACCACATGAAATGTATAAAACATTTAACTGGTTATCACTTATGTTATTATACATTATTAATAATTACTCAAAAAAATATATATACTCGCGTCAAGAATTCAGACGTCTTACGTCACGGCTGACGTTACACATTTGTTTTTATTGTCAACATAATTTTCGATGTTTGGCCGCATTAAAAACAATCATTTTTACAATTTAGTGTAATGCTAACTTTTAGTGTAGTATATAGTTTTATTACTATCAGTTGCAGTTTCTTAAATATTTTGATGAAAATATAATGAATTATTCATTTGTTCGTATGACGTAAGTCGCCTGAATTCTTGGCGCAAGTTTTAAAAATCCGCTGGGGCAAGTGAACTACTACACTACACTACACTATTAAAAATGGACAATTATCACGAAAACATTTTAATTTTCTTATTTGTTAATAATATCAAATATGAATGTAATAGAACATAAATAATATCCAACATAAAATTTGTACCACTTAAAATATACTTATAAAAAATAACATAAATTCTTTCGTAAGCTTTGAGAAATATAATATAACTGAAAACATTACAAAATATGGACACAGTCGACTCACAATTGTGGCAATTACATTTATACATATAATCAGTATTTATTTTGTGTAGTATGAGACCAAGCATAAATATTTCTCATCAGAAACTTTTTTGTTAGTCTTCTTTCTACAGTTATTCTAATTTCAGCTTCCTTTCTAATTTCTTCCTTCTCTGATGTATCTGTGCAAATAATAGATTTTCCTTTTCTTCGACTTTTGATCGTTGTTTTTCTCGGTGGAGCTTTTGGAAATGATCGGATGAGCTCGGGACTAAATTGAATTGCCTCTCAATATTTTAGTGTAGAAATACAAGTATGAAAATCTACAGCAGTTGAAGACGAACACGTAAGTAGATCATTTTCAGTTTGAATGTGATGTCTCATCTTTACTTGACGGATAACATAACACCTTGTCGGTCTTCATTTCACGTCTCGGATCTGGAGCGTCTGGCCAGAGACTTGACCCCATTCTTGGACATGTGCAAGGAACTATAAACAGGGCTCTTAATAAATGAGCCTATCAAATATTAGGATGAAATTGGAGAAGGAATAGAGGATGTAGAACCTACGATTGTTTGGGTAGACCCAATGAACCTATGACGCTGTGGCTGCTGAGCCTTAGTCGACGGTCCCTGATGCCTGGAATGTAGAGAAGGGGAGGACACTCCGACCTACTTTCTACAGGACTGACAGGATTTTAGGAGGCTAAGATATAAGATCTTTGGCACGAAGAAGCTATCAGGGAGGGGCGTCGGGTAAATTAGAGGAGGGTCGAAGACATATACTGGAAAGGTGATGGGATTGTGGGGTAGGCCCACTTGTGGTGGAATTGCCAGGCAAGTTGATCTATTACTACTACTACTTCATTTCACGTATTATCGGCATGTTAACTGTCACCCGCATGGCGCAGCAGGACAACGACCACATGAGGTCGTGTCCTGCTGAACTACCTAGACGCACACGACAACATTACGATACTAGGATCCACTGAACCGACTTTTTACTGAGCCGTAGGCCTCTCTGACGTACTTGACATTACCCTACTAAACTCCATCGCGCTGACCTCTCAGATTTCCACCAAACTCGAAGGGTCTATCGCCCATAATCCGGTCACGCTGGATTTGAAGCGGAGAAGGAAATCTGGGCATTTTCACGAGGAGGTTCACTGACTGGGGCCGCTTCCAAGCAGAAATGCAAAGAAGCACCGCGCTACAAGTTACTGAAACCACCCAAGACCTGGAGGCAGCAGTTCTTACCCTCGAGACTAACATTAAATACGCCCTGATATTAACAACGACTGAGACAATAGTCCCCCGACTTACTGACCTCAGGGGTATACTCCCCGACGACATGAAACAAACCATACATGACAGACGACAACAAAAACGGCTTGCGGCACGAACACGCACATGTACTTAAAAGACGGGTGAAGGCGGCTCTGAGCGAGCTGGCTAAAGATGGGCTAAACACTTGGAGTCGCTCGTTCCACAAGACAGCAGCCGCTGGAAGGTGCAGAAGGCGATGCGTTTGCCCACCCGCAGCATAATTCCCTCAATCCACGGTGCAGGGGGTGATTTATACAGACCAGGACAAGGCCGAGGCTTTTGCCTACAGTCTCGAACTGCAGTGTAGACTACCTCAGCTACCTGACGAAAACGAGGAGTTCGAGCGGGCGGTCAAGTGTGCCGCCAGACGCATCCACAGAGAAACTGACAATGACATAATACAACCTACCACCTCTGACGAAGACCGAGACATAATCAGACACCTACGTAACAATCCGCTTTACCTGACCTTATACATAACCATAGACCTTATAAATCATGGACCGACCCTAGAAAGAGAGGTCCGGTGTCCTGATGTGTACAAGAGGGATGAAGCTAGTCCGGGAAAAAACAGATGTTCTATGACAGAAAAATATATAAACATAACCTCACAAAACCTTTCCTGTTAATATTGTTAATGATTTGTGTGCCTTTTGTGATTTAGTTGGGTGTAGAGTGTTTATTAGCAATAGTTTTTAAAAACTCATAAACCATGGTGGAGTCGGTCTGTCACCGTAAATGTCATACGTCTGTCATTTACGGTTTTTGTTTTTTTCGGCCAATGATCTGTGAGTTTTTGCCCGGAGTAGCTCTATCTCTGTCGCACATATCTGAGCATCAACGATTTGTATAGGGAGAAAACGGTTTTGGGCGCGTCCATGATTTATAAGGTCTATGTACATAACACAACTTTAAAACGACTGCCACGTAAAGGCGTAGCGGCCTTACTCAACATAACTAACGATATCCTTAGACTTAAACATTTCCCTGCTCGCTGGAAAACAGCGAAGGTTAACCTTATTCCCAAACCCAACAAAGACCATACCTTCCCCTTCAAGTACCGGCCCATTAGCCTACTCCCGGATATGAGCAAAGTGGTAGAAAAAATTCATTCTTTCCTGCCTCAAACCCCACTTTGAAGAACTGCGAGTCATTCCCGACGAGCAGTTCGCCTTCCGCCCTGGTTACTTCACCGAACTCCAGATCTTCCTACTAACAGAGTACAGCACGGCGGCCTTCAACAGAAGACAGCGCAGCCGTGCTCTTTACTAGACGCAGGCTGCCGTGAAACCTAGACCTTGACGAGCTCACACTATCCCATGAGCCCATCTTTTGGTAACGACAGAGACGATACCTGGGCGTAAAGATAGACCAGCGTCTCACGTGGATGCCGCACATCGTGGAGATGATGTGAGCTAGGATCACCAGGGCCAGGCTCTATCTTGTACTCAAGGGTAGAAACACCCTTAGTTTAAGGAATAAGCGAACGCTTATCAAGGTGGTACTTCAAACGCAGCTAACCTATGTCACGCGGCCAAGAGCCACATCAAGTCATTACAAGCTGTGGAAAACATAGCCTTACGCACGGTCATCGCTGCGCCCTGGTAAATACGAAACACAGATATCTTTCGAGACCTATAATACACAATACGGGACAGAGCAAAAAAAATGATTCAATGCGGCCGCGACTCACGACAACCACCTCCTCCGACAAGCCGTGGACTATGTACCTGACGTGACAGACAAACACAAAAAGCCAGACACTTACTTCTTGACCCGGGGTGACCGCCCCAGAAGTAATAACTCTCCCCTCCCCCGCTAACTCTTTCAGGTACAGCCACGACCAGAAACCAAGAAGACACACTGACAAAATAAAACCCTACCCTTACCCTGACGTACCTTTACCCTTGCACCGACCCGCGAAATCCGAGGACTCGATACCGAGCCAAAGGCTGAAGGGCCGGTGCGTAATTAACTACAATGCTAGACCCCACAAAAATCCACTCCCAGGACGCGAATGATTAGAGCGCTCGCGTCCGCGGCGACGATTACCCCCCGGGGGTCAGGCTCAGCCGACGAAGAAAGAAACCTGATGACAGAAGAGCGCCAGAAAAGGCCTCCCTGCCGGCGGGGGTCATTCCAGGACAAGAGGAAGTCCCACAAAGCGCTTCCACCAGCCACGCTTGTGGTCGGGGTAGACAATGGATGGGGCCCACCTTCACGAGGGTGTCCAGGTCTATATCGATGAGGCAGGACAAAGAAGGATAGTCCCCCTCCATTCCGAATCATTTAAGCCACCGACACCTCCAAAAATATCGGCATGGCATGTTAACTTAATCGGGGTCAATTATACCAGTACAGCTTTCTCCGAAGCTACTGGTACATTTGATCCCAGTTGTTGTGTTTATATTTACATACTGTACTTATTTTAAAATTATGAAAAGTAAATAGAACTGGTGATCGCTCAATAGTAAGCTCCAATATATAAAGTTTTCAAAAGTATCTTGATATTTTGATATAAGAAATAGTATTGCAGCATTTACAAAACAAAAAACAAAAACTACTTGAATAAATGAATATATGTATGTGTGAATGAATGAATGCATGTACGAATGAATGAAGGAACGAACGAACGGTGACTGACTGAATGAATGGATGAATGAATTGTGACGAAAAACTGACCAAGAGAAAAGAATTAATACCCTGGTTTGTCCCGCTAACTGCAGTGAAGATGAGGCAGATATTAACAATTAAATTTCCAATCTCCCCGTAAATAGCTATATATGTGGGCTTACAGTGCTTATAATAATAATAGTAAAAAGTTTTAAAAAAACAAGGTTAACATAAATAATCAGTAAGGTAAGTGGATACCAAATATCATGAAATAAATTAATAATTTGTTGTTTTATTACAGTTATATCACATCCTGGACACTCAAATCAAACTAAACAATTTACTCATGTTGCTGTACTACAGTAGGGTGGGGTAGGCTAGTTGAGCATAGGGGTAAGTTGATCAATGCATATATCTCTGTAACTAAAACATGGTTGCGCATACAGACACATATTATGGTGTCATGCAACATGTTAAATCGATAGGATAAAGTAAAATTAAAAGTTTGTTTACTTTTTCGTCTAAACACAAAACCAGAACGACTATTAGATTGAGGTAAGTGTTAACAGTATATTTAGTCCTTCTATTTTATAGGTTATATTCATAAATTAAGCTCATATTTAGGATAAAAATGTTATGTCTATATGTTTGCAAAATGACGGGTATGGGGTTAGTTGAGACACGTTGCCCAACTAACCCACCCCCAAGTAACAAAATACTATTCACTTTCATATCTGTTTCAGAATGTTAACCCAAATATTTGTTAGGAGTCAAGAAATATCTATGATAATAATAATACGTCATCCACACAACAAAAACAGACTAGAAAAAAAGAGCAGCTGTGTTAGACGCTTCTAGAGAACCAGACATTGGCTGAAAAAAAATTAATAATCCAAAGCTTTCGAAAAAAAGAAGCGAAAAGTAACGAGAAATATTTTACAAGAGACCAGTTCTGAAGAAAACGCATATTGCTGTCTTGTCTGGCGAGAAGTGAACATACTGTTACATTTGTCGTAAATTCTTTATATTTTGGTTTCCTTAGAAAGTTTCTAACTGAATGACTAACTTTTTCCACAGGGTGGAACACGTAGATGTCCAACAGTTCCATTGAAATACTTCTAAGTACACATCAAAGAAAGAAAGGATAATTGTAGAAATATATGCATAAGTAACATATCATCTTTGAATGGTTTTTTAAGAAAATATCCTAGGTTTTAGTTGTGTATAAGTATATCATATAATCCCCAAAGAAGAAGGGTAGCTTCTCAAAAATACACCATTCAGCACTCAAAATTACATTTGAAGCCAGTATCCAACATCTCCTAGGTTTATTCCTGGCAAAGATGATTAGCAAAAATCAAAATGCTAGGAAACATCGACATTCTTTCACACACCACAGCTGTTAAGGATCTCCACAAAAAAAATAAACTCCAGCATATCAGAAACAAATCAACTAACCATCAGAGAAAGGTTCTCTACTCAACTAAATTTCTAGCCAGAATTCCTTCGTGACTTATCGCGGCTGAGACTTAGTAGTAGTAGTAATGTGTTTTAGCAGTTAAAGAATGTGTGCTCCACCGTATCAGCATTATCGCAGTATAAACTATCTTCGGTATCGTACAGCTTAAATCTGCGTAGGTATGATATAAACTTTCCGTGCCCTGTCAAAATTTGTGTCATGACAAATCCACTTCTCCATATTTTCTATTTACCCATGGTCTCAGGTCTGGTATTAGTCTTTTTGTCCATTCCGCTACTCCTTCCTCTTTTTCCCAGCTCTCTTGCCATTTTTCAGTTATCCGTTGTCGTGCGTCATTTCTTGCTATCCCCTGGAGTAGCATCACTTTTTATTCTGCTAGTATATGCATGGGTGGCGTTCTGGCAAACACTAACAAGGCTTTTGTTGATGTTGTACGATATGCACTTGTTATGCTAATAGCTGCTTTTCTTTGTAATTTCAGTAGCATATTCCTGTATATAGCTTTTTTTGTAGCTGTTTCCATATAGTGGCTCCATGCATCACAATCGACTGTACCACCGAGTACATAACCCTTCTATTATTTTCCTTGGGTCCTCCTATTTTGGGCATAATTCTATTTATGTTCCCGCGCCTTGCTAGCTTTTTCAACCACCTTTGTAACATGGCTGCCCATCGTCATATTTCTATTCAGGAATACTCCCAGACATTTAATTGATTCTTATGTGGTTATTCGTATTCCCTGTATGTTAACTGTAGCGCTTTTTGTTTTTCTTCCACCGACGAGAAGTACTGCTTCCGTTTTCTGTGGGGCAAGTTTTAGTTTTTTATCGGTCATCCATTCAGTTACTTCTTCAATCACTTCGTTCGCTGTTTCCTCCATCTGGTTCGCTTGTTTTGCAGTGACTATTATGCCAAGGTCGTCCGCATATGCAATAAGTTTAACGCCTCTAGGAACAGGAATACTTAGGACGCCGTCATAATAATAATAATAACTTTATTTCGCATAAGCCATACAGGGTACGAACGTCACAGGTAGATAAAACTTACAAAAAGTTGCGAAAAATAAAAAATATCAAGAGAACAAACAAGTTTACACACTATGCTAAAAATACAATATTACATATAACAGATCTAGACTAACAATATAATGTACAAAGGAGCTTTGGTGGGATAAACAAATCAGTAGCGTGTATCTAGAAATTCACCTAAAGTATAGAAACTTCTGATATAAAGGAAATCCAGAAATTCTTTTCTAAATTTAGTAGGACTACTTATATTTTTCATTTGCTGCGGCAGTTTGTTGTAGACCGTGCTGCATGCATAATATGCACTCTTCTTAAAAAGAGATAATCTGTACTTGTCAACATAGATATTGGATGCAGATCTAGTATCATGATTATGAATATAATTACAAGATGGAAACATATTTAAGTGTTTTTTCACAAACATACCTGCTTCATAGATGAAAATTGACGTAACTGTAATATTTTACTTGTTTTAAATAATAGTTGACATGAATCAAGTGGCTGGTATAAAAAAATTAGTCTTAATATCCTTTTGTAATATAAAAACTCTGTGTATGTCCTTCGACTGACCCCAGTACAAGATCAAGTATTTTATATGCGAATATACTAATGCATAATAAATATTTAGTAGATATTTCTCTTCAACAATAGGCTTAAGATTTCGAATGACATAATATGCAGAATTAAGTTTCTTTAGAACATGTTCAATGTGTTTAGACCAGGATAAATTTTCATCTATGTGCAGTCCTAGAAATTTAGCGTAAGATACATTTTCTAGCGTAACGTTATCTATCACAAATGTGAAATTTGGTTGAGACAATACATGTTCTCTACGAAATACTATATATTTAGTTTTGCTAACATTAATAAGAAGTCTGTTTGATGAACACCAACTTTGAAAGTGTGCAGGCACTGCATTCGTATTGCGTTGTAGTAAACCAGCAGATTCAGATTTTATACAAATGGTAGTATCATCAGCAAACATTACCAAAAATATGTTTTCCGAAAATTATATATGAGTTTCCAAATCGTTTATAAACAATATAAATAATAATGGCGATAGGACGCTTCCCTGCGGGACCCCTAAATTAAGACTGTTCATAGAGGAATTAACATTGTCTATCTTTACTGAAATTTTCCTGTTTAACAAGAAAGAGTCTACCCACTTGTTGAGACTTCCTCTGATACCCAAAGTTTCTAATTTTCTTGATATGAAGCTGCTTAATACACAGTCAAAAGCCCGTGTTAGATCAAAGAATAAAGCTATAACGCATTCTTTGTTATCAACAGCCGTATATATAAAGTTTGTGAAATCATATGCAGCAGTACTTGTAGAAAATTTTGGTCTGAATCCATGTTGTTGAGAAGATAATAGTTTAAAGCTGCTAACAAAGCTTAATATTCTATTATGCACAATTTTTTCAAAGAGTTTAGAGAAACAAGATAATAATGCTATTGGACGATAGTTTTCAATTTGTTCTGTGTCTCCTTTCTTATGCAGTGGTACTACTAAGGCTTGTTTTAATTTTTCTGGGAAAACACCTGATTTAATGGACAAATTGAAAATGTAACTTAAGGGGTAACAGACAAAGCGTGCGATATGCTTCACTACTTTAATCGGGATATTGTCATTGTCATTGTCATAGTACAGGTTCCATAATGTAGGGCCCAATATCGATCCCTGTGGGACGCCACATGTCATCTCCATTCTGCTATTTTCAGCGATTATTAAGGTCCGATCTTGTAGATAGCAGGCCACGATGTTATGTAGATATGGCGTCATTCCTATTCTTCTCATCTCAGTAAGTATTTCTTCCCATGGTACTGAGTTAAATGCATTTTGTACGTCTAGGGATATCAGGATGCATCTGTCCCTTGATGTTCTTTCTTTTGCTTTTGCTATTTCTTGAATTTTTTCCAGTGCATCTATTGTTAAGTTTCCTTCCCTAAATCCGTATTGATACACCGATAATCCGCCTTTCCTCTCTATTTCTCTTTTCAGACTAATTTTGCTCCTTGATGTTTTTGTTATGGCTGCGCCACTGGCCCTCCCCAGAATCCATTGGGCCGACACCGACCACCGGGGCTGTCACCCGATCGGAATCAATGGTGGGACAACCCACCTGGGGTATGTTTTCGTTTTTATCACACATTTCATTGTAGTAGGGTTTGTCGGTTTGTTCGAGTTCCTTCCCTAGACTATCTGACTTCTCTTCTGCTATGGGCATATTTCACCCATGTGCAGCCGCCCGCTCCAGGTCAGACGCTGCGTACTGTGTTCTTATTAGTCTCGCTTCTCCTCCGAGACCTGTCCGGCATGGGTGGCCCTGCTGGTAGCTACGCTACCGCCGGCATAGCCCTCAGATTCATAGAAGCACACAAGCCCCCCTACCGCGACAAGGTGAGAACACTTAGGGGAGCGCAGTAGTAGCAGTAGCAGCAGCAGTAGCAGCAGCAGCAGCAGTAGTAGCAGTAGTAGCAGTAGGAACAGTAGGAGCAGTAGCAGCAGGAGCAGCAGCAGCAGGAGCAGCATCAGTAGCAGCAGCAGTAGCAGCAGCAGTAGCAGCAGCAGTAGCAGCAGCAGTAGCAGCAGCAGGAGCAGGGGCAGTAGCAGTAGCAGTAGCAGTAGGAATAGGAGTAGGAGTAGGAGTAGAAGTAGTAGTAGTACTAGTAATTTATTGGTGTCACATATACAAAGTACTTACACAAGTCAAATCGCAAAATAAAAATTGCTTAATAGGAAAATAGTCATAAATATGTTAAAATACAATAACTAAAATGTACGTATAACAACACAGATAAAGTAATAAAAACAATATGAATAGTAAGACAAGTAAATAAAAATGTATATAAAAAAAATAAGAAAGAGAATATGAATTACAAATTAATATTAAACACAGATATAAAATGAGTTTATAAAGTTTATATTGCTGACAAATTACTAGCAAGATATTCCTCATTTCTATAAAACGCTTTACTCAAAAGAAACTGCTTAACTTTATATTGCAACGAATTAATATTCAAAGCTTTGATATGCGCTAATAATGCATTGTAATATTTAATACCCCAATAATTAGTGCCATTTCTCTTTTTATTCAGTCGAAGGTAAGTGGCTTGTAAAATATTTCTAGCCATTATTTGATAAGAATGGGTCTCACTACTTGTGGTATAAGCATCTACATCACTTCTCACATGTAGTAAACACTGTAAAATATATATACACGGAACGGTTAATATTTTTAATTCAATAAATTTACTTTTACAGTCATCTCTCAAACCGAGGCCGGAGATTATTCTTATTGCCTTTCTTTGTAGAGAGAATACGATAGCAGCAGTGCTTGCATGTCCCCAGATAAGAATAGCGTAAGATATTACCGAATGGATAATACTATGGTAAACTGTAGTTAAAATAGGTGTTGATACCTTCTGAGCAAGACTGCGCAACAGGAATACATTTTTGGAGACCTTGTTACAGACAGAATTGGTATGCTGATCCCATGACAATTTAGGGTCTAAGTAGACTCCCAGAAACTAAACAGAATTTGGATTTTTAGTTTCTTTAATTTCTCTCAAAGTAAATATGATGGTTTCTGTTTTAGTGACATTTAGATTTAATTGATTTGAAAGAAACCAGTATTTCATTATTAGTTCATTGTATTGAATCCTTTCAAGTAAATCTGCAAGTACGAGTATCATGTCACGGTCAGTGAGACTAGTATCATCAGCAAAATGTATATTTAGTAACGAGTTAACAACTGAGCGGGAAAATTATTAACATAAATTAAGAGAAGGAGTGGTCCCAGTACTGATCCCTGAGGGACACCAGCATTAATATTTAGGCGATTTGATGAAATATTATCCTGAACTACATATTGCTGCTTGTTTCTCAGATAATAATGTAATAAAGAAATACTCTCTGTCTTGAAACCATAAAAACGCAGTTTGTTTATAAGAATTAGATGTGAAACGTAGTCAAAGGGTTGGTAAGATCTAGAAAATGCGAACAAACAAAATTCTTCTGTTCGAAACCTAGGTTTATTTCACGTATCAAGTTTTCTATGGCCAGTGTAGTGGAGCGATTGCTTCTGAATCCATATTGGTTGGAGTTAAAAAGACGTTGAGTTTCAAAAAATCTATTATTTGGATTTTTAGAGCATTATCAAAAATGTGTGCAATGGATGAATTATTGAAATTGCCCTTTTTATAAATTGGAACGACCTTTGAAATTTTTAGGCAACTAGGAAAAACTTTGCAAACACGGAATTCCAGGAAACAACTACTCTGCGGGCTAATGCACCGACCAGCATTGAATTACACCTGGAAAACCTATAGCAGCAGCTAGAGTCATTCGTCAGAAGCCCACCAGAAATATACACCGGTTTCGAGCTTATTAGCTCTCATCAGTATGCCATAGGTGAGGTACCTGACGAATAATCCTAGCTGCTTTAGTCTGTCTAACCCGACAGAAGGAACCATGAGTACGCGGTGTAGAACTAACTACATCTATCGGCCGTTCGCTACTCAATGCCGGACTGAAAATGTCACAGGCACGAAGCGTTCTACATGCAGTAGATACCATTGAAAGCTGTCGACCTTTATCGCGTTCGGCGAGAAACGATATTTTGCAAACACGGAATTCCAGGAAACAACTACTCTGCGGGCTAATGCCCCGACCAGCATTGAATTACACCTGGAAAACCTATAGCAACAGCTAGAGTCATTCGTCAGAAGCCCACCAGACATATACCGGTTTCGAGCTTATTAGCTCTCATCAGTATGCCATAGGTGAGGTATCTGACGAATAATCCTAACTGTTTTAGTCTGTCTAACCCGACAGAAGGAACCATGAGTACGCGGTGTAGAACTAACTACATCTATCGGCCGTTCGCTACTCCATGCCGGACTGAAAATGTCATAGGCACGAAGCGTTCTACATGCAGTAGATACCATTGAAAGCTGTCGACTTTTATCGCGTTCGACGAGAAACGGTATTTTGCAAACACGGAATTCCAGGAAACAACTACTCTGCGGGCTAATGCCCCGACCAGCATTGAATTACACTTGGAAAACCTATAGCAACAGCTAGAGTCATTCGTCAGAAGCCCACCAGACATATACCGGTTTCGAGCTTATTAGCTCTCATCAGTATGCCATAGGTGAGGTATCTGACGAATAATCCTAGCTGCTTTAGTCTGTCTAACCCGACAGAAGGGACCATGAGTACGCGGTGTAGAACTAACTACATCTATCGGCCGTTCGCTACTCCATGCCGGACTGAAAATGTCACAGGCACGAAGCGTTCTACATGCAGTAGATACCATTGAAAGCTGTCGACCTTTATCGCGTTCGGCGAGAAACGATATTTTGCAAACACGGAATTCCAGGAAACAACTACTCTGCGGGCTAATGCCCCGACCAGCATTGAATTACACCTGGAAAACCTATAGCAACAGCTAGAGTCATTCGTCAGAAGCCCACCAGACATATACCGGTTTCGAGCTTATTAGCTCTCATCTACACCGCGTACTCATGGTCCCTTCTGTCGGGTTAGACAGACTAAAGCAGCTAGGATTATTCGTCACATACCTCACCTATGGCATACTGATGATACTGATACTGATATCGATCGTGCCCCGTCCACTGGCTGTTTACGCAGGTGCAGAAGCGCGCGCAGCTGCACCGACACTACGAGACCGCTAACGAGGTCCCTATCGGCCTCAGTCGCGGCGAAGCTTTTGCAGAGTCACCACTGAAGATGCCGACAGTGAAGAGCGGCGAAACGTTTGGAAGCATGGGATGCGACCAGTTACAGCGGCGACTACGGAACGCCTCGGAGAACCACCATTATCCGAGGAACGGTTCCGACCGTAGCAGTCGTAATACCAACAGTAGGAACCGAAATCAATATATGGACAGGCCCAGAGACACCGATAGCGGGTCTGTCCCCACAGAGCCTAGCCCGAGAACAACCAGGGCAGGTAAAAGAATCCCAGCTAATGCTAGGGATGTGCATTTTAACTCTGTTTCTGGCAGCTACCAGTTACCGAGGTTACGGCATAACAACCCGGAAAATCACCATGTATCAAATTACAGCACTGGCCGTGAAAGCCTAAAAACCACTATAAGGTCATTAACAGTCTTATAAAAATAACACCATTGTTCCTCAACAGTTTTTCCGTTCAACACTTCCACCCAGTCAATATGTTGGAGATTGAAATCTAATTGATCAAAATTGATTTTTCTTACAGATTCGGAAATTGCGGATCTTTACAGAGAAAGTAGAAATTGCCGCTTCATTCCAGGGAAAGTACGAACTTTAAGAGGGGAGGCGACGTGCATTGGTCTAGCATTCCCCACTACTACGGTAATCGGTTCCGTATCGCCATTGCAAATCTAACTGTCAGATCAACTGATGCCAGTGTTGTCAGATCTCATCCATTCCGAGGAAATCTCATGCTTTTTAATAGACACAAAAAGAAATAATAAAATTATTAAAATTACTCTTTGAAATCTACCAAAACAAAGACCTAACGAGAAATAAAGGAAAAATTGAGGGCAAAATTGAATAGATAGAGGTAGGTATCTACAATATTTGGGTACTTGAAATATCCTTTATTGTAGACTGCTCTCTTAATAATTAGCAATGAATACATAAACGGGTATGACAGTCTACGGATATGAGGTGTGTGCTGTATTCACGCTGTATTGCAGTGATTCTTAACTCTATTCCGTAAGGGTACCTACATTTTCTGGAAACAACAGATTTTACGACCCGTGAGTCACCCTGCGCCACGTCAACTGCGCCTCAACGTTCGCCCGGCCTAACAATAAAATAAATTAGAAAGGTTACGTGGTTAATAACTTTTAAGTAAGTACCTGTAAGTACCTACTTAACAATGTAATATTATGATAAAATAGCAGAACATAATGATTTTTAATGAAATAAAAATGGCATTACAAAAGTAATTGAAAATTACTTGCTTCTTTGAAATTATTCTCATGCACTGAATTTTTCCCACCTGGCAACACTGCTTGATGCAAACACGCTGTGGTCGAAGTATGCGTGTAGCATGACACAAATACATAATATAAGCGGCAAAATACAATTAACCATCAAGATCCTCACTTTCCAAATCTGTATTTAATTTGCCTGTTATAGATGACTGTATTTATCTGAAAATTACAATGTAAAATAACATGATCTGACTTTCCTAAAGGAGGAAGACATTGAGGCTCAGAGATTAGATTTTTATCGGATACCAGTATTAAGTCTAATGTTGAAGAAATTTGATTGGTACGAAATCTTGTAGGAAAAGTTATAATCTGATTTAAGCCATTGTTTATAATCGTTTCTAAAAACATCTGGCAACTAGATTGGTTATTATTGCGGGGGGGATCGGGTAATTTCAATTAAGGAAAATTGAAGTCACCCATAATTAAGACATCTTTACTAAATCTAGCCATGAGCTCAATATTGGCAAATAACGTTTGATCATTATCAACTGTAGAAGACGGAGGCCTATATATGCAACCAAAAATAAAGTTGTTCGATTGCCATTTAACGTGTAAGCATAATAGTTCTATCCCAGGTGACTGCAGATCAATGACATCAATAGAAGCATTAGAAAAGAGGAATTATTCAAATACATGCAAATACCACCACCCAACTGGCCAACTCTATCAAGGCGATATAAAGTATAATTTTTTATTTTTACAACAGAATCAGGAATGGTACTGGATAAATATGTTTCCGTAATCATGATAATAGCCGGTAATATTGGTTGAATTACTTCTTACAATTCCAAAAATTTAGACGTAAGAGAATCAATATTGGTATAGAAAATTGGGAGATCTAGTGTATTGAGTTTTTTGCAGAATTCTTAATAATTGTTGGCATACCCTTAACATATTTTATAGTAATATTATTGTCTCCCTTTTGTACCCTATCCTTTAATTCGGTCTGAAATTGTCTTAGGAATTCTTGCTGACGGGCAGTTTTATCGTTTTGAATTTTGACGTGGGAGAAACGAGTGTTTATTAAGGATTTTTTCATTTTAAGTATTCTTATTGCCTCAAACTGATCAGCCAATACTACCTTAACCGGTCTAGGTTTATCATTATTTACATGTTTACCAATTCTAAAAGTCTTACATATACTATATTGGTTATCTTCAATGAAAGAACTTAAAATGTTTTTAACTTCCAATTCATCATTACGACGCCTCTGCTCCAAATTACCAGTTGATTCATTCAACCCAAATAAAATGATGTTACGAGGGATTGTCTATCATTCATTTCACAAATTATTTCTTCAAAATTTTGAGTATTAACCTGTTTACTTTCATTACAAATTTGTTGCGTAAGCGCATCAATTTTTAAATAAAATTCCTCCTTCAGAGATTGAATTTGAGTTGTTACGGAGTGGGAAATATCCCGTTTAAGCTCTTTCATGGATTCAGCCAACTTATTAAATTGCCCAAATGAAGAATCACATTTATTGCAAAAAATGTCAGTGAGCGCTTGGAACTTCGAGTGATACGTAGCTCATCATCATTTATTTCGTACAATGCGTGTGGATCGGCAGGTGACAACTGTCGCATGAAATTGTAGCATGCCCCGCGGCTATGGTCTTAGATCAATTAGCGCAGGCGTTCATGACCACCATGATAGTATACTAGTATTATAGTTTTTTAATGCATATATAGCTACTCCTCCGTGGGCATGATTAACTCTTCTAAATTCAGAGACTAGATTGTAATTATTGATGTTAACAAAGTGAATTAATTCCTTAGTACACCAGTGGTCACTAAACAGTAAAAAGTCATAACTTACACCAGACTCATCGATTAAAGCTTCGATTACATTAGTTGTATTGCGAATGCTTTGCACGTTTAAATGTAAAATATCAAAACCACTCACCTTTCTACTTATATTATAGCTCCCTGTTGTTGTAAAAAAGACTCTGAAGTTGGAGTATTTCCCGATATAATCATTCTCTCCCTATCACCGTTTCTAAATTTAAAGCGTTCAAAAGTAACATTTGATGGCCAAATGGTTTTATCATATACTAAATCTAGATAATTAAAGTTAACACCAATTTTGAAGCAGTTACTTTTTTGTCTATATATGTTCAACAATTAGATACTCTTCATTTTCGGTACCAGTTTTTTTCTTTATATAATTTACCACATCTTGTTCTGTGACTTTATCCGAAACACGTGATACAAATAACCATGCTTGATTGTCTTTGTTGTCTCGCCCTGTAAATGTTTCACCAGTATTATCAACTACAGTACCAATAAAGATATTCCTTCTTTTTCTTGGTTCAGTTTGAGTTGTTGTTTTTGCCACATGTGCGTAAGAAGTTTGAGCATTAGCAGTATCAATGTGTATTTCAGGTTGTATGTCGAAATTTGTTGGGGTTACTGTGAAATTGAATTTGCTGATTGTTACTGGTGCTAGAGGTGCGGTTAGAGGCGCCTCCTGTCGGACAGTATCTTTACTTTGTTTAGGTTGTTGTAGGTCACTATTTTTTCTGAGAAAGAGACTTTGTGGTGTTGCTTTGATACTTGTTGTACATATCATTAATATTTTCTTCCAATAAAAGTTTGTTTTGCTTAAACAGCGAATTGGATTCACTAAGTTCATGTATAATTTGTTTAAGATAGCAAATCTCATGTGTTAACGAATAAATTGAAGGGTGACTAACTTTGGGTGACTGCATACTAGCAACAACTATGTTACTACTGGATTTCTTGACCAGAGTTTTTGTAGATTCATGACAGGTCCACCGTTTATCTTTTGCTTTATTTAGTTCTTGAATTTGATCTATAGATAAATTTTTACTATCACGGTGAAACCAGTTTTCACATATTGTACACTGAATCTTGTATGGATTTGTTTTTTTTGCTGTAAGCATTTTAGATTAGGACATATACACACACTTGCCGGTGCCATGTACAAACAATGTCAATAGTCTTGTACATTAATTAAGTTAGATTCAATATGAATATAAAAACTTTCACCTACACTATAACAATGATAACAACAAATGATAAGTCTGACAAACATAGACATACATAAATCAGTCTAGTACATATGGCAAATCAATTATTAAACCAGGCGTCAAATCGATTCTTGAAAACATTAACGGATGGCGCATTAATTACTGAAGCTGGTAAAGAATTCCATTTAGAAAACACTCGATTAGATAGGAATAACTGTCTAGTTGTAGTTTTAAAATTTTATTTTTTAGCTTCATTGAATGATCTCCAAGTCATAAATCAGTACTTAAAGAAAAAATATTCGACATGATGGTCACCGCACACTAAAAGTTCTATTGCTTAAAAAAGCTTCAAGCCATAATAGAAGTTCACCTCGAATTTGAAAGCGATGCAGTTTATTTAAAAGTGGGGTACCCTGACAAACGTTTTTGCAAGGTCCAAATATATAACGTCTACAGGATGTTTGGAGTCGAGTAAGATAAATCAAATGTTGACACATTGCAATAATTTTGTAATTACTGAGTGCTCAGGCACAAACCCGTGCTGTTCGATTGGAATTAATTTAGTATTCAACAAGAATCGGACAGTTAAGCTAATAGGACGATAGTTTTCACAGCTCGGTTTATCACCCTTTTTAAAAATAGGAGTTACTGATGCTTGTCTCTAGATATCTGAGAGACTATGCTTTTTAAAAGAACTTTGCATAATCATCGATAAAGGTAAAGAGACTTGTGAACAATATTTCTTAAGAAATTGGGTACTCAATCCATCAGGACCAGGAGAAGAATCATTTTTATTTTTTTTAATATAGGCTTCAATTTTTGATTGAGAAAATTCAATAGTATTGAGCCTATTAACCGATGAAGATTTACGCGGTGTAGAACTAACTACATCTATCGGCCGTTCGCTACTCCATGCCGGACGGAAAATGTCACAGGCACGAAGCGTTCTACATGCAGTAGACACCATTGAAAGCTGTCGACCTTTATCGCGATCGGCGAGAAACGATATTTTGCAAACACGGAATTCCAGGAAACAACTACTCTGCGGGCTAATGCCCCGACCAGCATTGAATTACACCTGGAAGACCTATAGCAACAGCTAGAGTCATTCGTCAGACGCCCACCAGACATATACCGGTTTCGAGCTTATTAGCTCTCATCAGTATGCCATAGGTGAGGTATCCGACGAATAATCCTAGCTGCTTTCGTCTGTCTAACCCGACAGGTGTACTCCAACCAGGTGTAGGTGTCCAGGTGTAATTCAATGCTGGTCGGGGCATTAGCCCGCAGAGTAGTTGTTTCCTGGAATTCCGTGTTTGCAAAATATCGTTTCTCGCCGATCGCGATAAAGGTCGACAGCTTTCAATGGTGTCTACTGCATGTAGAACGCTTCGTGCCTGTGACATTTTCCGTCCGGCATGGAGTAGCGAACGGCCGATAGATGTAGTTAGTTCTACACCGCGTACTCATGGTCCCTTCTGTCGGGTTAGACAGACGAAAGCAGCTAGGATTATTCGTCGGATACCTCACCTATGGCATACTGATGAGAGCTAATAAGCTCGAAACCGGTATATGTCTGGTGGGCGTCTGACGAATGACTCTAGCTGTTGCTATAGGTCTTCCAGGTGTAATTCAATGCTGGTCGGGGCATTAGCCCGCAGAGTAGTTGTTTCCTGGAATTCCGCGTTTGCGATGAAGATTTCTTTACAATTGGTATGTGACCAGTGACAGGTTCTCAACGAAAACTTTCGTAAAGTACTGGCATAAAACATCAGCTGATTCAGCCTCGGATATGCATATTTCTCCATTTGGTTTCCTCAGCAGAGAGATAGCTACTTTAGAATTTAGTCAATCTTATACATATATTTATGAAGTTTTTTTGAACAATGCTGGTTGGCAAGCGTTTCTTCATAGTTAATACGTAGGTTACTTATTTCAGATAACAGTTGGAAAAACTTCGATGTATAATAAAATCGTCATGATGCTCTACGATTTTTATCCACAAATTTCTTTTTCTTTTAATTTTACCCATAATAGCTACAGTTATCCATGGCTTTTTTTGTTATGAAATACTTCTTTCACCCGTGTATGTCTTCGAATTGCGGCAGTACCAATGTCAAAAAATATATTCCACATATGATTGGGATGGCTAGCAATACTAAATTGCTGTCTCCAATCAATTTGAGGTAAATCACTTGCTACCATATTATAATTAGTTCTTTTTACAGTTTGGTTATGACTTGGTGAACTGCAGTCCTCTATAAAAATTTGAATGGATGTATATATAGTGCCAAGATCAGATTTACCCACAGGTGAACATACAACAGGTGGCGTAAGAAGATTAACCTCATTAGTAATTATGAGATCTAGTGTAGAGGATTTCTGGTTAATTCGAAATCTGGTTGGTTCTTAAATTAGTTGGGTAAAATTAGAGTTTATTAGGAGATCTATGAAGTGAGACTCTGAATCATGGGGCTCAGGAAAATTGTAAGAGGAATGAAATTTGGGGAAAATTAAAATCTCTAGCAACAATGAGATTACTTTGAGATAAAGATAGAGATGGCATATTATTAAAAAATATTACATCATTATGATATTCCGTACGAGGCGGTCTGTAGATGCACATTAGCGCGTGAGACCAATTTTTAAGTTGCAATATAAGAGTGTCAATACTAGGGCAATCAAAGTCAAGCTTTTTGACATCACAGTTTTTGTATTTGGTATTCCCATAAATATTTTGAAGATACCAGAACCTTTTTCATTTAACAAATGTAAATATGTATGAACTGTTCACAGAAAATAAAATATGTGGCAAGAGAATCATATTAATAGCTTTGTTCATAGAGCAGCACAGAACCGCTTGAAATCGGATAATGCATGCGTTCATTTATTTTAGCATTTGTAATGCAGTAATTTTTACTGGCCTCCGTCATTTGTAGAGACCTAATTTGTAGTTGCAACCCGATTTCAAACCATTATTGAAATACCAGACAAATCAAGTATATTTTTAGTTTCACACATGTGCTCTGAAAGTTTGGTTGAGACCCTGATAGCAGTTCCTAGTTTCTCTTCCGCAGCGACTGTTGCTCTTAGCCTCAAAACCGAGGTTGTGCTATACGAAGCTGCAAATAGAGTGTGTTCCTGTTCTTTGCCCTTCCGTCTTTTTTCTTCTTGACTTTAAACTACTTGCTTTGATGAAGGGCAATAAACCGAAACAATATTGATTGCAGTTGCTTCGTTGTTCTGTTGTTTTCCAAATTCTATAGCCAATAATTTTCATCTACTCTTGTAGAGTTACAATCCGTTAAGTTTCTTTTCCTATTTGAGTTGATTATTACAAAAACTATTACTACTGAAATATTACACCACTATTAGTTGATATTAGACCATTTACCGTGAAATTAATTAGGATAGAATACAAATGGTCTGCTACTTCCTACTCGGCCTAAGAGAGATAGATATCATTAACAGTTAATAAGGTGAGTTGTAGTATTTTGCATTCGTTCCTTCGTTGCACAATGAAAAAATACATTTTCACTCATTGCAGACTATGTCTGGTGTGGTGGCCAACAAGGGTTCTTGGCTGTTCACACAAATACTGCAGGTGCAATTCCGTACCGGTCGGGGCATTAGTCCGCGGAGTAACAACTGTTCTCTGCAGTATCATTTATATATTTTAAGGGTTAGAAAACTAAAAGAGCCAAAAAGTTAGTAAGTCAGTATCTCTATTTAACGTGGAATGACATTTTATTTTGAAAATTAATAAGTTTTTTTTTTACTTTTAATTCAATGTTCATTATTTTTTATCTTAACTGCAAATATATAAAACCTACTTATTTACTCCATCAGTAAGATGTAACTAGTATCCTCGCTAGTAAGTATTAAATAAATACCTAACTGGTAATTTTGAAATGTGCACTGCAACGTAATATGTCTCAAAGTTGCAACTTCTGTTCTGCAATAGTTCATAAAATATTGCAAATATTATTTATTTTAACTTTTGTTGTATACTCGTATATACCTATAGAAAGAGAATATTTCATCAAAATTTAATTGTCTTATTTTAACCTCAGCCATATTCAGCTGTGTCCTATTCATAATGCAGCACTGTGATTAAATTATTAAACTGAATTTTATTAAAATGAAGACTAATGCTATATTCATATGTCTACGTTTGTAGTGTACACTATTTACAATGTATCGTTTGCACTTTACTACAACCTCTTCCTGAAAAGCAGAGTAGACACATATTTGAAATGTCTCGAATGCCTTTGGATTTAGCAAATATTTAGCTTCCCGGGTCATTTAACTCGGTACATGTTTTGAGAAGTCTTTACAGAACTGCTTTTAAAGACAACAAACACTTGAAAAAAAATACTGTCGTTCTTAACCAATGCATGTAGAATGCCAAAATTTCATACTCTTTAAAAAATACACCTATAAATTATATATATTACAACAAATTATTTTTCTGTGTCGATGTATTGTATAAAACATTATGAGCGTGTCACACAAAGTAGGAAGGGTGGTAATACGGAACTCTAGATCGTTTAGTGCATCTAAATTGAAGGAAGGAATATTATGATTATTGTATTTTTTTTACCAGTCGGCTCCAAATATATTCAACATTATCATTCGTTTTCTAATAAATATATTTTAAATTAAATTATTATCAACTGGAAATCCAATTTCATACTATTATCATTTATGGTTTCTACATTAATAACACCATGAAGTAAAATTACGTAGTCTAAAAGTTAACCGAACCAAAACATATTTTTTCTACAAAACTGTTAAAAGTGGGCTTTTTAATTGTCATTTTTGATGTTAAAAATGTCATTTTTTGACACGCGTGTTAAAAGTAAGTTACTTTTAACACTAGTGTTAAAAGTAACTGGTTGCTACGAAAATTTTGGTTCATAAACATTGCGATCTGTGTGGTATATTTTGATTTCTTATTTTTATTAAGTTTAAAGTTCTTCCGATTGTTTTGTAGAAAAATAGTGTATGATATACGTGTTAAAAGTGATTTTATTTTGTGAGTGAATATGATTAAAAAACGAGCGTAGCGAGTTTTTTAACTTCACGAACTTTTAACACGTATATAATAAATAGCTATTTTTTTCAAAACTGTTAAAAGTGTGCTTTTTCATTGTCATTTTTGATGTTAAATACGTATATAATAAATAGCTATTTTTTTCAAAACTGTTAAAAGTGTGCTTTTTAATTGTCATTTTTGATGTTAAAAATGTCATTTTTTGACACGCGTGTTAAAAGTAAGTTACTTTTAACACTAGTGTTAAAAGTAAATTGGTTGCTACGAAAATTTTGGTTCATAAACATTGCGATCTGTGTGGTATTTTTTGATTTCTTATTTTTATTGAGTTTAAAGTTCTTCCGATTGTTTTGTAGAAAAAATAGTGTATGATATACGTGTTAAAAGTGATCTTATTTTGTTCGTAAAGTTAAAAAACTCGCTACGCTCGTTTTTTAATCATCTTCACTCACAAAATAACATCTTACTTTTAACACGTATATCATAAATAGCTATTAGAATTTCTTAGGATAAATACGCGAAATTAATTTTTGTACATCAAATTCTACTTAAAATCATAAATGTTCGCAAAATTTTTGCAAAAAAATTATTGGATGGATTAAGTATTTTCTTCAATAAATTATTTTTCTATTACTTCCAGTTTAATCGAAAATTGTCAAAGTTATTGAAATTTAAATATAATCCTTTGTGTTTTTTTAAATTATTTCTGTTGAAAACCACTAAACGTTTCTATTGTATTTTAGTTAAAATTTCTCATTAGAGTCAATATTTTCGTATTTCTTTATCCATCCGGACTGCTTCGAAAGTAGCGAAAGGATTTTATTTGACACAGTTTTATAAATAAAATAACATTTTTTAAAGCAAGTAATAAAAATATTACATTTTATGTTTACTTTAAAGTTAAAGTGATATTTTCAAATGTTTGTTTGTTTCATTAGGTTCACTCAATGGAGTACTTACGAATTGATCGATACAAAATGTACAAAACGGGGAGGGCTGACTATCGAAACAATCGATTCTCCTACCTGTTTTATTTGAAAAAGGTATACTTTGTATATTTTTGAAATAATCCTATTTGAAATGCTCAGTGCACCGAGTAAAAACTGTTTTGGTTTTTGGTAAAGTGCCTTTTCTGCTGAAAATATAGCAAAATGTTATTTGAAAAAGTTGTTCAGAATGGTAAATTATGGAGACGTGCATTTCGAGAAGATCGGCGAGGTTTGATAAAACCATTTTTCAACAAAGTAGGTACAAAGATTTTATATATAAGTTTCGATCACAACATGTGTCTTAAATTAATAAAGAAAATATTGTAATTAGAAAAAGAATTCGTCTATCTAAAGACCCCTCTTCATGATGGGCCATCATGCTGGCCCACTATAATGGAGCATTGAATGTGTCGACTATTACAGGCCCTTGCTGCTGCCCACACCCTGGTCCATCATTTAATATAATCACGCTCGATGTAGCCATTTCCCTTTGATATGTGCTCAAAGAGCTGACATCTAAGCCAACAATGGCCATGCTCAGCCATCGTGTGCCATCCTAGACAATTGCGTTCTCTACACAATGGTCCATTGCAGTGGGCCAGTATGATGGCCTATCGTGAAGAAGGGCCTTAACGCTTAGTAAACCACAGCCGACTCGGCTGCCGAGGCGACGAAAACTGTTGTGAGGGTCGTTCCTATAAGTATATTTAATAAACATTGTCTCTGTAAACAAAATAAGTATTGTTTTATGTAAAAATTATAAAACATAACCAAATATGCTGTACAAAAAGATAGGCATAATGTATTTTGTCTTTTTTCGTTTCGATTGCCTTATTCTCCTAGACTATTAATCTAATTTTAAAATATAGTACATAATTGTAAATGTATTTCAAAGGGCTTTCATTTGATGTACTACTTGACTTTACCTTTTAAGATTTTTAACGAGGTTGCTTCCCTCTCTGGGACGATAAAGCTACTTCAGTATTCTACAAAATTGTCTCCTTTCTAAATAAAATTGATGTGCTTGTGTAGAATTTTACATACATTTTTTAATGTCATTTTCTGAGAGTAGGGAGTCCATAGAGACAAGTATGGGACATATTACTAAGAAGATAATGTTGCTTGCTATGATGTTTTTAATAACGATTTCTTTGGAAAATCGCATTAGGGATTTTTTTATTAGAAATGTGACAACACTGCGTTATTCAGCACCATTTAAAACTCAAATACCTGAAGTTTCATTAATGCATGTTTTTTATAGAGCCTGAAAGTCCCAAAAACTGAAAATTCTTAATTTAGTTTGGGAATATAATAATATAATATATATATATATATATATATATTATTATTATTATATATGTACATTTTTTGTCCATGTCCCATAGACAAACGTATGGGACATATTGCTAAGAAGATAATGTGATTTCGTGACTTTCTGCGTTATTCAGCACTATTTAAAATCCAAATATTCAAAGTCTCTTTTTTTTACTGTTTAAGAAAGGCTAATATGTATCAAATCTCCTACATATATATATATATATATATATATATATATATATATATATATATATAATAATTTTAATCAGTTGCATGAAGTCCCACTTATAATCACACCAGGAATGTTGATTCAGCTGGATAGAATTTCAGCGCATTACGGAAGAATAGTTCGACAGTAGCTTGACACATTCTCGACACGTAGGATTGGTCGGTTAGGCCCCATTGTTTAGCCTCCTAGGTCCTTTGATTCAGATTCTATGGATTTTTATTTTTTGGGTACCCTTAAAAACAAAGCCTACTACCAGTTACGAGCTCGAACTAGATACAAACTTATAACTCGTACCCAAGAAGCTTGTAATGAAATAATGATGATCGAGACCAAATATCACGAGCAATTAATATCTTGCCTTGGCAGAAAGGCCTTGTAGACTGTAATTACATCATTTTTTTTATTTGTTCTGTATTAAAAGTTTTTTAACATTTAATGTCTATCAATCGTTATTTTACAGAGATTCATTGTCATTGTTTTACACCTTGTCTATAATTATAAGGAAATTATATGATTCATTAACATGAAACATATCCCTGAGTCCTATTGCAGCTTCTTAAAATTTACAAATTTGTACTCGTCTTAATAAATTATATCAAAAACAGTAAGAGATACGAGATTTTTAAAAGAGTATGAATTTTTAGTAACTGGATCAGTGATTCAGAAAAACTACAAGAAGAATTAAAATATACAAGGTGTTTAAAATATAAGGAATTTTTTGTGTCACTCATATTCTACACCTCTGGACTGATGGAGTAACCTCAAATTTGCACTTGTAGTTGTTCTTTTCATAAAAATACTATGGCCTAAATTTCAAATTCGCATCGTATTTGTTTTTAGAGATATTTAATAAAATGTGATTTTGATGAGAACGAAACATTTTATATAACTTTTTTTCTTTTATTTTTAAAAGTAGAATACAGTATCAAAGTTTGTGAATTAAAACCTGAATCACTCATAATTGCAAAACTTGTGCACAAAAATTTCTACATAGGTAGTATAAGCGGAAATTCTGTCAGGATACTTCTTAGATAGCGGTATATTTATTTTTGAAGCAAATCTCATTTTAATTAAAAATACCTACTATTATTAACAGATTCATATTTTATTTATTTATTTACTACCACTCTCAAATAGACAAAAGTTTTGCCTTTTTACATGAGACGCCTTATATAATATAAAGTATTAACTAAACTATACAAAAAATATTACTATTACAACAATATAATCAATAATTGAACAATACATGAAAATTCCGACAGAGCTGTATGGCAGTAAAACCTGGATTCTCAAGGCAAGAGAAAACCTTTTAAGGTGGGAAAGGAAGATCTTAAGAAGAATTCTAGGGGGAAAGAAGACGGAGGACGGCTATATAAGGAGAAATAATGAGGAAATATATGTACCAGGTACCAAAAATAGACGAAAGTGTAAAATCCAGAAGAGTGCAGTGGCTAGGGCATCTAGAACGTATGGAAGATGAAAGGGCAGTTAAACAAATTGTAGGGAGGAAACCAAACTACAAGAAAAAAGAGGGAGACCGAGGAAGCGATGGAATGAGGCAGTGGCAATAGATCTAAGGGAAAAAAATGTAACGGATTGGAAAAGAAAGGCGAAGAACAGAATGGAGTGGAGGAGAATAACGCAGTTCTGGGCCTAAAATGCCTGTAAACAGCTTTATATACATGAAAGTTCCAAAGTAAAAGAAATGCTTAAGTTTACCAAAAATATGCCGGGGTGCACAGGGAGGATATATTATGTAGATCAAGAATATCAAAGTGTAGTTATATATAGAAAATAATTTAAGCTCATGCTATTAGTTGAAAAGTATTTTTTTAAAAATAAATTTTATCAAAAATGTCTAAATCAGCAGCATATAAGCTTATTTATAACAGTCATCATAGTTACAATATGAGTGTATAAAATCAATTCGAAAAACTTATTAATCTAGGTAATACTTTTAAGTTAAAAAGTGATAAAATCCAATTGTCATTAACTAAGCTATTAAATATTTTGTATACAAAAACAGCTATGTGATAATTTATTCTACTTTTCGTACAACAGACTATTAAAATTAGTGGATATGTCATATGTAAAACGAATGAAATTCATGATAACAGACTTCTTTGGCATAAAACCGTGCTGGGAGAATGATATGCACAAGTTAGGAAAAGTAGAAGTTTTAATGGATAGATAGTAAATGTGCATCATAGAGGTTTTTAAGTAATAAGCACATACCTTCACGACATAAATTGCAATCAAGTCAAGGCCACTCTCTTTTTTAGGCTTTAATTTTTTTTATAGCTTCTAAATATTTCTCATCAGTAATGATACTGAGGTTAAAAGTTCCATAGTATCCTTTAAGTTTGAATAAATGAATAAAGTTTTTCATTATGCTAATTTTAAATCTATTCATGTTTCGAAACAATTAAGAAATTCAAAATGTTTACACTTTTTCGCTCGAGAGATATAAAGTCACTTTTGACGTGTCAAAATTAAAACCTAGAAACTTTTAGGTTCTCGAAGAAATTAAAAATACTTTTCTCATGATTTCTGACAAAACCTAGAAACTCGAGAAAATTCAAGGTGTAACGGGTGTTCAGTGTCGAGATATCGCCTAACGTATTTTAGATTTAAAGTAAATTGCTTCTTAGCGTGTAAAAAAATGTTTTGACACCATTTAATTTGTACATGGTGTGTACTTTTCAATAGCTCTTAGTCGGAGTAACTCATTTAGGCATGAAGGGATAAGCTTGTTACATGCGATAGAAATCTTTTGATATAACCAATTATCTTGTTTTGGTACGTTCTCGATTGATAAATCTACTAAAATTTTTACCCAAGATAATATTTTACTATTTTTTGTAATCATTCTCCAACTACTGTAAAAACATACTTGTTGGGATATTACGCTTTCTGAGACTCTGCCTCCTCCCCCTCTATTTTTTTGAGAGTAGGGTGTATTCTGTTGCAGATTATTTGAAAGGCTGTATCACCTGAATATTTTAAGCGAAATTTTCAATCCTTATATTTCCATATTAATGGCAAAACTTTCTATAAAATATCTAATTTTTTAAATTGAAACTTTTACGAAAATTTCAAATATAGTTGCCAACTATGCACCCCTCTGGCCGAGGCACTCATTTAGGCCACTCCACGCACCTGTGCTCCGTGCCACGGATTCTGTTTCTGTTTCAGTACTTAATACTAGAGACTTATTGGAAATCCCTTTAATACTGTCAAACAGTATTAGGAACCACAAGGAACGACTTTATTTAAATACTGCTTGCCCTTATTTTGTTCAGAAAAATATAGTGATTGGTTAATAATTTGACGGATGGGATTCCCTTATTCTTTTGTTTATATCTCTCAATTATTGCCATTTTAATGATGAATGGGAAAAAGAAAAGAAGTCAATATTTAGAAAAAATTAAAATAATTTTACTTATCTTTATTTCATTTTTCTTGAAACATGCGACGAAACTTATTTAAAAAAACGAAAAACGTTTTAAATTTAATTTAGGTTAGGGCGGGTATGACCGATTACGGCCGAACAACCCGATCTATCAAATAAGGGATTGCTCAACGTTACCTTAATCATGCATAAATATTGTTACGAAAGCTCATCTACCTTTTTAGTTGGTTAATTATGTTCCTGTTTTTGTTATAATTTATAATTGAGGCTCACCTACCTCGTTAGTTTGTAAATTACGTTGCTGTTTATGTTAGAATTTATAATTTTTGTGATGACTTTATTTTGACGTTTTCCGGAATATTCCAGGCTATATTCTATTTGTTTCTCGACACGTTCTCGAGATCTCAGAAACTTCGAGAACTTTAAAAACCTATATAAGCAGACCATTTTCGGCTGCTACAGTCAGTTTCTATTGAGCAGCCAAACGCGAATGACTGAAACGTCAAAGTAAAGCGTTGACAGTTGTGAAATTGGTTTGAAGGATATTTCTTGTATTTATCAAGAGTGACAATAAAGATTGTTTGTCTACGTGACGTGTTTCAACGATAACCTAATTTCGAGGTTACAATATGGTCGAGCACTATCCTTATTATTGCTGCCTTAATAATACAGCACATATGCGCATGCTTAGATGTCAATATATGGGAAACCTAAATACTGCTTAACCTTATGACACGTCCAAAAACTCTCTAATATTTAAACGTCTTTACTTTGGCAATAGAGTACAAGTTATCTCTGAAATTATCTCATCAAAAATGTACCTAAATTTGGTTGATTTTCGCAATTTGAATTCGACTAAACTACACTGAATATGTGTATTAGAATTTATGAGTTTAAAGCAACGTAAACCAAGTATTCGGATATCGGGCCGTGTTTATTTTAACCTCGCCGGATCGCGTGGATGCCGAGCTGTGGACTGTGGTGGTTTCTTTTTTCTGACACGTTTTTTAAGTTCTGAATTTTCCGTATCGCTTGGATAACGGGCTGTGTTTATTTTAAACTCGCCGGATCACACGGATGCCGGGCTGCTTATTTTAAACCCCGAGCTGCTCGAACTACGGTGGTTTATTTTTTCTGAAATTCTTTCTAGGTTCTGAATTTGCCGTATCTCATTGAATAACGAGTGGGAGAGTGTGTGTACAGAGAATGTGTTCAATGCGTTAGTCCTGCAATACATATTATAATATCTGTGTATATATTGGATTTGGACTTTAAAGTACTACTAGAAGATTATATCAAGTACATTGCTTAAGGAAACTAAAAATAGAGTTAAAATTTGATATAATTTAGTTATTATCATCTAAACATGCCTCTAACGCGTGAAGTATTGACTGAAGTAAAGAGTGTAGTTGACGTAGGAGTATAGCGAATAGGCAAAGATGAAACCTTCATAAAATCAGTTGTTGATATAGTGGCGAAAAAAGTAATACATAGTCTTGAAGAAAACTTATATATTTTTTTAACAGAAATAACAAATCTAGAAAGGGAGGTCAGTGATCTCAAAGATACTATTGCTGAAAATGATCGAAAGTATAAGTATGATCTCAAAAAACAGAAATTAATATTCCTGAAATTATTGCTGAGATGAAAGGCATTAAGAGTCGTGAAAATGTTTGGAATACCTGAGGATACCTCAAATTTAGAACGTATTGCAACTGACGTTTTAAAAACTATTCTTCCTGCGATTAATGAATCTGAAATTCAACTTCACAGGATTGGAAAACTTCTTCTGAACAGTAACAAATGTCTTCCAATTAAAGTTGTATTACCTAACCGTAAAACTGCACTTGAATTAATTAAGAATAACAGAAAAATTAAATCTACGTTTAGAGATGTGTCAGACATCAGACCTGATCAAGCAGTGAAATAACATGATTATTATTTCCCATTAGTGAAAGTTACGACGAATTGAAGTTGGTGAAGACAATCTATTCATTAAATATGTAAATAATATTCCATATCGTCGAGAAAAAACTTGTAAACTCATCCAGTAGGTGGTCTGATGATAACGTATATTTCTCTACCATATACTACCAAAATTGTAGGGGACTAAACACAAATACTAGATCATTTTATAAGAACGTCATTGTCTCGGATTTTAAAATCATAGCTCTTACTGAAACTTGGATCATAACTGTGTATAATGGTAAACTTTTTACAGAAAACTTTACTGTGTATAGGAAAGATCGGCGATATGGGGTACGAGGGGGTGATGTGCTACTGGCTATTGACAATAATTATTATGACTCTGACTTTGTAAATATAACTTCTCCGGTTGAACAAATAGACTTAATATGTGTTAAACTTATAACTGAAAAAAAAAACTGTGTTAATAAGTGTCTTATATATTCCACCTAGTACGTCAGTAGACTACAACATATGTTTTGAACTAATGGAGTGATTAGTAAGTGACATTGGCCATTTGATAATTATGGGAGACATTCCTGAATATGGTGATCAAAATCAAGTAACTTATCTGTCGCAAAGGCTAAACGATTTTCTTATTTATAGTGATTTGTCGCAGTTCAACAATATTTGAAATATTAATAATCGTTTACTCGATTCAGTTATTTGTTCTAACAATATGAATGCTGAGGTAATATTTGTTGAAGATACACTTGTACCCGTTGATCCGCATCATCCTGGTCTGCAAGTAGACTTAACTGTTACGTAAACGAGTACGAGTAAACAAATAAATTTCACTTCTTCTACTCGTATATCTAGGTATAATTATCGAAAGGCAAGTTTTATTAAGCTGTACAAGATCCTTGTCGACACGGATTGGTACCACCTTACTTCAATTAATAATGTTAACCAAGTCTGTGAATCTTTTAATGATATTCTTCAATCTGTCAAATCAAGCAGAACTTATAAATACCCCGCATGGTTTACAAAAGACATTATAAACAAAATTAGGAACAAAAGTATTTTTTTTTTAATGTTTAGAAGACACAAACTTAATTTTTACCTTCAACGTGTAAAAAATCTTAGAAAAGTAATAAAAGTCGATATAAATAACGCTTGTAAATTTTTTTTAGAAAAAACTGAGCTAGGTCTTAAGAACAATCCTTGGCAATTTTGGTCGTTTGTTAACTCTAAAAAGAATAAATCTCGCAATCCTGGTATAATGTATAATAACGAAAAGATTTCATATCCAATTGATATTGCCAATTCATTTGCAACGCACTTTAAGAGTGTATTCCTATCTGATGATAGAAAATTAACAGTTAACATTATTAATGAAAATAGAAACGTAAGCAGCTATTTAAATATCAATCGCATCACCCAAGAACAGATTTTAGATGCAAGTAGAAAGTTAAAATGTAAACTATTTTGTGGACCTGACAACATTCCTCCTATAGTTATTAAAGACTGTATACAGTCTCTCTTAATTCCTTTATATTATATATTTAATCCAATTCTTGTGAAAGGGGTTTTTCCGGACGTTTGGAAAATTTCAAGAATTTGTCCAGTATTTAAAAGTGGGTCGAAATCTGAAATAATCAATTATAGACCTATTCAAGGTTATTCGAAATAATTTTAGGAGACATAATTTACGCCCATGTCAAAAATATAATATCTCAACAACATGGTTTTGTCAAGAAACGTAGTACTGAAACCAACCTATGTATTTTTACTGAATTTGTTTCCAATGCAATTGATAGAAAGAACCAAGTTGATGTTGTGTATACTGATTTCAGTAAAGCGTTTGATCGCGTTTCGCACATCAAACTTTTGGAAAAACTACCTACTTTTGGAATTTCCAACTGTACTATAAGCTTACTCAAATCGTATCTGTCCGATAGAAAGTTGTATGCTGAGATTGAAGGTACCACATCATTTGAGTTTATTGCTAGTTCTGGTGTACCGCAAGGGTCAAATTTGAGTCATTTACTATTTTTGCTATTCATCTCTGATGTATGCAATGTTTTGTTATCTTCCTATCTCCTTTTTGCAGACAACATGAAAATTTATAAAGAAATTAATTGCATATCAGATTGTGTGTTGCTGCAAAATGATTTAATACCATTGAATAAATGGTGCTCAAAATTAATCACTAAATATTAATAAATGTAAGGTTATGAGCTACCAGAGAAAAATACATTTTTTGACTTTTAATTATAATATTGTAACCTCGAAATTAGGTTATCGTTGAAACACGTCACGTAGACAAATAATCTTTATTATCACTCTTGATAATACAAGAAATATCCTTCAACAAATTTCGCAACTGTCAACGCTTTACTTTGACGTTTGTCACTCGCGTTTGGCTGCTCAATACAAACTGACTGCAGCGGCCGAAAATGGTGTGCTTATATAGGTTTCTACAGTTCTCGAAGTTTCTGAGACTTCGAGAACGTGTCGAAAACAAATAGAATATAGCCTGGAATATTCCGGAAAACGTCAAAATAAAGGCATCACAAAAATTATAAATTCTAACATGAACAGAAACGTAATTTACAAACTAACGAGGTAGGTGAGCTTCTATTATAAATTCAAACGAAAACAGGAACATATTTAACCAACTAAAAAGGTAGGTGAACTTTCGTAACATTGCCCCCCTCTTAGAACTGATCGTCCCGATCAGGTTACTCCATTGTCCGCATGGCCTTCTTGATAAGGTGTTAAACGATCGATGTGGACAATCTTCATCTTGGCTTGGGGATTCCTCTGGATCCTGTAAACTACGTCATTCAATCGTGACACGACGGTATAAGGGCCTTCCACGATTTCTGCAGCTTCGGAGATTTACCCTTGCTTCTTTTTGGGTTATAGAGCCACACTTTCTCAAACTCTTGAAACCCGCTGCTGTTGGCACGCAAGTCGTATCTGGTCTTCATTCTGTCGCTTTCTATTTTTATCTTCTCTCGTACTTCTTCATGTACCATCTTTATTCGATCTTTCAGATGGCTGAGATAATCATCTAAGTTTTCCTCGTGTTGCGGTCGATTCATAATTAGGTCTATGGGTAGCCGCAATTCTGTGCCGAAAATCACGTTGGCTGGTGTTTTACCCGTGGTCTCATGAATTGCTGCCCGGTATGCCAGTAAAAATGGAGGAAGGCAGGTATCCCAGTTGGTCTGTTTCTCGTTGACGGCCGTTCTCAGGAAGTTTTCGATGGTGCGATTGAATCTTTCTACCATTCCATCTGATTGCGGGTGAAGAGGTGTAGTTCTGGTTTTGTGAATGCCTAGCAGCTCACAAACTTTCTGAAATACTTCCGACTCGAAATTTCGTCCTTGGTCGGAATGGATCTCTCTGGGCACCCCATAACGACATATCAAATTTTCGAATAAAGCTTCGGCTACGGTAACAGCTTCTTGATTCGGTAAGGGATATATATCTGGCCATTTACTGAAGTAGTCCATCACTACTAAAATATAACGATTCCCACTGCTGCTACGAGGAAATGGTCCAGCTATATCAATAGCTATTCTCTCGAATGGAGCTCCAACATTGTACTGCTTCATCTGTCCTCGGCTTCGAGTCCTGGGTCCCTTACTAGAGGCGCAGGTATCACAACGTCGGCACCATTCTTCCACATCGGACCGACTGCCAAGCCAGTAGAATCGTTCTCTAACTTTATTCAGAGTTTTGTTTATTCCAAAGTGCCCACCACCGACACCACTGTACAGTGCTTGAAGAACTTCTGGAATTCTTTTCTGGGGCAGTATTGTTTGATAAATCTTTTCTTTGCCGTCTGGGCTCTCCCAGACTCTTTTAATAGGCCGTTCTCGATGGCTAAAGAATTCCATAACGCCCAGTAACTTTTAGAGATGGTGACTTATCAGCAATGTCCTGCCAGGTGGGTCTGTCCATGTTGTTTATCTTCCATTGGAAAATTGGTCCAAAATCCGGGTCTTCATTTTGTTCTTTAGCAATGGTTTTAATATCCCAATCCTCTGGACACTGGATGGTAGTTCTTCTGCAAAGAAATTCATCTTCTTCCTCACTTCTTGTCGCACACAATGTTTACAATTTGAAGGACATGGTCTTCTGGATAGAGCATCAGCATTACGATGGTTAGATCCTTTACGGTGTTCAATTTTGAAGTCATACTCCTGCAACCGTTGAAGCCATCTTGCCACTTGGCCTTCTGGATTCCTGAACTGCAGTAGCCACTTCAAAGAAGCATGATCGGTCCTCAAGACGAACGACTGACCATAGAGATACTTATGAAAATGCTCCACAGTTTTAACTATGGCAAGCAACTCTCTTCTGGTTACGCAGTAGTTCATTTCTTGCTTAGAGAGGACCTTGCTAAAGTAGGAAATCACATTTTCTTGCCCATTTTCAATTTGTGATAATATTCCTCCAATTCCAATATTACTAGCATCCGTGTCAACGATGAATGTCTTTCCAGGCTTGGGATATGACAGAATCGGAGAAGAACACAAAGCTTCTTTTAATCTCTGAAAAGCTTGTTGACATTGTTCCGTCCAGATAAATGGCTGATTGTTTTCTGTGAGTCGATGTAAGGGTTTCGCAATCTCGGCGAAATTTTTCACAAACTTGCGATAGTAAGTGCAAAGTCCAAGGAAACTCCTTAATTCATGTTTGTCTTTCGGTACTGGCCATTTCCAGACGGTTTCAGTTTTCTCTGGGTCAGTCTTCACTCCGTCAGAGGAAATAATGTGTCCTAAATACTTGACTTCCTTTTGAAAGAGCATGCACTTCTTGGGACTTAGCTTGAGCCGGGCTTCCCTCAACTTTTGGAAAACTTCTTGAACATTCTTCAAATGATCTTCAAAGTCTTTGCCAAGTATTATTATGTCATCAAGATAAACGAGACAAGTTTTCCAGGTCATTCCTCGTAGAATGGTTTCCATAAGTCTTTCAAAGGTGGCTGGTGCGTTGCAGAGGCCAAAGGGCATGACGTTGAAGTGCCACAACCCTGTTCCAATGGAAAACGCTGTCTTCTCTTTATCATCTGGGTGAAGTTGCACTTGCCAATAGCCACTTTTCAGGTCTAATGTGGAAAACCATTGGGATCCAGACAGGGTATCCAGGGTATCGTCTATTCTTGGCAACGGATAACTGTCCTTTTTAGTGACATCGTTTAGTCTTCTATAATCCACACAAAATCTGGTAGAGCCATCCTTCTTCTTTACCAGAACAACCGGCAAAGTCCATGGACTCTAGGATAGTTCAATGACTTCCTGTTGCTGCATGTCTCTAAGCATCGTCGATACCTCTTCTTGCGTCGATAAAGGGATACGTCGTGAAGCTTGTTTAATTGGAGTGGTGTTGCCGGTATTTATGCGGTGCTGCACAAGATTAGTCCTTCCGACGTCATCCTCTGTTAACGAGAATACATCCTGGTAGCGCCTCAACAAATCTTCAAATTTTTGGACTTCATCAGCTCGTAATGGGGACTTGAATCGGTTAACAAGGGTCTGCAGGACTTCGGGTAGTTTTTGAATATTTCGAGGTGTTGATGATTCCATATTGCTGAACACCGATGTAACTGTTTGACAAATTCCCAAAGGTTCGCCTTTCTTGATCTGTTGTGGGTAGTCCTTTAGATTAAGCATTCTCACCAATACCAAATTGTTTTCCTTTCTGTTAATGTCTTTCCGGTTAATATGCCCTTCCTATAGAGGCTGCTCTCTGGTTCTGGTTCTACGATTACAGTTTCTTCAACTGCCGAAGGACTGCTACAAATAGCTTCAATTACTAGTTCTGAACCTGCTGGAAGTTCTATGTCTGCTGACGCTTTCACAGTTCTAATAGGAAGGTTTCTGATTTCAGGAAACTGCATGATGATTTCTTCATCTTTGGTCTTCAATAGTCTTCGTGGAAGGTCCAATACAAAATTATGTTGAGTCATTACATCAAGTCCAAGAATGACATCATCGGTTATATCTGCTACTAGGATGTTGTGTTGGAATGTGGTTGCCCCAGGGTTATTCTAGCTAGATGGATGCCCTTCACTGATATGACTTCTCCATTTGCTGTCTCCAAGATGTAATTCCGGTCTGGCTTTTGTATTCTGCAGTGAGCGACGATGTTCGGTCTCACTATGGTGTGACTAGACCCTGTATCAAGGACCATTTCACAATCCCGTCCGCATATACGCCCTGGTACTCCCAAACTCGTTCCATTATTTTGCAGACAGGTTACCTTGATCTTAATAATTGGTGGGGCTTGGTAGCACCTAGCCAGCTTTCGCCCTCAAAGCTGACTAGTTGGCGTTTCCTGGTCCTGACTAGATGTATTCTTAGGGCATCGATTCCTAAGATGCCCTTCAACTCCACAATTCCAACACTGAATGGGTCTTCTCCTGCTATATACAGTGGAATTAGCTCGGTCTTGTTCTTGCTGGAAGTTATTCATTAAATCTTGCAAACTCTTCATAAATCCTTCCATGTTATTTTCACTTGCTCGTTGTTTGCTAGTTTGAAACTTAACTTGCCTTGTTCTGCCTTGACTGTTTCTGGAAGCCTGTCGGGCGGCTTCAATTTCCAGTGCCTGGGCCAGAGCTTCAGATATGTTTTTATGTCTGGCTAACCTTAACGCTTGGCTGATCTCGAGTCTCGCAGGCCATCAATGAAGCTACTTATTGCTAACTGTTCTTGGAATTCTGTCGGTGCGGTGGGGTAGGCTAGCTTCACCATACGTGCTATATCCGCCTCAAATTGCTGCAGATTTTCTTCGAAACGTTGTCTTCGGCCTTTTAGTTGTGCTTGGTATACATGTTGCAGATGGGCGTCGCCCAAAGCACCCTTCAGCATTTGATAGTCCTTTTGTTTATCGTCAGCTAGTGTTCTTAATATTTCCATAGCTTCACCCCGCAGAGCAACTATAAGTGATATGGCTTTTCTTCTTCTGGCCAGTTATTTGCCAAGGCAGCTGCTTCAAATTGTTTTAGGTAAGTGCTCCATGACACCTTTCCATCAAATGTTGGTGGCTTCACTCTTGACGACGGTAGAAAACTGCTCTCGGTCTTAATGGGCTCCTTTACCGACAACTGGGATTTCAGATTTGATACTTAACTTTGTAACTTAGTCATATTTTCTTCTACGACCTGTACCTTACTTTGTACCTCATTTCTTAATTGATTAATGTCCTCTTCTACAGTTTCTTCAAATTCATTGAGTTTAACTTTAATTGCTTCTTCTAACTTCTTATTGTTTTCTTGTAAACTGGTTTTCATTTCGTTTCTTAACTCTTCCTGATTATTTTTCATTTCTTCTAAACTGTTTTTCACCTCGTCTTGACTGTTTTTCATTTCATCTTGGTTGTTTTTCATTTCTTTCTTTAAGTCTTCCTTCATATCTTTCATCATTCCCATTAATTGTTTCAATGTTTCCTCCATTTCTGTTGCTTTAGATCTCGTCACTGGCATTCACTTGTCTATTCCAAATGTCTTCTTCGTGGAACGTCACACTTCTGACACCAATGTAACCTCGAAATTAGGTTATCGTTGAAACACGTCACGTAGACAAATAATCTTTATTATCACTCTTGATAATACAAGAAATATCCTTCAACAAATTTCGCAACTGTCAACGCTTTACTTTGACGTTTGTCACTCGCGTTTGGCTGCTCAATACAAACTGACTGCAGCGGCCGAAAATGGTCTGCTTATATAGGTTTCTACAGTTCTCGAAGTTTCTGAGACTTCGAGAACGTGTCGAGAAACAAATAGAATATAGCCTGGAATATTCCGGAAAACGTCAAAATAAAGGCATCACAAAAATTATAAATTCTAACATGAACAGAAACGTAATTTACAAACTAACGAGGTAGGTGAGCTTCTATTATAAATTCTAACGAAAACAGGAACATAATTAACCAACTAAAAGGTAGGTGAACTTTCGTAACATTATTAATAATATGCTACTAACTAAACAGAAGATCTAGAAGTTGTTTTTGATACAAAACTAACTTTTAATCTTCATATTGAAAAAACAAAACAAAATGCACTAAAAATGTTAGGTTTTTTAATACGAAGTAGCTAGGAATTTATATAAATAAAAATAATGTGTAACCTTTATTTTGCACTTGTTAGAAGTAACCTGGAGTATTGCAGTGTTGCCTGGAACCCTTATCATGCTAAATATATAAATGTTCTAGAACATGTTAAAAAAAGTTTCTTAAAATTTTTAAATTATAAAAAATATCATTTTTACTGCCTGAATTTAATCTTACTTCACTTCGTAAACGGCGTGAAATGTTAGGCATGGTATTTCTTTATAAGGTCTTACATAATTAATCTGATACGCCTAGTTTACTAGATCAAATATATTTAAATATACCTAGACAGGCATCTAGGAATTATCAAACGTTTTATTTTCCCATCCCTAATTCACAGCACAATTTTAATTCTCCATTTACAACTATGTGCAGAAACTTTAATAAAGTGTCTGAATTAGATATTTTTCATTGCAGCTTAAATAAATTTAAATCTCTGGTTTCAAACCTGCTCCCTAATTAAATAGTTAAGTAGATAAGTTAGTACTTAAATAAGAAATAAGTTAAGTAATAATTTAATAGTTTGTTATTATATATATATATATAGGTTTGCAAAGTCATTGTATAGTGTCGCTTATGAATGTACTTTCAAGTTTTTTTGTACACTTGTATACCTATATTACAATGTACATACATGTACAATGTATAAATGACCTTTGTCTGCTGCATGTACTCATTAAATAAATAAATAACGGGCTGTATTTAATCTAAAATCCGCCGGATTGCATGCCGGACTGTGGTCTGTTTATTTTAAACCTCGGGCTGCTCGAACTGCGGTGGTTTATTTTTTCTGAAATGCTTTCAAGGTTCTGAATTTGCCGTATCTCATAGATATCGGGCTGTAAGTAGGTATTTTAAAACCTGCCGGATCGCACGGATGCCAGGCTGTTTATTTCAAACCACTAGCAGCTCGAACTGCGGTGGTTTCTTTTTTCTGACACGCTTTCTAGGTTCTTATTTTGCCATGTTTCATGGATATCGGGCTGTGTTTATTTTAAACGCTGAATCGCGCGGATTACGGTCTGCGAGTTATTTGTTTATTATACCCCGAGCCGCTGGACTATAGTGTCAGTTTCATCCAGACAGGGCTTTGAGATGCAAAATTCATCTTGACGGTAGCGTGACCGTAACCGCGTGTAAACAATCTTCTTTTATGCCGGGTCCAGACCAAGCAGACAAAAAGTGAACACGATTTTGAGACAAAAACACGACAAAATTGCGACGAAATTTTAGGTATTCAGACAAGACAAAATTGAGACAAACTGTCCACACCACAAGGACAAATGTGCTACAAAATTCAGTTGGTGCGAATCAGTTGTTAACCATGTGGCGTTTCCACCAGGAAGAAAATTTAAAAAATGAAAAGTTTTATTGATAGCTTCCAGTTGTTATATTTTTCTCTCCTCTTCATCCAATGTTGGAAAAATAAAACGCAAACGTTTTTGGATGAGACCAAGCTTAAAAAAGCGAGAAGGTTATCCCATAAATAAATTGTTAGTTCAGTTACGTGAGAATGATATTGGACTAAGTGGTGAGATTCGTTCAAGCTTTAAGAATTTTTTAAGAATGTCCACCGAAGATTTCGAGAATCTGATATGCCTTGTTGGTCCTGCAGTTGCCAAAAGACATACTAAGTACTCCACTACAACAACATAACAAAACTAAATATGTGTGATTTTCCACAGATTTATTGGTCTCCTACATTTGTCAGCACACACCGTTCACACTGCGCCGACAACTTGTCGTAAAATATGCAGACAAAACAGAGACCTTTTGATCTTTACGGACTCGAGACGGGACTTGCAACTGTCTCCGAATTTGGAAACAAAAATGTTGCAGAAATGTATCGGATTTGTCGCCACTTTGTCGCGAAACATGAATGTATTTGTCTTGTCGTTGTTTTGTCTGCTTGGTCTGGACCCGGTATTAGATTGTTACATCGATCGGGAACGTCGGCGTTTGCCGCCGTTTTTTTCTCAGACTATTTGACCTTTTCAGATCCGAGTCTGAATCTGAATTGCTACCAGGAAAATTGTAATATATAGATATTAATATATATTATTTCTTATCAAGCTCTATGGGTTTTTGAGCAGTTCACTCCCAACTAGCAAATTCAATTTTATAAAGGTTGTATAAATTGCTATAATATAAATCTTATAGGAGCTTTAATTTCATATAACGTGGTTAAATGCCTTTATACGATACTTATAGAATCGAAAAGGGCTCACTCTTATAAAAACATTTTGGTAATGTTCTATAAAAAAACTTATACAACACTTTCAAAACAATTTTATACAGCAACTATAAAAACGTTTTGTAGTCTGTATTTTGATATTATTTAGAAACATTATATTTTTTAGTGAAGGATATTAGAACCAAATTATTTTAAGATTGGTGTATAACCCAGATTCATAATTATATTTAAAAACAGGATAGCCTAAACTCAATGGCGATCATTTGTGTAAATGGTAGATAGGTACTTAACAATATTATCATTTCAACAATCACGGGTTCCAACAACGAAAATTTTATTGCACCGCAAATGTTATTGATTTTTTGTCACAAACACATCTATAATATGCCTGTGACAAAAAAAATATGCGCTTTAGTTTAAACCCCATTTGCTTTAAAATTATAAAAAATAAATTTAAAAAATATTAAATTTAAGCTTTCTTTAATTTATAATATCGTTGCATAATTATATTTATATTATAACTTTATACGATAAAATGTTTTTATAGTCTTAAATATTATTTAAAAATTTGTGTGCGCAAGTAGATAATTTTTGTATCGAAAGAAGTTGCCAAGTTTTATAAAAAAAATTAGAAATTTAAAATATTAGGTACTATTATTACCTATAATATTTCTAGGTATTAGCTAAGTATTATTAGTTAATTATAATAATAGGTATGTAATTTAAAATTAACCCAATTATTGCATTACCAAAAACTTAAGTCAAAGTTACTTTCTCGTAGTGGTTTTTCGTATTCTTCGCAGCCTGATGCGTTTTTAAGCGAATTCGTACATTTAGATATTTGGTAATCAATTAAGAGTTCTCGAAAATGGGCATGATCATTATTTATGCATTTTATATATGTTTTATTTTTAAAAGGACACTTCTTTAGAGACAGTGGAAAAAATAAAACCTATAAGTAAAATTGAGCGTCGGCACGTTTGACCGGAAAATTTACTTTCAAGAATTTCTTTGTATTCTTTCTTGATTAGTGCTTCGTACACTATACCTAAGGGGTTCAAAAATTAAGGTTAGGTTTGGAATTTTATTACGCGGAAAATACAATAATTTTGATTACTCGAACCACAATTTTGTTTTAAAACATTATCTATAAAACGCAATATTTGTATAGATTAAACACAACTATAAAACTATTTTATAAATAAGCGCATTTCGAGGGTAAAAGATAATTTTATTAATTTCCTTATCTTATATCCTTAATAAAACACGCTCATACAATTATTTTATAAGATTATAATTAAAAGCCATTTGCCTAAGTATACAACTCTTTCACAATATGTTTATAATCCTTATATATAATGTGTTTAAATGTTGTGTAACGTATTATAATGCTTTTATAAAAATTTTAAACAACTGCAAATTATTTGTTCTATAAAACACGCTGTAAAAACTATTATAAAACAGTTTTACACAACTACTTTCTTCAGGAACAAAATTATGACAATTATTTCTTCTATAAAATCCAGCTGTTCATTAAACAACGCAATTGGATAGTTATAAAATAATTCGCTTCGATTCGATCTCACCATATCGTACCTGGCGTGTCAGCACCTGGACGCGACGGACTCAAAGAAATCCTGATATATCTCAATATTCATTGATAGCGGAATATATACTAAAAAGATATTATAACTCATTTTATTTATTATAATACAGTAGAACCTCGATTATCCGTGCGGCGGATTCTTCGTGCCATGCGATGTTTATGACTGACCGCTATCCGTGCGCGGATTATCCGTGGCGGGCCGAAAAAAGCGCTCGGAAACAAAAACAAAGACGAGTCCGCTTGTTTATGGCATACGCAATACGCATTATTTACTTACGCAGTCTAGCATTTGGTCCGTTTACGTGCAGACAAAATGAATCGGCAAAGAGTCAATGAAAAGCGCAAACGTAAATATGTTAATTTTTGTTTTACATAATGTACATATGTATGCATTTAATAGGTATGTGTAATAAAGTTCATATTTTTTGCAAAATTGGTGAGTTTGAGCGTTATTTCGATTAACCGTGTTTTCGATTATTCAGCAACTATTCGGTCCCGGCCGGTCCGGATAATCGAGATTCTATTGTATTAACAAAAACCACATCGTATAAGAGCATAAGAGCTCGTAGTTACAAGTTTCCGAATTTTTAACTGCTTTTTTATTTCAAGTAGGACATCACCCCCCTCATCTTATCTGTCTCAATAACATTTCTGTCACATCTCACCATATCGTAGCTGCTTAAATCCACAATTTCTTTATCATAAACTTTTTCTGATAACTATGTCTCATATATCTTTAGGTATTAATAATATTGTGTGAAACTAACTACTCTGTGGACTAAAGCCCCAACCAGCGTTGAATTACACCCACAATATCTACTATTATCTACCCATATATTCTTTATTATTAGCTTTTGTAACATTTTTTACTGTAATAGAAAGGTGGAATTGTTCATTAGCATACCTAGATGTTTGGTATCAGAGAACATACATTTGACTTCATTGATAGGAAGTGTAGGAGATTTAATTTATATTAGCTTAAAATACCTTTCTAATACAGTAAAAAATGGTACAAAAGCTAATAATACAGAATATATGGGCAGATATTGTGAGTGTAATTCAACGCTGGTTGGGGCTTTAATCCATAGAGTAGTTAGTTTCACACAATATTATTAATATCTAAAAATATATAAAAACTTTTACATAAAGGGTAAACATTATTCAAGTAGGTATTGTCATATTTAATTTAAAATTGACAGGCTAATGTCACTTTTGTCATTGTCAATATTTAATTTCAAATAATTTTAATTTATATAATAATTTTTATAGTTAGATATTTGACTCAACTTAAAGGAGGCCACCTGAAGAAGCAATCCTAAAAATGCAGAAATAGGTCAGATCTCATCTATTGCGGTTGAATTTTCGAATTCCCACTATCAAAAGTGAAAGTTAGATATTTATAGTGTTTTTATTAAACCAGGTTAGTAAATTTAGATAGATTTATTTCTTTAGATAATTATTTAATAGAGCTTTGTCTGTGGAATTGTTCTTTAGCATACCTAGATGTTTGGTATCAGAGAACATACATATGACTTCATTGATAGGAATTGTAGGAGATTTGATTTATATTAATATTATTTTATTAAAATACCTTTCTAATGCAGTAAAAAACTATGTCTCAGTTACACAAATAATATTATCGTGTTGATCAATAGTACCCCCAAAAAATCATGCATTTTTGTATTAATTTTCCTACAGTGTTGGTAACTTAAGCTCATCATAACTACTATCCTAAAATATACCTAATAAATTCTAAATGAACCATTCTCCCGAATCTAATTATACGTTACTATTTAGTACCGTATAACCGGAAAGTAATCAGCAGTGTTATTTTAAATATATAACATTTATTTAAATATTTCATTTCAAATCTCAATTAATCTGTAGCTTACAATAGAACAGAAGATATTTTCTAAACAATTTTTATGGACAGTGATAAAAAAATGTGTTTTTTGATTTTTTTAATATCGGAATATCAATTTAAAAAAAAACATAAATAGAAATATTTAAATACAAATGTTTAAGAGTAAGTGAATTTATAAAAAAATATTTGGATTTTATCAGTTTTAACACTATTCTGCTTTAGGAAAAATATATAACCCAAACAATTTAATAGATTTTAATAGATTAAAAGTTACAAAACGAAATATATTATGTTTTCCCCATCCTTATTGTAACTTGCATTCTAGTGTAAGTAATAGACTCCTTATAATATTGTGATTTGTTCGTTTTCTGTTAATTCATTTAGATATTTAATTAAATAATATTAACGGCCTTGAAGTAAAATAACACTTATAATGCTTTACACCGAACTCTGAAGAGAATATTATAATTTATACCGAAATAAAATGATATTTAGGAAGTGTTTTCTGTATTTTGCCATGTATGAATCGGTATCTAAAAAATCTACATTGTAATTTGTTTTTGTAATATTTAAATTAAAAAATATATGAATACCACAAGTTTGAAAGAGTTGAGAATATTGCTCAACGTAAAGCACTAACAGCAGTGGCGCGTTATGCAGACCTAGTACCTGCATTTCTTGAAGCGCTTGAAATCGTAATAACAGGATCTTTTGGAAACGAGTATTCCTCAAATAAACAAGTCTCATTATATTTTAGTGCATTTCGAAATTACGATTTCTGAGTCTTTGTCGGCAGGTACTACTTGATATTTATCCGAGGCTCGAAAAAAAACTCAAGTCGATGAAAAAGCGTGTTGCGTGCAGGTAATGGCAACAGATACACTGTCACCATCAGCATAATTGAGACATAGATATTTTAATGGTATCATTATTAATGTATTTATATATTTCCTTGCTAATGAGTAACCTATATGAAAATTATGTGGTGTTGCAATTAGGCGGCTGAAAGTACGGGTTGCCTTTTTATTGCAGAGTTGCATAAAGCGCACAGAGACTACTCTGCACAGATTGAGGATATGCCTGAGAACCGGAGATCATATAGCTGCTCTTACTTATATCCGACGTACTTAAATGTAATTATTAGTCAGACATTTACAAAGAGAGAAAATAGAGATGATATTGAATTTGTATTGACACTAGACGTAGACTGAATTGACAAGAAAAGAGATAGATAGTATTGCCTTTACTAGAGTTTCTTTCGCATTTTGTTCCTGTAGTAAGTAGTCATTAAATAAAGTTAAATGCATTGAGAAAACTCATTTCATTCCAACAATGCAATCTTGCTCTCGTGTATCAAATAAAGCCTTTAGATATACACATGTAATATTTTTATTAACCAGAAGTAGTTTCAGTAATTATAAAATTTACGGAAAAGTCCAAATAACATAAATCGTTATGAATATTTCCACATGAACAGAACTTCACAAAAAACAAACAATGGGAATAACAGGGTAACAATACTTATCTGCCAGGCAGTGAAAATTGAAATAGATTAAAATTAATTTATGAAAAATAAGACATACTAAGTATCAATAAAAGTTATTTTTAATTATTTTTAGCATGATTTAGCGTATAAAGCTATTCGACTAATATAAAATAACAATTTATATTGCAGTTGGCATTTTCAGCTAGAAGATTTAAATTCAGCTAGATTTAAAATCACTAATCTGAATGAATATGCGGATAATCACGTTATACGCTAACTGGTCATCTTAACAAAACTATTCAGAGAACACGGGTGGTAAAATTTTTGGCCCTTACCCAGGATGAAAATTTAACCTAGGTATTTAACCTCATACTGACAAGCAGTTACAAACAGACTACTACGTGTTTTTCGATTTGCAAGATATCTTTTGGGAAGATGTAGGGGCTTAATCCTAAAGTCACATTATACAACGCTGAAATTAGGGTCTACTTCACTCATGCCTCTATGGTATGACGGTGGGTCATTCTCAATCAGCTTTTAAACAAATTACAGTAACTAACGTGGCTAGGTGAAAATTGCGATGAGGGGTTCCCTGGATGACAATAATAATAATATTGACCAGTCATACATGCATGGGATGTACATTTTTAGTCATAATTAGTCCATAAATATAATAATAACAAAAAACACAAAAAGAAAAGCAATTGATACACAGAAATTGTCACAAAACATGTAAAAAACACCAGAAAAATAAATCAAGCAAAATACACCTTAAAATCATCAGCAACATAGCATAATGAAACTGTAGTCAGGTAAGGTACATATTAAAATCGTCAACAGTATAAAAACAATGGGACAATAAAAACTTCTTTGTAAAATGGTGAAACATTTGCATAGACATCTGCTTTAATTGGTTCTGCTTAAAATAATTTTGAAATTTATTATACAAATTAATTGCTAGTTTATTATTTTTAGTAATATTTATACGTGAGAAAGGAACCATGAGATTATCCGCATACCTAGTGTTATGCTGATAAACATCAGAGTATTTTGTCAAATTATTTGAATTTCTATGCACTATCATCAGCGACTCCAATATGTACAAGCAGGGCAGCGGTAGAATATCACATCTCATAAACAGGTCTCTACTGGGTATATATCTAGACACCGCTAAAATGAGGCGCACTGCAGCCTTCTGCAAAAGAAATACTTTACGAGCTGAGCTAGAATTTCCCCATAAGACAATGCCGTAAGTTAACCTGCTATGAAACAAAGAAAAGTGCACAGTTCTCATTACATTTCGACACAATTTATCAATGTAAGCAGACCAATTTAAATTTGCGTCCAGAGTAATACCAAGCAGTGTGGCTGCATTGGATTTTGCATGCCATTTATCCGAAGTAAAAATTAATGACTGTGTCTTTTCTATGTTCAGCTTTAGCTTATTTGCTGAAAACCACATTTCAGCAATGTTCAAATTGTTAGTATTCACATTACCTCGGGTTAGCAGGGTCGTATCGTCAGCAAACAAGAGGCATGTACTGTTGTTAACATTTAGTGGTAAATCATTAATATATACAAGGAATAATATTGGCCCCAATACAGACGCCTGCCGAACCCCATTCAATGTAGGGCACATATTAGATTCGACATTGTCAATACTAACATACTGCTGCCTGTCCGTTAGATATGACCTAAAAAGTTGTAATTCTTTACCACGAATACCGTAGTATTCAAGTTTTTGCAGCAGTATATCCTTATTGACACAATCGAATGCTTTAGTGAGATCGCATAAGGTCGCATGCGTTGAGGCACACTGATCAAAAGATTCAACAACCTCATCAATTACTGCCAAAAGTGCTCCAATAGTAGAGAACCCCTTTCTAAAACCGAAATCAGTATATTCATAGATAACTAGACAACTTTACATATAGGATCACTTCTCAGAATATATCCTTTCCGAACCGGAAAATTGAGTCACAGCATGTGAGAGGCAATTAATGGACTGATATGTAGGTCAGACATTGCTCAAGTAGTCAATTAGTGGAACATGTATTTAGGCTTCCACAATGTTATCTTCAAGAATCTAGGTAATCTGGTAATTTGGCTTTTATATAAAAAAAACCAATTGGCTGACCATAAATTAGAATCATTAGGATCATAACAGGTTAAATTGGACTGATCAATAACGCAAGGTTATGAGAGCATCCAGACGACGATTACATACACATCCCTATATCATTGCGTTTGTTTAATAGAAAAAAAAACCACAAAAACCTAAGGAAAGCATTCCTTCATCCTCAGAATATTAAAGAAACTTCAGCAGAGCTAATGCTAGCGATCGTACGTGGCACGAGTCTGTTTTAAGCAGTACAACGATCATAGTCTATACATACGAAACACAGTTATCAGATTACTATAACGATTACAAACTAGACTTAGAAACACTTAATATTACATATTAAGTATACGAAAAAAGGGAAAAAGAGAAGTTCGGAAGTTTTCATCAACTTGATGTATTTTCTACCGTGACCACGCCGTAATACACAAAATTCAATTAGCATAATATCTACACTTATAAAAATGATAATAAATGTACACGTTGTTTATACCAAGTATTATTGTAAAAATACAAATACATACAGTAGAATTACATCTTTAATGACAAATGACATAATTTTTATTAAAAATGTCTAATATATAACATATATAAGGTAGTCTTGACCGACTAGTCAAGAAAAAACTAAAAATTTTAATTGGAAACGTAGTCAAATAACACTGTATTTGTTGCCTAGTTCTCAGAAATATTTATTTCCTTTATCAAAACATCTGAAGGTAAACAAAAGAACAATGTGTAAGAAAGAGAACAAGTTATACAATAATAAGTATATTTGAGATTATAGATGAAACCATTAAAAAAAGAAGAAACACAGAATACTTATTGTTAAACACTTAATGTCAAAATTTTAATTATATTATATTGACAGCAAATAGAGGTACATTACATGAAATGAAAAAAAAATACATAGTAATGTTAGTAAAGCCACAAGGTAATAATGCAAAAGTAATGTAACATATGAATTTTACACAGAACTGGTAGTGGTACTTTACACTTTTGTATAGTAATTCTCCATTAAAATTGTAACATTACAAATAAATGTTATCAGTGCAGATAAAAGTAAATGTGACTGCAAATTTTGTAACTCCAAAATTACACGATTGTGTATAAATTAAACATGCGTTAATAGAGTAGTAATTCATAAGGTGTCAAATTCTGATTCTGATTTATGCTTTGATGTTCGCTAGAATTAGTTGTCATGAAGATGGAGTTGGTATTACAAAATACATTATTGCAACGTATTTTTTAGTAGGTATTTATATTTAAGCACTTATTGTTAATTTATAATTGGCAGCTTTGTCACCTTAGTAACTTAGTAACATAAAATTACATAAATTTAGAGTAATGCATATGCATGTTCATTAAATTCTGTTACTATATACCGTTGTGGTTATATTGGGTGGTTAATATATAGATTATAATTTTTCGTCATTGCATTTCCTAATTTACTTCTTGCTGCATGTAACATTGATGCATCATGGGTCCTTCGAACTGAACGGTTTATCTATGGATAACTGTGTCCTGTGAATTATGTTCCCCTGTTCCTGTTATATGTAGCTGTACCTGATTCAAGATGTATCCTTGTGGATAATTGAGTCCTACTTTCTTTTGAAGTATCTCTTGTCATTGTTCCTGTTACCCATAGCTGTGCCCTATTCAAGCTGCTAACGCTAGAGAAAAGATCGTAGTTTTTCTGTAGTTAAAAATAACCTATTTTAACATATTATTGTTGCATCAATGTTGCATATAGCAGGAATCAATGCTTCGTGAACCAAGAATTTAGTTATGAAATGCAATCGCGGAAAATGATAATCTATATATTAACCGCCAAACATAACCACAGCTGTACATAGTACAGTTAGAGTTATGTTTAAATAAATTACAAGTTAATCGGTAGCCATTTTTCGATATACAGACGGTCATTGAGGTATTCGATGAAGATAACTGAGATACGAGTATAATGTTGAAAGCGAACCAACAGTCGAACTTGTTAAACAATTGATAATCATCAGCAAAATCGCAGTGACAAATTAATGGATATCGCAAATAGATTAACAAATTAATTCAGGACAAGTTAAATGACCTACAGTAAATTTGCTAGAATGTGACGTTTCTTGTTCCGTATGGTTATATAATTGAAATAACTTTAATTCGATAATTCACGATAATCATGACATACCAAACATTAAAAAATATCATTATTTACGCCTTTCGTCAAAGGGTGAAGGAGCTGATATCATACGTGCATTAGACGTCAGTGTAAATATCTATAATGCGGTATGCAATCTTCTCGTTGAACATTTTGAGGATAAAGTTCTACTAGTGAACAACCATGTAAAAACACTTTTTGCCTTGCCGGTTCTAAATAGAGAAAATTAAATAGGCTTCAATTATCAAATAGCCTTAATAGACATTATTTACAAGTATTAGAACTCTTACAGCAATCAGTTAAACACTAGGACGCTTTATTAATATACTGTTATCGATAAATTTGGTAATCGCGACGAGAATGGGAAAGAAAAATCGACAAACGTGGCTTGCCTACATTAAATCAGTTAATTAACTTTTTAAACAAATGCGCGTGCTCTGTATTATTAGGAATTAGTTTATTTTGGAATTTAATTCTATCAGGTCAAATTATCTTAGACACAAAAGAACCAGTATTACAAAATACTGTTTTCGGGTGGATAATTTGATAATTTTCGGCAAAATTTCACAAAAAATTCGGAATTATTTAAATGTTCACTGTCATTATATATCTAATACTGTCATTGTTGACAACCTAACTAAATTGAAGAATGTATAAATACATCGATCAGACTGAAACACACTGCAATCGAATCTTCTTTTAAATATAGTACTGAACCCGATAGGCACTGTCGGTTTATTGCACGTTTGTCATTAAAATTGCCCATGGAAAAATAGGTTTCTCAAAAAACATAGCCCTTAAACGTTTGCATGTAACTGAGAATAAATTAAATAAAGAAGTTTAAAAGGGCACTATATACAATTTATGGATGAATATATCAAATTGAATCATGACTAAATTGCAATATTCATTAGAAACACAGCATTCCGTATAATTTTGTGAAAAAAAATAAAAGTATAACCACTAAATTGCGAGTTGTCTTCCATCGCAGCTAGAGCTAATACGGGATGTTTGCTCAACTACATATTAAAGCTAGTTACGGACAGTGAGATAATATAATATATATTTATTTCTGTGTAATGAGATATATTCCTGCAGACAAGTAAACCGCATAGATATAAATATATAGCTCTCCGTGCGTAACTAGCTTTAAGCTAGTGAGCTATAATATATATCTGATATATTACAAAAATATCGCTTGTGATTATGCATATAACGTTACGCACTGACGCTATACTATACAGATTTGGAAAGTGAGGATCTTGATGGTGAATTGTATTTTGCCGCTTGCGTGTATTTGTGTCATGCTACACGCATACTTCGACCACAGCGTGTTTGCATCAAGCAGTGTTGCCAGGTGGGAAAAATTCAGTGCATGAGAATAATTTCAAAGAAGCAAGTAATTTTCAATTACTTTTGTAATGCCATTTTTATTTCATTAAAAATCATTATGTTCTGTTATTCTATCATAATATTACATTGTAAGTAGGTAGTTACAGGTACTTACTTAAAAGTTATTAACCACGTAACCTTTCTAATTTATTTTATTGTTAGGCCGGGCGAACGTTGAGGCGCAGTTGACGTGACGCAGAGTGACTCACGGGTCGTAAAATCTGTTGTTTCCAGAAAATGTAGATACCCTTACGGAATAGAGTTAAGAATCACTGCAATACAGCGTGAATACAGCACACACACCTCATATCCGTAGACTGTCATACCCGTTTATGTATTCATTGCTAATTATTAAGAGAGCAGTCTACAATAAAGGATATTTCAAGTACCCAAATATTGTAGATACCTACCTCTATCTATTCAATTTTGCCCTCGATTTTGCCTTTATTTCTCGTTAGGTCTTTGTTTTGGTAGATTTCAAAGAGTAATTTTAATAATTTTATTATTTCTTTTTGTGTCTATTAAAAGCAGGAGATTTTGTAATCAAAATATGAAAGCATGAGATTTCCTCGGAATGGATGAGATCTGACAACACTGGCATCAGTTGATCTGACAGTTAGATTTGCAATGGCGATACGAAACCGATTACCGTAGTAATGGGGAATGCTAGACCAATGCACGTCGCCTCCCCTCTTAAAGTTCGTACCTTCCCTGGAATGAAGCGGCAATTTCTACTTTCTCTGTAAAGATCCGCAATTTCCGAATCTGTATATTTATATATATGTGGTTTACTTCTCTGTAGGAATATACCCCACTACAAAGAAATAAATGTATATTATATTATCGCTCACCGTCCGTAACTAACTTAATGATCGAGTCTACAATGCAAGATATATTATCTACTGTCAGACATCATTCACATAAGTACGTCTCAGCCGGCGACATTACAAAAATGTATAGATAGACATCACACATTCTGATGACAGGGAATTGCAAAATATTTTATGGCAGATTGATCCTAATTCCAATAATAAGCATATTACTTGAAAATATTCTTTTGTCACAACCAAATTTGGTAATAGATATTGACAATAATGAGACTAATGCATTGGCTTTGCCCTGGTATTCTACCCAGGACACATTCAGTTACGCAATAAAGGACTTTGATACTGACAAACCTATAAATAAAAGCATTATTCTGTCTAATATTTCAACCATTTATGATCCTCTTGATCTGTGAGGTCCGGTTTTGTTGATAGTTAAGATCATGTTGCAAAAATTATGGCAATTAAGGATCTCATAGGGTACAGAATTACCACCATATATTGGTGCTGACTGGAAGTGGGTTTCAATACAGTTACATATATTAAAAAATATAAATCGTTACGTATTACCTTTTTATGTACCTTGCCACAAAAGCGGTTTATTAAGAATTATGTAGCGACTTAACAATTGACTTATTTTTGGTATTTCACACAGCTTCATGCAATCATATTTATTCTAATAATACGAATTTTTTTGCTGCAAATTTCAAGTTTCAAAATTTTCTAATAAACTGAGAGTAACCGAAATGGGCCAACAAGGGATATCATGCCATTGTATTCCTCCCAAATTCCTTCATTTTGATAGTATTTGTGAAGCGGAAGTAAAATCCCCTGAATTTTATATGAAACGTGTAATTGGTGAAGCAATACTATCATATAACGAATTTACCATGTATTCTAGACCTTTACATCCTTTATCATGTGATCCTATTGATTACTATCTTAACCTGGCACATTTTTTAATTTGAAAACCTCTAAAGACAACTCCCAGTAAAAATGTAATAGTTATTATCACGCTTTAAAAAATGTCAAAAAATTACTCAGGAATTCTGGAGAAGATGGTCCAAATAATGCATAGCCGCGCTGATTAAACTTGATACCCTTGTCGTCAAAAAAAATAAGATAACCAGCCTCCCTTAAAATGGGCTCCTGACAGAGGTTTTCATCTTCATCAAGGCGTTGACGTAATCGCTAGAATTTTTACAGTGAAAACATCCAATGGTGTGTTTAAAAGGCCTTATAGAAAATTTTATAATCTCACTTTTATGAAAATAATTTTTCGCTGCAACGCAGTTTTGGATTTATAAGCGAAAACCCAATAATGAAACTTTTGTACCCTTCTTCCCCCTGAAGAGGACGGGCTAGAGACGGAGACTTTTAATATTTTTACGTCCTAACTAGGTACTCCAAACACATTCCCGTAGAAAAATATTTTCCCCCCTTCAATGCACGCTACAACCCCTTCGTTGCTTAAACTATATACACGGTTGGAAAACAGTGATGGTCATTCTGCCGTTACATGAGAGCGACAAAGTATAGTATAGAAATCCGTGCGATAGACAAGTATGGCTATAGTAAGACGTTTTATAAATTATAATAACATCTGAGCAGTCACTCCCCCTTTTATTTGTTTTGAGTGGCGAAACGGGTGGTGACTATTTAGATTTTAAAACGTCGTCAATATAGTCACCCTTGTCTATCGCACGGATTTCTATACTTTACTTTGTCGCTCTCATGTAACGGCAGATGGACCATCACCGTTTTCCAATCGTGTATACAGTTGTAAATAGCTGTATTTGGTGGCTAATATATAGATTATTATTTTCCGCCATTGCATTTCATAATTTAATTCTTGTTGCATGTAACATTGATGCATTTTAGTTCATTATAATTTCGTTCAAACATTTTTTTCTGTGACAAAAAAACATTTATTCAACTACTTATCTGAAATTATCATAATGATACGGACTAACTTTATCTCCGCCTTGTGTTTATTTTCAACAGCATTAATTTCATTCAAATAATTGCTGACTTAATTCTATGCTTCCATAACTAGTATTCGTAATTATTGTCGTAGTTCGCATTGAATATAATTAGTAAGGAATAAATCAAATAGAGCGTAAAAATTATCTCTGCTTTAGTTCTGCCTCGCTACAAACCATGAAAAAATAACGGACGTATTTCACGTCAAAATATTAAGCCAACACCGAACAGAAATGTTTTATAAACATAATGAACACACAGTGAAGCAAAGTTTAAAAATACCTACCCATTTATAAAATAAGTATGTATTAGTGCAGTTATTTACGACTTTTAATTTTAGGAATGAATAATTTATTTAGTAGCAGCTTAGATTTATTTCAACTACAGTATTAGGAGTTCAAAAGTCATATACGTAATTTGCAAAAAAATATATATACAGGCTGTATCACATAAGAGGGCCACTCTCATGTATCTCGCTTAATATGCGAGACACGTCAAAAATCTTTAATTGTTTTTGTTGCATTTTTGGAGGCCTTTATGCTCGTAAAAACAAATTTGAGATCCATGGCCAACTTTATGAGTAATAACAAAAAAACCTGTAAAGTGCCCAAACTTTAAGGCTGTCTAACTTTTTTATTTTAAGAGATAGAGAAAAGTTATTGGTAATAAATTTTTATTGCAAAATTGATACCTTCCACCTGATATAAACTGATTTTTGAAATATCGTATGTGGTTCGCTGCACCCTCTAGGCGGATAATTTTTTTTTATTGAAGCAGGCTATAGCCACAAAAAATTGCCTGTTTTTTCGTCTTTTATATAATATACTACATGTTGCCCTTATCTTTGTATTTATTACATTTTTTTTCAATTTTGTAGAGTACAAAAAGTTTAAATCGCATTTGCTCCATCAGTAATATGTCACTAGCAGCTTCTACTAATAAGCACAAAATAAATAATGTTTGAAATGTAAATTCTTGTCATAAAACATAGGTATTGAAATTCTTAGTTCAATAGATAAAATTATTTTACAAATTCTGCTAAAACTTGACTTATTCTTATTTTGACATTCTATAAATTAAGGCATGACTGACGCAATTACGCTATCTTAATGAAACATCCTCAATATACTTTATTCGATGACAATTTAGAAAAAAAAATTGTAATAAACACTAACTTAATATTAAAAAAATGTATTTAATTATTTATTCAAAGTTATTCAGCATATACAGTGTGGAAGAAAAGTATGGAATAAATTCATTATTTCTAAAACAACGAAGTTTCATGAAATTTCCTGGGATCCGTCGATTTTGCTTTTTAAAATGACTCTTTTTTTATACCAACGCATTTCCGACATTAATTTGTTTTCGCGTGATATTTTTTCATCAGATTCTTGTAGAGCTTAACTTTCTGATTCAAAAATATATAATTTCAACACTTTATTCCTTCAACTTTCCGAGAAAAAAAATAATAACCGATCCAATAAACGCTGCAGTTGACAGATGTCAATTCTGATTAGTAGTCCATTGAAAAGTTACATTTGGGGTTGCATTTTTTAGAGGACGCAATTTTATTGTTTAGATGTGAGGGGGGGGGTCAAAAAAAGCTTAACTTGAAGTTTGTGGGGTCACTACCCTCCAACTTCGGCCTTCATCTTGGAAAAGGGGGTTAAATTGTTTTTAGCATTTATCAGGTAAACTATTGGTCATACAAAATTTTTTAAAGAACATTTTGCTGTGACATAGACCGGTTTCGGGCTTGTTAGCCCTCATCAGTATGCTATGTCTATGTCTGGTGGGGTGACCGATAAGGGTTCTTGGCTGTTCACACAGATCCTGCAGGTGTAATTCAATGCCGGTCGGGACAGTAGCCCGCGGAGTAGTTGTTTCCTGCAGTATCATTTATAGATTTTATGACGCGTCGCCCAGGGCGAGAGGTTTGCGGTTAAGGACCTGTAAGTCGCTTCTTGCAAGTCGAGCCGCTTAGGCCGAGCAGGAAGTACCAGTCCAGTTATATCTCGATATTTCGTTAGTTTTATATATAGATATTTGATATTAAAGAGATTTGACTTAATTTGAGGAGAATTTTATGAAGCATTGAATTATTATTCTGAATCATTTGAATACCATCACATTATAAATCATATTAAATTTTGGCAATGTTGCCTCAATTCAATAAAAATTTCAATTTCTCTAAAGGATTTGTTTTAATAAAATTTTCCTAGGCAACATTGCCTAGCTACATCTAAACTACATTCTGTACAGAAATTAATAGAAAATCCAGGAAGTTCCTAATGATGCACAAGCTCCAAATTGTACTCTCATTTATTGCGCTCATCCATATATTCATTTTATTTCATTAAAATTTCAAAATATTGTTTTTTTTTTGTGTAGAACGTATTCAGATAGCTTTAAGAAATCAATTAGTTATTAAAGATATATTTTTTTCTAATTTAAAAGATAAGGATCCGTTATTATATAAATCTAATGTTTATATGCAGTATATCCTGTAACGATTGTGAAAAAGTTTACATTAGTCTGACCAGTAGAAAATTGAAAGATATAATTTGTTCACATAAGAATGACATTAAACTTAATAAAAATTTATGCATGCTATCCAATCATGCCAATAATTTTCAAAATAATATTAATTTTGAAGGCGCCACTGCAGAATTTTCTGAAAATAATGTATCAAGGAGGAATTTCTTAGAGATGTGTAGAATTTTTAATAAAGATAATAATATAAATAAAATGTCTGATATTGACAACTTAGGTATTGTATTCACATATGTGTTATAGATGTATTATTATAGATCATTGGATGATAATAGTGGCTCTAGCTTGAACTAGGGTTGTTTGGTTTCCTTGAATGACTTTTCTTACCTTTATTTGTTCTATCATCAAGTTGTCACGGCTGTCTCATCTGTTTTCACTCTGTGGATTTATCATTTATCTAATAATAACTTATTTCAAATATATGTTGTGGATTAAATTTAAGAATAGTTATCCCTACTCAAGAGCGAAGATAATAATAATAATAATAATGTTTATTCATAATATTTGTTGCACAATAACAATAAAGAAATTAAATAAACAATCTACTCGATAAGTGAGAACACTTGTTTCGAGAAAAATGTTAATACAAAAGTATAAATACATGTAACTACTTAATATACAGATATAGGAATGGGATATGCATAGTAGACGTAGCACCCATTATACATCACGTAAACATTCGAAAAATTAATTAGAATATAGGTAGTATAGGTATTAGAATAAAAACATATTCCATATACTCGTATAAACAACATTCGCACATATATAAGATAAGATAATTTATTCAAATGAAACCTTTGTAAAAAAAATGAAACAGTTTAACAATGCAGTATAGCAAACACATAAAATAATGTAAATAGCATATAATAATACGTGAATAGACAGATTCAACACGTGTTGACACACTTGTTTTGGATTACAATAATAAACTGAATAAAACTAAAAACTAAGTAATTTTAAAAAATACCTTAAATACGCAGATACAGAACCGCTTTATATCTCAATAAAATATTACAGACGTCAGATGTATAGGGTAAGTAAAATGATATTTATTATTCTCTGAATTACGAGCAATACTTTAGGTAAGTTTTGACTCAATATAATTTGTTATCATAATTCTAGGATTTGAAAGTATGTATTGTTTTAGTTCCTTTTTGAATAAGTGTATAGTGACTAAATCTTTTAGGTAATGTATTATACAACTTAGGAGCAAGAAAAGTATGCGATCTTTGACTCAATGTTTTTGACATGAAAGGAAGTAAGTAATTATTTTTCTGCCGCGTACTATAATCATGTGGTGGTAATAAGAAATTGCTTTTGCATAAGTGATATTTTACATTTATGCTAAAATAATACATTTGCCTTATATCGAATACATTAGCCTCGGAAAACAAGAGGTCACTGGGATATTTTATATCCTTCGAAAATATAATTTTCAAAATTCTTTTTTGCAGTGGCGCTAAATGAGTCTTTAAAGAAGATCCCCAGGCTACTATACCATATCTTAGGTGAGATTTCACGAGTGACTTGTACAGTATTATAAGTTGTTGAGGGTGTAATATATTTTTCAGGTGTTTAAATCTGTATAGAAGACACTGTAATTTTTAGTACAGTACCTTGTGGCACTCCATATTCAATAGTTTGAGGTTTGCTCAGTACATGTTCTATTCTTACACTCTGACGTCTGTTCAATAAATAGTTCTGAAAAAGTTTAAGACAATTTCGTCTAATACCAATACATTCCAAGGATTTCAATAATAGATCATGACTTATAGTATCAAAGGCTTTCGATAAATCTATAAATACACATGCGCATGGCTTGCTTTCGTTAAGTGCAGAATAAATTTTTGATGTTAACGTGGATACATCTTCTGTGGAGGTCTTAGACTTGAAGTCAAATTGTTTTCCTGAGATTATATTCTATTTGTCTAAGTATGACACTAATCGACCTTTTACAACATTCTCAAAGATTTTGCTTAAATGCGTTATTAACGATATGGGACGATAGTTTGTGGCACAATTCTTTGGACCATTTTTATAAATTGGAATGACTGTGGTTTGTTTAAAGGCTGAGGGCCAAATTCCAGTACCCATACATTTGTTTATTAGATATACTAAAGGCTCTAGAATATAATGTGAGATAGCTTTTAGTACTTCAGCCTTTATATTATCTGCACCAACCGATTTATTATTCTTCAAATTCTGAATTATCGTTTTTACCTCATTTATATCAGTGCAAGTCAATACAATGGAATTGGGTATTATACGCACGCTAGGACTGTAATTTGGATTTTTTGTAATTTTACTAGCAAGTGTTTTCCCCATTTTTACAAAAGTGTTATTAAATTCATCTGATATTTCTGTTATGTCAGTTAATGATTCTCCCAGTTCATTTTTAATCTCTTTAATGCTAGGTACTACTAGTTGTACTTTTAGTAATTTCTTGAACTATTTTCCATAACATTTTTGTATCATCTTTATTTTTATATACTTGGTTTTTATAGTAATTTAATTTGGTTTTTGTTATTAAGGAGTTGAACTTATTTCTGTAAGCTTTGTACTGTGCTTTTAATTCCATATCATTTGGGTTTTGCTGCATGGTCTTAAACATAAGATTTTTTGTTTGACTTGATTTTATTAATGCAGAGGTTATCCACGGATTTATTTTCGTGTCTTTTCTTTTTCTCTCTATGACGATAGTAGAATCATTAATACATTTTGTGATAATACTAATAAATGTGTTTGTTGCAGAATCAACATTAAGATCGGAATACACCAAGTCCCATGAGGAATCACACAGTAAGTGGTCGAGTTTGACATAATTCAAATATTTTATATTGTGTGTTTTTCTTTCAGGACATTTGGTTTCCCATAACATTACTTGAAGGATGATTATAAAATGGTCAGTGATATCTGTTTCTATTACTAATGGAATAATTAACTGTAATATATCGGTTTTCGATTTAATAAATATATGATCGATGCAAGTTTTACTATCCCCTTGTACTCTGGTGTAGTTATTTATTGTCGATATATAACCATATTCATTTAAAATACTTGTATATTCAGTTGAATAATTTGAATTTCCGAGTAAATCGATATTAATATCCCCAACAAAAATACTATAATTTTGCGAATTGTTGTCGTAATTCAGAAAATAATTTTGAAGGATCTCATTAAAAATATTTACATCTGTAGATGGCGGAGGATAGACTGCACTTATAGTTACATCTTTGTCTAATTTTGCTTTTACTCTTATAAAATTTACATCTGTTATTGATATAATATCATAATCATAAACAATTCCTGATTTTACATAAATACATACACCATCATTTTGATTTATTTTGCCATTACTGTATATCATTTCGTAACCTTCTATACTACATACTGCTTTATCGGAGATTTGCCAGGTTTCAGAAAGTACTATGAAATCGTATTTTATTTCTTTAAGATTACTTAAAAATACTTTAAAAGAATCTAAATTTTTGTTCAAACTACGTATATTTTCGTGTAGTATTTTGAATTGAATATTTGAGATCGTTACTGTAACATTCAAAACCCTCTCAGTGTTTGTGTTACTTAGTACAAAATATCAATGGGAATAATTACATTGAATCATCTTCAGAAAATGCCGTTCAGTTAGTTAATAGTTCTAAACTTGATATTGTCAAATATAGACATACATATTCCTAATTGAATGACTAAGCAATGAGAAAGCTTGCATGAGTACCTTATTATTAACGGATCCGAATTCTTTGATAAATCGGTATGTATGACACAATCTATTTAGTTAATTAACTACAAAGTGAATATTAATAGTGTGAAATGTTCTTTATCTACTAAATGAAGTGTTTACTTAAGAACTAGATGCAAAGTTTGAACACAATAATAAAAGAAACGAGAAAGACTATACATATACAGAAGAGTTACCTGCATTGAACCACTTTTGAAAAAACGTAATAAACGTAAAACGTAACGTAAAATAAATGTAATAATTTATTTATATTTACTAGAAATATAAAATATATTAAACAAATGAAAACAAAACTATTTCTTAGATGAAAGAACAAAATTTAAATTCTAAGTAATTATAAAACACCTAGGCAAAATTCAAGTATTAGGCCATCGACATTTTCAGGGCCGTACATTGCGCATGCACCCATTTTAAGCAGGTTTAACATCGAACCCACCCTTTTTTGGTTTGGCATTCGAGTAACTCTTAGGAAAGTACAAAAACAGAGTTCATCACTGCTCTATCTCATCTGAATCGGTCGAGTCTGGTGTCTGAATTGATGTTATTGTTTTTGGACTCATATAGTAGTCTTATTCTCTCCTACAAATAAATTAACATTTATATTCTCTATAGCTGCTTTATCACGTTTGACTAATTTTGTTTATCTTTTGTTCTCTAGTTAAATTCGTTTCTTTTTCTATAGATCTTCTGCTGTGTATGACGTATTAGTAGGTAGTGCTGCCGAAGCTGTTAATTTATTTCCTCGCTGTTGAGGAATTTTATTTGTTCCAGGTATCGGTGCTAATTAATTTACATTTCTATTTCATTTTTCTGGAGTAATTTTTGCAAACACACTCTTAGAATGACTATCAACTCTAGGCAGATACATTCAATCGGTTTCAGGTTGACAGACGCGGTTCGAAATGTTAGCGTCTTGTATAAAAGTAAAATTTATAGAAAGTTTAGTGAGATGGGCTTGATCTGTGATGGATTCGGCAAAGCATACTTTACTTCCTTCAGTTTCGTTGGGGTATACTCGTATTTGAGTAACTGTAGTAGATGAAGCAAACAGATGATCTCCGAATCTATTTCGATTTGAGGGTAAAATATCAACGTCCCTGAAAGAACTTTCACTGGCTCCTACCTAGCACCCAACCATAGGCATTACCCAACAATTCAGTCAAGTAGAAATGTTTCTTCACTTAACTGAAACGGAATGAAAATGTTTGAAACACAAATAAATTAACCCGTGTCTGAAATTTCATTAAGACTCCCAGGTGGAGCACCAAATGGCAAGCTCTGATGCAAATCGCTTTCTTTTGCATATAAACATGGATACATATAACCTTACACCTCTCCCCACTGGCGATTACACTAACTTGACGTTTGTCTTTTTGCGTTCCTGAACTATTTAACCAAATTCATCAACATTAAATATAGTGCTGGGGGTATAGCTTTGTATTTGATTATTAACATTTCCAACATATCAAAAAATTGCATAACTTTCTGTCTTTCAAAGTATCCTATTCTAGCAAATTTATGGTTTTCAGTTAACTGAAAATAGTAGTCTTATATCCGTTACAGTAAATCCATACAGCAATTGTTCAAATCGAGTAATATGCATTTTCAGTTTCAGTTGAAAACACACATCTAATTCCTAACTTCCTTATATCTTCCTTGGCCAATTTATTAGTACTTTTTACATGTCGCAGAAAAGTAGATTTGTTAATATTGTGCCTTCGAACATATACATTCATTTAAACCTACTTCACCTTCCTTGTAAGCTCTTACGGTCATAGTCATATCTATCAATTTCTGTCCAAAGGCCATATTTATCCCGTTTAGACATTGTTAACGACGTTCCTAAAGAAAACAATTAAAAATACTTTAGTTGGTAAAATAACCTATATTGAACCAAGTTCAAATTAGCAAACTTAAATCAGTCAAAATTATACGAAGATTCTTCTAATAGTGTACTTCGATGTATTTGTAATCTACGAGCCTCATTAATATGTCAGAAAAATTACATCAAAGGCAGCACAAGAACAAAACCACATATACCTTTGAGTGAATTTATCTAACTGAAGTAAACTTATCAGTTGACGCTCGCTAAACTTTGAGCCCATGGTAATAGATGACGTTAAAATATATTTTATCGGGTTCAGTATAGGCAATTCTCCTCTGTAATGGATGATGCTGCAACAATATTTTTAATGTATACTTCCATACAGTTAAAGTATTTGTGTAAGAATTACCTTAAGTTTATTGAACATTCACACAAATAACTACAGGGAGCTTCTTAAGTAGAGGTCAAAAATGCAGGAGCGTATTCTGTGGCCAAAAATAAGTTTTTTGTTATATAAATGTGGGGTATTAGGTTAGCCATTGTCCAGCAATAGCATGTCAAAAATTAATAAAAATATATATTTTTTATTTCTAAACTGCTTGAGATGATTTAACCAAATTTGGTGTGCATATTTAGTATGAAAGTAGATATGAAACAAAAAGTTACCCGCTTTAAAAACGTACCAGTGGAGGAGGTGTGGATATCATCGATCATTATTTGCCAAAAAAATATATATCACTCTCTATAACATTACAAATAAAATAGGCCATCATATGTACCATTGTATTACATTCACTTTTTTATTTCTTTCGAGTTTTTGGTATTCTAAACCGATTACCAACAACCTGATTGATAATGATAATTTTCTATTGCGATATGCATAAAACAGGCGGCGATCCTTTGCTGCTGCTGAACGAAGGGCTATGTACCTACATTCTGTAAAATTTAATATATATTTCAGTAACTATAAATCTCCTGTTTACATCATTCTTTGTTTGCTTAAGTTTCACAATTAATAATGTTCTCGCATCTACAATATCATCTACTGTTACCTGATTGGTTTCACAAATCAGTTGCAATATTGCTTTTCATTACAGAAGTTTTGTAATGTTAAAAACTCAAATTATATATTTTTTTAATTATAAAAAAGGTTGTATATTGTGTTTCTTAGTCAAGATAACAAATGAAACACATTTTACTAAAAATATGTTATAATATACCTACACATTTTAAAAGACTACATTTTGAAAGCAAGAAGTAGTGGGCATAATTGGGCAATATTTATTTACTACATGTATCACTGGGTTATAGAACCCAAACTAGAATTGATATTTTATTACCGTTTTTATTATATATGTACTTTCCAGTTTCTTTGGAAACGAAAACATACTCATTCCTTGGTCTTTTAAATTGCACTCACGAAACGCACAAGTAATCCCAAGCATACTTTTTATAAAGATAGATATAAACCAAATTAGGGCTTAAATATTAAAAACAAAATATGTAACTTACAAACAAAATTAATCGGCAGATAACTCTAGAATCACATCCGAAAGCCGTCAACCATAAACGCACATCAAAATGAGAATTGGCTTACCCCCTACTCCATTATTTTTGTTGGGATTGACTTTGCCCCTTCTCGGGTTATAGAGATTCTGTCATTTTCTTAATGTCAAATAACTCCGAAACGGCTGGATTTAAGTGTAAGGAATATTTTCGACACAAAACTTCAGGTCCTTTTCCAAAATGTAATAATTTATAGGGTGTTCCATTTGAAATAAGGAAATTGACGACTACTTTTGCTATTTTCGGAAATGCGAAAATTAAAAATATTTTATTTAGAGTACTCATATCTGAAATACTCTGTATTTCAATTTTCAAATTTATCTCACTCGGATCTTTCGTCTAATGTCGTAGTAAATAATCCTGTATATACAAATATCGAAACTATTATTATGAAAAACATTAGCATGTACTTAATTGAAACATTAAGTTTATAGGTATCATTAATAACGGACGTTGAGTGAAAATCAGTCGATGTAATTTATTTATTTTTTTTCACTTATTAAAGTGAATGTTGAATTGGTCAAACTATAATTATTTTGGTAAGGCCAGTAAACAGCATCCCACACCTATATGCAGCAAAGTATACATTGAGCAAACGTATAAACACATGAGCATGAAGTTGAAAGAACGCAGGTACCACCTAAGAAACACTGAAATATCAACAGCTTCGGAACATAGTGCGGATACTAGGCGTTCGATAGATAGGATAGAATCTGGATTCTGGTCAGAGATAAGATTATGGCCAAGCCTATACGGGGAGGCAATAAAAATCTAGAAAACTCGAAATAAATTTACGAGGGTTCAGAACTATCTGTTTATTATTATTAACCGATACTTCGGAATATCAAGTACTAACCTGAGGGCTTAACTTCAGAGTTAGATACTTCTGAAAAGGAGAGCGATATGTCTAACAAACCATCAAGATGAATACACGGTTGATGGCAACCAGCCCGAAAACTGTTTGATCAAACTATAACTACGACTGAATTTAAGCAAAAAAATTGGATTTTATTTAAGTTTCTTTGTTGACAATATTATTATCTTGGTTGTTTGACTGAAATAATGTTTCTGGTCTGGCTCTTTAACCTAGATCAAACTGTGACAAATTGTTGACATTTTTTTGTTAAATTGTTATTCCTACGTCAATTGCTTTACATTCTTATATTAATTGAGGTTACTCACACTTTTATCGCTGAATATATTTAAATAAATAGAATTCTAAGCATACACTACCGATAAAAAACCACGTTCTGTAATTTACCTCACACTTCATTATGAATACTTATTATAATTTATTTTTATTAATAAACTTTGGTGACTAATTTTATGGAATTCGAAAGAAACTGGCCACGGTATGAAAGTATTAGTTATTCTATTTTTCAACAATCTTTGTCATTTGACATGTTTAAGTTTATGTTTTAGTTACATAAATTCACAGTTTGCTCAATTATGTTTATGCATACAAAGCTATTATTAGAGCGTTGAAATAAATTATTTTGAAATATGGATGTTTAAATGAATATATAAATAAGTAAATAAACTGTATTCAGTTCGATGCAATTTACTTTGCTATTATTTTCCAACTGGGAATTATCTGACAATGCTCAATTCCACTACCCCGTTTACCTCCCAAATTGGCTGTCTTGGCATCACTAAAGGATATTTGCATGAACCAAACTGCGCGTCCTGCGATACTTCTTCCTTGGATCTCGACTCTCTCGAATAAATGTCTTCTTTGCTCATATCTCCTCGACCTATTTATGTCGAATGATAGTGATACAACGAAACAGTCACTTCTATCTAGATTTACTCTTCGATGATTTCGAAGTTGATTTCCGGCACATCATTAACTTTAGAAATTCGCATGTTATCACATATCTCATTGGTATTTTATTTTTAAATTATATTTCCGTTATAGTATTTTTTAATAAAGCGCTCCCCGCATACAGCCCATTTTTCTCAAATAAGCTAATATTAAAAAAATATAATATATACGAATGTACGAATCTGTACGCCCCCAGCGGTTATTTGTTGTAGCCAATCAAGTAAAATAAAACTTAACCTTGATTGCCGACGCAGGCAAACCACAGCTTCAAGACTGATCATTGCTAAAACATGTTGCCTAAAGTACCGAACTTTTCATAAGCCTTTGTTTTATGAGTGGTGCTTTATCCAATACTATCAGACTGCCAGTGATTAACGTGATCCTTCTGCAAGTGAAAAAGCAGCTGCTGAAAAGTGATTTGTATATGTTTTAACAAAACACAGCAATTTATTTCAATACTTAATACTTTATTGTTAATTTCAAAGTGAACGACCTAGGTTGCTTAAAATGGTTAGGTTTGACAGTAAATGTTGACAAAACTTAGAATGTTATAACTTTAAATCAAGAGCAATATATAGAGAGTTTCTTAAGTAAAGGTAAAATTCCGTAGTCAAAAATAAGGCGTTATTGTTACATAAATGTGGGGTCTTAGAACAGCCATTGTTCACCTTCAGCTTGCCAAAAATGAAAAAAAAATCAGTTTTTAATACTAAACCGCTTGAGATAATTTAACCAAATTCAGTGTGCGTATTTAGTATGACATTACCAGCATTAGAAACTTACCAGTGCCAGATGTGCGGATATCATCGACCACTATTTGCCAAAAAAATATAATATTACAAATAAAATAGGTCATCAAATGCGCCTTTGCATTATTTTACTTAAATTACTTAAACATATCTTAGAGAGGCCATGCAAAACAATAATGATAAGAAGCCGTCATCTTATTTAATATTGTACCTATATTGTCAAATTAAGCTTATTTCTTAAAAAGATTTTATTTTAAAGAAAGTTCTATTAATGGCTTATGTATATCCAAATGCTGAAATGGTCAATATTATTTACATTTATAGCCTTGCATATGGAAATGGTACTGAGGCTAGGCGAATTTGTATGGAATCAAATCATCCAACTTCAAATCAAAGAATGTTCAGAAAGGTCCAGTTGTTGGAAAACCTTTGAGTGTTAGAACGCCTGAGTTGCAAAATGCTATTCTACACAAAACTGAAGACCCAAATACGAGTAATAGGAAGATCGCTACAAATCTTAATGTGAATCAGTTTGGTTCATTCTGAAGCATCAACAGTTATACCCGTATCACATTCAAAGAGTTCAAGTCTTACTGCCGCATAACTGTTCTGCTCGTCTACAATTTTGCCACTGAAAAAATTGACGAAAATATTGATTTTGTCGTTAGCAGATTTGTTTACCGACGAAGCTAATTTTTCCAGAGATGCTACAATGAATTTCCACAATTTCCCTAATGCCATAATGGAATCTCGATTTCAACATCAGGTTTTTTTGTAGTGTAATGGGTGGGTATTATTGGAATTTTTTATTGTTGGGCTTTACATACTACATACACTTTCTTGAAAACGTTTTCCCTGAACTACTTGACGATGTTCCCTATGTGCTAAAACAAATTATGTCCACCACATTTTAGTTTGACTGTTCGTGAATTTTTAAATGGAAGATTCAGTAATAATATGATTGGGCAAGGCATTCAAGAACCTGGCCACTCAGATCACCCGATATGAACCCTGTTGATTTTTTTGGTTGGGGACATTTCAAGACATTACAAGGTTTACAAGATTAAATCCGAGGAGCACTTACGTCAACAAATTATAACTGGTTGTGATCTGATACGCCTGAACTTTTTGCACGTGTTCGAGCTGCAGTTTCAAGAAGATCTGAAGCATGTATTTTGGCTGAAGGTGACCATTTCCAACATTTGTTACAATAAATTATAGGAAAGTAATTCCATTGTTAATTAATGATTTCGTTATTATTTTAAGTAACGTAATGAGTATCGTAAAAATGCACTTGATCAAATAAATCAATTTAATATAATAGTGCATATGATATTTGAAATTTTAGACAGGGTGATACAAATTTTTTGGTAAATAATGATTCATGATAGCCACACCTCCGCCACTGGTAAGTTTCTAAAACTGGTAATTTTTTGTTTCACACCTACTATCATACTAAGGGCCGGTTTTACAATCGCAGTATATACTCAGAATAAGCTTATACCTGGAATATATTCCATAGATATCATTCGAGAGCGTTTTACAACAGAGGAATAAGACATATTCTCAGTATATCCAAGGAATAACTTATCCCTTCAAAATTGGGCAGATATACCAGGTATAACTTTATACTCTTCCCTGATTGGTTAAAATTTCAACATGGCGGAACTACATCGAACATATGTTCAACTGCCAAGTCCGCAAGTGTAATTTTGACGTTTGGTTATATTTGCTATTTATATTTTATTCTTGTGATATTTATATAAATAGAATGTTAAATCCACGAGATTTAAGAATATTCGATAGTGAATCGGAGATTTACCGAGATTTAGAAATCCCAAAACATTATGTAATTAAACTGCAGTTTAGTTTAGGTACATTATTAGCACCTCAGTTTCGACCCCTGTAAAATTAGGACACCGCCTGCCTTCCATTTCTAATAACTGAACGCAATGTACACTGTACAGAACACAACTAAAAACTCTTAGAAAGTCAAAAGAAAACGAATGTCTAATTATGTCAACACAAGTGTGTCAAGTAAACAAAGAAATTATTCCAAAATATATAACTGTCTTTGTTTAATATAATGCTATCAGCTTTAGAATATAATAATAATAATAAAATGACTTTATTACAAAATAAGAAAAGATACAACAAAAATAATATTATGGATGGTGAGGTTCAACAAAGTTGCTCTGCCACCTGACCACCATATAAAATACCCTAGGCTCTCAGCTGATATTCAGTGGTACCATCCACTTCATAAACCTTTATTCCAAGTATAGTTATTCCATCCTTAAAAATTACTTGTAAAACTCATGTCTGGGTCATTCTCGGAATAAGAGAAAGTATAAGATATATTTGGAATAACTATATTTCGAGTTATACTATGATTGTAAAACCGGCCCTAAATATACACAATGAATTTGTTTTAAATATCTTAAGCGGTTTGGAAATATCTAATACTTTTTTAATTTTTGATGCGTTGTAGCTGAACAATGGCTGTTTTAAGATCCTTCATTTATATAACAAGTAAACCTTATTTTGGCCATAGATACAATCCTGGATTTTTGACCTCTACTTAAGAAACCCTCTGTGGTTGTTGTAAGTGTTCCAGATATATTTGATGAATTAATTTACTGTAATTTAAATATTTCGATTAATAAAGTTAGAACTATTTTTAAAATTGTTCGCGATTTCAAAAATAATAATTATAATAAATTTGACTGATTTAAAATCGATTCCCTGGAAAATAATATACGACTTTAAAGACATTGATAACAATGTTGATTTTTTTACAGAAACAATCACTTCTCTTTTAGATATTCATGCACCTTTAAAAAAGATTAGAATTACTAGACCATATACTCCTTGGCTTACGCCTAATATAAAGTTACTAATACCCTTAAGGTCGCCGTATTTCTCGCCGTAGAATGATCAAGTTTGTGGTGTTTTTTAGGTACTGAAATTTCGAAACATAAAATACGTAGAGCAAAAGTAATATCAAAAATAAAATTACTGACGCTTTGTATATCCGCTTTTACTATTTAAACTCTCCTCAAACAATACACTTTTAAAATGCATTTGCATGACGCTATTCTAACCCCACATTTTAACAATTATTTTCACATACTTATAAACAAAAGTGAACAATCTTATATGCAGAACTATGTAAGTTTCTGTTATAACAGTGTTTACATCTATAGTTGAATTTAAAAAACTACGTATTTTGAAAGATTTCAGTACCTAAAAATTTGCTGGATAGGTCGCTTTCTGACGCTGTATATTGATTTTACTTCGGTACCTTTGAATATTCGCCGGTGGCATGAGATAACATTCTTGTTATTTGCTAAACTCTTCAGTTCTTAAATGTTTAAAATTACTTGTATTTGTAGAAAACACTATTTCAAGAATACAGCGCCCTTGAGATAAAGCTAAAATTAAACACAGTCAACATAAATCTGATGTTAATTGGAATAACTATAAACAACTACGTAACATCGTTACACTAGCCATTCGTAAAGAAAAAAAAAACATTTTTCAATTCAACTTTTAATAATCATAGCTTTAAAAAATTATGGTCAAACTTAAAGCTTTTAAATATGCAGCCATTTAGTAATAAAGATTGTGTAAAATAATGAGAGATTGAGGTATTCGTGGATATCGTACAATCTGCCATAACCTGTTTTAAATTTTAAATAAATTATTATATTAGTGGTTAATAAATAAAGTAAAAAGTGGTGATAGAAAGCGATCAAAAGATAATACACTTATTATATATGTTGTTGAATTTACTGCTGTTTACCTGGAGACTAGACTATCAAATTTTATCGTTTTTATTTGGTCATGACTGGACTATGATTTCTACTAACTAAATATGTCTGAATGTGGTAAATGCCGTTACAAAAAGTCCGATAAACGACTAATAGGCTTTGACAGAATATGCAATAAGTAGTTCCACTTTTCCTGTATTGGCTTGTCGGAGGCTGAGTTTCTTTTCCTGGAGGAAAATTCCAATATAATTTTTTTGTGTGATGACTGTAAAAGAAGATTTCATGTATATGATACTAATTTTGTAGATGAAGTAAAGAATGATGTCAAGAATATCAATAAAAGTATATTTTCGTTGACAGCCAAAAATACTATTACTAAAGAAACAATATTGAAAGTTCTTCAGAAAGTTAAGAATTATGATATAAATACTATTGTCGATACTAAATTAGATAACAAGTTAAAATACTCTGTTGGTTCAACTAAAGATCCAGTTCAACGTATTTCAGACACGAAAGCTGGTATGTTTCATAAAGTCAACCCAATCCAGGCGGATATTAATGTGTCAAGAATTAAAAGTGTTAGCAACGCTGATCTAGTAGTCAGTTGTTTGTCCAATGAAGAAGCATGATAATTTAAGGAAATTGCTGAAAACAATTTGTCGGAAAAGTATGTCATAAGGGACGTAAAAGATTTGCAACTAAGAATTCGAGTTTCAGGCTTGAAAGATGCTCATAACTTAGATGATCATTTGCATATTATTCGTGGTCAAAATAAATGTTTTTTTAATGAAATTAAATGTATTCCTGTTAACAATGTAGAAAATAAATAAAATCTTTACTATGCTGTCTTGCAAGTTGATCATGATCTTTACATTGGTATTATTTGTGCTGGTCGCTTATTTATTGGATATAACGCCTGTCCTGAGTTCGATGCTATTGATATTGTACCGTGTTTTAGGTGCTGCGGATATCATCATACGTCTCATTACTGTAAGAAATCCTTGGTCTGTCCTAAATGTGCTGGTAACCATCAAGTCAAGAATTGTTCAGAGGTAAACTTTAAATGTATTAATTGCATGAATCTTAGAGATGAGAATCCACAAGTTGATTTTAATCACCCTGCTTGGGATCGACACTGTCCCATGTATACAAGTAAGTTAAACTAATTTAAAAATGATATAGTTAGATCGATATAGCAACCAATAATTCATCCACGGACTTGTAACATCTCTATAATTTTATCAGCTGAGCTTTACGTTCTAATTTGACAGTTGTAACAACTAGTTCGAATGAAAACTGTATAGTTATTTATTACCAAAATGTTAAAGGTATAAATACTAAAATTCATGAAATGTACAATGACGCGATGGTATTAGCTGATACTTACGATTTCTTTGCATTCTCGGGTACTTGGTAAACATCGAGCGTGCTAGACTCCGAATTATTTAGTCATATTTTTTGTTTGTTTTACGTTGCGATCGTAATTTAAAAAAAACGAATGTAACTCGGGGTGGCGGTGTACTTTTGACCTGTAAGCGATCAGTTACAGTTACTAATATTGCAACAGATAACAATGAATTTTTTAAAGAGAGATTGAAATCATCATAGCTAAAATCGGTAATGGCCTCAACCATTCCCAGACAGCACATAATATCCACTGGATATCTATAAAACAGCCGAATATCCACTGAACATCCAATCCACGATAGATATCTAATGGATATACCATTAAATATCCATAAGATAGCCCGATGTCCATGTGCACGATAGATGTCTAATGGGCATATAATAAATATATCATATTTTCATATCTATAATAAATATCTGATGGATATCCATTAAGTTATTGTAAAACATAAAAATAATTAATTGACTTATATTTCAGAAATTAATTGCTGGATTATAAAAAGGTAGCCCAAAATTAAGCAGGAATTGAAATTATTTATCCCGTAATTTATAATTTATATTAAAAAAGTTTTTATTCGTAAGTCGTAAGATGTTTTGTGAATCGTGATTGCTGTTTTACCGACCGAGGCACGTCACCGCGGCCATCTTGTAGTTATACGTCAGTGTTAACTTTCCAAACAAAGCTTGTTTTATATTGTGAATTATTATCTGTTTTTTGTGTTTTCGAAAAGGAAATCAATTTTTCTGGCTGGTAAGAAGCATTTTCAATAAGTTTTGTGATAGGTATTTAATATTTTTAAAGATTATCGCACGCTTTGATTGATATACTGCACGATATCTAAAATTTTCATAAGTAGGGTTATAACCTAATAATTTTTCTTATAGATTATGGCATCAAAACGTATTCTTCGATTTATCGAATCACGTAAAGGATATGCAGTTTGATGCAGACTTGCTTTTCATCCATGGTAACGTACATGCCAGTATGAGAGATCGTTTGTACAAAGTGGAGGTAATGAAAATAATAAAATAACTGACAAGAGAAATTACCATATTTATTGAAAATTATCATATTATGTATTATTTTTAGCTTAAACTTGATTCCGATAAGGACATTTCTGAAGCCACATGTACTTGTCCCAGAGGTCAACTTATATGCCATCATATGGCAGCATTGGCGATTTTTGCTTACCATAATATATCTGTAACAGACATAGCTTGCTCCTGGAGTGTCAAGAAAGCAAATAAAACCGATGCAGTTAATAAGACGATCGATGAAATTTTCCCAAAAAAGAAAAATCATGCCTTTACAAGTGGAACTGTTACGGACACTCAGATTAAGGAGTTTAAAGCCAATTTGGGGATGTTTGAAAATGCTGTGGGATTTACTTGGCTTTTAAGGAGTGAGCCCAGAGTTATGGAAGAAATAACAGACATTGAGGCGATCATTTTTTCCAAAGATTATTTGGAAGCCGATAACAAAATTAATTATTTTCAAAATGCTGTTAAACTCACCGAAGAAAATGTTTTAGATATAACTAAAAAAACAAATGGCCAATCATCAAAAAAACTTTGGCTCATAGCCAGGAAAAATAGGCTAACTGCAAGTAATTTTGGAGTTGTTTTAACAGCTGAAAAAAATTTGAGATTTCCCCCATCATTGTTTGCAAGACTGACAGGTAAAATTCTTGATTTTTTTTAAAAACAATCAAATAAAATGGTTGGTTAACGATGAATATTATCACTCCAGTGAAAAAGTACTCGAGCAAATTTTATATTTTATTAAAATATATAGGTACACCATAATATACCTACCATTTTATAATATATATTACCAACTACGAATTAAAATTACAATTTAATGTTACCAGTTTTCTTCATTATATCTTTGCCTCTCTTTTTCCAGAAACCTATATACTAGATGGGGTAAAGGCAATTAATTCAGTGGGGTAAACAACACGACAAGGAATCGCCATTAGAAAAAATGTTGATGCCAAAATGTCCTCAAATATTGTGGAATAAATTAACGTGCTGTCAAAACATGCAGAAAAAGAAATAAATTTGTTGTAATATTGCCATATTAAAAAAACCCCAGTGTATATATTAAACTACTATTTGTTAACCGTGTATATTTTGTTCATTTTACAGAAAGAAGAATCAAGAAAATGAAGAACATGCAAATAATTTGTAATTTTTATAAACAATTACTTAATGATATCTAATAATAATAAAAAATATTGAACTCTTTGTGCACATGAAGACTATTGCTTTGTGTTCCCCGATCCCAAATTTTGGAAACTAGAGTCAGAAGGAGCTGCTTGCGTTCTTTTGGTTTCTGATGATTCTTATGTTCTTAAGATGAGTAAAGAGAGATGGCTCCCAGGTATTTGAGTTAGGTCATTTAAAATACACTGGCTGTAAATCGACAGATAGGTAATACTAAATATCGAAGATTGAAATAAATCTGCCAATTTAAATCATATGTCTTAATTGGATGTGGCATACAGGGTGTTCCTAAATAAGTGTCACAACAGAAAATTGTAAATTCCTCATGAAAAAAGAAACATTTCTTTCCCCTTCCATTTTTCTTTTCGAAAATCAAAGCCCGGAGAGAAAAGTGGAAGAGGAATAAAGTGTTTCTTTTTTCATGAGGAATTTACAGTTTTCTGTTGCGACACTTATTTAGGAACACCCTTTATATGTGGCTCAATTGCAACCAGGGTTGGATATGGATATGCAAATTATGTGCAAAAGATATCCTATTAATCTCTATTGGATATTATTGTATAGATATTGGATACCCATTGTATATCACCACACATATCCATAGGATATTTTCTATATCCTGGATATAGGCGGACATTTGGATATCCAGAAAATGTGGATGAGACATCCACTGATATCCATTGGACATATTGGATATCCACAGAAGATATCTTATAAATATCTAATAAATATACTGTGCTGTCTGGGTTGGTATATTATTTTATTGGTTTTTATTAGAGGACATATTTTCCTATAACAGTAATATCCTAAATGTTCAAGGTATCATGATGTCCTAAAGTATATAAAAAGATTTGAAACCAAAGATAACTATGGGCCCAATAGTCATCTTTGGTTTCAAATCTTTTTATGTACTTTACCCACTAAGCAAGATAAAATTGCTGCAACATTTCTCAATATTTACAAACTAAGCTGTAACGTTGCAAAAGCTTTTACAGGAAGTTTGCAAGGGATTTGTGACAAAGTTATAATTTCCACCCAAAAACTTTGCAAGGAAACATTATTTTAGAAAGTTTGCTACAACTTTTCTTAGCAAGTTTACAGTAATGTTGAAATGTGCGCTTGCCTTGTATCATTTTGCCTTGCCTACGACAATTAAGAAATTACCAATAAATATTGTCATTTGCTTTAAATAGTTTAAAATACGTCTGTTTCACACAGTCACAGATTGGTGGTTCAAACTACTAGAAATATTTCGACCTATTAATTTGCGAAATAAATAGTAGCTGTCTCCACATCTCCCCCAGATTAAACTCCTTCGACGAGGTTTTCCTCTGCTCATGTGGCAGTGCCAATCATAAATTAGGGATCTATTATTCCCATCCCCATGGTGCCAATTGCCAGGGCCCAAATCTTGTAGATATCTTACCAAAATTCGGTTACACAGTATCAGTGAGATATAAGTGGCGCCACCTGTCGGCTATTAATATACATATAATTAACTGAATCGTTTCGTTATTTTGATTAAAAAAACGCATATTCCACAATTTTAAAGAATATTTATAAACAAACCTGCTCGTTTAAATGATGCATAATTTATCTGAGAGTAACTACAGATTCAAAGAAACTAAATTATATTTAATACATTAAATAAAACAAGTTTGTATACCATATGAAAAATATATACATATCATATAGACAAATCTGTGTACATACTACATTTAAACTACACTGAAACCAACCATTCTTGTATGGATGCCTCTGATGATTGTTAGAAATTTACGCATACTATTCCGATATAAGACACCATCACATAGACAACTGGAAACATCATTTGTTACACCGTGATTACTGTAAAAGATTGCCATATCTTAAGTGTTAAATGTTTGAACAAATTATATCAACATTATATTTTAATTTTGATAGGAATTTTTAAACAAAAGTTTTGACATCTTGATAATTTCGTTGCATCGGAACTTTTCTTTTGTAAATTATGTGATAACTTGCAGCGAGTACTAATATGTAACATCACAGAAACTTTTTGCGGTTCACTTATAACAAACTATCTAATTAAAACAATCATGTGAAATATTCTAGCAAGCGTGCAGTTACTTTACAGTGTAAAATTACATATTTAAAATGAATGCAACTTTGTTAAAATGTTATGTAAGGTCTCTTGTTTAGTGGGTAGGACATCATGATACCATGGGCCCCGATAATGTTCCTGTTTTTGTTATTCGTGACTGTGCTCACAGTTTATTAAAGCCTTTGAAAGTAATATTTGATTGAATTATATCGAGCAATAAAATTCCTTAGCTATGGAAATGATCACGAATATGACCAATTTTTGAGAGTGGTAATATCAACGACGTCGCAGACTATCACCCCATTACATTTATAAATCATTTTAGTAAAATCTTTGAGTTCTGTTACACGTTACATGTTATCAGTATTAACCAACACGGTTTTATGAAAGGTCGACCTACTATACTTAGGTCGACTAAATTGTTAAGTATTACTCAATATCTGACTGAAGCCTTGGATAATCAGGGGCAGGTATATGTAATCTATAGGGATTTTTTCAAGGCCTTTAATCGCTTACAACATGGGATTCTCTTTTGAGAGCTTATCAAATGCGGCCTTTCAATTAATTTTCTTCTGCATTTCTAACTTTGTGACCGTCGTCAGTACGTATGCTACATTGGACTCTCTTCATACAGCTTTACGGTCTTGTCAGGTGTTCCCCAAGGATCAATTTTGGGTCCATTGTTACTTCTTAATTTTACTAACAGTATTGTCGACAATCTAACTGTCATCTTTTATAAATATTTTAGATATATTTTAAAATAAAAAATTTACAGGACTGTGTTGTACTGCAGGAGAATCTAAACAGACTAAATGTCTGATGTGGGTTGAATAAATTACCTATAAATATAAAAAAGTGTAATGGTTTGATATTTTTTAGAACAAAAGAAAGTGTATTATTTTCCGTACAATATTGATACTATACTCTTAATAGACCATATGTTGTTAAGAATTTAGGAATTTATTTTGACTCCAAACTCACTTTTAATTATCATGTGCGTCATTTTGTGTCGGAAACTAGAAACATTTTAAGTTTTATAATTCGCAATGCTCGAAATTTCTGCAATGTTGTGTGCAATACTGTGAAATTATTGTTTAATTGTTTTGTTAGACCTCAATTATAATATTGTTCCTTGATTCAGGATCCAAGCTATGCTAGTTATATTATTTGTTAGAAAAACGCAACACAGTTTTAAAGCTGTTGAATTATAAAGACTCTAATGTATACCCTCCCTTAGGATATCCGCAGCACTTGCTCTTTCAAAAATATATTTATAAATCTTTAAAATCTCGCCGTGATATGCACAGTGTTGTTTTCCATTTTAACTTAATAAATGCAAATTTGGATGTATCTGAAATCTTACGGAAACTTAATTCTAATGTTCCTGCTGTAATTACACAGCCTCAAGAAACACTTTACTTGAAAACAGCTAGTACTAATATACTACATTATTCTCCTATATACGTAATGTGTGGGAATTGTGCAGCTATATTATACATATCTTTCACACTAATGTTTCTATTATTAAGAAATTATTTTTATGTTCTCTTTAGTGTCCTTTTTGTGATATATTCTGTGTTCTTGTGTTTATACACATTCTTATTATGGGTATTTTATTTTTTTTTGTATTTTTTCCCTTCTCCGTACGTGGGTTCATCCCGTTGAGTAGGCGTAGATAATAAATAAATAAATAAACAAATAACATCCTGCCCCCTCAGATCAGCCCAGCAGTCTGGTGCAACTACAAGCTGGTGGAACCGAGAGCAGAGCGAACTGAAGAATAAGGCCAGGATATCATTCAATAAGACATAAAATGATTAGACAATACTCGGACTGAGAATTGTACAAAATCCACCTGAGACTTTTCAAAAAACTTGTCAGAAAAAGATAAACGGATGTATGAAGACCCTACTGTGAGGAGATTCTCGCAGGTTGTTAGGTTATGTAAAGTTCTTGTAATAGAAAAAGTTGAAAAGATGGTAAAAGAACCATCAATCTAAATGAGAGACTGGAGCTGCTGATGCACACCCACTTCCCGGGAAATTTTGAATTTAAATATTTTGAAAAAAAAGAACGAAAAATTGTCAAGAAAAAATTACGATAAATTTTGATTAAAAATATTTTAAAAAAATACAGAATTCAAACTGTGAAAAAAAAATTCAAAATATAAAATTTTGGAGTTCCAAAATTCAAAATTTATAATTTTGAAAAAAGTTTTTAAATACAAATTTTTGAAAAAAACATTTTAAAATAAAAAAAAAATTCGAAATACAATATTTTGTAAATAATTTTGGATTTTGGAATTATATAATAAAATCAAAATTAAAAAATTTTAGAAATAAATAAAAATTTGATAATTTGAAAAAATTCAAATAAATATTTTCGGAAATAATTTTCAATTAAAAAATTTGAAAATTCTAAAATTTTGTAAAAGTTTTGAAAAAAAAATTGAATTTAAAAATTTTGAAAATCATGTAAATTTTCAAATTGAAAGAAATTTTAATTTGAAAATTTTGGCAAAAATATAAAATCAAAATTAAAAAATTTTAGAAATAAGAATTTGATAATTTAAAAAAAAATTCAAATACATATTTTCGGAAAAAGATTTCTAAAGTTTTGGAAACATTTTGAAACAAAAATTGAATTTAATAATTTTGAAAAACGTAAAATTTCAAATTCAAAGAAATTTTAATTTGAAAATTTTGGCAAAAAATTTGAAAGTTATGAATCTAAAATTTTGTTAAATTATAAAGTAAAAAATTCAAAAATTTTATAATTCGGAAAAAGATTTTGATATGAGAACGTTGAGAACAATTTTAATTTGCATATTTTATAGAAACAGATTTTTGAACGCTATCAATATTACTCGTATACTGTCTGTCAATCATTTTTATTTTGGTCTACTTCCTACTTCGCAATGTAGGAAAGTGCTTTCACGTATTGTGTCAATAGTTAGTTGAAGTGTTATACGCATATACCTATGCACATGAAGGTCATGAAGTACACAAATGCGCAATGGCCTGCGCAGAAATCTGCGCCGTGAAATGAGACTAAAAATTAAGAAAATAAATTATAGTTTAAACAAAACTAAAAAAACACGCTTTAATAGCAAACCGAACTAAAAAGTAGAAAATAATTTTAAAGTATCAAGAGTTTGTATTACAGTAATAGAAAATTCCGACAATCAATTACGACTAATTAATTGGGTTAATTAATTAAAATAGGTAATTCAACTATAGTAAAAAAAGCGTGGAGTGCAATTTAATATAATTTCATAATGACTTTAATTTTATAAATAGCTACACTACTGAAATAATTGTAACATTTAATACCAAGCTCTTTTTACTATATTTGAATTATTTTATTAATAATTTAATTTCTAATTTAATCTTATTCCCAATTAATTAGTCGTAATTGATTGTCGGAATTTTCTATTGCTGTAATACAAACTGTTGATACTTCAAAATTATTTTCTACTTTTTAGTTCGGTTTGATATTAAATCTAATTTTTTTAGTTTTTTGAAACTATAATTTATTTCTTTTAGAATCAATCGATGAAATTGCTGACAGTAGGAATATTATTTATTTCCTAGGAGACTAAGATTTATGAATTTGTTAATTGTGCAAGTAGTACCTTCTCTAAAAAACTACTGTTATTGAACATGTTTTGTAATTTCTATAATTTAACCCAATTCAATCACGTTCCAAATATTAATGGCAGGTTATTGGATTTGGTTTTGTGCAACAGGTATAGTGTTATTGATAAAGCATATGATCCTTTACTATCCGAAGATGTCCACCATTCTGCTTTATGTGTGTCGATTCCTTGTAGTTCACATTAAAGTGTTAAAATACCAGGAGGCGCCATAGAAACATAATTTCAGATAAGCCAATTTTCCTTTTCTTTATGAACAACTAAGTCTAATAGATTGGTCGTTTCTTGATAGTTTTAATAGCAATAATGCTTGTGCAAATTTTTATAAGACTAATGCAAAGCTTAAGCAAGCAGGTTTCTTACATAATGTTATATGTTTTTTCGATTCATATTTACATTCTAGAAGTCAGAATGTAGAATATCGTGGTTTTAAATCCAATGCCATATTGCTCTATCTGGAGTCCTACAAATCTCCATATTAAGGCCCTTACTATTTGTCATTTTCATTGATGACATTGTCGATGAATTTGATGTCGATTGCCTTCTTCACGCCGATGATTTGAAGAGATACTGTCGTATTAATTCATTGCAGAGATTTCTAAAATTACAAAGAAATTTGAACAAAATACATAGTTGGAGTATTGAAAACAAGTTAGAACTAAATATTAAAAAATGCAAAAAGTACTTAGTTTTTTGGGGAAATCACCATCCCGTTCTGTTTAATTACTCGCTAAATAATAAACATTTGAATAGAGTTAACGATTTCATAGATTCAGGCATATATAGTCTTGGATTTGTTATACGAAATTCTCGTTATTTTAATAACATAAAGATTTTATTTTCACTTCTTAATATTTTCGTCCTGTCTAAGTTAGAGTATGGAAACGTCATTTGGAACCCCAGTTATCAGACATACCAAAACAGTTTAGAAAATATTCAACAAAAGTTCTTAAAATTTGTTTTGTGCAAATGGTTGTTGACATATCCCAAGAAGATTTATTAAGGAGATATAAAACTCATAGTTTAAATACAAGTGCATCTAGTGCAAGATCATTTACAGATGTTTGACTATAATATTAGATCAATGAGAAAGCTATTTTTTAATAATTAAGTGACTTCTTAATTGTAATTGTGCACACATGTGTTGTATTGTTTTACTTGTTCTGTTTTTTTATTTTAACTGTATAATTTCATATAAAATTTTTCCCCCATTCCCATTATATAAATGATATGGGCTGACTGTTGGATAGTGTAACATATAAATAAATAAACAGTACATGAATGTATATCTACAAATTGGTAAAATAAATATAGGTAGGTAATTCAGTCAATCCTAAATCCTATAGCATTTGCAAAAGTATTTATAAAATTTGTTTCAGGTTGGAAATATCTAAGGTATCCTTGTAGCTGCGCTACTGGTGAAACATTGTTTTAAATCAACATTATCTACTTTTGTATGCGTAGTATTGTAACGCCCTTTCCTCTCTCCGACTAAATTCAGGATATTTTTCGGTTAGTTTCGGGTGCCAGTCTCTCTATGTTTAACGTGGGAGAAACTCCACGGAACTCACCCTCGGTTAGAGTAAGTACTCGGGCAGCTGCAGTGAAGACGGTTAAATTCCAGGGTCTGTTGTATTTCTTTTATTCCCAGAGAGCAACAAAACTAGTTTTATCGGTGTAGTGATAGTTTACTTTTCAAATAAACAGAATTATCAGTGTAGAACGGTAAAAATCTGTTTAAGTTCCTTTTTGTTAGATCGGAATTTTATCAAAGTTACTGATATGAATGAATACAACACATTCTTTCTATAACAAATTTATTTGGTCAAATCGAAATAAATAATTAGTCAGTCAAATAGTACTAAAGGCTATTTGAATTTATCTTTGAAACGGAAATACAATTTACAATTAAAATAAATATACGGTCCTAAAAATAATAAATGCTAGACGAACATATTTCCCTACAATCTTAAACAGAATATAAAACGGTCTGTTTCGGTGCTGAAAGAAAATATGTTTACGAAATATCCTAAAAGTAAAACATACGGCATGAAATACTTTATTGGTAGAAAATCTTTCTAAACAAAATACGGACTAAACTATAAACTTATACCTAGGTGACGGTTCCAGCGAGGTTCTGAAAATAAAAACAAAATGTATGGATTTAATAAAAATCTACTCTGAATTTATTTCGGCCCTGTAAATGCGAATAGAAAGCATTAGTTAAAAGCGGTTTTAAATTAACTGTAGCCAAGGAGAAAGCGCAAGCAGTGCAGAGTAACAATATAAAGCAATTGTTATAAACAAAACAAGTAAGCGAACAAATGGGACGGTTTTGGTCTAAGGGAAAATAACGCAGTTTTCGGATGTCTATCCGGAAGGACAGAAATGAGTGCACGTGGTGTATCTCCTTTGGTGGCGGTGTTGTGCACAGCCAAACCACCTCGGTGAGAACAACCCTGTACAACTTAGTCACCAACGACTCCTTAGTGCGGTGTTGTTCACAGCCAAACACTTCGGTGTACGTTCGGTGTACCAAAACGGCGTATATTAGTCGTCGGCGGTGTTGTCCACAGCCAAACCGACAACGAAAACGTCGTAGGGCTCACTGGCGTTTATCTCTCGCCGGCGGTGTTGTTCACAGCCAAACCGGGTGAGGACAACGTCGTGAAACGGCAGACAGTCGACGGCTCGGTCAGGTAGCGGTGTTGTGCACAGCCAAACTACCTCGTCCGTCAAAAGTACAAGCCAGCCCGTATGAGTTCAAAACACCCAAACGGCGTAAAAAGGATAGGATTCAGAGGAAGGTAGATTGCTTACTTATTTCCTGGGCACTGCTGGGCTCTGCGGCTTCTCCTGGCTCGGTTAGTCTTTTGGGCGGATCTGGTGGACTTCTGGAACTACTTTCTGCTGGCTGGTTCTTCGAGAGCTGTTTTCCATCAACTCTTTGGACTGGAGCTTCGAGAGCTGTTTTCCATCAACTCTCTAGACTGGAGCTTCGAGAGCTGTTTTCCAACAACTCTGGACTGGAGCTTCGAGAGCTGTTTTCCAACAACTCTGCCTTTTGCCTCTCGGTTCCTCACTTTTGTTAACATTCTCCCCACCTGACAACCACAGGTCACGGGGGGAGATGCGCGGTACGTGATTTCGGAGTAGGGCATCGACGGTTTAGTAAAAATTAATGCCTACTGATAAAAATTCGAGCGCTCGCTGGACTTAATCTAACAAAATAAAATATCATTTCCGGAAAATAAATTTACATTAGGGATGAACCCGGGTGGTTCATTACATTCCCCCTTTACTTCGGTTAAAAATAAAATAATTTTATTTTATTTTTTTTTTCAACTTAATACTTACTTAAAATTTTATTCAAAAATGCCTGAACTAAAGTATATATCCTATTAAAGGGTGTGCCTCTTTTCAGGGTAAAATACTTTATTGAGGGGCACTTACCCTTTTTACAAACAGAAAAGAAATTATAATTATTCGGAAAATAAACAGCAAAAGAAACTTCAACGTTTCCTTCGGGGAGTATCTTCACATTGGGATGGCCTTATCCATGCGGGTTGGCATCAGCTCCTTTACATAGAGCAGCGTCTGTTGGTCAGGCTACACCTTCTCCTACGACTTCAGGTTTAGATTTCGGCATGGGTTTCAAGTCTTTAACATGTATCCGCTTTAATTTAAACCCAGTGTCAGATTTTAATTCATACACTACGGGGGAAATGACTTTGGTAACGGTGTATGGTCCAGAGTATTTCGGAGCTAGTTTTGACGCGAAACCTTTAACAGCAGATGACAACGGATTTTCTTTTCTCATTACTCGGTCCCCTACGTGACATCGCCAGTCACGTCGACGCAAATTGTAATAATGACTCTGAGAGTTAAAGGCTAGGGCCAATTTTACCTTTACTAGATCGAAAACTTCTTGCATTCTGGATAAGCGGTTTGCCCGGTCTTTACGGTCAGTGCTGGTCGGAGTTTCTTCTGGAACAGCTTCTTTGTTGCGGTACAATGCCTTTGGTACTTCCAACTCTCTGCCGAAGTTTAGAAGGAAGGTGTGAATCCGGTAGATTCATGGCGGGCACTGTTGATTGCAAACTTGAAGTCAGCTAGATGTTGCTCCCAGTGGCGGTGGTCCTGTTCACAGAATTGTGCTATCATTGTCTTGATTGTACGGTTTGTTCTTTCAACAGGATTCGCTTGCGGGGTATATGGTGGTGTAAAGCGGTGGTGTATCTCTAAGTCTTGGAGTAGTTTTCGGAACAACCGGCTGTCATATTGCGTTCCATTATCACTTATGATCTCTTTAGGGCATCCGAAACGACAGATGATCTCCTCGTATATGGCTTGAGTGACGTTTCGAGCAGTTGCACTTCGGAGAGGTCGGAACTCCACCCACTTGGTGAAGCGGTCCTGAAACACAATTAGGAAACGGTTGCCTTTATTAGACCTCGGTAGTGGTCCAACTAAATCTGTGCTAACGGTCTCCCAAGGTTGTCGAACTACGGATGGTTGCATCTTCCCCGGTGTTTGTTGTTGTGATGTTTTGTAGCGCTGGCATTGTAAACAGCTTCTTACGTAATTGGTTACTTCGGAACATACCAGGCCAGTAATAACGAAGTGCTATTCGGGCAATAGTTTTGGCAATGCCCATATGTCCGGCGGTGGGCACATCATGGTTTTCCTTCATTACGGATGGTCGCATTGGCTTTGGTACGCATAATTTCCATGGGTCACTAAGTTCTGGTTCAGTTAAATCTCTAGAATCCCATATATGTCTGTACAGACGGTTATTGCGGATGCAATAATCCGGAAATGCTTCTGGATTCTTTTCGACTTCTTTCTTCTTACGCTGATACCATGAACATTCGGGTGTTCCTTCTATAGAGCCTAGTCCTACGGTGTCTCCTGTAACAGTATCGGGTATGGGTTGTCGTGACAAAGTGTCAGCTACCCGATTTAACGCTCCTTTGCTATCTTTAAACTATTTAGAATTTTATCTTTGGTAGGCATTTTTATTATGGAAATGGCTGTATATATTTATAACAATAAATCTCAATTTCCTACAAATTACACGTATTACAATGTAAATACCAGATGTCCATGTTCAATTTTTTAAATATAGGGTAGCCACAAATTGTATGCTCTCTGATACCAAACATCTAGGTATGCTAATGAACAATTCCACAAAATTTGGTTGAATTTTGAATTTTCGAGTTCCCACAGTTTCAAAAGTAAAAATATTTATAGAATGTTTTCATTAAACCAGGTTAGTAAATTTATCTAGATTAATTTTTATTTTAGATTTTTTGTCTGTGGAATTGTTCATTAGCATACCTAGATGTTTGGTATCAGAGAGCATACATATGACTTCATTGATAGGAATTGTAGGAGAATTGATTTATATTAGCTTAAAAAACCTTTCTAATACAGACAAAAATCCGGTGTAATATTTTGAAAAAATTATATTAACTATCAATACCTACAAATTAGAGTAATTGCTCAAAATAGCATCTTTAAGCGTCAATAAAAGAAAAACTTGCAGTATTTAATTTTAGTTAAATGGTACTTATTAAATGTCTGTATTGTAAAAAGTTTTAGTTTTTTTATAACTACCTATTTATCTGAACTCAATTTTTTAACTAATGGAAAACGTAATTTAATCATAGGTATACATTTTCTCGTTTCGGGTATCATTTACCATTAACTAATATTACTAATAATGATTGTTATTTATCGACAGAAACAGTGAAATAACTGAAAAGTCAAATTTACTATGTAGCAGATACGAAAAAATGCAAGATAGGGTTTTTGCTAGAAATTAAAATACACAGTTACAAATGTCACAAACTTTCACTATACAGGGCGATACAACTTTTTCTCCTAAATTAAATATACGAACTGCCCATATCTCTGCCACTGGTTGTTCATATTTTCACATTTTATGACAACTTAACTAACTACACTGTGTACCAAATATGGCTGAAATATATCCATTACTTTAGTAATTATACTAAAAAATCAAATTTTTTCTTCAAACTTTAACACCCTGCCCTTATAAAGCCTCAAAATTATAACTATTATATAATAAACTGCTATTATTTTTCAAAGTTCTACTTACCCTCGAAGTTTGTTCATTAAAAACTTAATCACCCTGTACAGCACCACACGGCTTTTTCTTTACAGGAATCAATTTCTTTATAATTTTAAAAAATGTTCTTTGCCTAGAAGCATTTTTGCAAATAATATCGAGTATACGAATTTAATAATGGCTCTCTAAAACCTGATGTAAAATGTCGATATTAATATAAGACATATTTGTTTTGGAAAGTATTTTGTAACTGTTCGATTAGTATGTCAAATTGATTTTTTTTCGTTAAAATTTTGTTCATAAAACCCAAATTACATTTATGTCGTTAAGCTAGCTAGCCAAATTAATTTATAGTCACCATCAAAATCATCATAAGTCTTCGAAGGAAATTCTTCGTAAGTCTGTTGAGTATTTTTTACAAGCCCATATTGCAACTGATTTTTTAGTAAAGGAGCCATTACAAACAACCATTTAAGACGAATTATGTCAGACGAATGATATCAACCTGTACCCGGCTATATAAAGGCTCAGTGCTCCATTGACATCATGGAATAAGTTGGTGCTTGTTGGGCATCGTTATTATTGCTTGTCATCATACAGATTCAGAGCCAATTTGTTCTGTTTTATTATATAGAGTAGTCTGTCTGTAATCTGTTGTATCAGCGAACGTGTAAGTCCCTTGATCCTCATATTTGATCGTTTTTCCTCAAACTTAAATGAATATGTTTTTGAGTCCTGCAAATTCCGTCATAATCATACATACACATATTCTTATCTTTCATGACTTTTTATAATTTCTTATTTACACGATGTATATTAAACACGTTATTTTCGGGGTAGTCAGATATATCAAACCGGTGGATGTCTCTCTTAATTTCTTCGTATGTCCACGTCGGCAAACTCATAGATTAAACTACCAGTTTCTGTGTATAATAATCCCAAAATTTTGTTTAATATAGTCATAAAAATTAATTTTGTAAATGTCTAAAATAATAAAATCCTGCGCAAATTGGTTATTGAATTTAACCTTAAGTCTATTAATTTTAATTAATACCATATCCTCATCGAAAATCTTTATAGGTACTATGGAAATTTCTCTTGCTAAATCAGATTTTTATACCCAAATCGACCCTCCCACCGTGTAACCAATATAACATCTTTTTATTTTCGGACATTTTCCATTGTTTTGCCATGCGGTGAATTATTCATTAATTTATAGAAATTTTTCTCAAATTCGTTAGTGACCTGTTTCCGTAATTCTGTATTTAAATCAATATATTCTGTTAGCCAAACCGATTGAGTAAATTTAATAATTTTATGTACTTTAACAACTTTTGGTTTCACTGTATACTTCATTTCAATTGTCTATAGTGAACAACGTAACCAATCTTTGAGAACAGTGTTAATAATTTTGATTGTTTACCGCCGGGTGGAATTTGCTCAGGGCAAAGTAGTAAGTTTTTAAGGAGTCCATGAAATTCGGGTAGATACTCGATATCTACCTCGATAATATACCCAATTTCCGAATCATTGGGTAAATCCATGATATCTAGGTTGTAGAATTGATCAGCAGGTACCCACTGGAACCCTCCAGTTGGAAAGAGGAGATACATTGCTCCACCGTACAAGTTATTTACATCATAATACATCAAATACTTGTTGGATGAGTTATGGCATCGCATAAGTCTGTAAACAATTTTTCCTAAAATTCTCACAAATGTCTGTCAAAAGTTGAATGTCAGTCTTGAGATATAAGTCTGAATATTCCCCCAAAATTTTGAATTTTAAAGGTATTCTAAACATGTACCATGTTCAAAGTCACTGCCCGAGATAGGTTCATCAGTTAGTTTACCGCAAGAGTCTTCCTTTGTAGGTAATGTAGTGTCATTTAATTTGGCTCAGGAATTTAGATAGTCGTAAGGAAAAACACCTTTCCTTGTCAGCAGCCTAAGTGTCTCCTCTGAGTCGCACTGTAATCTTGTGATTCGTTTCTGGCTATCTTCGACAGAAGGCCAATTTCTCGATTTTATCAGCTATAAAACGAAATGAGTCAATAAATCGCAGTTTGACTCTGGTATCTTTCGTGAAGGAATTGTATTTATCCTTACATATTTATGGGTAAAAGAAAAAATTTACCCTCAATTAATAATAAATTATTATTGTCATTCTATTTAAAAATGACATTTTTAAAAACAGAGTGGAAAATTATATTGATCATGTTGTTTTGATGGTTTGAGGCAAATTATTCACAATAAAATAAATCAGAACTATGTTCCCTTTCTCGTCATCGATATATTTAGAACTGTTACAGAATTAATTATTAGTAAATGATTCCATTAGCTCTGTTGGCTAAAATAGGAAAGCGATTCCAGTTAATTGTTTGTGGAGTTGTATCTGTGTGAAAAAAGCGAAAATTAAAAAGATAAATTTGGGCTTGAAACTCATTAGAGAATAGAAATGCGAATCAGATATAATTAAACTGAATTTTTAGGACAATTCCAGATGTACTACAGTTTTATACTGTATCTGTATATATATAGGTATATTATTAAATTAACGCTGATTGGATTTAATAAGATACAAGTACATTTATTTATATTAAGACCACATAAATTAAAATCTGTTTCATTATTTCAAAATATGATTTGTTTAGAAAGATATTATATTAGTTAAATAATTTAATTATTTGTATGTATTTATGAGACATTTATTATTTATATTTATTTGGTACAGATACATTTCTTCCATAGATAATATAAAATAAATCTCCAAAAAAGTAGATTAAATAAATATATAGATATCTAACAATAGATTAAACAATAAATTAAATATTTTTCTCTCAAAAATCGTTAATTTTACGAAAAATTACAAGAGACGGCAAGAATTCAGACGACTTACGTCATACGAACAAATTAATAATTCATTGTATTTTCATAAAAACATGTAAGAAACTGCAACTGAGAGTAATAAAACTATATACTATACAAAAAGTTTGCATTATATATTAAACTAAATTGCAAACAATTATTGTTTTTAACGCGACCAAATATCGAAAATTACGTTGACAATAAAACAATTGCGTAACGTCAGTAAGACGTCTGAATTCTTGCCACAAGTATAGTATAATTTATTTATTTTCTTTTCTTATTTTACTTTTATTTTCGTTTATTTTATTTGTACATGGTAATCTAATTTTTGTGTGTAATGTTGATTACATTTTAATTTATTTGTTGAGAAAAATTGGTATTTTGATTTGTATCCACGGCTAGGAACATATAGAGAATAAAATGAATAATATATTTTTTTAAATTACCTGAATATCTAACTACTTGTTCTAGGCTTACTTCAATATGGATCATTTATAACATACCATGTAATATTTATTAGAATTTTTAATTTAATTAAAGGAAAATAAATTATTCTTTGTTGTTTTACGCCAGATCCACGCTATTCCTATTCAACTGTAGGATAAAAATCAATACATTGTTTTTATCTAATAATTTTATATTATTAACTATTAAAATCTTATTTTATTTTAATATTGAGCATGGACTTCTTAATCAAAAGGAGCGGTTCAGTGTTTTTAATGCAAATAAGGTTGTTTCTTATTCTATATATAATTAATTTAGTCTTTTAATCATGTTTTTAATATGACTATTCAATATGCTGATATTAGTTATCTTTATATTGTAATCACAATTCTTCTAACATTTCTATATCTTTATAATTTTTTATGCTTGCATCCCTGGTGGTATAATATCGGTTATGTGGCCTCAATTCTTCCTATTCTCTGACTCATCCCGTTGCAGCTCACTGACAGTTATAATGTTATGAAATGACTTCTTACGGTATATATGCGTGTTGTGAAGCAACATGGGCCTTTCTGCAGTACTATTTATTCTTACAAAATCTTGGAAAAGTGTTTTTGTATTATGTTCCAAAATTACCACACCTCTCTTCTTGAGCGTCGTTTCATAACAAGCTTGATTTTTGGTAAATTTTTAATATTAGCATTCACTGCTGCCTTTACACAATTAAATCTCATTTTACGTTTTCACACTATTAAACTATTACGTAAATATTTTAACTAACAGATTACAATTTATAATGTACAGAGTAATTTTTTCCAGGATTCGTGATTAGAAAAATTGTCTCTTAATCTATATTAATATTATCATATTGTCTATTACTTTATTTTTTTTCAAATGTCAAATGTTTATTTAGTGGAAATTTACAATACAATAACAATACATAATACAATATTCTTATACATACTTAGAGAATGAAATTACAAGGTTAGCCTAAACACTGAACGTGTTTGTGATGCTACCTTTTTATTAAAATCTTAAAAAGAAAAAATAATAATTATCTCACAGCAAAAGCAGCTGCATATGATTATAAATATATCTAAATATTAAATATAATAACAAGAATAAAGTAAAGACGAAAGAGTAAAGAGAGTAAAGAAAGAGGAGGCAGGCAACATGGAACATAGAGGATTTTATGTAAAGATAAAATGTAAATGTAACTATATATACTGAAATAAGTTTGATGTTGTTGGATATATAATTTTACACCATTTTTAAATATTCTAAAATGTTCGACTTTTTTTATTTCATACGGGAGCATGTTATAGAGTTTAGGCTCGTAGAAAAATATAGAATGTTGTGTATGACTTTTTTTAAATAACGGCAAATTTATTGATAAATGTTCTAGAAATCTAGTGTCTTTATATTTATGAACAGTAAATGTATTTTTATTATTAAAAGTCCTGTTGCTGCAAATACGGGCCTGTCTACCAACAGACAAAAAACTATAAAACGACTGTGGTTGAAAACCGGAGCAGTGCGGTTTGGCTCCCCTCCCTACTATGCGGTGGAGAAGTGGGACGGCGTCCGTTAGTGCGCGAGACAGTCATAGATTATGGAGACAGTCGAGTCAAGAACATACACAGACTTACACAAATTTTCTTTTGTATTTGTATATTACAGTATATAATATAGTTTTGTTAATATTGTTATGAGTATAAACAGTAAAATACCTATCACGTGAAATTCTCAAAATCTGTACAACCACAATACAACATATGGTCCTTTGAGCAAGATTAAAGAAAATGCTGCTAACGCTAACCTCTGTCTTGGTTTTGTCTCCTCGCCTGCGCGGAAGAACGGAATCTCCCAACGTAGTGGCTCGAGATATCACACGTGGACATCGTCTTCGACGAATTACGAGGTTAGAAAGCTTTTTATAGAGCTGTACAGGTCAGTGCATTCCTTTTATTCACGATCCTACATTGTTTGAGCTTTTATTTGTGCTTTGTTTTATTATAAAACCTACATTTTTTACAACAATATTTAGATTAGCGATTTCAAGCTGATACTCGTACAATCTCACACCTATTTACATGTTTTTATGGTTAATTAATATAACTATTGCTGATTTTACATACGCGTACAATCTCTTTCACAAAACTGTAAAAAGTTTCTAAAACTTTAACGATTTGTCTTGCATTTGACTTAATTTTACGCAAATATTTGCTACTTGAACAACTAATAAGTTATTTACACGTCATTTTACAATGTCTAACTCCAACAAAGTTAAACGTACAGTTGCTAGAGCCTCACTTACACGTTTTATTAATCATTTTAACAATATTAAAACAAATGACACTATTGATTTAATAGATTCACAAAGCCGTTTGGCTAACGCTGAGCAACTATTAGAAACATTTAACAAAGCTCAATTGCTTATCGAGACTGACGATCCTGATTATGAAAATAATTATGATACACTGCATGCTATAGAAAGACAATTTTTTGAAGATTCTTATTTTAAAATAACTTCAGAAGTTAAACGATTTCTAGAGTTACGCAATGCGCGTAGCAGTGTCGTAGATGTTGAATCACAGGGCAACAACTCACAAGCCCTAGATACCTTAAATTTAAGTAATATGTATTCAATTACCTACACTAAATCTACCGACATTTGATGGATCTTTTGACGAGTGGTTATTTTTTCGCGACAGTTTTAGTTCTATTATACACGAAAATTCCAGGCTTACTAATGTACAAAAATTTCACTACTTGCGCCATTCAATGCAAGGTGCCGCTGCTGATACGATTAAATCTTTACAAGTTTGTGATATTAATTATGAACTGGCCTGGCAACTTTTAACAGAACGTTTTGAAAACAAACATTTACTGGTAAATAATCACATGAAAGCCCTTTTTACTTTGCCCACTCTCACAAGAGAGTCACATGAGGGTCTCAGACAACTTTAGATGGTACACAACTAGACGTGCTTGGGAAACACAAAACAATTCAGGTAAGCTACCAACAATGGAACATTTACTGAACTTTTTGAAAGATCGTTGTCGCATTTTAGAATCCATGGCTACTAATTCGGATACCAAACAAAAACAAGATTCTTCAAATCATCACAGGGCAAGAAAACTTCGAGATCTTTTTTAACTCTTTCTAACAAAGATAAATGTACTTTATGCAATAAAGAACATAACATATACAATTGTCCTGATTTTACAAAACTGAATGCTGTGGAAAGATTAAACACTGCTAAACGTTTACGGTTATGTATAAACTGCTTTTGCAATAACCATTGCACAAAAGTTTGTAAATCTGCAGGTTGTCGCAAATGTGGCAAAATCCGCCACACATTATTACATTTTACGAATAACACAAACGACAATTCAAGCACTCGAGACTCTAGTTCAAATAAGACTGAACAGCTGAAGTTTCTGAACCCACTGACGTCAGGCAAAACCATAATGAAAACAGTGCTCGCAATGATTTCATAACTTAATTCACGTTAATTCTACATCTGCTATAAAGCCTCAAATATTGCTTTCTACGGCTCGAGTCAAGGTTCTTGACATACTTGGGAACCCACATGACTATAGAGTCTTACTTGACAATGGAAGTCAGTCAAATTTTATATCTGAACGCCTTTCTAAAATTTTGCAACTCCCTACGCAAAAAATCGATTCTACTGTTACTGGTATCAACCAGGCAAATCACAAGGCAAATTCACTTATTAATGTCATATTCCATTCTATTATAAACAATTTCAAGAGAAATATATCTTGTATAGTTTACCCCATATTACTGGAAATTTGCTTCTTCTTTGCTTAACATCCCAAAAAATATATTACTTGCCGACACAAACTTTGAACAACCTGCTCCAGTAGATCTACTGATAGGAGCTGACACCTTTTGGGATTTACTAAGTATTGGCCAAATTAAACTTGGATCAAATCTTCCTACATTACATAAAACCAAGCTTTTTTGGATTGTGTCTGGTCCAATTTATTGAAATTCGCAAAACAAGGCCACACAAAACTGCTACTTCTCAAGCACTTCAAAACTAGAAACACAACTAACAAAGTTTTGGGAGCTTGAGGAATGCCCTAAAGCTAAATTTCTTTCAGACGAAGAAGTTTTCTGCGAAGATCATTTCAAACAAAATACTTATCGAAATTCTGATGGTAATTTTGTTGTCACAATCCCTCTAAAACTCCCTCCCTCAGTCTTGGATGATTATAGAGACATAGCCACTAATCGTTTTCTTAATTTGGAAAGAAAACTTGAACGAAACCAAAATTTAAAAACTCGATATCACGAATTCATGAAGGAGTACATTGAACTTGGTTATATGTCCATTTCGGATGATCAATGTGACAATTCAGGTTTTTTCCTTCCTCACCATTGTGTCCTAAAGGAATCTTCGACAACGACCAAACTTAGGGTCGTCTTTGATGGCTCTTCAAAGTCTTCTTCTGGCTATTCTATTAACGACATCATGTCAGTTGGACCCAATATACAAGACAACCTATTCCTTATTCTCTTAAGGTTTAGGATTCACAACTTTGTCCTAAGTGCAGACATTTCCAAAATATATAGACAAGTCTTCATACGAACAGAACAACGATTTCTACAAAAAATACTATGGCAATTCAATGGTAGTGAGAACATTTTCTGTGTTTACTTTAAACACCGTCACTTACGGAACTACCTCTGCAGCCTTTTTAGCTATCAGAGCGCTCCATGAGATAGCGTATCGACACATGCATGACAGCTCAAAACTTGCTTCAATTATTTTACATAATTTCTATGTCGACGATCTATTAACTGGCTGCAATACACTTGAAGAGTTAAAGCATATTAAAGACGAAATTTCTACATGAATACGGCTTTCCATTACGAAAATGGAGGTCAAACGACATAAAAATTCAAGATTCTGACTCTGGTATTTTGCATATTGGCAACGAAGAAAACAACAAAACGCTAGGTTTACTTTGTAATTCAACTAATGATTGTCTGCAATACTCCATCAGTATCTCTCAGCAAACTTGTAAGGTTACCAAGAGGCAAATTCTGTCTTGCACTTCACAGATCTTTGATTCTCTAGGTCTTCTGTCTCCTGTCACAATTACGGCTAAGATCATTTTGCAAGAACTCTGGAATTTCAAAATTTTGTGGGATGAATCGATCCCGGCCAATTTGTACACCCGCTAGACTACCTATTGGGCGGAATTATCACACATTAACAATTTCAAAATATCCAGACACGTTTTATCCAGCAATCCGAGATCTATTCAAATATACGGTTTTTGTGATGCATCACAATCCGCCTATGGTGCTTGTATTTACATGCGTTGTGTTGACTCACTTGGAAATTGCTCTACTAATCTTTACTGTGCAAAGACACGTGTAGCACCATTAAAGGTTATATCCATTCCACGACTTGAGCTTTGTGAGGCTCTTCTGCTCGTTGAACTTACAGACAAAGTAATTTCTGCTCTTTCCATCACATTTGAAAATATTGTCTATTGGACGGACTCAACAATCGTTATTGCTTGGATTAAAACCTCTCCTCATCTGCTAAAGACCTTTGTAGGCAAACAGAATTTCTAAAATGCATGTATTATGCAAACCAGATTCTTGGAGATACGTCAATACGTCGGATAATCCAGCCGATTTATTATCACGAGGCATAAGTCCCTTAAACCTGTCAAATTCCGATCATTGGTTTCACGGCCCTTCATGGCTTAAACTTCCTGAAAAAGACTGGCCCTCTCATATAACTGTAGCACATACTATTGACTTCAAAGAACTGCCAGAGACTTCCATTAAAACAAGGGTTTTTCACAGTTTAACCTTCGATGAAATAACCAAATATTCTTCTCTAACAAAACTAAAAAGAGTCTTTACTTACGTAATTAGATTAAAAAACAACACATCTAAGGGTAAAGGGTGTCGTCAAATTGGGCCTCTCTCTGTTGAAGAGTTAAATCTTTCATTGCTTATCTTAATCCAAATTGCACAGCAATAATCTTTTCCAGAGGAACTAGACTATCGAATTCTAAACCCCTTTGAAAAATAAGCAAACTTCTTGGACTAAACCCATTCTTTGATGAGACAACTAAGTTAATACGAGTTGGTGGACGATTGCAGAACTCCAACTTTGACTTTTCTAAGAAACATCCTACAATATTGCCTTCTAAACACCATGTAACAACTTTGCTTGTTAAACACGAACACTTAAGGCTTTTGCACGCAGGTCCACAAGCTCTTCTCGCTTCTATCAGAGAGCAGTTTTGGCCGCTTGCTGGACGTAACCTTGTGCGAAAAGTTGTACATGATTGTGTACGTTGCTATCGATGTAGCCTCAAACAAGAGCAATATCTGATGGGAAACCTTCCCGCCAAACGAATTGCTTCTAAAAGACCATTTTCTACGACTGGAGTCGATTATGCCGGCCCCTTCCTACTTCGTGATCGGAAAGGTCGACATTACAATACCACGAAGGCGTACATTTTATTGTTTATTTGCTTTGCTAGTAAAGCGATCCATCTTGAAGTTGTCAGCGACCTAACAACTGAATGTTTTTTTGGCAGCGTTACGACGTTTTATGGCCAGACGCGGCAAATGCTCTGAAATATACTCAGACAATGGCACCACTTTTAGAGAGGCAAATAATGAATTACTTAGATTTTATGATCAACATAAAGACACCATTGCTCGAGATCTATCAAATGACGGTATACAGTGGAATTTTATTCCTCCACGAGCACCACATTTCGGTGGCATCTGGGAGGCAGGTGTCAAGTCAGTAAAATACCATCTAAAACGTGTAATAGGTGACGCAGTATTGATTTATGAATAATTTTGTACGGTTTTATACCAAATAGAGGCTTGCCTTAATTCAAGACCACTCTACCCCCTTTTTCAAGATCCTAATGACATGAATCCTCTCACTCCTGCACACCTGTTAATTGGAGAACCATTAACCACCATACCAGATCACTCATTTTCAGGTGTTAAAGAAAATCGTCTATCCAGCTTTCAAAGAATGCAACAGGCTCTTACAACATTTTTGGACGAGGTGGAGCAAAGAATATATTTCACACCTACAGCAACGTGTTAAATGGAAGGCAAATTCACAACAATTAATAAAACCCGACACGTTGGTATTAGTAAAAGAAGATGGACTTCCACCACTTAAGTGGCAGCTAGGCAGAATTATAAAAGCGCATCCTGGACTAGACGGTATCATAAGATCTGTGACTATAAAAACTATTTCTGGTGAGATAAAGCGACCCGTAGTAAAAGTGTGTGTTTTACGCAATCAATCTTTGAATTAGCATTTTTAAAATTAAACTTTGCTTTGAACATTCTATTTTGAAACCCTGAATGCTTTCAAGGTGGGGGCTATATATTGCTGCAAATACGGGCCTGTCCACCAACAGACAAAAAACTATAAAACGACTGTGGTTGAAAACTGGAGGAGTGCGGTTTGGCTCCCCTCCCTACTATGGTGGAGAAGTGGGACGGCGTCCGCTAGTGCGCGAGACAGTCATAGATTATGGAGACAGTCGAGTCAAGAACATACACAGACTTACACAAATTTTCTTTTGTATTTGTATATTACAGTATATAATATAGTTTTGTTAATATTGTTATGAGTATAAACAATAAAATACCTATCACGTGAAATTCTCAAAATCTGTACAACCACAATATAACAAGTCCATAGTAAGCAGTGGTAAGTAAAAATATTTCTTACATTAAGAAATCTTAATTCATTATATAATAGATCAGGTGAATATAATTTATTCTTTTTAAATAAGATTTGTTATTATAGTGTTTTGAGTAGCTTAGAGACTACGTAATATACTGTTATTTAAACCACCCCATGTCGTTATACAATATCGTATTATTGATTCCACTAGGGAATAATATAACATGATTAAATTTTCTTTGGATAAAATTTCTCTTAAAGCGTACAATTTAGGTGATAGTTGTCTAAGTTTTTTTGATATATAGAGAGCATGTTCGTCCCATCTCACGTTGAACAAGTATGGTGCCTAAGTATTTAATTTTATATATCTTCTCAATATGAGGACACAGGCAATCGTTGTTATTAGGACAGTCGATATTATGAATTTTTAAAATTTCAGTACCTGGTTGATCCGTATTTGTGAAAGCCAAAAACTTATTTTTTTAACGTTTAAACTTAATTAATTAAAGTTGAGCCATATCTGCAGTACTCTCATTTCAGATTCTGCTGTATTATACAGATCAAACCAGTTATTACTAGTATAAATAATCGCGGTATCGTCAGCATATGAAATGAGGCGACCTCTGAAATTACTTATGCAGCTAATACTGTTAATATATACAAGGAACAGTATAGGAACTAAAACTGTGCCCTGTGGTATATCAACAACTATTTCCTTGGGTTCACTTAGACATTCCTCTATTTTTACTCGTTGTCTTCTATGAGACAGATAATCTCGAAAAATATCTAGGACAGGACCACGAATACCATAGTTTTCGAGCTTATTCAACAATATGTTATGTGGTACAGTATCAAAAGCCTTGGCCAGATCAAGAAAAATAGCTAAACACTTTTCAGATTTGTCCAAGGACTTCACAGTTTCTTACACAAGATCAAGTACGGCGTTCTCTGTATTAGATTTATTTATAAACCCAAATTGTCGTTTAGTAATTATTTGATGAACATTTAAAAAGTTAATTAATCTAGTTTGTATTGTGTGTTCGAAAACTTTAGCAAAATTATCTATCACAAAAATTGGGCGGTAATTTGCTAATTGATCATGAGCTCCCGTTTTGAAATCCGGTGTAACATATGACTCTTTCCATTGTGTAGGTATGATACTATTTTCTCCAAGCCAACACTAACAAACTAGTCATTAAAAGTTTGAGTTTTCATCTGATTTCCAGTGACAATTTCGTCATGTAAGTTTTTAATAGGGTATCTTTGACTATCCTTTTATTATTTGCATTATTTGATATTTGATTAATTATATCCCAAGTTTTTTACAATTACCTCCAACAGAAATTAGTTTGTCTTTGTAATATTTATTTTTTGTATTTTTTATTAGTTTATTTAGTTTATTCCTATATATTTTTATATAATATGTAAACATTAATTTAACTGATTATGTTAACCTGTACTTATTATGTGTTCCTTTCTCTCCATTAATTCTTAATCTAATTATTATTTAATATTCAAATCTGTTCTAGTCACAAGTATTTAAAATAATATTCTATTATTCTTTCATTTTCCTACCAATAAATCTAATTCTTTTGCCTTTATAATTCCCAATAAACAAGCAAATTTTGTGTTTAACACAATAGATTATATAAATAGTACGGTAGCAATGAGTAGATCAAAAAAGTTATGTATGGAACAAGTTTACGGGTGGCTTTTTCTACCCCTTAGAACCATACGGGGAAATCATCAAATTGTTTACTGAATGCCTTGTCGATGGCATAAAAGATTACTTAATTTAATTTCTGTCACTTTTTTGGTATTTCAGAAAAAAATTAAAAACTACTTTCTGGCACCCTTTGAAATTTTGTTATATGACCCCTGAATTTTTTCGCACTTATTTATTTACACTCTGTATACTCACCTGAATATAGTACTCAATACAAATGGAACAACTTTTGATAAAACTTTTCATAGAACTTGTGAAACAAAATATACATACTTATATAAAATATAGGTTTGAGTTGGAGTTAGTTACTAAAATGAAAATAAAATAAGAAACAAAGTATTTCTCGGCAATAAATTAATATTAGGGTGTTCCGTAAAGTATATTAGAAACTTTGGGTGGTGATGTACATAAAAAATATGATTAAAAGCACTAATAAATATAGCCCCTAGATTTTCTCAGATAAACTTTTTTTGTTTGACTGAAACTCATTGATGATACAATTAAATTAAAATATATTAAAGGATATTGAGCAGTTTCTTCTGCAGATCTGTTTATAATAAAGGGGGTGTTGCTATTTACACTCAGTCTAATTTAAATGTAAAAAGAATTGATTTGGATCACACTGTATTGAGAAACACTTTGAAATTTGCGGAATATCTTTAAATAATGTTAATAATGTTGCTACTATAATACTGGCATGTTATAGGTCCCCTAGAGATGACTTATGTTTATTTTTTGATAATATTGTAAAAGTTTTACAAGTTTTGTTTAGGCCTTCCATAAACATAATTTTGTGTGGTGATTTTAATATTGATGCTTCTGGTAATTCCAGAAATAATGGTGATTATTCTTCGCGTCTCCGTCCTCCTATGATAGTTGGTAGGTACATCTTATCGTGATTCACGCACAGCGATTTAAAAACAAAAATGGCAAAAACTACAGATACTCTTCTACACTCCGATAAGCATATTCAGTTCATTTTATTGTGCCTTCGCGACAGTGTGTGTTACGAGTGCAAAATGCCGAAATTACAACGAAAAAGGAAAATTTATGAAGAATTTAAAAATTTAAAACGAAAAGTGGCCAAAATGGAAGAGGCTTTATGTTCCCAGAGTTCTTCTCCTCACGAGTGAATCAGAATCAGAAGGTTAGTTTAGTTATTTTATGAGAATTCAGGATGTAGTTGTCTTGACTACAATAGCCCACAGACTATTGTCTGCAAAATTCAGAATTAAAATCATTAGAGACTTATTGTTCTTGCAAATCAGGGCGTAGTTGTCTTGACTACAATAGCCCGCAGACTATTGTCTGCAAAATTCAGAATTAAAGTCATTCGAGGATTATTGTCCTTACAGATCAGGGCGTAGTTGTTTTGACTACAATAGCCCACAGACTATTGTCTGCAAAATTCAAATACAACAATAATTAATAAATTATACATTTTTAAGTTGTAAAATAGTCCGTATATTCGAAATCCACATCAGACAGTCAGGAGAGTGCACAAGTTCAGGATTTAATTACAACGCAGGCTGTCATTGAAACAGTCCCCACCTTCAGCTTTCTCGGAGGTGACCCTAAATTGTTAAAGAAAAATGAGCCACCATTTCATGAAGAGTTAATAAAAAGGTGGTCTACTTATCTTAGAGAAGGCATATCGGTAAAAAATAGAAACGATTTATTTAAAAAATTTCCAATTCCTGAAAATTGTATGGCATTACACTCTCGAAAAATGAACGAAGAAATTAGAACAGTTTTATCCAACCAGAATAAAAAAAAAAAAATTTTTTTCAATTTACAAGAACATAAAGGAGCTGGATTAACTGCAATTTGACAGATTATAAATTTAAAAATTACCGAACCAACTTCTGATATAATCGAAAAATTGAAGTCCATCCATTTCTAAACGAAGAAAGTAAAAAAGTATCCCACCAAAGTTCCATAGATGAATTTCTCTTTGGAAGTAATTTCTTGGAAACATTGAAATCCTGTCGGACCATTCAAAAAGCTGCCAGTGAAATAAAAAGACAGAAGAAAACCGCTATTTCTGTGCCAGGGCCATCGGGATCGCAGCATTTAAACTCCACGCGCCCGCAGTACCAGAAGAGATTGAAGGAGAGGAGAACCTTGTCGCCGGTCAGAAGGGCAGAAAAAGAAGACCAGGGAGCAGAATGGAGAACAGCCAAGACATTAGAAGTATGCCAGATATCAAACCACAAGGAATCGCAAATAGAGGTAGATATATCACCGGCAGGACGGTTAAAATTTGTTTATGCTAACTGGCAAAAATTACCAGATAGTGCTGCAGTTTTGCGCTGGATAAAGGGTATTAAAATACCTTTCTCTAACAATCCTAAACAAAGGATAAGAAATATTGTAATTCCTAAGGTTACTCTTACACAATCGGTAATTTATAGGTCAGAAATAGAAAAACTATTAGATAAAGGTGTTTTATTAGAATGTGTGTATAAGAAGAACCAATTTTTATCAACTTATTTCTTAATAAAAAAAACCTAATGATTCGTACCGTTTCATACTAAATTTGAAAAAACTAAACGAGTTTATTCCAACAAACCACTTTAAATTAGAAGACTATAGAGCTGTCACTAGGCTCATCTCAAGAGATTGTTGTTTTTTTTTAGCAAAATTAGATTTAAAAGATGCTTATTTTCTGTTACCTATTCATGAAGATTATAAAAAATATTTAAGATTTAAATTTCAAAATACATTATATGAATTTAATTGTCTTCCATTTGGATTAAAAGTCGCACCTTATACAGAATCGGAAATTGCGGATCTGTACAGAGAAAGTAGAAATTGCCGCTTCATCCCAGGGAAGGTACGAAGTATAAGCGGTGCGGCGCCGTGCATTGGCCATTAGCATTCCCCACTACTACGGTAATCGGTTCCGTATCGCCAACGCGAATTGTTCATTGCAAATCTAACTGTGTACGGGTTAACAAGTGCTTAGATAGTTATTATCGGTTTAATACTAATAATTAATAAGTAATACAATGTTGATTTATACAACCGAAGAAAAAATGGCGTTTTGCTGGAAATTCTCTTCAAGACACCGTTAATTTATTCATTGTGGCATATGAGGATCGGCCAATCCCTTCCACTCAAACAATAAGACTGCAAGAAGTTCGGCGGAACTTCTTTGATAGATTAGGTTATTGTTTGGCTCACGAAGGTGGAATATTTGAACCCCTAATAAATTAACATCTACCTGTTAATTATTAGTTACATAAAATGTAAATTTTTAATTTTTAGAATTTTTTTAATTTATTTATTTTTTTCTTTTTGGTAGAAATCGCTTTTTTATTTGAAGAGAATACGTTTTATTTTTGTTTTTTATTTAAGAGTAATCATTTGTTTTCTTTTACCCCAGTTAGTGATAAATGATAAAAATTTATTATAGGAATATTACAATTTGACATAATTTAAATTATATCAAATTGTCCTTAATTTCTGATCACGTCGACAAATTCATAGCGACGGATAAGTGCACTATGCACTATCCCAACCTACCGTCCGTCGCCGAAGCCGGGCGCAAACTGCAGACTGGAAGCCATGGGCCACAGATTACAGACCTGAATCCGGTCACCTGATGCCAGTGTTGTCAGGTCTCATGCTTTTGCATGAGATCTCATGAATTCCGAGGAAATCTCATGCTCTCATATTTTGATTACAAAATCTCATGCTTTTTAATAGACACAAAAAGAAATAATAAAATTATTAATTAATCTTTGAAATCTACCAAAACAAAGACCTAACGAGAAATAAAGGCAAAATCGAGGCAAAATTGAATAGATAGAGGTAGGTATCTACAATATTTGGGTACTTGAAATGTCCTTTATTGTAGACTGCTCTCTTAATAATTAGCAATTAATACATAAACGGGTATGACAGTCGACGGATATGCGGTGTGTGTGCTGTATTCACGCTGTATTGCAGTGATTCTTAACTGTATTCCGTAAGGGTACCTACATTTTCTGGAAAGAACAGATTTTCCGACCCGTGAGTCACGTCAACTGCGCCTCAACGTTCGCCCGGCCTAACAATAAATTAAATTAGAAAGGTTACGTGGTTAATAACTTTTAAGTAAGTACCTGTAAGTACCTACTTACAATGTAATATTATGCTAAAATAGCATAACATAATGCTTTTTAATGAATTAAAAATGGCATTACAAGTACAACAACAAGTAATTAAAAATTAAGATGTGTCAAGATGTGTTTTTTGATAAATTAAGCCATCTCATGCCTTTTTCTCCAAACCTCATGCTTTTTTTGAAATTATTCTCATGCACTGAATTTTTCGCACCTGGCAACACTGCCTGATGCGAACAGTGGAAGCACGCTGTGGTGCGTGTAGCATGACACAAATACACGCAAGCGGCAAAACACAATTCACCATCAAGATCCTCACTTTCCAAATGTGTATATTCACCAAATTATTAAAACCTGTAGTTAAATATTTAAGGACAGTGGGCGTGAAATTAATAATGTATCTTGACGACATTCTTCTCATAGGAAAAAATTATATTGAATGTTTACAATTTCTACAATTAACTAAAAGATTATTACAATTTTTTGGCTTTATAATTAATTTTGAGAAAAGTATTCTGTTACCTTCAAAAGAAATCGAATTTTTGGGATTTTTATTCAGTTTAGAATCATTAGACATCAGAATACCGCTAAACAAAATTTAGCCGATTAGGAAATTTGTAGAAAAATATAAAAATACTAAAAATTGCAAAATTAGAGAATTTTCATCACTAGTGGGCAAGCTAGTATCAATAGCCCCAGCATTTAAATATGGATGGTTTCATACGAAACCCTTTGAAATTGTAAAACAAAAAAAGTTAAAATGAATTTTAATAAAAAAATGAAAATTCCCTCAAAATTATATAAAGAATTTTGTTGGTGGCTAAAAAATCTACCTAATTCGGGAAAAAAATTATAAGAACTTCATACTCCGTGGAAATTTATTCTGACGCATCTAAATCTGGATGGGGTGCTCACACATGTATAACACGGACAAGGGGATTTTGGAGTTTAAAAGAAAGAAGTGAACACATAATTTTTTTTTAATTAAAAGCAGCACTGTACGGCTTAAAATATCTTGCTACTCAATATTGTAATTGCGATATTTTACTGTAGCTGTAGCTTGCAATAATAAAATGGGTAGTGTTAGATATAAACAACTGAATAAAATGGTAAAAAACATATGGCAGTGGTGCGAAACTAAAAAAATTTTTGTGTTTGCTTCTTATATAAATACCTCAGACAACGTGCAAGCAGATACCTTATCTAGATCAAAATTTGCTGACAAAGAATTTGAACTAAGTCACGTTGCCTTTCAGAACATAATACAATGGTTTGGAACACCAAATATCGATCTGTTTGCATCCAATAATAATGCCAAATGCGTGTCATATATTTCTTGGTACCCCGAGCCAGATTGTATAACTGTTGATGCTTTTACAATAAATTGGCAAGTGTAGTATAAACCTCTTTTTTGATCATTTATTTTATTTTTCCACCTTGTATGGATTATTAATATAACATATAATGTAATATCAGCATTCCTGTAATATCATCTTTTTTATATCACAGGAATGCGCTGACTGTGAATATTAATACTATTTAAACTAAGGACGTTTCACTTACAGGGCAGTGTAGTATTTGCTTGCAATCTGTAACTTGATGCTAATAAATTGTCACCGAATTATCCATCTTATTGTTTTACTGATATACTTACAACTTTACTGGCGCAGTCGGTAGGATTCGTAGTGCCTTTTGGATCAAATTTGGAGCATCAAATTTCCTGGTCCAAGAGGTCTCTGTTTCAACAGTTCAACTGCGAAACGAATCGTGAACAAGGACACCCACTTGGCATCGTTGAAGAAATTTATTGGAACGGAACTACTAGTGGTTGGTTAACTAGGCTCAACACTGTAAGTACCAGATTTGCAAATTCTTCACTCCCTTATTCCTTAAGTATACTGACAAGTTTTGATTATCCAAGACAGTGTATAATTTTGGAAATTTTTCACATTTCAAGTTGCAACGTTTAATTATTAAACCGGCTTTTGAAAGTGAGAATTAGGTTAGAAATTTCAATTTAATCTTGCAAATGCTATTTATTTAGCAGGGCGATTAGAGCGAAATTTAGTATAAGTTTTTTCATACTATCTTGACTCTCCTGTATAGGGCGTGAGCAAGACAGATAGTCCGAAAAAGACTTTTTTATTTTTTTTTTAAATCAATAAAATAGAAACAAAACAAAATGACACAGCCAACATCGGCAAGTCCTCTTAACTTAGATACTTTAGATAAATTGACTAAGCTTATCCCTGTTTTTACTGGCAGAGATATATAACTTCCAGATTTCCTTCAGAATTCTGAAAATTTGATTCATTTCCTTAGCACTAATGACCCTCGACAGCAAACCATTATACTAGCGTCAATTAAAACCAAGATACAAGGTAATGCACGCGAATCATTATTAGGTAGACCCGATATTAAAACGTGGGACGAAATCAAAGTTTTCTTTAAACAAAATTTCTCAGATAATAAATCTCTAGAAACTCTAGAACTAGAACTGCAATATACGACTTTAATTCCTGGAGAGGATATTCAATCCTTTGGTCAAAAACTGATAGCCCTTAAGGCTAGAATTATAAACAAAATACAGCAAACTTTTCTTTCGGCTACTGAACAAACTGGCCGTATTTCATTCTTTTCAACTCAAGCTTTTAACATTTTCAAATTAAATCTACCATACCACTATGAACAACTTATTCGCGCTAGACAGGAAGTTCACACCATAGAACAGGCTGTTAGTTTCATAGAAGATGAAATTAAATACGACAATTACAAGCGACTTACTTTTCAAAACAGACAAGCTAGGAAACCTCAACAACAAAATCAGCAAATGAGACCACAGCGTCCTAAACCGCAACCACAACAAAATTTTTATCAGAATAATCAACCGAGACCCCGTCTCAACCCGCTAATTTCTACCAATCACCTAATAACCCATCAAGATTTCCATCGCAACCTATAAATTTATATCAATCACCTAATAACCAGCAAAGATATTTACCGCAACCTTCAACAAATCGAAATGTTTTCAAACCCTCTCAACAACAAATTCAACCCAAACCTACACCTATGTCAGGTATTAGCTACACTCACCCTCAAACATCTGGTGTTAGTTATAGTCCCCAACGCACACAATTTCAAAGGAAAACCTTCCCTGACAATAAAGCTTCCCTACCTGCAGTACAAGAACTATTTAATACTGAAATCTATGAGCAAAACAACCCTGAACAAAATAGTTTTGAATATAATCCGTCTGAATATGAATCAGGATTCGACCAAGCCTATTCTCTTGAACAAGAAAGTCCAAACAATTATTCTTATGATTCTTACCAGGAATTTTCGGAAGATAAATCCCAAGAAATAAATTTTCAAGAAACTCATACTCCCCAGGACCCGATATAGTTTTGAACAATGTTGAAAATAATAAACTTCCCTTCATTCAAATTCAAAACCCTCCTATTCGACTTCTCTTAGATACTGGATTGTTACGGTATATTTTTTTTCCTTAAGAATTAAATGTATAAACCTGGAAAAAATCAGTTTTGTGATAATATCAATATTTGAAATACCTACCTAATTATTAATATTCAATATAATACTTACCGCGCCATCTCACGTAGAGAGGTGTCGGTCGGTCAGTAGATTGATAACTTGCCGCAAATTTCTATTTTCGCGACTAGCCCTAGACCGGAAGATGGATTTCGGAAAGGCTTTCTAAAAGAGTGGTCTCTCTCTCAAAAATTTCCTCACTTCCGGCTTTTGAGCGCAGGTCAAGAGGGTTTGACAAGAAATGGTGCTGATGCTTGTACAAATTTTAAAATGATTATCTATAATCATCCATTTTGGGAGTAATTTTTGTGCAAGCAAATTTAGTGGTTTTTGTTGATTGATTCCTGAAGTTTTTGGTGTGTGAATAGTTCAGGCAAAATCACATCTTTTACAAGGATTAAACTGCATCAATTTCTCTGTCGTTCTTGGAACACATGCTATTGTATTTTTGGACATCTATTTGTATTTTGGGAGACCCTTCCAGTGAAGGTAAATCATTCAGTTTATCGTATTTTTAGTTAGATAATATTTTCATTTCATTTCTTTAATTTCTAAGGGTTTCTTTGGGGAGTGGACACGTTTGTCACGAGGTTAGGCTGCACTAGGTGCGCTGCCTGGCTCGGAATCGAATCCGGCGTACTGGTAAAAGCCAACCGGCGGCCAAATCTCCGTCTCGAGAGTTTACCCGTTTGGTATTTTCCATCACTGCACCACACTGAGACTGCAGCGCATTCTTCACTGCAGCGTATCCATCACTGACCACGCTGAGACTGCAGCGCATTCTTCACTGCAGCATATCCATCACTGCACCACGCTGAGACTGCAGCGCATTCATCACCGCAGCTATTCCGAGACTGCAACGCATCTAGAACTGCATTGGATCCACTTTACGCAAGTTACCTAAAAGAAATATAAACTTGTCTATTATTTCTCTATAAATATTTTTAATAGTAATTATCACATTATTATTTAATTCTAAGATTGCTCTAGCGTAAATAGTTAGATTGATACTTACCTGATTGCATTTCATAGCTAGAGTTGATAATAAGTTCAGATTTCATTGGTATATATATACATATTTTTTCCAATTAAGTTTAGAGTATTTTTAATATATGTAAGTTTAGTAAGAGATTCAGTTTTAATAATAATTTATGTGAGAGTATTTTTGGCAAATATTGAATAGACTATTTAATTAAAATAAAATAATAATAACTGTGAGGCGGAAGTTAATCCATAATTATTGCCATATCTGTTTTTTTTTTAAGTTTATTTTACATCGATAAGTATATACTGGGTGTACATAGATATCTGACTTATCTACCCATATTTTTTTTTATGCTACGTATATTAAAAGAATCGCTTAAGCTTAAGCCATATCTTATAAATCTATCTACTACGCTAGGTATATGTTATTTAAGCGTTAATTAGTTATTAATTTCTGCTCTTCGATTTTTTTTAAGAACTGCAATTTTTTTTTAAATTGTCTGCAATATTGAACGTAGGCAGACTGCTTATTATTATAAACTCTTTACTATGAGATTACAAGTACTCTCACCTTGATTACTTTGTTCCATTACTCTTACTTATTTTCATTTAGTTTTATGAATGTATGCTAATCGCTTTACCTGTTAATATAGTACTTACCTGTGTTTGTGAAGCTGATTGTTTCACTTGTTTGATTGCTGGTATATTGTGTGAATACTATAATTTTTCATTATACTAGTTGCTGCATAATTGTAATTTTTTTCCCTTGTTTAGTAAATTGGAAGGGAATTATATCACTAGTGGGTATTTGATTTGAGATAATTTACTTGGCGCCCAATATAACATCTTAATTTTGAATCCAGCCCGTCTCCACTGTTAGCTGGTCGGAGAATACCCAACTGTCATCTGACAGCTGTAGTTATTTGTAGGCGTTGTATTACGTTACAAATTTTGGCCGGCCCAACGTGGGGCCCGATTATAAAATTTAAGGTAAAAATAGTATTCAGCAATATATCAACAATTTTTTTTATTATTGGATTTTTTTTTAAATTATTTTTGAATACGTACTTTGACTCTACGAACGGTGTCATATTGTTTGCGCTGTTTATATGAGTAGGTTTACATAGCAGTTTTAGCTTTTCGCGAGTAACTATTTTTTCTTTCTTCGCTTTGTGATAAGTACGGTTAGGTTAGATACTAATTCTCATATATTGAACGTGAACGTCTTAATTTAGTGGTTTAATATAGTGTTGGAAAATTATTATTTTATATATTATTTAATAAATCGAATTATTAAGATGTCAAGGAAAATGCAAGTTAATCGTCTTGATAAGGAAGAACTTATTTACGAATTAACTGTACGCGGTATAGGTACTGGGAAGGTTGAAGAGATGCGACATCGATTAATTCAAGCAATGCAATTGGAAAAGGAGGGAGATAGTATTAAATATCCGCCATATCCTTTTAAGTTCGATGAAGATGATGAGGCAGTTACGAAGACACTGGACGTTATCGAAGGTATGGTTGACAAATTTGATGATGGTAGCAAGAGTAACGCAGCTGTGAAACTGCATACCAAATTCAGTCATACTATGGGACGATTAAATAATATGGTTGGTGCAGATGCTGAGCAGCAAGAGAAGAAATCTGAATTACTAGCACGAATCCTATCATTGAGGCAAGAATTCTCAAGAAAAATTGAAGAATACGAAACTAAACAACATGGCATTCTACCTACGTTGAGTTTTGTAGCAGGACAGGCTGGACCTAGCGGATTCCATGCAGGATTAGGAAACGTATCTACATCATCGTCGTTGGGGAATTTGAATAATCTTGGTACACAACAGAGTGTAAATCAACATTGTGGAAGCATTAAAACCATTCCACCACATAAATGGAATATTCAGAAGTATGCCGGTGATAGAAGATCCAACATATCTGTCAACGCGTTCTTTGAACATGTCGAAGAATTAAGAGCGGCCAGAAATGTTTCGACAGAAACACTACTGAACTCTGGTATAGATTTATTCTGTGACAAAGCCTACCAATTCTATAAAAATTGTCGAGACAGAGTAACAACGTGGGAAGAGTTGGTGACAGAATTTAAAAACGAATTTTTGTCTACACATTACGAAGAAGACTTATTTGACGAATTACGCCACAGAACACAACATCCAACTGAATCAATTGGTGTATACCTAGCTGTCATGTCAAGTTACTTTAATCGCTTAGCACGACCACTTACTGAGGAAGTTAAATTAACAATAATTTTGAAGAATCTTCATCCGTATTATTTGGAAAGATTACGTGACCCCATGCCATCAAGTTTGGATGAACTCCGCTCTGCTTGTAGAAGTATGGAAGCACGAAGAGACACTATCAGAAATTATGTAGAGCCTTCCACTCGTCGAAACTGTTTGTTGGAGAGAGACTTAGCTTATGTAGATGCATCAGAAAATTTGGATATAGCAGAGGCCTCATCTGCATCTAACCGCAGAAGAGATTCATCAAAACCGATTATATGTTTCCGTTGCCAACAGACCGGACATAAAGCCATTGGATGCGCTCAACCGAAGAAACTTACCTGTTTCAAATGCCATAAAGAGGATACACCGTACGAAATTGTCCAACTTGTAATAACCAGGGAAACGGAAATCGACGAACTTAAAAGGTCGAATTAAGTCCGTCGAATCTGATAAATCGACCAAAACTTTCAACCAATCTTAGATTTCATCTTAGATCATGCACAGAACGATGAGCGTCCTTATTTGAAGGTAGATATACTTGGGAAAACTCTTCTAGGATTACTGGACGGGTGCTTCAACAACTATCGTCGGTGGCAAAGGATATCAGCTCATAAAAGATTTTGGTTTTGAGATTGATATGACCAGAAGACCTAAGTGTACAATAGCGAACGGCCAAAGTGTTGAAAGTATAGGAGAATGTGATGTTCCTTTTGTGTTAGAGATAGAGTAAAATTGGTGAAGGTATTGGTAGTGCCACAGCTGCCACATACTCTAATATTAGGTACCAATTTTTGGAAGTCCATGGGCATTGTTCCTGATCTACGACGTAATGAATGGCATTTCTCGGATCAACCACTTTATCTGGATGAAGTGGATCATCTGCGAGGAAAAACGACCTTGACGGAATTACAAGAAGTTTGTCTACAAGAAGTCATGGAAAGAAACAAGAAGTTGATGGGAGAGTCTTTGGGATGTACTGACCTAGTGGAACATGTTATTGTAACAAAGTCTCCACCAATTAAGCAGCGGTATTATCCTGTTTCACCAGTAATACAAGCACAAATAGACGCTGAACTGGAAGATATGTTGAAACAAGGAATTATTGAAAAGTCTAACAGTGGATGGTCGTCGCCGATCCTATTAGTAAAGAAAAAAGATGGTGGATATAGGTTTTGCGTAGACTACCGCAAACTCAACAAAGTTACAGAGCGGGATGGTTATCCATTGCCTTATGTAACTAGCACTCTAGACAAATTGAGAGACGCACGATATCTGTCTTCGCTCGACATTAAGTCGGCTTACTGGCAAGTGCCGATGGCAGAATCAGCTAAGCCATTTACTGCTTTTACAGTACCAGGTAGGGCCTGTTCCAATTTAGAAGAATGCCCTTTGGTTTGCACAATTCCCCGGCTACATGGCAGAGACTGATAGATCGTGTCTTAGGTGCAGATCTAGAGCCACATGTATTTGTGTATCTGGATGATGTGGTGGTGGTGACTCAGACGTTCGAGCATCACATGGCAATTTTGGAAGAAGTTTTCAGAAGGCTCCGGGAAGCTAAACTGACAGTTAGTTGGGAAAAATGTCAGTTCTGTCGTCCGGAAATGAAATACCTGGGATACATGGTCGACAGGAACGGATTGCACGTAGACGGAGACAATGTGAAAGCAATGTTACAATTGCCAACTCCTACTAATGTACGAGAGGTACGAAGAGTAGTGGGAACATTTTCCTGGTACAGACGCTTTATTCCTGACTTTGCCACAATCATAACACCATTGACTGAACTCCTCAAAAGTCGAAGAAATTTGTATGGACCGAAAAATGCGAAGACGCCTTTCAGAAAATTAAAGAATTCCTGGTTACAGCTCCAGTACTCAGTTGCCCCGATTATAAGTTGCCATTCGTCATCCAATGTGACGCCTCTGGATATGGAATAGGTGCTGTTTTGACACAACCTCATACTGACGGAGATAAAGTTATATGTTATCTTAGTCGTTCATTGACCCGCCAGGAACGTAATTTTACAACAACAGAAAGAGAATGTTTAGCTGTTTTATGGTCAGTAGAAAAACTTAGACCATATATTGAAGGGGTGCCTTTTACTGTAGTAACAGACCACTATTCTCTGGTCTGGTTGCAAAACTTAAAGGATCCAACTGGCAGACTTGCCAGATGGGCGGTACGCCTTCAACAATATAATTTTACGATAGTCCATCGGAAAGGAAAAGAACATCTAGTGCCGGACGCCTTATCAAGATCAGTACCAATAGTAGATGCTGTAGAGAAGAAAGTCGTACATGAGACAGAAGATAGATGGTACAATAATATGGTGGAGAAAACGGAAAAAGAACCTTTAAGATATCCAAACTGGAGAGTAGCTGATGGCCAGTTATTTAAGTACGTGAAGTCTAAATATCCGGAGTTGACTGTATCATCGGAATGTTGGAAGAGAGTAATTCCGAAGGGTAACCGGAAAGCTATTATATCGGCAGCACATGATCCGCCGACATCAGGCCACATGGGAATTTTCAAAACTTACAGTCGGATTTGCGAAATGTATTACTGGCCCAAAATGAGAAATGACGTTGCTAATTACGTCAGGAAGTGTGCTACTTGCGCGGCTTATAAGCCTGAACAAAAAGCTCCTAAAGGATTAATGACTGCTCAACCGCCAGCTCGACAGCCATGGGAGATAATATCAACAGACTTAATGGGACCCTTTCCTCGTTCGAATCGTGGGCATCAATACATTTTGGTTGTCACCGACTTATTTAGTAAATTTTCGTTAGCATTTCCTCTAAGATCTGCTTCAGCAAATATGGTTACTAAGAAAATCGAAGAGGACGTGTTTCTTATATTCGGTGTACCGCGATTGGCAATTTGTGATAATGGGCCACAGTACAGATCTAAACAGTTTAAGAAATTAATGGAACAATATGGAGTACGGATCCGATTTAACGCAAATTATCACCCACAGGCCAATCCTACTGAAAGATATAACAAGACCATCAAAACTATGTTGGCGATGTATGTTTCGGATAATCATAGAAACTGGGATGTCAACCTATCTAAAATCGCATGTGCTACACGAACTGCAAAACATGAGTCTACAAATCACACCCCATATTATGTTAATTTCGGTCGAAAAATGGTAATCCATGGAGAAGAATACGAAGAAAGAGACCAGATTAAGGATACAGACGACTCAGGTCAAGATGAGAATAATGTTCGGCAGGAAGGATTTGCAAAGTTATTTGAAGAAGTACGAAGAAGACTGGATATTGCAGCCAAGAAAAGTGAGAAGACATACAACTTAAGAAGAAGAAGCGAAGAATTTATAGTAGGACAACCAGTTTGGAGGAAGAATTACGTACTGTCGAACGCGGCAAATTATTTTACAAATAAGTTAGCTCCAAAGTTTATAGGACCTCTGTATATTAGACGCAAACTTTCTCCGTGGACTTATGAATTACGGGACGACTATGGAAATATTAAAGGCGTATGGAATGCTAAGGACTTGAAATCAACTTACCCATTAGAAAATTTACGGGGTAAATTTTCTTCACGAAAGGGAATTGTTACGGTATATTTTTTCCCTTAAGAATTAAATGTATAAACCTGGAAAAATCAGTTTTGTGATAATATCAATATTTGAAATACCTACCTAATTATTAATATTCAATATAATACTTACCGCGCCATCTCACGTAGAGAGGTGTCGGTCGGTCAGTAGATTGATAACTTGCCGCAAATTTCTATTTTCGCGACTAGCCCTAGACCGGAAGATGGATTTCGGAAAGGCTTTCTAAAAGAGTGGTCTCTCTCTCAAAAATTTCCTCACTTCCGGCTTTTGAACGCAGGTCAAGAGGGTTTGACAAGAAATGGTGCTGATGCTTGTACAAATTTTAAAATGATTATCTATAATCATCCATTTTGGGAGTAATTTTTGTGCAAGCAAATTTAGTGGTTTTTGTTGATTGTTTCCTGAAGTTTTTGGTGTGTGAATAGTTCAGGCAAAATCACATCTTTTACAAGGATTAAACTGCATCAATTTCCAAACATCTCTGTCGTTCTTGGAACACATGCTATTGTATTTTTGGACATCTATTTGTATTTTGGGAGACCCTTCCAGTGAAGGTAAATCATTCAGTTTATCGTATTTTTAGTTAGATAATATTTTCATTTCATTTCTTTAATTTCTAAGGGTTTCTTTGGGGAGTGGACACGTTTGTCACGAGGTTAGGCTGCACTAGGTGCGCTGCCTGGCTCGGAATCGAATCCGGCGTACTGGTAAAAGCCAACCGGCGGCCAAATCTCCGTCTCGAGAGTTTACCCGTTTGGTATTTTCCATCACTGCACCACACTGAGACTGCAGCGCATTCTTCACTGCAGCGTATCCATCACTGACCACGCTGAGACTGCAGCGCATTCTTCACTGCAGCATATCCATCACTGCACCACGCTGAGACTGCAGCGCATTCATCACCGCAGCTATTCCGAGACTGCAACGCATCTAGAACTGCATTGGAGCCACTTTACGCAAGTTACCTAAAAGAAATCTACACGTGTCTATTATTTCTCTATAAATCGTGTTTTTAATAGTAATTATCACATTATTATTTAATTCTAAGATTGCTCTAGCGTAAATAGTTAGATTGATACTTACCTGATTGCATTTCATAGCTAGAGTTGATAATAAGTTCAGATTTCATTGGTATATATATACATATTTTTTCCAATTAAGTTTAGAGTATTTTTAATATATGTAAGTTTAGTAAGAGATTCAGTTTTAATAATAATTTATGTGAGAGTATTTTTGGCAAATATTGAATAGACTATTTAATTAAAATAAAATAATAATAACTGTGAGGCGGAAGTTAATCCATAATTATTGCCATATCTGTTTTTAAGTTTATTTTACATCGATAAGTATATACTGGGTGTACATAGATATCTGACTTATCTACCCATATTTTTTTTATGCTACGTATATTAAAAGAATCGCTTAAGCTTAAGCCATATCTTATAAATCTATCTACTACGCTAGGTATATGTTATTTAAGCGTTAATTAGTTATTAATTTCTGCTCTTCGATTTTTTTTAACAACTGCAATTTTAAATTGTCTGCAATATTGAACGTAGGCAGACTGCTTATTATTATAAAATCTTTACTATGAGATTACAAGTACTCTCACCTTGATTACTTTGTTCCATTACTCTTACTTATTTTCATTTAGTTTTATGAATGTATGCTAATCGCTTTACCTGTTAATATAGTACTTACCTGTGTTTGTGAAGCTGATTGTTTCACTTGTTTGATTGCTGGTATATTGTGTGAATACTATAATTTTTCATTATACTAGTTGCTGCATAATTGTCATTTTTTTTTCCTTGTTTAGTAAATTGGAAGGGAATTATATCACTAGTGGGTATTTGAGTTGAGATAATTTACTTGGCGCCCAATATAACATCTTAATTTTGAATCCAGCCCATCTCCACTGTTAGCTGGTCGGAGAATACCCAACTGTCATCTGACAGCTGTAGTTATTTGTAGGCGTTGTATTACGTTACAGGATGTGGAAAAATATCATTAACCCCTCTGTCATTTCACAGTTCTACCCAAAATGTACTCATCCTGAAACAAACATCATTACAACCTGCACTGGTTCTCAAAAGTCTTATTTCTCGGCGCATATTCCAATTTTTAATGAATTTAATTCAAATTATACGATGGAAGCAATTATATTTGACTTCAGTAAAGATTTTGACGGACTGATAGGTTTTGAAACTCTTCAACACTTGGGACTAATTATTGATCCCAAAAACTTAACACTGTCAAATACAAATTGTATAATTCCCTTGCAGATACAAAAACACAATGAACCCATAAATATTGAGGCTAACTCTGTCAGAATTTTAAAAACCTGTTAATATCTTATCTGGAGAAATTTTTATAGAAACTCAACGATCTCCAAGTTTTTATATTCCTGCATGCGTAACACGTGCTGAAAACGGATTAGCACAAATTGAAATATATAATACTACTTCAGAAACCCAGTCCATTGCCCCTGACCAAAGTTTACCTGCAACACTACTTGACGAATACTTTACTCAAACACTACAGATTAAAACTAAAGAAGGAACTATGTTAAACCATATCAATCAAAATTCAAAAGATATTACAACTTTGCTTAGAACCGAACATTTGAATTCCGAGGAAAAATTCCATCTTTTGAACTTTGTAAAAATATGAAACTTGTTTTCACTTCCCTAATGATACGTTAACCTTTACAAACCAGGTTAAACATGAAATCAAGACCCATAACGAAATACCCATTCATACTAAAACTTATCGATATCCTCGTGTGCATCAGCAGGAAGTAAAACGACAAATTGACGAAATGCTGCAAAATAATATCATCCGTCCCTCTAAATCTCCCTATAGTTCACCAATCTGGATTGTACCAAAGAAAATTGACGCCACAGGTAATCAAAAATGGCGCCTAGTGGTAGACTACCGGAAAATTAACGACAATACAAAAACTGACAGGTACCCTTTACCCAATATTTCTGACATCCTCGACAAACTTGGACGATGTCAATATTTTACAACCCTAGACTTAGCAAGCGGATTCCACCAAATAGAAATGCACGAAAACTCTATAGAAAAAACGGCATTCAATACTGAAAATGGACATTATGAGTATGTCCGGATGCCCTTCGGGTTAAAGAACGCTCCTGCGACGTTTCAACGTGTTATGGATAACGTACTTAAAGATTTACAACATAAAATCTGTTTTGTCTACATGGACGATATTATCATTTTTAGTACTTCCTTCAGGAACATATACAAAATTTGGAACTTGTATTTAAAACTCTAGCAGAAGCTAATCTGAAAATACAGCTAGATAAATCGGAATTTCTATGTAAACAGGTAGAATTTTTAGGACATATTATCACACCGGAAGGTATTAGGCCGAACCCTAAGAAAATAGAATCCATAAAGAATTTTCCCTTGCCGAAAACGACAAAAGAGATAAAATCATTTTTGGGACTTTTAGGTTTTTATCGTAAATTTATTCCCAATTTTGCTAAACTAACAAAACCTCTAACACAAAGGCTAAATAAGGATTCCAAAATCGACTTTTCTCAAGATTATTTAGATTGTTTCGAAACTTGCAAAAATTTACTTTGTAACGAACCTGTATTAGCCTATCCCGATTTTCACAAAACTTTTACGCTCACTTGTGACGCGTCCAATTTCGCAATCGGAAGTATCCTAAGCCAGGACGGTCATCCAATCTCATATTACTCTAGAACTCTCAATCCCGCCGAATGTAATTATTCAACGATCGAAAAAGAACTTTTATCAATTGTCAACTCCGTAAAATATTTTAGACCATATCTCTTCGGTACAAAATTCATAATTGAAACAGATCACCAACCCCTACAGTGGTTATTTAATTTAAAAGATCCTAACTCCAGACTTGTCCGTTGGAGACTCAAATTAGAAGAGTATGACTATGTCATTAAATATAAAAGGGAAAATCAACCAAGCCGATCCTCTTTCTCGTATAAAATTAATCCTATTGAAACAAGTTCAATACAAAATGATACAAGTTCGATGATAGCTCAGGTAGACGAATCAGACTTAGACTTAGACAAACTTTTCGAAATTCCTCTTGAAGATATTCTTAATGACTGTAATCGTGAAACATATGAATCCTTGTTAAAAGATTTTGAACAATTGCCTGAAAGCCATCCTGAAAGTGATGCACAAACTATCCATACGTCTCGTTCTAATCCTATCCTAGAAATCAAATATACAGATAATGTCTTAAACCTTTTCAATCATCAATTTATAATTTCAGAAAATGAATCAAACAAATTAAATACTCATCATTCCGAAAAAACTTTTCCCGGTAAAACAAAACATAAAATAAACATAAACATAAAACATAAAATTAGTTAATAGACAATCAGACGATGAAATTTTAAATTCCTCAAAACATTCATAAAAGCTAACTCCACTAAGCATGCCCTTTCTTTGACTCTATTGAACTCGAACGAAAAATTATTAGAACACTACAAAATAATCTCCTTCTGGATATAAATTTGTTATCTGTAAAAAAAGTTGAAGATGTCCTTACGGAACAAGAGCAACAACAAAAAATTAAATATAACCATGAGGCAAAAACATACCATCGTGGAGTAACGGCAACTCATCAAGCTCTTTTACGAAAATATTACTGGCCTCATATGTTTGAGCATATCCGAGAATATATTTCTAAATGTCAAACATGTATTACCATGAAAACCGATCGTCATCCACCAAACCCGAAATTTCAACATACATACACTCCTTCTTCTCCGTTTGAACTCCTAAATATAGATACACTTTCGATTAATAATCAGAAAATTATTACTATCATTGATGTTTTTTCTAAATATGCACATGCTTATCCTGTTGACGCAATAACTGGAGTTAACGTTCAACGTAGTCTTTTAAAATTTATCGAAAGTCATGGTTACCCGTATAAAATCTTGGTAGATTCCGGCGTAGAGTTTAATAACATTATGATTAAAGATTTTTGTAACCTACACAAAATATCTCTCTAATTCACTTCCATACAGGGACATACTACAAACGGAAATATTGAAAGGTTTCATTCCACCTTGCTTGACTTAGTAAGATGCATAAAAACTGAGCAACCAAATGCACCAATTGATTACCTAATATCTTTGGCAGTAATTTCTTATAACCATACGATACATACGACAACCAAGGAGTCCCCTATAAATATTACTCGCGGCGACAGTAGTCCCGACGCTTTTGATATAAATGAACAGATTATTACATCTGACTATATTGAAAAACATAGAAACATCATGAAAACCATGTATAACCAAATTAAACAAAATATCGAAACAAAAAAAGACAAAACTATAACTAAATTAAATGAATCTCGTAGAGAACCCGATACTTTTGAAGCTGACGAAAATGTCTATATTAAAAATTCAAATCGAAATAAATTGTCTCCCCGATATACAAAAGAATTAACATCTAAAGATTTAGGACCCACTGTAGAGATATTCAAACGATCCGGACATCAAGGTGACAAATATCACAAAGCTTTTATAAAACGCAAACCTAAACCAAGAAAACGGAAAATTAATAATCCTCTTTCAGTTTCAGGACATGGTCTCCCAACTGACGATCCTGATTCTCCTGACGATAACATTCCCCTTAGCCAACTTTTTAAAAATCGAAACTATCAAAAACCCCCTTCTAATGAGTCAATTAAGTAAGGAACCTCGTGTTTTCTCCCATTGCCACGACTTCATCCAGGTCATTGACTTAACTAAAATCAAAACCAAACTACCCAACTATTATCTGAATTGGGTGTTTCTCATTGCAATTTATCAAAAATTAAACAATCTTTATTTTATATACAAACTAAACTTGAAAATTTTGAAAACCCAAAGACCAGACAGAAACGAGGACTAATTAACATCGTTGGTTCATTACATAAGTATCTATTTGGAACATTAGATAACGACGATTTAGAAATTATTAATTCAAAATTTAACACCCTTCTACAAAATGAACACGAAATAAAAACACAGTTAGACCTACAAAGTTCTATATTGATTAATTTAAATAAAAAAACTTAATGATTCATTTCTTAGAATTGATAAGAATTTCAACATCCTTTCACGTGTAATCGATAAACTAAAAACGATGTTGAGTGTGTCAAAATTCAATTAAATTTACAAGAGATCTTCACAGAAGTGGAAGACTTACTTTCAAATTTGGAAACGGCGACAAATCTCGCTCAACATAACATTATACATAATTTCTTTTACCATTAAAAATATTAAACCTATACTAAATCAGTTATATGCCATTTATGATCGCAAGGAAATAATCGAATTAGCTAACCTGCACTCTTACTATAATCTATTTTTAATCTCAGTAACTATTCTTGAATATAAAATTATAGTGAAATTGTCAGTACCACTTTTCTTTCCCGAGCATTATAACACTTACCATCTGTTATCTATCCCTATTAATGACCAAACTATTATTCCTTTCCAACCTTACCTACATGCAAATCTGGATACTCAACAGCACCTGTGGACAGCTCAACCATGTCCATATATCGAAGAATACAATCTATGTAAAGGAACTTTTGAACTTCAACATGATCAATGTTTCCTTTCTTTAATTCAAAACAAACCACATCAATGCCTTTCGACAAACGTTAAGCTACAAACTACACTATTAGAACAACTTAATGACAATCAGATACTGATTATCCCATATCATGAAGAACTAGTTCACGAACAATGTCGTGTAAAACAAACCTACTCTGTAAATCAACCATCTCTAGTGACCATAGACTCATGTGATGTAATTATCAGAGACATTCGTTTCTCTCCTCAAAGTGACTATGTCCAACAAACCCAGGTCCATCTACCAACGATTAATTTGGAACCCTCTAGTGGCCCCACCATTCATCTTCATGAAATGGACCTTCAAGACTTTCAGCAGCTACAACGTCTAACGAAGAGTTTAAAACCTGTGCATCTCAGTGAATTTGAAAATATGAAATCAAGAAATGTTATCCTGTATATTTTTCTATTTGTTATAACTGTATTTTGCACCTTATTATTATACTACAGATGCCTTCATAAGAAAATACATATCTGTCACAGAAAGAATCCCTCAGCTCCTTCTGCAGCTGCAGGAATTCCACTTAGGGAGGGAATTGTAGTATAAACCTCTTTTTTTGATCATTTATTTTATTTTTCCACCTTGTATGGATTATTAATATAACATATAATGTAATATCAGCATTCCTGTAATATCATCTTTTTTTATATCACAGGAATGCGCTGACTGTGAATATTAATACTATTTAAACTAAGGACGTTTCACTTACAGGGCAGTGTAGTATTTGCTTGCAATCTGTAACTTGATGCTAATAAATTGTCACCGAATTATCCATCTTATTGTTTTACTGATATACTTACAACTTTACTCAAGATTATTATTTTTACGCTTTTCCGCCTTTTTCTCTAGTAGGTCGAGTATTACAAAAGATAAAAAATGACGCAGCCACAGGTACTCTCGTAGTACCTAATTGGCCTACTCAATCTTGGTATCCTATATTTTTTGAATTATTATTAGAGAAACCGGTTTTCGAACCAGATAAAGTATTATTATGTTCACCTTGCAGACTACCGCATCCGCTTCATAGAACCCTTTCCCTGGTGGCAGGGAAGTTGTCTGGCAAGCAATGAAGTTAAGAAATATTTCCGAAGCAGCTATTACTACTATGATATCGTCAATCAGCGACAGATCCTTAAAACAGTACACTAATTATTACAAAAGGTGATGGAATTATTGCTTTAGGATAAACTCTAATCCCTATATATACCCCTTTTAAACAAAATTTTGAATTTTTTTCTTGAAATTATTAACAATAAACTGTCATATGCATCACTTAATCCTGCTAGATAAGCATCATCATTAATTTTAGAAATTGAGCCAAGTGATGAAAACAAACTTAAACGGTTCTTAAAAGGAGCTTACAATGAAAAATCATCTACACCAAGATACTCTACTATTTGGGATCCAAAATCGGTTTTATCACATTTAGAAACATTATTTCCCTTAGAATCATTGTCCTTGAAGCAAAAGTTAACGGTATTACTACGTCTTACGTCTGCACACAGAATGCAATCTTTGTCAAAAATACAACTAAAGAATATAATACGGTTTCCAGATAGGCTTGAAATAAAAATTTCATCTACAATAAAAACATCTGGTCTAAATAGAAAACAACCAGTTCTTATTTTTCCTTTCTTCACAAGCAACCCCAAATTGTGTGTTGCAACTTTAATAAATTATTATATTGACACTACAAAACATTACAAAACTGACGATACATTCATATACTCGTGTGAAGAATTCAGACGTCTTACGTCACGGCTGACGTTACACATTTGTTTTTATTGTCAACGTAATTTTCGATATTTGATCGCGTTAAAAATAATCATTTTTTCCAATTTAGTGCAATATATAATGCAAACTTTTAGTGTGGTAGATAGTTTTATTACTATCAGTTGCAGTTTCTTAAATATATTCATGAAAATATAATGAATTATTCATTTGTTCGTATGACGTAAGTCGTCTGAATTCTTGTCGCGAGTATATACACTTTCCAAAAACCGTACCACCCTGCATCTGTTCAGACTCTAAGTAGATGGATAAAAGAAATATTACATGAAAGTGGTATAAATTCGCAATTGTTCAAGAGTCATTTCGTAAGATATGCTTCTACATCAACAGCTTTTAGATCAGAATTAAATGTAGATGCAATTTTAAATACAGCTGGGTAGACAAATAATTCACAAACATTTAATTATTTTATAATAAACCAACCATTAATGATAAGTCGGATTTTGCTAAATGTATACTAAATAACAAACGTTAGTATTATATTTTGTTCTGTTGACCTTAGCTTAATGCTATATATTTTCATGTTAGTTGATTTATTGTATTATAGGTATATGTGTGTGTAATTATTATATATTCATATAATTGTTATGAATATTAAATGTATAGATATTAAATAATAATAATATACTTTATATTGCTTTTGAAAATATGTAATAAAATTGTTAGAATTGTAGCTTAGATTTATTCCCCCAATAAATATTATTATTACAGTCTTCTATTTTGCACTCTGAGTATTGTAAACACAGAAAATCGCATTTTAGTGCTTTGAACATCTAGCAACTATCATAGAAGGACGGAGACGCGAAGAATAATAATTGTAAAATTAATCGACTTACTTAAGGAAGATTAATTGTAATAATTATTATTCGACCGTCGTAGTGAATTTTAGTGCTTTGAACATCTACCAACTATCATAGAAGGACGGTGACGCGAAGAATAATTGTAAAATTAATCGACTTACCTAAGGAAGCTTAATTGTAATAATTATTCGAGCGTCGTAGTCCTTCCATGATATGGACCACCCACCCCAAACCCATATTATGCATTTGCTGCAGTCACAAATGAACTGAATGTGCTTATCGAAGTGTAGAAGAGTATCTGTAGTTTTTGCCATTTTTTGTTTTTAAACCGCTGTGCGTGAATCACGATAAGATACCACCAACTATCATAGAAGGACTACGACGCTCGAATAATTACAATTAATCTTCCTTAGGTAAGTCGATTAATTTTACAATTTTATCTGTTTGAAAAATATTTTGCTTACATATAATATGCATCCAGTTGTTGAGTGGCCCACGAGAGTAACTGCTAAAACCTTTACAATAATTGATAACATTTTTACCAATGCAGATAACGGTCTGGCATGTGTCTTAGACAATGACATGTCCGATCATAGATCAGTTTTATTCGAACAGAACAGTTTTCATATATACAACCAAAATACTACTTCTAGACTAAAAAGATATTTTTCTGATGATGCAGTAAACGAATTTGGTAAAGTCTTGCACTTTGAAACCTGGTTTGATGTTTATAATATAGTTAATATTGAGGATGCTTTTGACTGTTTCTACAACATTTTTCTGTATTATTTTAATACACAATTTCCGCTAAAAAAAGGTATGTGAATATATATATAAAGCTGTTTACAGGCCTTTTAGGCCCAGAGCTGTGTTATTCTCCTCCACTCCATTCTGTCCTTCGCCTTTCTTTTCCAATCCGTTACATTTTTCTCCCTTAGATCTATTGCCACTGACTCTCTCCATCGCTTCCTCGGCCTGCCTCTTTTTTTCTTGTAGTTAGGTTTACTCCCTACTATTTTCTTAACTGCCCTTTCATCCTCCATACGTTCTAGATGCCCTAGCCACTGCACTCTCCGGGCTTTTACAAATTCGTCTATTGTTGGTGCCTGGTACATTGCATATATTTCCTCATTATTTCTTCTTACATAGCCTTCCTCTGTCCTCTTACCCCCTAGAATTCTTCTTAAGATCTTCCTTTCCCACCTTAAAAGGTTTTCTCTTGACGTCTTATTGAGAACCCAGGTTTCACTGCCATACAGAGCTGTCGGTCTCAAAATTGTTTTATACATTCTAAATTTTACTCATCTGGACAAATTTTTTGATTTCAGTAAGTGGTTGACTGCTGCCGAACTTCTGTTTGCTTTTATTATTCTCTTATTTATTTCTTGTTCCTCATCACAGTTAGCTGTTATTAGCACCCCCAAATACACATATTCTTGAACTTCTTCAAACTCCATCTCTCCATGCTCTGTTCTCAATTTAAAATTTGTATCCTTTTTTTGTTCTCCTATTCTCAGAAGTTTACTTTTCTCTTGATTTATCCGCAATTCCACTTTACTTGCTTCCTCCACAAGTTTTCTCGTTACTTCTTCTAATTCCCTACTATCTCTAGCAAAAATGGCCACGTCATCTGCATAACTTCCTATTTGGTGACTTTTAAACAATATGTGTCCTTCTCTGTTCAACTGACTATCTCTTATGACCTTTTCTAGTACTAAATTAAAAAGAAGCGTTGAGAGTGGGTCTCCTTGTCTCAGTCCTGTATCAATAGTAAAGCCTTCCGAACATTCACCTTTTATTCGTACTTTGGATTTAGTATTTTCTAAGGTCATTTTCAATAGCCTAATCAGTTTGGTTGGTATCCCAAATTGTTCCAGAATTTTACTTAGTTTATTCCTTTTGATCGAATCATATGATTTCCTGAAGTCCACAAATAAAACCATTGCTTTGATCCCATACTCATAGCATGTAGTCAGCATTTCCTTCACCATGAAGATTTGGTCCGTTGTTGACCTACCCTTTCTAAAACCTGCTTGATACTCCCCTATTTGTAGTTCTGCTATAGGTTCTATTCTCTGCTTTATTAACGTTGCCATAATTTTATACCCTATATCTAACAATGATATACCCCTATAGTTTCTGTAGTCTATTGCATCTCCCTTTTTTAAGATTGGTATAATCATAGCATCTCTCCAATCTTCAGGCATACATTCTCTTCTCCAGATCATTCGTATCATTTCGTATATTCTTTGTCTTAACTCCTCTCCTGCGTACTTAATGTTTTCTGCTGTTATTCCGTTTTTTCCTGGACTTTTGTTATTCTTTAAAGCTTCTATAATTATATCTATTTCCTTTTCTTCTCTTCCCGGTATCATCTCCTCGTGCACCTCTTCTTCCCTTACACTCTGTTCATTCAACATATCTGCAAAGTATTGCCTCCATCTTTCTCTCACTTCTGTTTCCTCTCCAATTAGATTGCCACTTTCATCTCTCACATATATTACTTCCTTCTTTATCTTTTTTCCCTTTTTTATCTCTCTGTAGAAGTTACGTATTTCTTTCCTCTTATAATGTTGCTCTATTTCATCTATTTTCTTAACCTGCTCTGCTCTCTTCTTTTGTCTAAACACTTTCTTTGCCTTTTGTCTTTGTTCCCTGTATTTTTCCTTATCTTCCTCTTGTAGTGACTGAAGTGCTTTAATTCTTAGCTTATTTCTCTTCTCCGCCTCTCTTCTTCATCCCACCATCTTTTCCTCCCTGCAAACTCTTTATTACTTTCTCACTTGCTGTTTGTATGACATTTTCGATCTTTATCCATTCTTCATTTATATTTGCTTCCAATATCCGTATGTTTTCTTGCAAACCTTTCCTTATGTCTTCTTCATACTTCTTTTGGGTTCTCTCATTTTGTAATGTCGCCATATCTAGTTGTCTTTTTTCCTTTGTAATCCTTTTCTTTTAATAGGTTTTTTTATCTTCAAATCTATCCTCGCTAGATAGTAATCCGAGTCTATGTCTGCCCCTCTGCATGACCTAACGTTTTTTATTATGCTTCTGTGATTTTCATCAATGTAAACATGATAAATTTGATTCGTATATGCTCCCTCCGGAGAGGCCCAGGCACCCTTATGTATTTCTTTTCTCTTAAAGAATGAGCTCATTATTTTAATTTTTTGTTCTTGTGCAAATTGAATCAGCCTACGCCCATTGTCATTGCTCTCTAGGTGTTTACTTTCTGTCCCTACTATACTTTCATACATCCTTTCTCTCCCTATTTTTGCGTTTGCATCCCCTACCACCATTCTTACTGTGTTTTTATTCAGCTTTCTCATAAAACTCATCTTTTTCTTCTTCTGTTTTTTCTTCTGTTGGCGCATATATATTTAATATCTCTATGTTTATTTCTTCTCTGATTTTAATCATACATAACCTATCTGAAATTGCTTCAAATTTAGAAATTTTATTCCTCAAATTTTTATTTACTAAAAATGCTGTTCCGTATCGCCTTGTTTCGCCTTCGCTCGTAAAGAATAAATAATTTTCTAATTCCCATGTGCGTCTCCTTTATATGCGTCTCCTCTATCGCTATTATGTCCATTTTGAATCTATTTGCCTCTCTTTCTAGGATTTTTAATGATCCTTCGTCATTTAACCCTCTTACATTCCATGTTCCCATTCTCATTCTTCTTTCTTGATTTGTGTCTTCTTGCTTTCCGTCTTTTTCTGTCTTCTCCCTCTCTGTCCTTCTAGCTTCGTTCTGTATTTTTTGCTTTCTGTTCCTGGTTCTATTTATGTCGTTTCCTTTTCTCATAACCGTGTCCATTGCCAGCGATCTTTCTTTTATGCTAAGTGATATATCTAGTTTTTTGCTTCCTTTTTTTCTAGCCTGCTTGCATCATTATTCCACTTCCAAACCTCATTATCAATTACTAGTTTTTGATATCCTACTTGTGCTACCTTTCCTTCCATCCTTACTTCTTTAGCTTTCATTCTTAGTTTCCTTTGAATTTCCCTTTCTTTTTTGCTCATATCATCGTTAATATAGACTTTGGCAGCTCCTATCTCCTTTAATTTACTTTTATTTTTCATTATCCTTATCTTGTCCTCGAAGTTTTTTAATTCTACTAAACATACATTAACTCCTATTTTCGTTACCCCTTCTGTACCAATCTCCATATGCATTGACTTTCTTATAAACTCTTCTATCTGCCCTTTTAGCTCATTCTGATCTAAATTTTCTCTAATTTGTAGGCCTTGAACCACTATATTTTTCCTCCATTTCTCTTTGTCTATACTCTCTACTCTTTCTTCTACCTCTCTCATCTTATCCCTAAGCGCCTTATTTTCCTGCCTCATGTCCTCAATCTCTCCTCTGAGTTGTCTTATATCCTCTCTATATTCTTTCTCTTCTCTTCTCACCTCTTTTACTTTCTGTGTTAAGCATTCCAACATTCGCAGCACCTTTTCCATGTTGTACTCCATATCACCTTTCTTTACTGGCGATCGTGCTAATTTTTTACTGCAACTGAATACCCCAGCTACTTCTTCCATACTTCTCTTTTTCTTTCCCTCATCCGTTCCACTGGCATCACTTTCTGTTTCTATTTTAATCTCTTCCTTTCTTCGCTCGGGTGTCCTTGTTACCCTTTTACTGACCACCGGTTTTTCAGTTTTCCTTAACATTCCGTTTTTTATATTTCCGACACTACTGGTTGCCTATCTCACTTGACACCAGCTCGCTAACCCACCCCAGATATTTTCTTCTGCAATACGTCTCTGCACTACTGGTTGCCTACCTAACGCGCGTGCCAGAGTGTCCTTGTCGACCAATCGGAGACTCTCTGTCAATCTCTGTAAGCAACACTGAACCTTATTGATGACCTACTTTCACTAACCTCCGAAAAATTTCTTTCTTTCTTTTACTTTTACTCTGTTATTTCCAAATTTTCTTATTCGACTGCTTGCCCCTTTCCTGCACCACCAAAACTCACACTATTTGTATCCCAAAAATAACTCGGCACGGTTCAAATTGGACTTTAATGCCGGAGCACTTTTGCGACACGTACATACACTAAAGCGATCGAGAATAATCTAGGTATGTGAAAAATTGTGGATAACAAATAAAATACGGGAGTCCAGTTTAAAATTAAAACATTTGTATCTTTTAAAAAGCATTTGTCCAGATTTAAATAATTTATATAAAGAGAGTAAAAGAGAACACATAAAACTAATAAATTATTCCAAAAGGCAGTCCTACCAAAACAAGATTCTCACAACGGACAATATATCGAAAACAGCATGGTATATTGTAACAGAATTGTCTAATAAGCCCAAAAAACATCAAAATATCACCATCATAACGAATGATGATATATGTGATGACCCGTATGAAGTAGCTTCTGCTTTTAATAGTTTCTTTCTTGATGCACCTAAGAAGGTGATAGAGAAGATATACGCAGTCAACCAATTTAATTCTAGTCGCCAATTTAATATTCATGTTAATAGTTACTCTATTTTTCTGGCACCCTGTGATTGTCATGAAATGTTAATTTTACTTAATAATAAACTTAAAAATACAAATTTATCCGGTCCTGATGGGGTCTCTATGTCTATATTGGGAAAAGTAATTCCGTTTATTATTCAACCACTTATGTCCTTGGTTAATCTCTCCTTTTTAACTGGATGCTTTCCTAGTTGGGAAAATTGTTCCAGTCTTTAAAAAAAATGACCCGCAAAACATGGAAAATTATAGACCTTTAGCTATTTCTTCTGCCTTTTCCAAAATATTCGAGTATTGCTTTTTAAATCGCCTATTAAAGTTCATTAATAAATATAACATAATTACGCAAAGCCAGCACGGATTTCGTGCTAATATGTCGACACAAAGTGCTATACGAGTATCTTCATTTTATATAATCCCTGTTGGGATCTTCTGTGACCTCAACAGGGCGTTCGATTGCGTAGACCACGACAAACTTCTGACAAAACTTAATGCATATGGCATCCGTGGTGTGGCTTTTGACTGGGTAACCTCATTTCTGAAGCATCACAAACAATATGTCAGTTTAACCTATAACTATAACTATAACGTTGTGGAATCTGACTTGACTATGTAGACATGGGGGTTCCACAGGGATCCGTGTTGGGTCCTGTTTTATTTTTATTATACACCAATGATTTGGAATCAGTAATTAAAGACTCACTTATTGTGATGTATGCTGATGATCAATCTAATAATATTCCCAAGGGTCAAATATAATTTTAGAAAGAGATTGAGAGCATAGTCACAAAGGAAAAATTTCTAAATTCAATAGCCATTCTAAGAATCTTGTGATATCTGCTATACCTTCCTAGATTTTTTTTAGCAGGAAACAGGATACAGAAGAAAAGAACACTCTTCTGCTCTTTCGATTTTATTTATATTTATATTATTTATTGGTTTCCTAAGGCTGACTAGTCTTTGAAAATTTCATTATGTTTTCTTTCCACATAAAAACTATTTTTTTTAGTTTTACCTAGCTTTTATGGTCTATCACTGCAAAACCGTGGGTTTAAGAAGTTATGTGTATAAGAGTTTTTAGTCATATTTTTTATGTATCATCACTTAAAATGCAACATTGTAACATACTGTAGATGCATTTCTTTGAATATATTTTTTATTTAAATTAAATTGACTTGAGTAATTCTAGATAGGTATTCTTTGTCACAAATAAATAATTATTTTTCATTATTTTGGCATGTTACCTAAATTATGAAACATATGAATAAACACTTATCCTTCATTATTTAACTACAAAATAGCGAGTTACCCTAAATTCTTAAGATCATAATATAATTTATGCTAATTTACCTATATGCGAAAATGCACCGTTAGAGCGCCTGGGGGCACCAAATTATTTGAAGAAATATCAATAATCGGTTATAAGAGGGAAAGGTGTTGAACGATTAATATAGCTTTTCTCTAATCGCTAGCATTAGCCTAGAAGTTAGGTAACTTGTGCGGGATAGGAGGCGGCATATTATTATTAAGTAGACAACATTTGCACAGAGAATAATTTACGTTTGTAGGCTCTAACTGCATTCAGTGCTGGAATTATAGAAACCTGGAAACCATTAATTAGAGTGTCAGTCAATAGCCGGCCGGTATCAATCTCTTACATTGACCCAAGCCAACGTTTTTTCACTCTACCATAACCTGCAGAAAAAGTGCCAATCCTTTCTACAGGTATAGCTGATCTATGGTTTTCCGGGTCAGGGGAATTGAACCCGGGCCAAGTACTTATGCTTTAAACCTCTCGACCACCGACCGAAGTAAATGGAGAAACTAATTCACCTAAAAATTCTGGATTTAATAACAATTTTGTATTTAATAAAATTTCAATGTATATTGTGGTGAATTTCCTATTACTTATACATTTTATTTTGTACATCATAATTTTTCTATAATTTTCCAGGACTATTCTTTTAATGTAAATTGATTAATATGTTCAGAACTATATTTTCGTATTTCATAACGGTACAGGTTGTTTATTTATCTTTGTTGGCTATAAGAAATGAGACTTAATTAAGAAACTGTTACTATTGTAACTTAGGATACTTACAATAAAATTGTTTTAGAAAAATTCATATAAGAAACATTACGGCACGTGTCCACTACACTTATTGGTATCTAAATAATTTCTTGGCAGTTTTCACGCTAAATAAATAAATAATTTAACTAGCGTAAATCCCGCCGTGGAAAATTTAGTGCTTCAAGTCATTATTGAGTCAACAAAACAAAAGTTTGTGGAAATAATGACTTTCTAAATACTCAATTCTACATTTGCATTAAAACTTATATATAAGAAATGTTTCGAATATAATACGTAAATTGATACAGTCGATAAAACAATATCTTTCAAACATATTATGAAAGAAAATTTTGTGAATATGACGTAGCAGAGAAAGTGGAACATATAATAAGTCTTATACACGTAATATTTGCAAATTGTTGGTAATTAATTAGTAATATAACTGAGTTTAACCTATATAATAAGTGTGTGTCTATGTGTGTGTGTGTTTGAAAATTGCTTGAGGCTGGCGTTTCAGCGATAAAGAATCATACCTATTTAAAGATGCACAAAATAAATCCATCCAGTAGGTGGAGGTTCTTATTAGCGTGGTGATAAAGTGTAATGCTGAAATTGAATCATTTTCGTAACTTTTGGGGAGGAAATGAACTACTGAACATGAAACACCATGAATTCTATCTTATCACTGTGTACCATATGTCGTACAAAATACTTAATAATTTACATCAATTTAAGAGTAATTATTTTTTTAAATAATTATGCGAAATGTGACAATGTTGAATAATGCCGTATATAATTATCTCCATGTGCAGTTAACGTGTAAAATTCAAGAGATTTAATGATAAAACATAAATGAAAATTATGTTTTCTAAACAACTTTTTAGTTTGGAAACTGTTAAACACCCTGCAGAGAAGTTTTATAATTAACAAAGTGAAATTTGCATATAAAAATGCGCCCTTAACTACTTATTCTCTTCACTTACAACGTTTCCTTATTTTTTTCGTAGAGAATATATTTCCGACTATTCGAAAAATATATTAAATGAACCTGAACAGTACAAAAAAATACCTTTTACTGAAGCTACTGTGAATGAATTTGAATAGAAACATTTTTTCAATTAATCAGCGATGTTACAATCTTTAGATTTGCCTCGTGTCCAGTGTCACAATAATACAAACAATCGAAAAAACTGCAATATGTCAAGTAATCCCTGTCACGGCAAATCACCACGGTGTTAACTGAAACAAAACCATTGGCAACTAATTAATTTATAATTGCTTTTTTTGTGCTTTTGTGCAATATACCCACTGTCCTTTGGCGTGTGTATTCGTTTGAAGAATTTTATTGTCTTTTATTAGTCATTTTACGCTTGGCCTGTCAATGGTATTGATCATTTCAATCCTGAAGAATTGTATTAAACTGACATGTCCGGTGGGGAATTTTGCTAAATATTGAGCCGTGAATTGTGCATTTGGCTGGATGACGTTATGTCGTTGATTTGGAATATTTGGCCTTTTGATTATTTTATATAATTAAAACATTGAAGGCTGTGCAGTTGTAATTACTATATAAAGCAGTGTGACTAAGATATTATTATGAGTTACTAAATTGTTGCTATTAATAAAGCTACAGAGTGTCAAATAATAGTGTAACAAACTTTGAGAGTTGGTAATAGTTGTCAAAATAAGAGAAAAAGTTCATGTGACATGCCTATTATAAGGGAGCTACATCCCTCTTTATCCAATTCAAAATTGTAATAGATGTAGAATTTGCAGCAATATTATGAACAATACCCCAGCAAACAAGACTATATACCAAATACATATCTGAAAAGTCACACCATACACCAGAAAGTTACATGGTATGTTTCAAATATGTACCAGATGTGTACCTAGGATCTCTTAATGTCCTCCGCATGTACCCTTATGCGAGACTTGTATAGTATATACATATATCAACAGACATGCGATGTACTATTTGAGACTTACATGGTATATACAAATATTAATAGAAATGCAACATACTATGTGGGAAATATAGTTACGTAACACTTCATACAGCCATGGTATATACCATGGTATTTCCATGATCCCAAATAATGCGCAAAAAATTTGAGGGTAGATTGTATAACTGATTTTAATATGGGTTGTTCATATAAAATTTTTTGTTTTAAGTTCTTGGAGGAGTCATGATCCCTTAACAGGGGGTGATAAATTTAAAGTTTTATCTTTTTTTTCTTCCAAACCCTTTGAAATGAAGAAGTAAAATTTGGTGGGATATTTAGACTGATGAAACTTCTGAACGAGTATTTTTTCTTCTCGCCCTATTATAAGGCGTTGAAATAAAGTACCCCCAGTATATTTATTATAAAAAAATATTTTTAATCGAGAAAACCCTAGAAAAAAAATCTAATGAATATTATAGGTACAGGGAGTAATTTATTTTAATGACTTGTAACAGGACGAAAATAAAAAATACTCGTCCAGAAGAAGTTCATTAGCCTAAATATCCTACCAACTTCTTAATTTCAAAGCATTTGTAAGAAAGTAGATAAAACTTTAAATTTATCACCCTGTTAAAGGGTTGCAACTCCTCTAGAAGAGCTTAAATAAAGAAAAATGTATGAAAGACCCGTATTAAAATTCGGTCATACAATTTACCCTCAAATTTTTGCACATATTCAGGATCACCGTGTCTATATTTATAGAATAGTAACAGTATTATGTCACAATTTACATATCGTTTAGATGCTGATTATTATTGTGTTTTAATTTGAAGCACTCCATGGTTTCATCTTTAATTTAGATAAATTATTTGTTTTACCATTTTATTGTCATCATATGATGCCGTGTATACCATGGAAAAGTCGAAAACCTTCTTATTACGTTGCCTTTATTTTTCATATGGATTCTAAAACTGTGATTAAAAATGAGTAGATATTTAAAAAAAATTCTGCTCACAAACACTGTATAGGTACTGTATAGACCCCACAATTTTCTAATTTTAAAAAGCTTTAGAAATCATTTATTTTTTAAATTACATTACCACACTAATGGATAAAGATAAAATAAAGTTTCATAAAGCTGTTATTTTGAAGCTATTACCGTTTTTTCTGTGAAAATGACATCACTGTGATGAACTTTCGCTATTTCATTAATTTAATTGAAGCTTTTTGATATATCTTTATCCGACACTGAGGCAAAGTATATAATCAAGTTATGTGGGACATCCTATAAATGTTCTATAGACTAAAAAAAATAATGCAGCTTATTAGTTAACTCATTTCAGTATATTGAACATTGAACAACTGTGAATCTATATTCCATTGTTATAATATTTCTTTATTTCTCTCGATTCAAACGCTGTCTTCCATTTAGACGAAACAGTTTCAATTTCTTTCATGTTTTTTTGATGTAGATCTAAGATAGTTCAGAGTACTGACCAGTGAGGTGAAGAAAACTTACCTTTTATTAAACATATTGCTTGCTATATATTTTTAATATACGGATGAGACATTATTTTGAGAGGTTAGGTATGCTTAGTTAATCAAAATTAAATAATACACTTTAATAAATAAATACCTATACTTACATTTAAACAATAATAGAGGTAAAAATATATTAACGTAATAGAGGGAATAAGATATAAGGCCAAGTCGCAAGACAATCACCCGTCATTAAATTGCATCAAGCCGAAAACTGCCATAAAACATCCCCCCTTTCCAACCAAAGTCTTTGAATATGGAATCTGGTACATCACAGAATGATATCTATCTGCACATATATTTAACATGAATATTATTACATCTTGTTTAAATTATTATGTGAGGCACCTGGCCATCGAGCAACAATATCTGTTATCTGATTTTCTGAATTACACACTACTTGTACATTTAGGGAAAAAAAGCCTTTCCGATTTCGGAAATTTTCAGCAATATTACCCCCTGTAAAAATATATATTTTTATTAAAACACAATCTCTTAATAATACATGTATTTACCTGGTGATTGTAATTTAATATGTGTACAATCAATAGCTCCAATAATTCGTGAAAACTGAGCTATTTGATTTTACAGCTATAGATTCCTGTCCTTGAGGATTTTCTGGAAGGTGGATATAATTTTCTCTTATCCTAGCTAAAGCATATACTACTACTACACGCTGTACAATTTTCCCAACAGTAGATTTATGTATACCACCAAAATCTGCTATTGTGATATAAAAACTACCAGTTGCAAAGAATCTCAAAGTAAGCAACAATTGTTGAAGTGGTGGAACAGCATTATTTCTAAAAAAAAATTACCTAATTAAATTGTGAGAAAGCAAAATTTTTTATATAAATACGTACAAGTACAAAAATTTTTCCTTAATATTGAAAAAGCACAAACCATTATAAAGTATTACTAGAAACAATTATTTATATTTTAATATTTACCTGGTAGTATGATGCCTTAAAGGTTGATTTAGCACTGTTATTTTTGATACACGAAATCTTCTAATAGATTCATCATCATCCCATAGGTTCAAATTATCTAAATGAGGTCTTATAGTGTACGTTTTTCGTTCGGGATTTGCCATATTTACCATATTAATAATTTCATGATCTATTTCTTCTTCGATATCAATGTTTTCCAATATAAAAATATATTTTTGTCACCGTCGTTATGCTGTGGTATTACCAAGTTGTTTACTTTCTTCAATATTTAAGGTTAGAAAACACTTGATAAATACTTTATGTGCCAGTAGAACTGACCGATAAGTATAAGTTAAAAAGCACAACATAGCCAAGTAACGATAGGATTTAATTTAAAACTAAGTGGAAAGACACATTTTGTAGTTACCAGATAGATAAATTTAAAAGGAGGTTTATAAAGAGATCGAAAGACCGGCCGTAAATGTATATAATAGTGGGTACGTAATTACACATCTCTCATTGGTATATACCAATGACATCTAAATCACGACTGTGTTTAGTGGGGTCATTGTTAGATATCCTAGATATAAATCATTTGATATAGAAAACATATGTGCAAAATTACATAGCGCTGATATAGCAAAGTGGTTATACAGCTTACATAAGTATATTTATGTGCCAGAAACATGTATGCGAGTATTTCAAAATAATAAGTAATAGCGACGTACAAAATACGTATTTAATACATAAAATGCAGGATGTATCGCTCTGTCCAAGATTGGTATATATCTGTAATGTCAATGTCACACGCCTGTTTGCTGGGACGTATTGTAGAAATAATGTTTTAATTAATTGTTGAACAATTATTTACCTTTGGGTGCAAGTCTGGATGTTGTTGTGCTACATACGAAAGAATGTTTTAAACTGGTAGTGTTATTAAAGATTTAAGAAGAATTAGAACAATTTAATAAATTTTACAAATCAATGTTTGTGAGTGTACTAAACAAATAGTTCCAGTTGTCCAGTAAGGGAATTAGTCTATTTCTTACAGTTAAACTACAAAAACCAGTTTAAAAATATGTGTGTATAAGTTTTGATAGTAAAATATGTGGCAGACGGTGTTTGAAATAAGAATGTTGAAGTCTCATGTCAACCTTTGAAACTCAATGCAATTAACACTCAGTTATTAAGGAAGGACTATCTTATTTGCTGTAACGATACAGAGTAATTAAATCTGACATTATTTAAGTTTTAATACCAAATTTTAACACTTGAGAACTTAAAATGAATAACCCAAGGATTCTTATTTTTGATATTAACGTATCGGGATGACTAGGCATTAACGAATCACTTTTCTTCGATATATTAATTAATATTAGGTAGGTATCTTTTGTCATTGTCACTTTAAATGCATATCTATACCATTGTTAGAGATAGCAAGTTCAATCCCTCCAACTAGACAATCTTATATTAACTGTATTCTAAAAGCTTTTAGAAAAACTTGGGAGAAATCATACGAGTCATGCATACTATTTTTTCTTTATGTAAACTATATTTCCTACATTTTATTGATTTTGATATTTCATGCTTGTAAGTCATTAGAGAGGTACACTGATTTGTACTAATTACCTCACACCAATCTTCGTTTTTCTTTCACTGAGTTTCTTCAACAATAATTATATTTCGATACCCTCGTCCAATTAGATAACACATGTAGTAACACAGTCGTGTTCTTTGTCGAGCACATTTAAAAGATGAATCATCACAACCAAAAAATGATTCCATAACTTCTCTTTTAACCGCTAGCCGGACATTCATTACACACTGTTGTGCTTTGTCAAGATAACACGGTTTGAGTTCATGTGTGTGAAAAGTGAAAATGCCGTTGAAGCTGTGAAGTCAGAAAGAAGTAAAGTTACTAGTGAAAACAATAATTAACGATTCAAAAAGCAGGAAATTATTAATGAAGTTCACATAAACTTCAGAATTATTCCTAGGTAAAACTTTAAACCTAGATATGATAAACTTACTAAAAAGTTGTTCATAGGTACAACTTTAAACCTATATGAATAAAAATCATCTAAACTTATTAAGCCTGTGAAGTTAATCAGCCAAGTCCATGACTGGCGATATTTGTTGAAAAATGTTTTCCTCCTCAGGTGAGGTCGATTTTGGATCAGTTTCAGGAAAAATGTTGAAAAGAAATACGTAGTTAATAGTGAAAACAATAACGGAAAATGTTATTTATAATTAATGAAGTTATACTTATCAGAATTATTCATAGATAAAATGGTAAATCTATATGAATAACAACCAGCAATAATTATTGAAACTGTGAAGTTAATCACCCGGTCTATTAATGGTCATATTACTCTTTTCTATATATTTATTGTTAATAAATAGATATAGATACTAATTACTTCCAAGATGAAGTTGATTCTATAACAGTTTATAGAAAAAAGGACAATAGTAAAAACAATAATGAACTATTGAAAAAGGAAAGGAAAAAAATTATCAATGAAATCCATACAAACTTATATGAATTATTTATAAGTGTAACAGTAAACTCATACAAGTAAAAAACAGTTATAGCTGTTAAATTAATTGGCCAAGTCTATGCATTGAGTACTTACTTTATATTTTGAAAGGCAGATGTTTTCCCCTAAATGAGACAAAGAGAAGGGCTATGTCAGATATTTGAGATGAGGCTAAATTTATGTTTCATAGAAAATGACGAAAAAAAAATAGTTAATAGCGAAAATAATAATAAACTATTAGAAAAGTAAAGGAGAAAATTGTTAATGACGTAAATCGCTGAGTGAATAAGTTTATATTTACTCAACGCGTAAATATAAACTTAACATAATTATTCATAGGTATAACAGTAAACCTATCTGATAGTTCAAGCCGTTAAGCTGTTAAAGTAACCAGTCAAATGACAGTATTTATTTTTCTTGAATGTATGGCAAGGAGGATTTTGCTTCCCTAAGTGAGAAAATTATTAATGACGTTAATATGAACTTAGAATTAATAGTAATAATAATAAAGGTTTATTTATTTTTACAAAATTTTACAAAAGTGTGGTATACAAAAATACTATATAATTATACATGTATATACACAATTATTCATAGGTATAACTTTAAACCTATATGAATAACAATTAGTTAAAACCGTTTAACTATTAAAATTAGTCAAATGACCGTATTTAGTTTGTTTTATATACGGTAAGAAGGATGTTTGGTTTATTTTCAGGAAAAATAGGAAGGAGTTAAGATAGATATAATCCTTAGTCTATGAACGGCCATATGTGGCAATTATAAAAAGTAATATGTACACTTTATATTTTAATTTTGAAAAAATTTTAACGTGACAAAACTGGCATCGCACTTGTCTAGTTGGCAGTGACAACACAGAAATATACCTTTTCAAAATTTTCGAAATGGTTCTTTATTTAGGGTACTGAGAAATTTTACAAATGCTTAACGTAAAAAAAATACTGACGTACTTTCCAATGTCTGCAATTGTATGAATTTCATTCAATTAAGATATTCTTACGTTATTTCTGGAAAATACATTTGTTCTAAGTCAGTCCACGGGGAAGATTTAATATCGTATAGGTATGTACGTTCATTAGCTGCGCTGGTGATTCCTCAGAACAGGCCAGCTCTATTAATCAACATGGTTTTCATTTTAAGATTATCATTACACAGCCAAAAGTGCAGCTTAATAGTCCTTTTGCCGCCTTTTAACACTAGATACTTGTTATACAAGTTTTCCCTGGTGGTTTAGAAACTGTCCACAAATCTTTTTTATTGAAATATAAAAAAATCCCATAATATCAAAGTCACTTAAAATGAAACTCTCTTGCATCTGTAAAAGGTGTATATACCTCCTGCATCTATATTATACATTCAGAAATAGTGGTTACTTTGCCAAAATAAAAGGGGCCTACCATGGACCAAGATCCTGGCGTTCATTAGGGCGTCGGGTAGGTTCGAGGAAGACCGAGGGCGAATAGTGGAGGGGAGATGGGATACCAAGGTAGGCAAAAAGGACCCATGTGTGGCCTAATTGCCAGACTGAGGCCGCCCGCACTTTACTACTAATACTTGCCAAAAGAAAAAATATTTACTTTACACTGCAAACGTCAATCCTACTGTTCCGTTTTAAGAGATTCATTTGCTTATAACATTTCTTGTTCTTGTTCTATATACTTAACTCATATAAGTCAACTATCTATTTATCAATCTTTAATTTTGAATATATTGAATACCGACGAGTTATTAACAAATCGGTTCTAAAAGTTGCAATGGATCCTGCACTATTTACCGCGAAATATAAAAACAGTAAAAATTATAAAATGAATTAGCAATTCTATTATAAAAAAATTGGTATAAACTGAGTTTTTTTGTCCGAAATAAAGCTTTAACAATAATAAAATATTCTTAAGCTAAAAGTTAACTCATAGGCTGGGTCACAAAGAAAAATTAAAAATAAATCAGTTTCTTCACAAGATCGCTATCGCCTTAAGATGCACACAAATGAAATACATATTTTGCAATCATTTTAAAAGCTGGAATAAAAAATTAAATTTATTAGGCCCAATCAAGTTTTTGTTATTGTCTTTTAAACATAATAAAATTTACTTTCAGTAACCTCCAGAGTTGCAAGCTAATTCTTAGAAAACGTCTCAGGTGCCGAAATGTGCATTTAAACTTTAAAGGACTTTAACTGATGGTTTTAATAGTTTACCTTGATAGTGGAAGTAGTAGTTATAGAAGAAGAGTACTGTTATTTTATATAAAATCGTTTAGACCTAAAAAGCCGGAAAATATTTTAAATTCATATTTTACTATAGAACTATAGATTGTATAGCACACCCTGTAAAGTAATACTGGACGGTGCTAACACTTTACAAAGTTTTTTATTAGAAAATAAGTATTTTAAATATAAAAATACGATAGTGGGTTAGTTTAGGTTTAAAGGAATGGACCATAACAACCAACCCCCCACTGGAACCATATAGTCTATTGTAGCTTGCGACAGTAGAACTACAAACTAATATTTATTTATGCGATAAATTTAGAAAAAACAAACGTTTGTCTAAATTCCACTGCATTGCAAATTTTTTAATTAAAAAATCGATATATAATTAACACAAATAAATTTTGATTTTAATATTTTTTGAATTTTTAAAGATTTTGAAACAGAATGTGATTTTCATAATTTGTTTTCGAATTTATCAAACTTGACGAACAGGTAATCACTTAATTCCACGTAATTTTCAAATATTTTTTAAATAAAAGTCAATGACTAAACAAAGTTTATATTAATAAATTCAAATAACAGTATACCTACACTGTGTCTACATAATTTTCTAAAGTTCTAAAATACACTTCTCAAAATAGAGGAATACTTGCTTGTATCTCAATATTTTTAAATTGTACCTGTATACAAGGTGTATCAGTTTTAAATACAGAAAATTTCAGAATCGATAGTACATCGATAGAGAATAGTTTTTTGGCCTATAACCTGTTCTCTTAAAACGCTTAGTGTTTAGATTTCAGGGGTTGAATATTATTTTTTTTAAATATTTTCGTAGCTTAACTTTTTTTGGTTTAATAATAATATTTAACCCCTTGTATAACAAAAACTAAACGTTTTAAGAGAAAATTTTATGATTAGATTTTACGACTGTCACACTTCGTCTTTTGCCTATATTTTGCAAAAATTGTTTTTCTCGTTCCTGATAGGTAACAGTTTTTCTCTAAATATTTACTAAATCCATTTATTAAGACTTTGGTTTCTTTCTTAAACCATCCTAAAAAGTAAATAGAAAATGCATGCTCTTGCTCATGAAAATGCTCTCTTTTCGTAACCCTTTTTTGCGGCTGAAATCACTTTCGTTGTTTCATGATTTGTAATTTAAATCAAAAGTAATTGCTATCAAGTATTCAAAGCTAGCCAATACTTTTAATGACAAATCATAATATGGGTGACAACGGAAAGTGGAAACACGCTGTAACTTTTTTATGACTGCTGATAAAAATTTGAAATTGGGTGGGTTTATACTAGATGGTTCCAAGAATTCTTTGAGGTTATTGGTAAATTTATATTTTTAAATGGGACACCCTGTATTTTTTGACATTTTTGGAATTAGCGGATCACTTTACGTATGGCAGGACCAATTTTCTGACACATTTTCTGGATTAAATATATATTTTTTATTATTCTAAATTCCAGATTTGAATATTTTTGTACATTTTTTTAGTTATTACCACTAAAAACTTCGATTTATTGTATTTCCTTAAAAACTCATTTTTTCAAATGTGAAGAGGGTGGGCCCTATTGATTCTTTAATAAAGGATTTTTTCAGAATTTTGTGGTACAACAATTTTTAAAATCCGCCAAGAAAAGAAAAAAAGAAAACAATTTCTGCCATTCGTGGTCTTCTAGTTTTATTTTTAAAAATATAAATTTACGGTCACTTCCGGTCAAACCGGAAATGTCATGAAATCCGAAATGACCTCAAAGAATATATGGCACCATCTAGTATAAACCCACCCAATTTCAAATTTTTATCAGCAGTCATAAAAAAGTTACAGCGTGTTCCCCCTTTCCGTTGTCACTCAGTATATGACATACCCGAAATTTCCTTGTATCCCAATTTGTTTATTTTTTAAAACGTGGGCAAATTAGTGCAGGTAACTAATTTACCGTTAGTAATAGAAGGTTCACTAAGTACTTATTAAAGATTGTTCATGAATTGGTACATCTAAAATTATATCATTTGAAAAACTATGATTTTAGGTAAATATACAACATATTTTATTTTGTGTGGAAGATTATTTCATATTGTGTAAATCTAATATTATTTGCTTTTTCATGTGAGATTTCATTAGAAAAAAGAATAAGTAAGTGATCATATTTAAATTAAGAGAAATGTTATACAGTAGGTAAATTCAGGCATTACCATTATTTTCGTCTTCTTCAACATATTCCATACAGACGTCATTATCAATTTCCGCAAACGATTTCCCTTTATGTTATAAAAGTACCGTTCCTTATCTACAAAAAATTAAATGACACATTCCTGATGCCTTTTCTTGAGATAAATTAATTGGTGCACGTTGGTAGTGTATACATACGCCTACACAAACAAATATGATGAAAGTTACAGGACTCCATTAAAAATTTGTTTTCACTATAAATAATAATGTAATAAATCAAAAAAGACATCTAGAATGTAATATTTATTTTTTGTATTTCTCACAGTTATCAAATTGCCCTATACAAACATCGAAATTAGGCCACTCTGTACTATCGTTTGCAATATTAATGACACTCACTAAAATGAATTTTGCAATTTATATTGAACTTCTGACGTATTCATATTGAAATCTGCTTTAAATTTTTAACATTAGTAATTAGTTGTTTCACTTACCAAGAGAGATTTAATGATATTTCTATTCAGAACTTCCAGTAGTTCAAAAACTGTTTTAAGAGAGTGTCATTATTATTGCAAACGATTGTACATATAACAATTAAATATATACTCGTATATAAATATGGGCAAGCTCAAAATACACCAAAAAATAAGTAGGTAACTACCTACTTAATATTTAATATACATGAGTAAATTGAAAATCTGGTCTTACTCGATTGTTTCTGCCGCTGGGTTGCAATGAACAGAAATAATGCTAGACATCGTAGGGTCCATTAATAATAGAATCGGTAATAGTAACTTAACTTTCTATGTCTAAGATTACAGACTACAAATTTCAATTTTTTGTTTGATAAATAGTAAATTTTCTACTAACTGCAGAAAACTGATTGTTTTCGTAACTTTGACCTTTTTAATAAAAAAGTGTAATGGTTTTTAAGTTATTGATTTTTTGGTAACTGTTAGATAGCTATTAGTGATATTAAACACAAACAGGTTAATATTTTTGTCATTTCGTTTTTATTTGACCCTCAGAAATATCTGTGTTTAAATACCTAAAACTTTCGAAAATTCTTAACCCATAAACAACAGCTAATATTTGCATATTTAAGGTTTGTAAATATTGTAACCTCGCAACTAGGTTATCGTTGAAACACGTCACGTAGACAAATAATCTTTATTATCACTCTTGATAATACAAGAAATATCCTTCAACAAATTTCGCAACTGTCAACGCTTTACTTTGACGTTTGTCACTCGCGTTTGGCTGCTCAATACAAACTGACTCCAGCGGCCGAAAATGGTCTGCTTATATAGGTTTCTACAGTTCTCGAAGTTTCTGAGACTTCGAGAACGTGTCGAGAAACAAATAGAATATAGCCTGGAATATTCCGGAAAACGTCAAAATAAAGGCATCACAAAAATTATAAATTCTAACATGAACAGAAACGTAATTTACAAACTAACGAGGTAGGTGAGCTTCAATTATAAATTCTAACGAAAACAGGAACATAATTAACCATCTAAAAAGGTAGGTGAGCTTTCGTAACATTGCCCCCCTCTTAGAACTGATCGTCCCGATCAGGTTACTCCATTGTCCGCATCGCCTTCTTGATAAGGTGTTAAACGATCGATGTGGACAATCTTCATCTTGGCTTGGGATTCCTCTGGATCCTATAAACTGCGTCATTCAATCGTGACACGACGGTATAAGGGCCTTCCAACGATTTCTGCAGCTACGGAGATATACACATGAATATTTTTGGGTAATAGAGACACACTTTCTCAAGCTCTTGAAACCCCGCTGCTGTTGGCACGCAAGTCGTATCTGGTCTTCATTCTGTCGCTTTCTATTTTTATCTTCTCTCGTACTTCTTCATGTACCATCTTTATTCGATCTTTCAGATGGCTGAGATAATCATCTAAGTTTTCCTCGTGTTGCGGTCGATTCATAATTAGATCTATGGGTAGCCGCAATTCTGTGCCGAAAATCACGTTGGCTGGTGTTTTACCCGTGGTCTCATGAATTGCTGCACGGTATGCCAGTAAAAATGGAGGAAGGCAGGTATCCCAGTTGGTCTGTTTCTCGTTGACGGCCGTTCTCAGGAAGTTTTCGATGGTGCGATTGAATCTTTCCACCATTCCATCTGATTGCGGGTGAAGAGGTGTAGTTCTGGTTTTGTGAATGCCTAGCAGCTCACAAACGTTCTGAAATACTTCCGACTCGAAATTTCGTCCTTGGTCAGAATGGATCTCTCTGGGCACCCCATAACGACATATCCAATTTTCGAATAAAGCTTCGGCTACGGTAACAGCTTCTTGATTAGGTAAGGGATATATTTCTGGCCATTTACTGAAGTAGTCCATCACTACCAAAAGATAACGATTTCCACTGCTGCTACGAGGAAATGGTCCAGCTATATCAATAGCTATTCTCTCGAATGGAGCTCCAACATTGTACTGCTTCATCTGTCCTCGGCTTCGAGTCCTGGGTCCCTTACTAGAGGCGCAGGTATCACAACGTCGGCACCATTCTTCCACATCGGACCGACTGCCAAGCCAGTAGAATCGTTCTCTAACTTTATTCAGAGTTTTGTTTATTCCAAAGTGCCCACCACCGACTCCACTGTGCAGTGCTTGAAGAACTTCTGGAATTCTTTTCTGGGGCAGTATTGTTTGATAAACCTTTTCTTTGCCGTCGGGACTCTCCCAGACTCTTTTTAATACGCCGTTCTCTATGGCTAAAGAATTCCATAGCGCCCAGTAGCTTTTTAGAGACGGTGATTTATCAGAAATATCCTGCCAGGTGGGTCTGTCCATGTTTCTTATCTTCCACTGGAAAATTGGTCCAAAATCCGGGTCTTCACTTTGTTCTTTAGCGATGATTTTATTATCCCAATCATCTGGGCCTTGGATGTTAATTCTTCGGCAAAGAAACTCATCTTGTTCTCTAATTTCTTGTCGCAGACAGTGCTTACAGTTTGGAGGGCATGGTCTTCTGGATAGGGCATCAGCATTCCGATGGTTAGATCCTTTCCGGTGTTCGATTTTGAAGTCGTACTCCTGCAACCGTTGAAGCCATCTTGCCACTTGGCCTTCCGGATTCTTGAACTGCAGTAGCCACTTCAAAGATGCATGATCGGTCCTCAAGATGAACGGCTGACCATAGAGATACTTATGAAAATGCTCCACAGTTTTAACTATGGCAAGCAACTCTCTTCTGGTTACGCAGTAGTTCATTTCTTGCTTAGAGAGGACCTTGCTAAAGTAGGAAATCACTTTTTCGTGCCCGTCTTCAACTTGTGATAATATTCCTCCAATTCCAGTGTTACTAGCGTCTGTGTCCACGATGAATGTCTTTCCAGGCTTGGGATATGACAGAATCGGAGAAGAACACAAAGCTTCTTTTAATCTTTGAAAAGCTTGTTGACATTGTTCCGTCCAGATGAATGGCTGATTGTTTTCTGTGAGCCGATGTAGGGGTTTCGCAATCTCGGCGAAATTTTTCACAAACTTGCGATAGTAGGTGCAAAGGCCCAGGAAACTCCTTAATTCATGTTTGTCTTTTGGTACTGGCCATTTCCAGATGGTTTCAGTTTTCTCTGGGTCAGTCTTCACTCCATTAGACGAAATAATGTGTCCTAAATACTTGACTTCCTTTTGAAAGAGCATGCACTTCTTGGGACTTAGCTTGAGCCGGGCTTCTCTCAACTTTTGAAAAACTTCTTGGACATTTTTCAAATGATCTTCAAAGTCTTTTCCGAGTATTATTATGTCGTCAAGATAAACGAGACAAGTTTTCCAGGTCATTCCTCTCAGAATGGTTTCCATAAGTCTTTCAAAGGTGGCTGGTGCATTGCAGAGGCCAAAGGGCATGACGTTGAAGTGCCACAACCCTGTTCCAATGGAAAATGCTGTCTTCTCTTTATCATCTGGGTGAAGTTGCACTTGCCAATAGCCACTTTTCAGGTCTAATGTGGAAAACCATTGGGATCCAGACAGGGTATCCAGGGTATCATCTATTCTTGGCAACGGATAACTGTTCTTTTTAGTGACATCGTTTAGTCTTCTATAATCCACACAAAATCTAGTCGAGCCGTCCTTCTTCTTTACCAAAACAACCGGCGAAGTCCATGGACTCTGGGATGGTTCAATGACTCCCTGTTGCTGCATGTCTCTAAGCATCGTCGATACCTCTTCTTGCTTCGCTAAAGGGATACGTCGTGGAGCTTGTTTAATTGGAGTGGTATTGCCGGTATTTATGCGGTGCTGCACAAGATTAGTCCTTCCGACGTCATCCTCTGTTAAAGAGAAGACATCCTGGTAGCGCCTCAACAAATCTTCCAATTTTTGGACTTCATCGGCTCGTAATGGGGACTTGAATCGGTTAACAAGGCTCTGCAGAACTTCGGGTAATTTTTGAATATTTCGGGGTGCTGTTGATGATTCCATATTGCTGCTGAAAACCGATGCAACTGTTTGACAAATTCCCAAAGGTTCGCCTTTCTTGATCTGTTGTGGGTAGTCCTTTAGATTTAGCATTCTCACCAATACCAAATTGCTTTTCTTTTCTGTTAATGTCTTGCCAGTTAATATGCCCTTCCTATAAAGACTGCTCTCTGGTTCTGGTTCTACAATTACAGTTTCTTCAGCTGCCGAAGGACTGCTACAAATAGCTTCAATTACTAGTTCTGAACCTGCTGGAAGTTCTATGTCTGCTGGCGCTTTCACAGTTCTAATAGGAAGGTTTCTTATTTCAGGAAACTGCATGATGATTTCTTCATCTTCGGTCTTCAATAGTCTTCGTGGAAGGTCCAATATAAAATTATGTTGAGTCATTACATCAAGTCCAAGAATGACATCATCAGTTATATCTGCTACTAGGATGTTGTGTTGGAAAGTGGTTGTCCCCAGGGTTATTCTAGCTAGATGGTTGCCTTTCACTGATATGACTTCTCCATTTGCTGTCTCCAAGATGTAATTTCGGTCTGGCTTTTGTATTCTGCAGTGAGCGACGATGTTCGGTCTCACTATGGTGTGACTAGACCCTGTATCAAGGACCATTTCGCAATCCCGTCCGCATATACGCCCTGGTACTACCAAACTCGTTCCATTATTTTGCAGACGGGTTACCTTGATCTTAATAGTTGGTGGGGCTTGGTAACACCTAGCCAGCTTTCGCCCCTCAAAGCTGACTAGTTGGCGTTTTCCTGGTCCTGACTAGATGTATTCTTAGGGCATCGATTCCTAAGATGCCCTTCAACTCCACAATTCCAACACTGAATGGGTCTTCTCCTGCTATATACAGTGGAATTAGTACGGTCTTGTTCTTGCTGGAAGTTATTCATTAAATCTTGCAAACTCTTCATAAATCCTTCCATGTTATTTTCGCTTGCTCGTTGTTTGCTAGTTTGAAACCTAACTTGCCTTATTCTGCCTTGACTACTTCGGGAAGCTTGTCGTGCGGCTTCAATTTCTAGCGCCTGGGCCAAAGCTTCAGATATATTTTTATGCCTGGCCAACCTTAACGCTTGACCGATCTCAGAATCTCGCAGGTCTTGAAATTCTGTCGGTGCGGTGGGGTAGGCTAGCTTTACCATACGTGCTATATCTGCCTCAAATTGCTGCAGATTTTCTTCGAAGCGTTGTCTTCGGCCTTTTAATTGTGCTTGATAAACGTGTTGTAGATGAGCATCGCCATACCTCATTTCTAAAGCACTCTTCAGCATTTGATAGTCTTTTTGTTGATCCTCGGCTAGAGTTCGTAATATCTCCATGGCTTCACCTCGTAGGGCAACTATTAGTGATGTAGCCTTTTCTTCTTCTGACCAATTATTTGCCAAGGCAGCTGCTTCAAATTGTTTAAGGTAAGTGCTCCATGACACTTTTCCATCAAATGTGGGTGCTTTAATCCTTGCAGAGGAAATGCAACTGTTGTCAGCCTTAACAATCTCCTTCGCAGGCCATTGTGACTGTAAATTTGTAACTTTATGCTCCAACTTAATTAGGCTTTCTTCTAAGACTTGGACTTTGACGACTTCACTCTGTAATTTACTAACACTTTCTTCTACGACCTGAACTTTATCTTGCACTTCATTTCTCAATAGATTAATTTCTTCTTCAACGGTTTCTTCAAACTCTTTGAGATTGATCTTAATTACTTCTTCTAACTTTTTATTATTTCCTTCTTGATAATTTTTCATTTCTTCTAACCTGTTCCTCATTTCCTCTTGACCGTTCTTCATTTCCTCTTGACTGTTTTTCATTTCTCTTTTCAAGTCTTCCATCATATCTTTCATCATTTCGTCTTGGTTAGTCTTCATTTCATACTTGCTGTTCTTCATTTCTTTAAGTCTTCTTTCATTTCGTCCTGGCTGTTCTTCATATCTTCCTGACTCTTTTTCATATCTTCTTGACTCTTCTTCATATCTTGCATCATTCCCATTAACTGTTTCAATGTTTCCTCCATTTCTGTTGCTCTCGATCTCGTTACCGGCATTCACTTATCTACTCCAAATGTCTTCTTTGTGGAACGTCACACTTCTGACACCAATGTAACCTCGCAACTAGGTTATCGTTGAAACACGTCACGTAGACAAATAATCTTTATTATCACTCTTGATAATACAAGAAATATCCTTCAACAAATTTCGCAACTGTCAACGCTTTACTTTGACGTTTGTCACTCGCGTTTGGCTGCTCAATACAAACTGACTCCAGCGGCCGAAAATGGTCTGCTTATATAGGTTTCTACAGTTCTCGAAGTTTCTGAGACTTCGAGAACGTGTCGAGAAACAAATAGAATATAGCCTGGAATATTCCGGAAAACGTCAAAATAAAGGCATCACAAAATTATAAATTCTAACATAAACAGAAACGTAATTTACAAACTAACGAGGTAGGTGAGCTTCAATTATAAATTCTAACGTAAACAGGAACATAATTAACCAACTAGAAAGGTAGGTGAGTTTTCGTAACAATACATAAATTTTTTTACATAATGAACAAGTAAACAATAATGTTCTTTAATATCTATATTTTATATAAAATAAACCTATTTTTCATATATTTTCAGGTATTAACAATATTGTGTGAAACTAACTACTCAGTGGACAAAAGCCCCAACCTGCGTTGAATTACACCCACAATATCTACCCATATATTCCTTATTATTAGCTTTTGTAACATTTTTTTACTGTTTAAGAAAAGTATTTTAAGCTAATATACCTTTCTTAAACAGTAAAAAAATGTTACAAAAGCTAATAATAAGGAATATATGGGTAGATATTGTGGGTGTAATTCAACGCAGGTTGGGGCTTTGTCCACTGAGTAGTTAGTTTCACACAATATTGTTAATACCTGAAAATCTATGAAAAAATAAAAGATAAAAACAAATTTAACATCTTTATTCTGTGTTTGTATAAGCTATAGTTTAGACAATAATTAAAAAATATATATAAATAAAAGGAATAATTTTCTCTCAACAAAGAACCGACTACTGAGAAGAGTCAGCCAGGGTAAAAAAAAAATAAAAAAAAGGTTAGAAAAGAATTGAAAGCGCCATAATCTTTTAATCATAAATGCCCATACACATTCACACATATTGTACATGTAACAAAGATCGCACACGCACATAACAAATTTCGATCGAGTATAGTCCTTGAATATATACAAGGGTATAGTATAGTAAAAGGGAAAAATGAATTAGTGAACATAGGTGAAAGTGAACAGGGAAAGGTAGTTTATGAGTATGAAAGGAGTAAAAAAAGGTAAGAAAAGAATTGAAAGCGCCATAATCTTTTAATCATAAATACCCACACACATTCACACATATTATATAACAAAGATCACACACACACATAACAAATTTATATCAATATATTAGCTTAAACTAATTAACTGAGCCTTATAATAAAAAATATATACTTTCCCCTTTAATTTGTGTAATTGAAATATGTTTATGTAATACGAATAAGTTGCAAAATAAGTCATAACAACATTATTATAACAATCAGTTTATTTGGATATCCTGCTATTACTGAATATTAATTATTTGTAAATATATAGCTCTAGTATAAACAATATGTGATATGATAAATAAAAACGCACAACAAACAATTTACGCATGATTATAAAATAGCTGTATTGTAAAAACCAATCATTTATAGTGGTTTTTAGGTTTTCACGGCCGGTGTCTGCATTTAATATATAGGGTTGGGTAAAAGTCTTGAATAAAATTAATATTTTTTAACCAAGAACTTCTAAAAAACGCTTAAACACATAGTGATTTAAAATTTTAATTATTTTATGACAATATAATGAAATATTTTTCTGGTAGCCACCCCAACTTTGTGTGTGGGCTCGTTGAAATGTTCACGGAAAATTGACTAACTATACAATTTTTTTCATTTGTTTATGTGGTTATTACAAAATAAAAAACAACTCTACTAAAAATAAAACAATTACAAATACAACATTAGTGCTATCTACAGGTCATTTAATGTAGCAAATGCTGAAAATGTCCTTCATCCTCTATCTGGTATGCTCCCAAGCTATAATAAAATCCGTCGACGGAATTCCGAATGGTCTCAGCCGGTGTATTATTTGACTCCACTCTAATCTTGCTTTTTAGGTCTTCAATATTAACGGGTTTATTTTGGTAAACATTATCTTTCAGATATCTCCAAAGAAAGAAATCTAATAGCGTTAAGTCAGGTGATCTTAGTGTCCATTAAATTGTACCTCGTTTTCCAATCCAGGGACCTGCAAATATTTCATCTGGATATCCTTGACATTAAGACCAAAATGTGGGGGAGCGCCAACTTGTTGAACCAAACTGTTTCATTGGGTATATCTGGATCTACTTCGCTAGGGAAGATAACAACTAGAGCAGGCATTAACTCACATTTTAAAAAGTCTAGGTAGCGTTCAGCTGTAAAGTTTTCTTCGAAAAAGAATGGCCTTAAAATTTGATTATTAAGAGACCTCTTTAGGTACCTATTTTAAAACTAATTTCCAAATAACTCCAGCAATAATGATCCGATTTTGATGCGGCTTGCACCTGTTTTCTTAGAAAAAAATCTAATTTCTTGGATGCCCTAAATAATATTCTTTACACGAGTAAACTTGGGTTGAAAACGTAAAGGGAACATAATAAATGGGTGCCTTAGAAACGGCGAATTATTTTATTAATTTATATACACTTTGTTTCTGAAAATAATTGATAATAACTTAATAAATATGGAACTAAAAAAGTGCATTTTAAGTTAAAGTCTGCTAAAGAAGCCACTTACGTTCAAATAGTATCAGGTGATGAATACGAGGCAGGCAAAGACAGAAAATGTAAGGGAAGTCGGACGGGTGCAACGCGCTTAGCGGAACGGTCGAGTTGACTTGCATCTAGCATTGCTCCTTAATCATACCTGCCCATATATTTACTTTCTGACGGCGCTGCATAAGAGCTTCACATATCTAGTGTGGAGTCTTAACTCTAGAAACGATAATTGTGCCTTTTAACCATTCCATTTAAATCTCATCATTTCCTCACAAAATTGCAAACACTTATCATAGTCATCTTCCAAAAGCTTTTGGATAAGATGTAGGTACTTTACACGAATGATATTTTTCTGTTTTTAAAAACCTCTCAGTCGTACGTCTAATGCAATGTCCAATTTCTGATCATCATCAGAAACACGTGACCGGCCACTTCAGGGCCTTCACTGTACCATGTTCCTTAAATTTACTGAATATCTTACTAACAGTAGTCCCTTAAATGTGATTTTCCGGATATCTTGTATTAAATAAAGCGCACACTTTACTTTGACTTCTCATTCTATCCACACCCCAACTAAGTTTTTTTATTTTATCAATGTAATACAAAAACTCATTCAAAATTAAAAACAGACATTTTCAGGATTTTCTACAATTTTTAGAAGAGTTGTTTTTTTATTTCGTAATAACCATATAACTAAAAGAAAAAAATGGTATGGCTAGATTCAATTTGCCGTGAGCTTTTCAACGAGCCCACACACGATATATGTTTTCATTTGAAACAAAAAGCTGGGGTGGAAGTTGGAGTTGAAGAAAAATATTATTGCTATAAAATAAGTAACATTTAAAATCAATATACGTGTTTAAGCGTTTTTTAGAAGTTACTGGTTAAAAAAATGTATTAAATTTAGTCCGGACTTTTGCGCAAACCTATATAGTGATTTTCGGGTTGTTATGCCGTGATCTCAGTAACTGGTAGATGCCAGTAACATAATTAAAGTGCACATCCCTAGCTTTAGTTGAGATTCTTTGACTTGCCCTGATTGTTCTCGGGCTAGACTCTTTGGGGTATGTCGGTATGTCTGGGCCCGCCCATGTACTGATTTCGGCTCCTGTTGTTGGTAGTACGACTGTTACGGTCGAAACCGTTCTCGGATAATGGTGGTCTTCATGCTTCCAAACGTTTTTCCGCTCTTCACTGTCGACATCTTCAGTGGTGACTCCGCAATAGCTTCGCCGCGACAGAGCAAAGAATCCCAACTAAAACTAGGGATGTGTACTTTAATTATGTTACTAGAAGCGATCAGTTACTGAAGTCACCGCATTCACACGTCATTTATGTTGATACATTATTTTATAATTTTTCATTGTTAACATTTGTATTTATTCGCTTTTAAAAAGGCCTGCTATTTGATGTTTTATTATACATACGTATTTGCAAATATTATTAAGAATTAAGTACTACATTGACTACCCTTGGATTATTGTATATATACAGGTTGAGTCAGTCATCATGTCATTAAGTTTAAGGAGGAGATAGGAAATAATGAGTATAATGAGAATACGCGATTAAAAAAAATCTAAATGCATATTTACGCCGAAAAAATCAAATCATTATTTAAACCCCCTTTTCAGACTGCCACTGACCGCTCACAGTCTTGGTCGTTTACAGCTCACAGTTCAACTCGATGTCGACCTGATACAATGTTGCCAAGTTGAAATATTTTTCTAGTACCTACCTACCTAGGTTTTAGACATCACAAATAAACGGTTGCACTGACTATTTCAGAATGTCATTTTTTCTTGCTCAGTTCGACTTCAGCCAATAATAATTTAAAATGTTAATATCCAATGAAATCAAATAATAATAATCAAGTTCTATTAAGAATTGCAATTGTAACGCGGTCCACTCAGGTTTTCCGGTAGAAAATACGGTCCCATCAAACGATACCCGTACACTCCTGCCCATACGTTGACAACAAATCGCCTCTGAAAGCTACGACAAGTAGCGTGTGGATTTTCCTCTGAGCAAATGTAGCTATTATGACTGCAAAGAAATTAGCTTAGTTATATTGAAATCACAAAACTCCAACGTATCTAATAATAAACCGAATAATAAACCATTTACGTACATTACATAAAAAACCTATACCCAATGGGTAACTTATTAAGAGAACTTGAAAAGTATTTCGTGTTTAAATACTAAGTAATAAAAAACCATCGAGTTGCCGACAGATCTGATGCTCATAAGTTATCGAGAGTGAATCTTGACCTACCGTATTATTAGGTCAATAACCTAGTTACCTAGTTTTTATACTGTTATTTAATGACAAGGAGTAAAACTATTTTTTTAATCTAGATACATCAATGAATTTTCCTTAAATATTGATTTATTTGTTAATGAAAACAAATGTATATAATAAATAAATGTTTTCGTTTTTAAATGTTAGGTTATTACAGTTTAATAATTTTGATATTACGATTTCACTACGTTTTACAAATAAATATGAATATTTAGTATTACTCGTAAGTACAATTAATTATTCAGTTTGTAGTTACGTATATCTAGCCTAGAAATTTATTGTTTTTAAGTAGTACGGTACTAACCTGTTTAAAATGCCAGTTCGAGTAAAACTGCACTCATCCGTCCATAGGACTTTATTAATAAAATTAGGGTCAGCCGCAATTTGATTTTGATGCCAATTGCAAATTTCAAGACGACTGGAAAATCAGCAGGTTCTAAAGCTTGAACTTCTGAAAATGATACGGGTTCAGTGAGATTTCTCGTAATATTCTGCAGACCTTGCTTTGGGATATCTCTAATCGCCTTGAAATGGTTCTTGTAGAAATAGTAGGCTGCTCGCAACTAAATTTAAAACAGTCTCTATCACCCGTCACAGAACCCGTATCGCGAAGGCACTTACACAAAGTTCGCGCACCTGGAAAATGTCTGTTGGGTAGACATCTTCGACATTCCATAACAGCGGCATTCGCATTTTGTAAACATTCTCCGTATAACACTACCATTTCCGCATATTTGGAATTTGTAAAATTATGCATTGTGAATTTACGACGAATACGCGAGACCGAAATAAACAAACTAATGCTTACTGCTTGTATTCTCTCCACCCCCGTGATCTACAAATTTGGGGGGAAAGAAATGCGGGAAATGCAGAAAGTGCTAAATGGGGGTAAATTTGAACAACACGCTGAAGTGTTAGACAATATTATGTATGTAAACATGATGAGGCAACGATGTTTCCTCCGAAATTCGATTGTCGTATGGGTGTGTCATCAGAAAGTTCGTAGCACACCAGGAGCGTCGTGTTACTGATTTTATAGGGTGATTTATATTCTTAAAGGTCGAGTAAAATTTGTTTTTCGAGTTTCTGCCTTTATTAGGCCTCCCGAATAGGTGATTAAAGTTAATGACATTATGACTGACTCACCCTGTATACAGTGCTTTCGTAAAGTAACGAATAAATTCATTATTTTTGAAATTGAGATGTTTTCGAAAAAATTCCCTGGCACGTCGATTTTGTTTTTAAAAAAGGCACTTTTTGACATACGACCCACATTTGTGACGTCATTGTTGTTCGAGATATGACGTCATCTACAATTTTTTTAAATAGCAACCCCCATTTTTGACCATGCCATTTGAAAGATAATAAGTATAATTCTACATACATACGTCAAAAAAATGTATGGTATGACATAACAAAAATTTCAAGAAAATAATGTTTGAAGATTTTAAAATTTAATTTTCACAATACTGAAAATGATAATGATTGTGTAAAAAATCGAATAAATTATATGTTCAAAGTGTGCACCGTTGGCTGCCTGGCAGTAGCCAAGACGATTAATAAATTCTTTTTAGACATTATCAATAACTTCAGGAGGTATACGATGTATCTCGTGACAAATTCTTGCTTTTAAATCTTCTAAACTAATCGCTCTAGTAACGCATACTTTGCTTTTTAAGTATCCCCACAAGAAATAATCTAGGGTCAAATCAGGCGATCTGGCTGGCCACTCAATCGGCCCCCTTCTCCCTATCCAACGATTCGGGAACAGCTTATCTAAATAAGCACGGACAGGTGTTGCATAATGGGAGGTGCACAGTATTGTGTGTGTGTGTGTGTGTGTGAGGGTGAGGGAGGGTGCGTAGGTTTTCCGCCCATTCTGGGGACTTTACCATTAATGATGCTATACTTGTGGGGACTGACAGGATTGTGTGGACTTACACAGGTCCCCACAATTTAAAACCTATCTAAACGTGATCTACGAGGTCCTTTTATATAAAAATAACAACTTCTAAAAATGTCCCTCAATCATAATTTAGCTATATGCAGAATTTGTGTAGTAGTCTAACTCAACTTATGTGGACCTCCGAGTGTGTTGTAGAGCAGCGCCCTCTTCGACACGGCGCGGAGTTCATGAACTATAAAATGCGGCGTTGCCACATACTACTTGCTGAGACTTAATTTTTAAAATATGATTATAGAATATGTTCTGTATTTGGGGCCTGTGTGTAACGTTACAGTTTCTTATTGTGGGGTCTCATGATATTTTAAATACATATACCTATACAGGATGTTTCATTATATAGTACTGGCTTTCAGAAAACAGTAGGTATTAAGAGATGCAGAAAAAGTTTGATAAAACCAATTTTAAATATAAGTACGCCGGAGAGGAGTGAGAATAATAAGTTATCTGCTATATTATAGGTTTTATATTAGTTACTACTACTACTAAATAATACAACTATATTTGCAGATTACGTATAACAGTATTACCATCCCGATGAAGACCATTAGTCCGAAATATTTACATAATTTATAAAAGTAAATAAAATGAATGCAGGATGTCTCGAAATTAATGGGGCGCAAAGAAAGTGTAGATTCTTTCAATAAAAATAATACTATGTAGCCGAACTTGCATTAGTCTGAGAGTTCTTATCAACGCTGATAGGGCGTGTTAAATTTAAAATGTATGTTTTAAACGTTATGTTATATACAAAATTTGGAGAAAGTGGATTATATGACCAATTAAAATTTTATCATATTTTTTCTATTACTTGTAGGGGGCGTCGCATACTACTGCATCTTCGATGTCATTAGCGCGTCGTATTTTTGTTTCGGTATATCCGTCTGTTCGATATTTTTTTCTCCTTATCTGTTTTACGTAATCAGACATATCTTACAAAAGTGTCCCTACGAGTAATTATTTTCGAAATATTTACCCTTAAACTTTTCAAGTAGTATCAGAGTAAAAAGTATAGAGGGCTGGTTTTGTAAGTTTATATTTCTAAAACTGATCAGAGAGGGGCCAAACATAAACTTAAGGTAATAAATAAATGGTAGTTGGTAAATTATCAAATTATATGGAAATTTATAAAAATAATTTTTCTATAGACTGTATTAGTGAGATTGAAATTTATTGGGTGTTTATAGAGTTATGAGATTTCAAAGTCAGGACTCTATAATTTTTACTTTGATACTAGTCAGTTAGTCAGTGCTTTATGAAACCGGCAGTTAGATGCCTAGTATAGGATTGAAATTGAACACCAAAATCTAAAAATAAATAAATACAGATACATTTTTTAATACAAATTAACAAATTATGTTCAAAACTACTTATCAAATCTTACTGGCAATATCCATGTAATAATATTTTTATTTTTCACAATTTCTTTCGAGTCCTAGTTCTAGTAGATAAATCAACCGGAATAAATTTAAATTTCAATTTAGAGACATAGTTATTCAGATGACGAGTTTTGCAGTTTTCCATATTTATCTAATTTCCATGTCCATTATGTAATCAATTAAGCCCCAGCAAAAATTTAAATTTTTTACTCTAAATAACATAACAGTCATGAACAATACCAAAATCTCACACAATAATCTTTTCAATTTAAAATACAAAATGTGACAATTTGCATATAGCTAATAAATTTAAATAACTCAACTCTTTACAAAATATTATTTTTAAAATTGAAATTACTCAAGAATTGTTTAGTGTTTATCTAAAAGTATTGGTTTAATAATAAATTATTGAAATATATTTTAAACTGATAGCGATGCCTTATTGGAATGAATCAATCCCTGAATTTTAAATGCATACACAATATTAAAATAACGGCCTACATACATTTATATTAGGCTTTTTACAAAAAAAAATGTCATATTACAGAAGCAATGGCAATAGATTGTCCCCACAATATTTCACACAGATACATAAACCAGTGAATTGACGTAGGTTTTCCGCCCATTGTAGGGACATGAGAATTGTTGATGCTATACTTGTGGGGACTGATAAGATTATGTGGACTTACACCAATCCATAAAATTTAATTTTCTATAAAATTTTCTGAAATGTCCCCTTAATAATTGTACATAGACTATGACGGTTTGTCAGAGGTGTGAGTGAAGGTCCCCACAATACATAAACATTATCAAATTGTGAGGACTGTCCCCGCAATTTATCACACAAGTACATAAACTAGTAAATTTTCCCATTCTGTGGGGATATGAGCACACACACACACACCTGAGCATTGTCGTTGCTATACTTGTGGGGACTGACAGTATTATGTGGACTTACACAAGTCCTCACAATTTAGGTGGAGTTTATGAACATAGTTTAATTTTGTTGTTGTCATGGTCTTTATTATTAATTTATAATAACTCTGCTTAAGTTTCCAGTGCAAATAAAAATGTAAATGTTTCTCATAAAATTTTCTTTAATCAATTAACTCCATCATTAATTTTCTGTAACAGGCCAAAAAACGTAATATCAAAATTAAAATTATTAAAATACACAGTGGGTATCACACACCCGTCTTGTGGGGACTTGAAGATTTGGCAACAGCGTAAATAAAAAGTGTGTGTGAAGGTCCCTACAATACATAGACACTACCAGATTGTGGGGACTGTCCCCACAATTTTTCACACAGACACACAAACCCGATTACGAGTACGTCCTCACAAGTTATTTTCTCGATTTATGATAATTCTATGGAGTGTTAAAGCGAAGTGAATGGATACACGTGACCAGTAAACAATTTTACATCGGGTTCGATTAGTAAGTCCGAAGTCCCCAGAAATCGGTCTATAGCTGGCGTCCCCACAAAGTCCTGAAAACCTGTAAGGGTGAGTGTGTGTGTGTGTGTGTGTGTGGGTTTCTATGGCACTGGACAGAGCCAACTAGCCAGTCTTCTTTGTTATATAACTAACTAGGTTACATTTTGTACATATATTATATATTCATACATTTGTATGTGTACAATTTCCACTCATAAAATGTTTGAGCTTCATGTTTGATATTGTACCAATTTTTTTTTTGTTCCCAATTTAATATTTTTTAAAATTTTTTAACGATTTTTTATTTTTTCTTTTGTTTTTTTTTTATTTATTTATATATATATATATATATATATTTTATTTTATTTTTTTCTGAACTATCTATGTACTAGATACATTGTTCTCTAGACCTCGTTGACCTAGTCAACTTCGGTCTCCCTGTGGTGGGTTACAAATGAAATAAATTGAATAATATTTATAATTACATAATAACATGCATGTAATATTAATTTTCGGTTAATCTTAAGCTCTAGAGTTTTATATTGATATTTTTAAGGTATTTACATATGATCCTATATACTCTAATATTTTTCGTACTCAGCAATGTGGAAATACTCATAGGAAAATCAACCCTTTCGGGAATTACGTCCTTGTATAAAATATCAATATTTGCCTTTTCTAGTGGACATTCTAATATAATATGCTGTAAATCAGCTATTTCGTTGCAGATACAATATGAGGAATCGGTAAGGCCTTGTTTTTATACTGGCGATATAGAGCGTGGTTGCTTCTCATTCTACAAATTGTTTTAATAAGATGTTTATTTGTAATATTGACAAACCACGGAGTAAGTGATACTCTCTGATGAATATTTCTGAAGAAGGTTCCTTTGACCGAGTTCTCGTATTGGAGCTGCCAAGCGGATTTCATTTCCGATTTAAAGATTGGAATAAGGTCATTAGCGGGAATTTTAAATATTATATTGGATCCATCTTCTGCTGCTTTTTTGGCAAGGTTATCGACTACCTCGTTGTCTTTTATACCGGCGTGGCCCTTAACCCAAGCAAAACATATAATTTTGTTTGCTTTTCTTGCTTCACAGTGGAGTCTAAGTATGTCTGTCATTATGCAGTTTTGGTTTGAAACTGACGTTGCTGCTTTTATTTTACTTATGGCGCTTCTACAGTCCGACATAATTAAAAAATTATTCATTTCTGAAGTTAAACAGATCTTTACAGCTTCCTTGATTGCAAGAAGTTCTGCCGAGAAGATAGAGGTGATACTTGGCAGTTTATATTTTATAGAAAGATTTTCTTTTGGATACCAAATCGCACATCCGACTTTATTATTAAATTTTGAACCGTCAGTAAATATATATTCAAAGTTGATGTATTTGTCTTCTAAATGTTTGTTGAATATCACGTTTCGTAATTGCAATGGTGTTTGGGAGAAGTCTTGTAATAAGGTGGTTCTGATGAGTTGGTAACTTTCATAAGGAATTGAATAATTAGAAGTGCTATGATAAATATGTAAAAAATCTATATATTGAGATGTATACATAAAGCTTTGTACTGTTAGAGGGATTTTCTTGCTGTTCCAGTATTTGTGGGTGAGACAGAGTGTGGTTAGTTGTGCTATTTTTTGGATTATTGGACTATCTTTTGCATGTAGTTTTATTATGAACTTATCACTCAACAGTTTTCTTCGGAAATATAATGGAGGTTCTCCAGTTTCCGCTTCGAGTACTATCGTTGGCGTACTAGGGAGATATCCCACACTTAATCTAAGGCATTTATTTTTAATCGTCTCGAGTTTTTTTAAATGTAGTTCGGCGGCCGATTCATAGAAAATGCTACCATAATCTAAGATTGAATTTACTAGGGTCTTAAAGAATAGAAGGGCAATATTGGGGTCTGCGCCCCAGGTATGATGACAAAAAGTTTTTAATATATTGTGAGCGTTCTCCGATTTCTTTATTAAATGCGATATATGTTCCTTCCAAGTTAGTTTTTTATCCAAGATAACTCCTAGGAACTTTGTTGATGTTTTGTATGGGAAATGATAATTATAAAGTTTTATATTATTTGGAGGTTGATAACGTTTCCTGGTGAATGTGACTACTACTGATTTATTTTCTGCTATTGTGAGTACATTAGCCAAGCACCATTGATGTATGTCCTTCATTGCAAAGTGTAGGTTTTGGTTGCATTTATTGATGTCCTTGGAGGAGGTGTATATGCAAATGTCGTCTGCAAATTGGAGAACGTTTGAGGCGCTGTGGTGACTAGTTTTAATATCGTAAGCGTATAAAATGTATAAAAGGGGACTTAGTATGCTTCCTTGGGGAAGTCCTACCGATGTTTGCCGAGGACCTATTCTTTGACCGGCGACTTGAACATAAATATTTCGGTTTTGATAGAGGTTGTAAATGTTTAGCCTTGGTATTCCGATTTTCAACATTTTTTCTGATAATATATTTAAGTTGACATTATCATATGCTCCTTTAATATCGATGAATGCTGCAGAGACTGAGTGATTTCTGGTGAATGAGAGTTGTATATCTGTGACCAGTTTTCCTAAACTTTCTTGAGTGGAACTTCCTCTACGAAATCCAAACTGGTTTGCTGGTAATAACTTATTGTATTCCAACCAGTGTTCCATACGGTTTTTAATTAATCTTTCGTAAGTTTTAAGCAAACATGACGCGAGTGCTATTGGTCGATAGGACTGTGCTTTGTCTGGATCTTTTCCTGGTTTTAAGATTGGTATTACGGTGTAATTATACCACCCTGCTGGGATTGGCTTAATGTTCAACCAGATGTCATTTAGTGTATGCAGCATCGCGACTTTTCCGTTTAAAGGTAAATTTGACAGCATTGAATAATGTATATCATCCATACCTGGTGATGTGTTGTTGTGTTGCTTGAGAGTCAAATTTAGTTCATACATTGTATACGGCTGCAATAGATATCTGTTTGCCTGTGATATAGTAATTACGTATGCCTGCTGAAAGAACTCTGGATGAGGTAGATTTGTCCATAGTGGTGATATATTGGTATGGAATTGTTCAATACAAGGTGAATGTTCAATGTTGATGGGAATTCTGTTGTTGGTCTTTCTACCCTTGTAAGTATTTACTTTGTTCCATATTTCTGTCAAGGGCGTGCTTTTATTTAGGGATGAACAGTATTCCTACCAGCCCTTCCTCTTGGCCTGCCGTAGGGTTCTTTTTGTTATAGCGTCTTGTTTCTTGTATTCTAGAAAGTTCTTTAGATTAGGATTAACTTTGTATGCTTGAAAACGCTGCTTTCTTAAAATTACTACTTCGTCGCACTCCTTGTTCCACCATGGTTTTCCTTTAAATTGAAAATTTGACTTTTCTTTACGACTATATGTAGGAATAGATGCTTGGGCAGCGTTATTTATTTTGTTTACTAATGCGTCGTAATCTATTGGATTATTTTCATTGAATTGAATTCCAGCTTCTTTGTGGTAAGTCTCCCAGCCGGCTCTTTTCATGTTCCACTTCATAATTTCCTTATTAGGGGTGAACTGGCGCGTGTGTTTCAGTTGAATGAGAATCGGTAGGTGATTTGATCCGTGGGGGTCTGGTATCGTTTTCCATTCGAATAAGTGTACTATGTCCGTTGTGCATATTGTGATATCTATAGCACTATTTCTGCAATTGACTCGACCTATGAAAGATGGAGAACCGTCATTTAAATATACCAGGTTATTGTGATCTAAAGCTTCTAATAATATGCTGCCGTAAGTATCTCTTGTCTCTCCTCCCCATGCAGGGTTGTGGGCATTAAAATCTCCTCCTAAGACGAACGGTTTCGGTATAGATGCAAAGAATGTATTCCACTGGGTCAAAGATATTTTTGTGTTTGGTCTGACGTATATTGAGATGATATGGAGAACGTTTTTTTCTAATTTCATTTGTATACATGCTACGTTGACAACTGGTGGGAAAGGGTGTGTTAACGGGACCTCGCGGTATGTCAGACTAGATTTAATTAATATTGCAGCTCCTCCTTTACCATCATTCCGATCGTTGCGTGTCGTATTGTATCCTGGAAAATTTATATACACACCTAGTGTAAACCAAGTTTCAGATAATAGTGCTACACTAATTTGATTTACAAGTAATAGATGTTCTAAATTATCTTAGCGGTTTTGAATTACTTTCAAGACATCTTTTTCTTGTATTTCAAAACTATTTTTTTCTTTTAATACATTGATTACAGTCATAACTAAGCCTAAAATATTATTAATGTCATTAGTTGTGTTGGTTGAAGACCGGATAGTTCCCTGATATATGTCACTACAAATAATACCACCTCTTACACTTTGGGGTGTACTCGGTGCTACCATTCGCCTGTGTGCCTCTATTGTTGGGTCTATTGTTACGTTTGAGGAACGTGGTCTTTTATTGGGGGATTTTTTTGGGAGATGGTGAGTAATTGGTGCTAGTTCTGTGTAATAGTGAGGCGTTTGTATATTCATAGATGAGTTTTGGAGTGTTTGTGAGAAGGGTGTTGAACTATATCTCGGGAGTGGTATTGGTGTGTGGTTTGTTTGTCTGTTGTTATTTCCAGATGTAACTGAAGCGTAAGTCGTCTTAGGGATTTTTAATGACGCATCCCTGTAGGATACATTGCTTTCGGCCATGTACTGCTTAATCATTTTTTGTCTATTAAACTCCGGACATAGGCTAAATGCTGTGGTTAAATGAGTACCGTCGCATGCAAGACATTTCGGATCGTAGTCCGGACAATTACATTCGTTTGTTAGGTGGTTTTCATGACACTTCAGGCATCGCGATTTACTCTTACACTGTTTGCCCAAGTGGCCGAATCTACCGCAATTTCTGCATAAAACTACGCGTTGAACGTAAGGTTCCACTGTATATACAACGTGATTGATTGAAACATACTTTGGTAGTATTTGCGATTTAAATTGTACTATAACAGATGTTGTAGGTAAGAAATTTATGGAGTCATTAACTTTTTCTTTTCTATTAATTCTTTTTACGGTTTCCACGGTAAATTTACAATGAAGGTCAAACAGTTTTATTTTGTCTTTGAGATAGTCATCTGAGATTTCCGTATCAATTCTTTTTACTACACCATTTCTTAATACATTAAATCTAGGAATATATGCTAACAAATTATTATTCATCAAAATAGGAGACATGTTTAGACTATTTGCACTGAGGTATTCCTTTAGCGTTATTCGAATTCTGTTTCTACCTATTGATTCAATTTGTTTGATTTTGTTGTCAATTGCTGGCAGGTTGCAATGTATAATTTCTCCTATTTTAATTGGATTTAGCTTACCTTTATACTCTCCGTCAGTATGCTCAACATATACATGATAGGGACCAGAGTCCGTATTTTCATATAAATACTGTACATACTGCCTTTGTGTACTATTTGTTGAGGAGTTGTTTAAGACATTGTCGTTAGTCTGGGTTGATAAGGTATTAGCGTAACTTAAATCCGGCTGCTGGAAAACACTGTGTTGTGTATTTTCACTTTGGTTTAATGGTTCACTTATCCATTTGCACTGAATTATGTCCGTTACTAAAAATGTTTTCGGGGGGCTCGCCCCCCGATTGTCCACTCATATTTATTTAAGCAGTACCACTATATTTAGTCTGATTTAGAATAATCACTAAACACAAAATTCTTATGACTAATCAGTTATATAACTAATCACTTCCGCTCCCGACTCGTCTTTACGCTTCGAGTGTTAGGTTGCAGCTGAACAGTATTGTGAAAATTAAATTTTAAAATTTTCAAACATTATTTTCTTAAAATTTTTGTTATGTAACACCTAATTTTTCATGATGTATGTATGTAGAATGACACGTTTTTTCAAATGGCATTGTCAAAATTGGGGGTTGCTATTTAAAAAAATTGTCGATGACGTCATATCTCGAACAACGATGACGTCACAACCAGTAACCAGATAATTTATGACTAAACGCAGCATTTGAAGAGAGGGAAATGAAAATAGGCAGTCAACTGGGAATACAGGGAAAAAAGAAAGTAAAATTGCCTAAGGGACAGGAACGAAGTGAGTAAAATTTGAAACGAGACTGTATGATATTAGTAAAATTTAATAAAGACAATAATATTTTGATAAAAAGGCACTCATAGAGATATTCAGCTAACCAAATATTATTTACAAAGAAAGAGACAATTTAAGTTAAGAATTTAAATGTTTAGAACGTGCCAATGCACAAGATTTGTTACTTCATTTAAGTTAGTTTTTCTTAAAAAAGGTTAACCATCATTAAAAGTAGGTAATTAAGGAAAGAGTCGTTACACAATTTTGAAAAGTTTATAGAAGAACATTTTGTTTAGTAAATATTTGTGCAATACATACCTTTATTGTGTGGTTTTATTGAATCATTTCACTACTAAATTCACAAATTGCCCTTATGATTAGCAAGAACCACCAGTTCAGATTTAAAAGAGTCAAAGCTCATAATTCAAGATAACATTTTAAGTTAAAAAAGTAGCTATAGATATAAAAAATACAAAGTAATACTTTTACAGGGTGAACCAATTTTTTTATTAAAAGTAATATTCATATAAACATAATATTTATGGCGTCCAATGTTTCTAAAGAAATTAAGATATAATTTTGACTATTGATTTATTTATTTATATAAAAAATATATATTGCATTAAATCTTTACACTCAAACAAAGTGTATAACTGAAGCTAGTGTTGGAGAAATAGTAAGAAATATAAAGGTAGGTTTAAATAATATATGCATAGTTATTTGATAGAACATAGAGCTAGCTAGGAAAAATAAAATACAAATTAAAAACAAAACATAACACAAAATAAATACACAAAACACACAAAATTAAAAATATAGCAACTCTAAAATTATTATTATTAATAAATAAATATATAAAAATATAAAAATATTATGATAATATATTATTCCAATTTCCATATAGTTGTGTAGATAATTTCAAACATCTTAACGCAAGATTTGATTGAATACTTTTATTCGTGTAAAAAATAATCTTATTTTTATTATCCTTATCATCGCATTGCATATCTACATAGTTTTAACAAACAATTCCAAGTACAAGTACAATTGATTAAATATTTCCCACTAAACGGGATCTAGTTTTTTTATTTTGTTTCAGGGGAAATGTAGTTTAAAGACCCCCTTTTCTCAGTGCATAGTTCGAACATTTCCGAGATAAAAAAAATCTGTTTATTATTAGACCGATTTATGTTGCGAATGTTTTCCACTACTTTTCAATTAGAATTTCCATGCAATTAAATCTATTAAAACCATAGTGAATTAATTACAGTTGAGTAAAAACCGCAAATAAATAGTTCGGTAATCCACTTGCGCCTGCTGGCATAACCTCTGCGTTGTTTAGACTATAACTACATACTTTCCAGTCAGTTATAAATTGATAATTATTCTAATGAGCTGAACTTTGTATGTACTGTCATATTTTATGCTATTACAAGGTGTGAATTTTAACCGTTATTTAAAGCAATAAAGTGCAATAATGTAAAAAATGTATTTCTTAAAAGTTATACTGTATAACTCATTTCATCTTTCACTTCCACATCAAGTTATGATATACAGTGCTTTCGAAAAGTAACGAATAAATTCATTATTTTTGAAATTGAGAAGTTTTCGAAAAAATCCCCTGGAACGTCGATTTTGTGTTTAAAAAAGGCATTTTTTGACATACGACCCATATTTGTGACGTCATCGTTATTCGAGATTTGACGTCATCGATAATTTTTTTAAATAGCAACCTTCAATTTTGACTATGCCTCTTGCAAGAGCGTGTCATTCTACATACATACATCATGAAAAATTATGGTGTTACATAACAAAAATTTCAAGAAAATAATGTTTAAACATTTTAAAATTTAATTTTCACAATACTGTGCACCTCCTCATTATGCAACACCTGTCCGTGCTTATTTAGATGAGCTGTTCCCGAATCGTTGGATAGGGAGAAGGGGGCCGATTGAGTGGACAGCCAGATCGCCTGATTTGACATCCCTAGATTATTTCTTGTGGGGATACTTAAAAAGCAAACTATACGTTACTAGACCGGTTATTTTCGAAGATTTAAAAGCAAGAATTCGTCACGAGATACATCGTATACCTCCTGAAGTTATTGATAATGTCCATTTAGTCGATTTTTTACATAATCTTTATCATTTTCAGTATTGTGAAAATTAAATTTTAAAATCTTCAAACATTATTTTCTTGAAATGTTTGTTATGTAACACCACAATTTTTTATGATGTATGTATGTAGAATGACACGTTCTTTCAAATGGCATGGTCAAAATTGGGGGTTGCTATTTAAAAAAAATTTCGATGACGTCATATCTCGAACAACGATGACGGCACAAATATGGGTCGTATGTCAAAAATCTTTTTTCCTATAAAAATATAACATTAACGAACGATTCATAAACAAAATAATAATGTTGTGGTAAGTGTACGTATCTGCAACAGGTATCTGTGTATCGTAAATTTGTATTCCAATTATTTAGGCTGTTTCATTTTATTTGATGAAGTTAACTTCGGATCCTGGGCGCAGAACAAAATGTTTATTGAAAAAATATTAATAAATAGAGAAAATGATAAAAATTAAATAAAAAAAAAATTGACGAAACAAAAATTATAATAATCTGTCCCTGATTTATTATTTCTAAGTTTTCGTTTTGCAATATTATGCCGAATTCATTTTTTTCCTGCTTGCCAAATTTCAAACATTATGCGTTACCGTTCACGCATTATGATCAATAAAACACTCTACAAGCGCCATCTATAAATGGTCATATCTTCCTCAGGAGGCAATTTAGAAAAATATATATTTAGACTTTTATCTTAAATTAATTTGTAGAATACGCCACTGAAGTAGCAGCCCGGACATTTGTAACACTCGTACAATAATGATAATGCACCTACTTAGGTTTCCTTAACCTGAATTTGAACTAAAGTATGTTTTAATATTTTTTCGAAATTTTTAACACAGAACTATACAAATTATGGATAGGGTCGGTGGATATTTTATCAAGTGCCCTGCGGATAAAACCGCACTGCCATAAAAAAGATCTGTAACAAAAATGTTAAACTATACTTTCGTTTTGTCATCATATAATCAAAAAAAAAAATGTTTATTCGGTAAGAACTTATTGATTTTCAGTAGTCTTAAACCACGTAGGTACAGATAATTCAAATTACCTGTAATTAATTCAAAGTAACAGTAAATACTGAGCACAACAAGACTACTCCATGTATATAACGAACATATGTAGATTACGGCGTAACGAGCATATCAAATTCAGCATTAGCGATGTAAAATTATTTCTACTTCAACGGTATTATTTATTTTATATGTAGCCTAGCTAGTACACTTCGATGTTGCCTATTAGGCCCAGAAGTATGATAAATGATGATTCTGTGTTCTGTGCTATATTTAAGAGTATGCAAATCGGCAGTCAGATACGAGAAATTCCGCTCAGTATCATGAATGAGCTGTAAGAGTGGGCGATTTACTCCACATGTCTCAGGATACAAGTAGAAGTCTTGTTACAGGTGCTAGTCAATATAAGCTCCTACACAGTGAATTTATTAATGTCTCGGTTTTTCCGTGTCTTTGTATAACTAAATGTTATACTAAGATATTACATTCATCTAACTAGGATAACAGGGGAAATCCCACAATAGTATCGAGATGCAGATAAAATAAAAACTATACCATATTATTTGGAATCTCAGAAACTATAAAATATAGAAGATTGAATATTTAGATCTCTATTAGGTACTAATTTAATGGCATTCTTAGACCGACCCAGGTGTCTAGGATTTTCGAAATATATTGAAAAGAACATTGAACATCCTAAATTTTACTGAAATCTTTTTATAGTTAATAATTTTTCAAATTACCATTATGATTACCGTGGACCCAAATCTTAAATTCAACGTTTCGACTAAATGAAATTATTAAATTTTTTTTGTTATGGGTGACATATTTTAGTGTTTCAACGATGCAAAGTGCAAAAATGATAATGAAAATAAAGCTGATTACATTTTTTTAAGTCGAGATGTGGAAGTACCAAAAGTTCTTTACAAAAAGTTGTTATAGAAATTACATAAATGGAGCTGTACATCCAGGGTGAATTGGCATGTTATACAGAGTGATAAATTTAGATAAAACAAGATTGGCTCAACTTTTTCTGTATCAAAATTACGAGGATCAAAATATATTTATTCAATAATGGTTAAAGTAACTAACGTCGTGATTAAGGCTTTTGAAAAACTGTTGTTGTGCATATCAGGGTGTACTAGTAAACCAACCTTTATATCAAGAACACTATGACTATAGGGTTGGAGTGTCATTCTCCGGTTAGTATGGTAATCTGAATATGCATTGAAAGGTCCTTTTAAATATCTATCTGCACAGTGACGCAACATTTGAATTTCTTATAAGGAGTTTTTCATAGAAAACACTGTGGAATTTATTAGACGAGCTACTGCAGAAATTGGTTAAGCAGGGGCACATAATTATCGATTATGTACAGCAGCAGTATCGGAGGAAAACCGCTAGAACTTTGAGCTAAACAATTACAGTTGTTGAATGATGTAAAATATCTTAAAGGCATATTAAACTTGAGACTTACTTAGAACCAATAGTTAAATTGATTTAGAAAAAGTATATACTTTACTCACATCAACCGAAATTTATGGGAACTAAAACCAAAAATATTGTACTAGGTAAACACTATAATAATATTATGCATACCTTTAATACTATCGGCTAAGATGCAACAGTAAAAAAAATTGGGTGGCGGTGATAGCAATAAGAACGAATGGCAGCTATAGACATTCTTCTGGGTTTGCCACGTCCTCATTCAATAATAAAGTTTACATAGAGCCAACACAGAAGCAAATCAAATAAACAAGTAACACGGAACAAGTTACTTGCCTGTAAATGTTTGCTTGCTTATATAAATGATTACTTGCTTTACATAACAAAGCAAGAACAAAATATAACTGAAACGAAACAAAGATCGAAAGCAGGTAACGAAAATGTTTCCTCAACTCCATATCAATATAATAAATGAAGAAGCTGCTGAGGTTTTCTCATAGGAGATTGTCATCTGGCGGGATGTGTGACGGTGCCAGAATGCAGATTTTGCAACAAAGCAAATAGCCTATCATACATATATCAAGGACGAATGTGACGCATCAAGAACCGAAACGTTATAGGACAGTGACAATTTAAACACGGACACGCTATGGACCGGTAGATATAAACACTGGTTAGAGTACGCAATCTTCAATTCCAGAGCGACATGTCTGTCGAAGCATAAATAATCTTTAAGGAACGAATTGTTTCAACTGAACGGAAGCCTGCAATCCAACTGGTAGGTATATAAACTTAATTTAATAAGAATTTAGAAAGGTTTTTAGATGTATTTAAAATCAATTTAATACATTTAAAATGATATCAACACGCCCATAAGTATTTCATTTTATAAATACAGTTAATAATTATTGTATGCACATTTTATAATAAAACAACATTTAGAAATTCCATATTTATTTAAGGTAAGTACAGTTGATAATTGGTTTCATGCGTTACTTCAAAGGGGATGTTGGAAAATTCCCCAACTAAACTATTTAATTAAACCTTAGTTCCATTCATGAGTTTCTCTCAAATAAACAAGCTATTATTTACCTTCAGGATATATCTATAAGTATAATAAAACATAAAAATGAGTAATGCCATCAGATTAGTTCAGAGAATATGAAAGTTGAAAGTTGCGACCAAAAAGAAGAGACGGAAACCAAGTTAGACGTGGGATAGCTTAATTGGGGAAATTCTAAAGAATAATTAAAATGCGGAAGGAAGCAAAGGATTTAACTCAAAATAGGAAAAAATGGACTGCCATTCATACAGTAAAAAGATTGATAGTACGAGATGTGTAAGTACTAAGTATAATGATTAATGGGAACTGAGAGGAAAGACGAAGGAAAAATATCAGTGTACTTAGCAGGTAATTAGAACTTGCATATTATTATTCGCCTTTTTACATTGAATATGAGTTGTAGTTTCTTGTACTTATGTTTCATATTAGCTACTTTATTTCAAAGAACTATTTATCACTTTTATCACCAGTTTTTTTATATATTTTCAGGTATTAACAATATTGTGTGAAACTAACTACTCTGTGGGCTAAAGCCACAACCAGCGTTGAATTACACGCACAATATCTACCCATATATTCTTTATTATTAGCTTTTGTAACATTTTTTACTGTTTAAGAAAGGTATTTTAAGCTAATATATATCAAATCTGTTACTACAATTCCTATCAATGGAGTCATATGTATGTTCTCTGATACCAAACATCTAGGTATGCTAATGAACAATTCCACAGACAAAGCGCTATTCAATAATTATCTAAAGAAATTAATCTATCTAAATTTACTAACCTGGTTTAATGGAAACACTCTATATATATTAACCTCTGATAGTGGGAACTCGAAATTCAACCACAATAGATGAGATCTGACCTATTTCTGCATCTGGCCACATGATGAAGTAATCCTAAAAATGCACGGTGCTAAGGGGCACAAGGGCACGTGCCCACCCTTCACTGTACATGTCACGAAGAAATATATGATGCTATTTATAGATTTATATATTTTTTTGTAATTCTATTATCGGTTGCGAAAAACTACTCAAAACTTATTTCCCGTCAACCATCCACGCGCCGAACTATATCAAACTTTATTTCCTGGGAACCCAAGAATTGTCTCCAAACGTGGCTCATTTTCCGACGTTCGGGACTCCTCGGAGTAAATGAAATTCGCCGATTTAAAGCCGACAAAGGGCACTGAAATACGTGTCTCTGTCGTCTGTCCTTTCTCCACTAGTCTCCACATATGTTTTGTGGTCTCCACTGTCTCCAATCTCCATCACTCCGTCTCCCTCCGGCATTCAGTGTTCAGTTATCAGTAGTCGCTTGCTTTGTTTAGTACATACTTGTATATACAAATATATTTCGCTTGCAGAATAGTTGTGTAAACAAACTTGTGTTTTATTTTTGCTGGTTTTAAAGGCGATTTCTCATTATAGATATAATTTTAAAGTGATTCTGTGTATTTGTACATACTTATTAAAAGAAATGGATCCGGAACCAGAAATAAATTCTGTTCAGTATCTGTTAAAAACAATCCAGTGCCATTTGATCAAAAATATTTAATTAAAAGAAAGGTAGGCCTACTGATTTATATATTAATTACGAATCTACAAGTAAAGCTAGAACATATAATAGAGTTTTTAATAGAAACATATACGAGAAATATGGTTGTTCTGTGACAAATAAATTGTTATGTTTTGTTTGTTTCATATGTTTCACCGTGGACCAAATACGGACTTGACGATTTAAAGCACATAGCGGATAGGGCCAAAAAACATGAAAATTCTGTGGCTCATTTAAAAGTGTTTTAGGAAAAACTGACATACGTGAACAATTAGATATACTCGCGTCAAGAATTCAGACGTCTACGTCACGGCTGACGTTACACATTTGTTTTTATTGTCAACGTAATTTTCGATATTTTGTCGCGTTATAAACAGTCAATTTTTTTCAATTTAGTGCAATATATAATGCAAACTTTTAGTCGAGTATGTAGTTTTATAACTATCAGTTGCAGTTTCTTAAATATTTTGATGAAAACATAATGAATTATTCATTTGTTCGTATAACGTAAGTTGTCTGAATTCTTGTCGCGAGTATAGTGCATATTTGCGCTATAAGTTAGGACCTCGGTTAGAACATAATAAACAGTTGGAAAAAATCGTCACATTTTGCGTTGTTTAATAATGTGTATAAAGTTTTTTGTGGAGCCTTCGAATTAGCCTTGCGAGGTCATGATGAGAAGACTTTGTCCAAAAATCCAGGCATTTATATAGGTTTAATTAACTTTTCTGCAGAATTACATTCTGTTCTTGCAATACATTTAAATGAATCTAAATTTATTTTTTGTGCCCACCCTTTGAAAAACCCACGGGTATTAAGTATATACCTTATTAGTCTTTTTAATACCGAGGTTATAGATTGCCTAATTTATTTTACAAAGTGGCCTAATAAATAAAATCAAACTTCTACATAAAGCCACTAATTTAAATTTGAAAAGTTAATTATTTTTTTAGTTATTTTGTGAAATTAGGGGTTTCTTTTAGTTAGAAAGCACTTGCAAACTTCCAAACTTTCCAAAAGAATAAATTTGAAGGTTTGTTTACACACCCTGTATAATTAGTGACGAAACTTTAAATTGACTAAACTTAAAAATGTGGCTTATAGATATATAACAAAACAAATATTTTGTTTTATTATAGGTACCTACCCCCTACCTACATAAAACTCTTTCTTTAGAAACCAAAACATTCCATTTTATTATTAGATAATTTTTTAACAATAAATATACGAACATTTTTACACATTTTATTGCAGCACTTAAAAATTGTGATTTGTAGTAAAATAGTCTATTAAATCTACCAATTAATTGGTAAATTAGACGAATCTGCTTTAATTTAACAAGACCTTTGCTCAAGTTCAACTAAACTCACCGCGCCATATCTTGATAATGTTTAACTGTATTGTACAATTGAGTAAAATAATAGTAAAGAGCCGCAGCCTTATGGAGATTCCGGTATTCGCACCACGTGTGCAAATAAGTACTGGTATTGGTAAAATGCACCTCCTCGCAGGTTCATAAACTAGATCGCTGATTTATACCGCCACCGGACAGCTGTGCATGGTATTTGCGAAACGTTGGAATAAAATCGATAAAATTGCATATTATTCTATAATATCTGTTGCACAGCCAAGGATGTTTACCGCAGAGAAAATGTATCGGGTTGTTGGTAAAAATATATAGGTAACTTATTTAAAACAATACATTTTACTAATACCTATACAACAGAAGATAAGTAAAAATTTGTAAGTACATACTATGTGTTAAGAATGAGATTGACAGAGCCTAACAGTTCCTCAGATACACGGCTTCTTTAGTAGCCGCGATCAGGCTCATGTACTCTGCTTCCATTGTTGATAATGCCCCTGTATGTTGCTTCTTGGATTCCCATACAATGGGAGCTTCAGATAATGTAAAGCAATATCCTGTAAAAGATCGTCCGTCTTATGTCCAATTTCCCCAATCAGCATCAGCAAACCTTGTAAGTCCTTGGTCGCTTGATCTGTAAACCAGTCCCAGTTCAACAGTTCCATTCAAATACCTCAGTACCTTTTAGTTGCTGTCCAATTAATCTGACCATAGCAATGGTTGAATTGAGCACGATAGATAAGTTAACGCCCCGATGAGCCCTCTGTAGGGCAAGTTATCTGCAGTTCGTTTGTCCGGTTTAGACAATTTTACCTTCCTGTCCAACGGGGCTGACACCGGGTTACATTCAGTCATACCGAATCTTTGTAGTACATCCTTAATATAACCTCTTTGATGTAAAGAGATATGTGAAGAGGACTGAGAAAACTTGATGCCAATGCAATTTCCAATACTTGTCACACCTCAGTTTGGGGTTTTAGTTCGTGGGTTCAGGGGGTGACAAATTTACTAACTAAACAGAAAGAAAAAAAAAACTGAATTTATAATCAATTTAATTTATTATTGGGTCCCCCGGCTACAAAGTAAACACGACTGTGTGCATGAAAGTTAAGTGAACTACGGACTCCAATATCTAGTGTTCCGTTAACCAGACCAGAGAACACCAAACAATAAACTCTGTTTTCTGACAGAACGAGCCGATGCCTGGTTCTCCGAATCTGTAGTTCCCTGGTTCACTGGTTCAATGACAAGTAAACAAACCCTGTACTGGTGGTTACTGATAAATATTTGGTTATGAGGAATTTCGGTGGATTAATTGCAATAAAACGAATTACAAGGGATCCTCTCAAGTACCTAGGTATACCTTGGCTTACAGGTAATTAAATTAGCGATTTGAGCCATGAAAAACAGGTGAACTAAAATTAAACAGTTTTTCAGATACAGGGCAGCAAGTAATTTATGATAACACTAGCGTATACAGATTCGGAAATTGCGGATCTTTACAGAGAAAGTAGAAATTGCCGCTTCAACCCAGGAACGGTACGAACTTTAAGAGGGGCGACGACGTGCATTGGTCTAGCATTCCCCACTACTACGGTAATCGGTTCCGTATCGCCAACGCCAATTCGCCATTGCAAATCTAACTGTCCGGTCAACTAATGCCAGTGCTGTCAGATCTCATGCATTCCGAGGAAATCTCATGCTCTCATATTTTGATTACAAAATCTCATGATTTTTAATAGACGCAAAAAGAAATAATAAAACTATTAAAATTACTCTTTGAAATCTACCAAAACAAAGACCTAACGAGAAATAAAGGCAAAATCGAGGGCAAAATTGAATAGATAGAGGTAGGTATCTACAATATTTCGGTACTTGAAATGTCCTTTATTGTAGACTGCTCTCTTAATAATTAGCAATGAATACATAAACGGGTATGACAGTCTACAGATATGCGGTGTGTGTGCTGTATTCACGCTGTATTGCAGTGATTCTTAACTCTATTCCGTAAGGGTACCTACATTTTCTGGAAACAACAGATTTTACGACCCGTGAGTCACCTTGCGTCACGTCAACTGCGCCTCAACGTTCGCCCAGTCTAATAATAAAATAAATTAGGAAGGTTACGTGGTTAATAACTTTTAAGTAAGTACCTGTATCTACTTACAATGTAATATTATGATAAAATAGCAGAACATAATGCTTTTTAATGAAATAAAAATGGCATTACAAAAGTAATTAAAAATTAAGCTGTGTCAAGAGGTGTTTTTTGATAAATTAAGCCATGTCATGCTTTTTTCTCCAAACCTCATGCTTCTTTGAAATTATTCTCATGCACTGAATTTTTCCCACCTGGCAACACTGCTTGATGCCAACACGCTGTGGTCGAAGTATGCGTGTAGAATGACACAAATCCACGCAAGCGGCAAAATACAATTCACCATCAAGATCCTCACTTTCCAAATCTGTATATGGCCTAAAGCAAAGAAGCCATGCAAAGCAAGCTAAAGTTAAATAATTTACAAAAAAGACAAAAAGAAAGCAGACAGGTGGTAGTAGGTACTAAAATCTACGTTGCCTGATAGTCTACTCAGAAGAGTGACTATACAAGAATTCCTACGTTGTGCTGCCCCCAGGGTGAAAGCAGCCAACAGGAAATATCTAGAGGAACTGAACTGTCTGGATAGGGACTTCGATGTATAACCAAAGAATCGGAGGAGCTGTGTAACCATGTACGTGCTTTGGTTTCGTACACAAGTTTCCCAATGCAGGTGTTACGTACTACCTCGGGATGAAAACTAGGGATGCTATGTACGTTACGTAGAGCTTCTATTAAATACGTAAAAGTTGTTACGTCGAAGGTTTTTGGCCTAGAAGGAGGAATGCATAAAAGTACAGCACTTGTAAAAGTAGTTTAAATTTAGATTAAATGATTAAAATATATTTTACAGAAATATGAGATTACCAGGTGATGGTGTGTGGCCAAAGAGACGATCTCCTCGTGAAAGTTGACGAAACGATATCTACACACTTTAACTTTGTAAAATCCAATAATTATTCAATGCAATTCTTGATTGACACTATTTTAAAAGTATAAATGTTGATATCGTTAGCACAAATCAGCAAAATAGCTTTTCCACACGGCTTCATACTGCCAAAACAAAATGGTGCTTTTTCAACTGGAAGTCACGAAAAAAACTCTCAACTTCCTTAAAAATCCGCGATTTTTAAACAAGTAGAGGGGAGATTTTAATTATTTGCTTAATGTTTAGGGATTTAAAAGAATATAAATCATTAAATTGTCTATCTCTCTTTGGTGCACATAAGGGTAGAAAGACATAGCCACAGACAAGTGTCTGGGCAGAAAACAAGTGTTTGTTGACATAATTGTTCTTGAGGGTTATGTTTACATATGAAGCTTGTTGTAAGAATGAATAAATTGCAAGTGAATCAAGTGCTGTTACTTTAAGATGGATTTCTCCTCTGTAGAGCATAAACGGATTACTTCATAAGAATAAAAAGGTAAGTTTCTAGATAATTACTTAGCATTAAATTTATATTTCCTTTTTGTTTTCAGGCTGGGGGAGCATCGATTAGACCAGGCATCGTCAACCAGGGTTAGCAGCAATAAGATGTCTAGTAACACTGTGCAACTAGATAAATAAAATAATTCTAGTTCACTGTTGTTTTATTATTTATATTTTAAAATGTTTAAAGCATAAGGGACCATAATAAATTTATACATAAAATAAGCATGTAACATACTCTCTGTCTTATGTTTACCTTCCTTGGGAGTGTCTATTTAATTTCGTTTATGTACTTCAGTTCCTTGAAGAGCACGAGTATGTCGTCCACATAAATAACTATAATTACTAGAATTCCATTTCTCCTTAGTTGGTACACACAGGGATCAGCCTTGGTCGGTGTGCTCTGAATTTTCTAAGAATCTGATCGAGTTTGAAGTATCACATCTTTCCAGCTTGCCTCCATACAAGACCATACAAGAATTTCATGAGTAAGCATACCTTTCCTTTTCCGTGCCATACTTCGAACGGAGTCTTCCCGTTCAAGGACTTTGTAGAACATCTATATCTGATATGATTAGCGATATTGACCGCTTCCGTCCAAAACTTTTGGACAACGAGCGGTGTCTAGTAAGGATCTGACTTTCGTTAGGTGACACCATTTTGCTCGGGACAATATGGACTGGACAGCCGACGTGTCGTCCCATTTCCTTGTTTATATACTCGGTGCCGTTCCCTGACTGTAAGTATTTTACTTTTTTGTTATGTAGGTGTTGAAAGTGGTTTATGTATTCCTTAGTTTTCAGAATCACCTCACTTTTGTGCCTGATGAAGTACATTGTGCAGTACCTAGATTTGTCATCTAAAAATTCCACATAATATTTTGCAGAAATTTCACCCTCATAGGGCCACACACGTCAGAATGTATGATTTCTAACAAATCAGAATTTCTTTCCGACTTCTTGGGGAATGGAGTCCTGGTCATTTTCCCTTTCAAGCATACTTCGCAATCTAACCTGATATTCTTTTCTACGTGCCCTAAATTCACATCTCGTATGCCTCCATTCCAGGAGATCCTTAACATTTATATGACCTAAACGATAATACCATGTTCTTAAGTTGTCGTGAGACCTGTCTATACTATTTGCAAAAGCAGAATTCTCCTGAGCGCATTCGCGAACGTTCACTGGTTCAAGCGGCGACAAGCTTCACATTTTCATTCGCATCAAGAACAAGTTCGGATTCTTTCTTGAACCAAACATCGAAATTTGTGTCATCTTACTAACCAAAATTAAATTCATTCGTAAGTCTGGTGTTTACATACAAGGTGTTTGTCAAGGAAATGTTTTTAGGTTCTCCGAATGCTTCGATAGCAGAGGTAGCCGTTACCTTGTCTAGGATATCGGTATATGAAATATTAGCTAGATTCAGACTTTTGCGAGAATATTCTTTGAGTGACGAGAAAATGTCCTCACTATTGCATAAATGAGAAATCACGCCACTGTCTATGCACCAGGTTGGTCTTCTAGCAGTTTTATTGTCGCAATGACAAGCTAACATATTTAGAGCGATGTGCTGCACTTGTAGTAGCTGGAATAGTATTACCTTTTACATAACAATCGGCAGCCTTGTGTCCTACCTACATCGATGGCACTTGAACTGGAACCCACTTCCTGTATTTGCACTTCCCTTGTTGCCTGCATCCCGCCGCCTTTCCCACCGTTTTCTACATTTCTCTTGTGCTGACCTTTTCCAAAAAAAGTTTTCCTTTTCAGTAGCAGAGCGTCCTGGCTATTTCCTCGTGCTTTGTTTTTTCGTGCATAACATTGTTCCACGATTTTAATGCGTAACAATTCCGTTGTGGGTAACTCGTCTCGAGATTCAATTGCACATCTAAAGTTCTCGAAACTGGCCGGGACGCTATGTAACAGCATGATCGCAAGTAATGTGGCGCACCTAAGTCGCTTCGGCGGCGCGGCGGTGCGATCCGACGCGGTGTCACTATGACGCCTGAGCTGCGGCGGTCGGGTTCCTCGGGCGCCAGTTTCTGTTTTAAAGTGTAGAAACACCACTACTCAGGCAGCTACAATGAAGATACGGTATGTCCAGCGGCTCTAGGGGAAACAGTTAGACTTCACGGACGTAATAAAAAGGCACAATATATATATATCACTATCTATATATTAAATACCAAACCTAATTTTACAATACTAACTTAAACTAAAAACGGAATAGCAATCAAAAAAAATTAAACGGGCGGTACAAGCGCTAAATGCGGGACAGTTGCGGTTGCGGTTATTGGTGGTCCTGAAAAGAGAGTTACTGAGTTAGCCGGTCGGTAGTAAACAAGCGGTGGGAAGCTACGGACTAAATACCACGAGGGAGGAAGCAAACAAGCAATAAACAAAAGCAATTACTACTATTTATTAATAGACTTGGCTACAATCACTCCTGAAAGAGAACAATTAATAGAAAGTTACAGACAGATGATGATTCCTTGGGCAGGTTAGCAGGACGGCTAACTATTGTGCTGAAAGAGAAATGACAAGACAAGTCAGTCTATTACCTACGTTTCAGAGCAACGAGTGATCAAGGCAACCTCCTTCCTCCAAACGCACAGTTAGGATCGACACACGTGATCAAGGCAACCGTGTGCGTCACCGCGCCGTAAGACAGACGGAGACGGCCTACGTTTCAGACCAAAGGGCTGCCCCCTTTCTCTGGACGCATAGTTAGGATCGACACACGTGAATAAGGCAACCGTGTGCGTCACCACGCCAGAATACAGGTCAGGTGAGAACGACGGAGACGGCCTACGTTTCAGACCAAAGGGCTGCCCCCTTTTTCTGGACGCGTAGTTAGGATCGACACACGTGATCAAGGAAACCGTGTGCGTCACCGCGCCGTAAGACACACGGAGACGGCCTACGTTTCAGACCAAAGGGTTGCCCCCTTTCTCTGGACGCGTAGTTTGGATCGAAACACGTCATCAAGGCAACCGTGTGCGTCACCACGCCGCAAGACAGACGGCGAATGACCTACGTTTCAGACTAAAGGGTTGCCCCCTTCCTCTGAACGCGCAGTTAGGATCGACATACGTGATCAAGGCAACCGTGTGCGTCACCGCGCCGTAAGACAGACGGAGACGGCCTACGTTTCAGAACAAAGGGCTGCCCCCTTTCTCTGGACGCGTAGTTTGGATCGACACACGTGATCAAGGCAACCGTGTGCGTCACCACGCCGCAAGACTGGCGGAGAATGGCCTACGTTTCAGACTAAAGGGTTGCCCCCTTCCTCTGAACGCGCAGTTAGGATCGACACACGTGATCAAGGCAACCGTGGGCGTCACCACGCCGTAAGACAGACAGAGCACAATACAGGTAAGACGGACGAGAGTTAAGGGTGGCCAAGTGTTACTTACAACTACTTACTTCCAGTGCTTGTGGTCGGATACGTCTTCCTTCTAAGAACGGCAGGACGGAACTAACTCTCGAGTTCCGCTCTCTTACCAGTTCATCCGACGGAATTCGGAGACTTGCGCACTGGCGGTGTGCTGGACTTACTACCGCTGCTTGCTGGTACGTCTTCTTGCTGGTACGGCTGCTCTGCTGGTCTGCGGACAGGACTGCTCGGTTCGCTCGCTGGACGGCAACTGAACTTGCTAGTCGGTAGTTGGAAGACCTAATGTTAAACCTAATTTGAAAATTCTCACCTAATACGGCTTCTCCACGGTCTGGCAGGTCTTCTGGTGCTAGTGCGGATAGGCAGGACTTCTCACGGTGACAGCAGGACAGGAACTAAATATCCAAATCGGCATTTGAAAGCCCTAACGTTGATGCAGAGGTAGCGGCTGCGCGCTGGTCGGTTTTCGGACTTCTTACTCGCAGATTTGGTCAGTAGACGGCTAGAGACAACGCAGCTGCTTGGTGTGGGCCAGTACAGGTACTGGATTTTCGTATATTCGAAAAATGCTGGGCTTCATTAGGAATCGCCCGCTGGATCAAGCGTGCATCTCAACGTCATACCTTTCGTAGCGGTGGCCGCATCTGACCGGTGATGGATGCGCGTTCGGTTCACGAGATCTACCTCGCGCTGGTGGGGTCCGAGCGTCGACAGGCTCTCAACGTGGATACTTTCAAATACTGGTAAACTGGTATAACGGACTATTTTAATAATAAAATCAATAAATACGGGGCAGTTAAAAATCACTTCATTACAGTAAGTCAACATTTATTTCGACGTTTTTCCACCTGTAATAAATATATTTTATTCTGCCTCCTTACATTAGTTATTTTACATTTAATTATTGAAATGGTGTTCTTACTTCTTAATCAAACAACACCATTCTACTTCTAAAGTATATTCTGTTCTTTATTCTACATACATGTTTCATTGAACTGTCCCCTATTTCAACATTCTTAGTCGTTGCTAACGAGTTAATATATCAATACATCCTAAAGCTAATATTATCCTACACTTAATTAGTTCCCTTAAGCTACTCCTATACTACACCTCCCCCGAAAAGTTTTGTTTGGTAAATAACTTTGTAGAGTTAGTTATCCAAATCAAACCTTTTCCTTAAATAACAAATCGTATTTTTTTACTTTAAAAAAATAAACTATACACTGATTCTTACAGCGAATTTTATTCAGATAAGGATACAAGACACCTATTACTGAAAACATGGTTTAGTTCTATTCTTATGAACTATCGTTTCTTTAGAGTCTTCTATGATTTTCACATTAGGAGGTAATTCCTCTACCACTGTATAGGGTCCGTCAAATAAGGACGTTAAATCACCTTTATTATATTTTACATGTAATAAATATATTTTATCCAATTTATGTCCTTACCATATTTACATTTTCGTTTTTCTTTACTCAACAATAGATTATTTTTTGCATCACTCTGTGAAGTTTGTAGTCTATACTTAAGTTCAAATTGGTAGTTGTCGAAGTTATATAGAGGATCTACAGTGTTGCTCAAATTATTAGGGATGTTACATACTTTTCCGAAAACTAATTCGAATGGAGTATACTTCGTTTCTGTGTGGAGAGTTGTATTATACGCGAAACATCAATACGGTAACCAAGTACTTCACGAAACAGTATGCTTTTGCGTTTGCATCCTTAAATAAGCACATAGAACCTTATGAGAGTTTTATAATGATCTTATGATTTCATGATGATAAGCTGTTGAATTAATGCTGTTAATGTTTAATAATCGACAGACTTCAGTCATTGTTTCTGACATAAATTCTGCAGCCTTGTCAGTAGCGATTTGTTGCATTACTCCGTAACGTAATATGAAATTATCTACTAAACTTTTAGCTATTGTTACAGCATCTTTTGATTTCATAGGATACGCTTCTACAAATTTTGTTAATTCACATTGAAGGGTTAGTATATAAGAATTATAATTAATATCTCTATCTAAAGGACCTACGACATCAAGAGATTTTTTTTGAAAGGGTGATGAAGCAGTAGATGTGATTACCATAGGTTCCTTTGTGTTCTTACAGTGTTTGTATCTCTGACAGCTGTCACATTTTTTTACTAAGTAACATCTTTTTGCATACCTGACCAAAAATAATACTTTTTAATATTATTTAACATACGATTAATGCCTGCATGTCCGCTTGTGGGTAGTAGATGAAAAACATTTAATATTAGTATTTTGTTTCTGCATCTGTTACTCTTTTAATACCTTTTATAACATATAATTTTGAATATTTATTGTTCTCTATTTTAGATATATTATTTATTGCACTAGCTAGTTTTTTAATTATTTTCTTTAATAACAATTAATTCATGAATATTCGCTTTTTCACATATGAAAGCCAAATCTCTCAACAATACGTCTTGCGTTAATGTCGATCGAGTATTTGCATTCAAATACAATAATGATAGAGAAAGGATGAAACAGAAACTACCTGACTTTGTGCACAGTTTTTCGAAAGATTTAATTTGACTGTCATTTTTCGACATTATTTTTAATTCTATACAATCTTTCGGTTGTTTGAGAATTTCGACAATATTCGGTTGATCAGGCCGAATAGTCTCGATTCCACTATCGACTTCTTTTGGTGTACCTACATTTTGTTTGTTTGTGCCCTAGTCAAAACTGTCTTTAAATTTTTGTTTGTATTTTTTAATTCATCGAATGTTATAATTCTAGATAAGGTATCAACATTTTTACTACATTTTATATATTCGACATAAAAATCGTATTCCTCTAGACACAATCGAAATTTAGTTAGTCGACTTGATGGATCTGTCATGTTATTAAATAGATATACTAAAGGTCTATGATCCGTCATTAATTTAAACCGTTTACCGTAAAGGTAAGGTCGAAAATGTTTAACTGTCGATACTAATGGCGCCATTTCTTTTTGTATGGTCGGGTAGTTTACCTCGGCTTTAGATAAACTTCTACTAGCATAAGCTATTGGTTTATTATTTTTATTTGAGAGTATTGCTCCAAGAGCTACGTTAGATGCATCCGTTTGAACTATAAATTCATTGTTATCTGAGAAATCTGGATAATCTAACACAGGCGGTTGAATTAAAGCTTGTTTAAGCGATAAAAATGAATTTTGACAATCTTCATTCCATTCAAATCTTACATTTTTTCTACATAATCGATTTAAACAAAATGATTTATCAGCAAAATTTGGAATAAATTTTCTATAATACTTTACAAAAGCAATAAATCTCTTGACTTCATTTGCATTTTTTGGTACTGGATATTCTTGTACACATTTAATTTTTGAAGGATCTGGTAAAATGCCGTTAGCTGTTATAAGATGTCCCAAATATAAAATTTCTTTCTTTAAGAATTCACATTTCGTTGGATTTAGCTTTAAATTGGTTTTTCTAAGGCGTTTGAATACGCTAAGAAGATTAATGTAATCGTTTAAATTTCTACCAAAAACAATAAGATCGTCTAAATAAACAAAACATTTTTCGTAATTTAAACCTGACATAGCAATTGTCATTAACTGTAAACAACTTGAACTTGTTTTAAGACCCATCGGTAATTTTGTCAATCAATTTTTTTTTTCTTCTACCGCAAGTTGGTAGTCTAATAAAACCTTGGCTGGCAGAGGTACCTTATCTGCTTCAACTTTTTTTTTCTTCCTTCTTTTTTGGTTGAGATTATTTTCTGCCTTGTACGGCACTCGTTTTCTTTATTGGATATTCCTTGTGAACTTCACACGAGCTATAAAAATGCCGGCTTGCGTCAATTGTAAACGTCCCGTTGAGAACGCGCCACATACACGGTGCGCTAGTTGCAATAGAACCATTCATACCGCGTGTATGGGCTTGGAAACTGAAGAAGCTACTCGTATCACTCGATTAAAATGTAAAAACATAAAAATTTACTGCAATGATTGTCACAATACAGGGGACAAAATAGATGAGCTTAAACAATTTTTAACCAACTTGGTTGAAACTAGATTCACTCAGCTTGAGGAGAAAATAGAAAATCGCAGTTATAACTTAAGTCCTGAAACTTACGAGGATATTGTTTCTGAGGCAGTTGAACGCATAAACCGTTCTCATAATATTATAATTTTCAACGTCCCGGAAACTTCAGATGAGAATTCATCGGACACTGATAATAGGTCAGTTGCTGATATTTTAAAATGTATTCAGGGGGAAAATCAGTGCACGGCCATGTCTGTGCGCAGAATTGGTAAGCGATTGGCCAATAAACCTAGAATGATTAAGGCTTCCTTTTCTTCTCCTAATCAAGTGCATACTATACTGCGTAGAAAGAAGAATTTGGCTCAGTCTCCATTCTCTTATGTAAAAATTTACGACGATAAAACCCCTAAGCAATCCGCATATTTGCGCAATTTGCGTGATGAATTGAAACACAGAACGGAAGCCGGGGAAGCAAACTTGACAATTAAATACCAGAATGGAAAGCCAAATATTATTGAGGTTCCAAAAAACTGAATATTTTGTCTGAAATTCATGCAGTCTATACCAACATTGATTCACTCACAGCCAAACTTAACAATTTCCACGTTTTTATCCAAAATTATCAGCCTCACATTATACTCCTCACGGAAACATGGTTAACTGATGCAGTCCCAAACTCAGTCATTGACATAGGAAACTATACAATTTTTAGAAATGATCGTCAGAACAATCGTCGTGGAGGAGGTGTCTGTTTGTATCTTTTAAATAGTTTTTTCAAAGATTACAAAATGAAAACCATAAATAAGTCTATTCTTGGCATAGAAAGTTTATGGTTAGATATGACGAACAAGCACTTTTCCTTTATTTTAGCAGTTGTTTACAGACCCCCTGATTCAACTCTTGACACAGACCTTTGCTTATAGATACTATCAGATGCATGAGTGAGACTTATACCAACATTTTTGTATTTGGAGACTTCAACTTACCCAGTATTACTTGGGATCATCTCGTGTACTGAGAATAACAATCCAGCAGCGCTGTTCACAAATATGATTCTGGATTCGAATTTACATCAACTTGTAAAAGAACCAACCAGATACCGGGTCAACCAAAATCCATCTTTGCTAGATTTGATCTTAACTAATGATCAGAACTTAATATCTACAATTGAGCACCTGTCTCCTATTGGCTGCTCTGATCATTCAACAATTTCTTGTGTTATTCAAGTTATATCAAAATCGAGATCTAGGAACAATACAGTGTCGTTCAACAAAATTGATTATAATAAATTAAATGAGTTGATATTAAGAAATGACTGGAATAACCTTTATGAAGCTAACGACATAAACGATAAATGGCTTGTTTTTGAGAACTGCATAAATTCGCTTTCCAAATCATGCTCCAAAACTTATAACAAAATACAAAACTTTCGTAAACCTTACATCACTAACGATATTATTAATAGATCTAAAATAAAGCGTAGATTGTGGCGTAAATATAGAGGCACTAGATCTCAGGCTGACTTTTTAGCACACAAATCCTACTCTAGAGCCCTTGGTGCAGATATCAAAGTGGCTCGCAGAACTTATGAATGTTCTTTGGCATCCAAGGGGCCTAAAGCGTTTTACAAGTACACTAGACAACAACTATCTTCAAACGTTTCGTTGCCTCTTATTCGTAAACCTGATGGGTCTTTATGCGAGACAGACAGTGATAGTGCCAACGAATTAGCTCAAGCTTTCAAACTTGTGTTTACCAGAGAACCAGCAGGTCCGTTACCAGCTATCATGTGCCCAAGAGTAAATCATTCCATAAATCATATTAACTTCACTGAATTCACGGTACGGGAACAACTAAATAAATTATCTCTACACAAGTCTCCTGGTCTCGACAATATAACATCCTCTTTACTGAGAAACTGTTCTGAAGCTATATGCGCGCCTCTAGCACACATAATGGAAACGTCTTTTTCCTTGGGAAAATTACCTAGCATTTGGTTGTCAGCTGCAGTTACACCCATCTTTAAAAATGGTGACAAAATGGATCCTAACAACTACCGGCCGATTAGTTTAACTCCTATATGTGCCAAAATCATGGAACGAATTATTGTTAACAAATTGTTGGAGTTCCTACTTAATAATAATGTAATCCCTCCTACACAACATGGATTCCTTCCGGGCAGGTCAACTTCCACTAACTTGTTGACCTGTTTACATACGTGGACCCGAATAATGGACAGTGGGGCGCCGGTGGATGTTATATATTTAGATTTTTCTAAAGCGTTCGATAGAGTCCCAAAACAAAGATTACTTCATAAACTGGAGCATTTTGGAGTTCGAGGAGACCTTCTTAACTGGATTTGTGCATTTTTATCTGACAGGAAATTTTCGGTGAGAGTTTCTCAGGATTATTCTCAGTTTCTTGACGTTACCTCTGGAGTTCCTCAAGGATCTGTTCTCGGACCATTGCTGTATATCATATTCACGTCAGATCTTCCTTACCACCTCAGCAACCATCATGCGTTCTTTGCCGACGACACCAAGATATTTTCTAATCCTTTAACCAATGCAAATTCGCTTCAGCAGGATTTGAATAACATAGTCAATTGGTGTTCTGATTGGCTGCTTCCTCTTAATAAAGCTAAGTGCTCTGTTATTCATATTGGAACTCGCAATCCCCTTCTTCCCTACAGTATAGACGGTACCTTGGTGAAAGATGTGGATCATCAAAATGATTTAGGGGTAATAATAACAAAGGATTTAAGCTGGTCTCATCACGTTAGTAGTATTGTTAAAAAGGCTAATTCTACTTGTTATATGTTAAAGAAATCCTTTGAACAGCCATCCTTACAAAACTTTAACAAAATTTATAAATCTTTTGTTCGTCCGAAACTCGAATACAGTGCAGTAATATGGTCTCCCCATCTCGCTCGAGACATAAACCTCCTGGAGTCAGTTCAACGAAGATTTACCAAATGGGTACCACAACTATCTCACAGATCCTACGAGGACAGACTTAACGCGCTCAATTTGCCTCCCTTAAAACAGAGAAGAGTTCGTGGTGATCTTATCCAGGTTCATCGCATTCTTCACAACACCTTCTCTATTAACCTGTCCCAACTACTTCCGCTGAACGACGATGAACGGCTCCGTGGCCACTCCTTCAAATTGCGTAGGGAACATTTTAAAACCACCACTAGGCAGTACTTTTCTCCAATCGAATATTCCAGGACTGGAACCAACTTCCTGACCCTGTCGTCACTGCTTCATCCACCAATAACTTCAAGAATGGCTACGATCACTACATCGCTAGTTTAAGTGCGTGAGTTTGTGATTATGTGTTGAACCGTGTGCCGGTTAGGTCGTTTTTCCGTATTTTTAGTGATTTAGAGTAGTATAGTATTAGAATATTTTTCTGCTGTGTATACTGTGTATTTTTAAATTTATTATGTGTTATTTTGCTCTGTTTTCATGTTTCACCTTTATTGTAATTAGTTTAAATTTACCTATTGGGCATAATAGGCATTGCCTCTGCCCTTATCTTTTTTTAATAAATAAATAAATAAATAAATAAATAAATAAATAAATAAAATTTGCCATTGACCGCCAGTGGCAGTAAAAGATGTATATTTTCTACTGTCTTCGTTAAGTTCTACTTGAAAATATCCTTGACTTAAATCTAAATGAGAGAAGTATAATGCGTGAGAGAGAGACTCAAGAATTTCAGATATATTGGGTAATGGAAATTTATCATCTTTAATCCTTTGATTTAATAACCTATAATCAACTACTAATCTCCATTTTTTCTCTGTACTATTATTCGTCTTCTTTGGTACCAGTAGGATAGGTGAAGACCACTCACTTTGTGATTCTTCAATTATCCCATTTTCATGCATATTTCGAATTTGTTTCTCAATTTCTCCTTTCTGTGAATAGGGAAGTCTGTAAGGTTTGACATAAACAGGTGATACGTTTTCTTTCAACGAAATGGATTGTTTACACAAGTTTGTTGTTGTTAGTTTATCATATGGTAAATGAAATATATCAGAATATTTTGCGCAAATATTTTCAGTTGATATCTGTTTCCTTATTTAAATAATCTAATTTTAGCACGTTAAACAAATCTCTAACCCTTTTAACAGAATTCTCGTTTTTCCAAATTAGCAACACTCATACAATTTCAAACTTTCAGTGATAGGAACACAGTTACTTAGATTTACTTCTTCATCTCTAGTATTTAATATTTTTACTGGAATTTTACCATTATTTATAGTTGCAATAGAGCCAGCCATAAATACTTCTTCACACAACTCTCTCGCAAGTATTACACAATCATCTTGCATACTTGTGGGTAAAAATTCTATAGACTCGCACCTTGGAGGAATTTTCAAAATATTAGTGTTATTATTGCCTTCATTTTTCTTAAAAAAATCGTTACCTATAATACCATCATTCTTACAAAGAAGATTTTTAAATACGAAAAATTTTACTTTTATTAACATGTTTCCTATTTCTAAGTTTAAATATGTATGTCCTACTGAAGTGATATGTCCTCCTATACCATTTACTTCCAGTTTATCCTCATAAATTATATTATCATTATTTAAACTTTCATACTTTATAGCACATAAAGAAGCACCTGTATCTAACAAAAAATTCAGATATATCCCATTCATACAGCATTTAATAGAACTCATACACACCTCATTCGACATATAAATTTGTTTACTTATTGCAGTCTCGAAAAAACTGAGTTACCTCAAGGAAATTGCAATTGCTATAAAATCTTTGTGCTTTGTTGAAAAATGGTTTCAAAGTCAAACCACGCCGATCTTCTTGAAATTTTGCACATCCCCATAATTAACCGTTCTGAACAACTCTTTCAAGTAATATTTTGCTATATTTTTAGTAGAAAAGGCACTTTACCTGAAATAATAACAGTTTTTAATCGGTGCACTGAATATTTCAAATAGGATTATTTCGAAAACTGTTACTCCTAACGACTTCAACAAAGTATACCTTTCTCAGATACAACAGGCAGGAGAATCGATTGTTTCTATAGTCAGATGGATACAAAGCTGCAAAAAAGTTCTGCCATTTTAAAGAAATGTGGTGTACCATAAGTGGCGGCCTCTTCTAGTGACGTCAAAATTAGTTAAAAATTCTTAGTTGCCGTGCCAAAAAACATAATTGCGCCAATTATTTTTTTTTAATACTATGACAGGTTTCAAAGTTATTGAGATATTTCGAAATAAAATTCTAGCAAGTATTTTTGAAACCAGCAACATTTGGATAATGCATATTTGGCTCAATCGACTTTTTTTGGTCACCAGTATCTCCAGCTCCGAGATTTCCCAACCTTTCACAAACAGGGTGTTTGGTATAACTTTAGACAATTACAAATGTGGGTTATAATAGTAACATAGTAAGAAAACCTCATGCAAACATTTTTGTTATTCCACCATTTGCTTCAAATATTTTTCCTTGTTTTCTTTTCTGCTGGTGGTTTTTGTACTAGTCCATAGCCATATACTTTTATCTTTACCTAAAATGCTAAAACAAAGAAAATTTATACTTCTTGTTGTTCCGCTGCTGCAAGATTATCTCTGGAAATTTCCCGTCTTATTGTTTTTCTCACTGATTCCTTGAAGCGTTTATATGTCGAACCCAATAATAGAATAAATATTACTACTAAGATAATTAATAGCCATTCGGTTCTTGTAATACTATTGTCTATGATATTCTTGACTCCATTTGATGTTTGGGCAATAACGTTGTGTTTTTCTTCTTCTTTGGACTGGTTAGTTCCTATTTTGGCAAACTTTAAGAAACATGACCATCACCAGATTTTGTAAGGCAGGATCGCCATATAATAAATATATTTTATTCTTCCTTCTTACATTAATTATTTTACATTTAGTTCTTGAAATGGTGTTCTTAATTAAACACAATCTTTCTACTTCTAAAGTCTACTATGTTCTTTATTCTACATACACGTTTCATTGAACTGCCCCCTATTTCAACGTGCTTACTCGTTGCTAATTTATTAAGCCACAAGTCAAAACATTATTAAGTTAATATGTCAATACATACTAAAGCTAATATTACACTACACTTAATTAATTCCCTTAAGCTACTCCTATACTACACACCGCCTCGAAGAACTTATTATGTATGATTAATATGATCAGCGCGAATATTCCTCGAAAATACTGAGCATCGGATTTTAGTTACCATGCCATCATAGTAAACTACATTGTGTAATGATTAATGTAAACATAAAGTAACTATTGACGTTTATTTTGTATAAAATGCGTCATGGCAATTGGCATCTGGGATCGAGTCCGATAAAGATCATTTTAGGAACTCATAGAATCCGTAATACTTTCACTTTCATATTTTATAAAAGTACCGTCGCCGTGACACTTTCTTTTATATTTTGCGAAACTTTTTTTATAACGTAAACATTCAACAATAGAATTTCGAAATGCTAAACGCAGGATAAATTTATCGCAAATCTAATAATAATTACTTAAGTATACATACATACTGTTTTCACTATGTAGGACTGAAACTGCAGTGTTTGTAAATAATTTCCTCTTTTTGTTTTTTTTTAATGTCACTCGGTGAAAAGTGCAATTCAAAAATAACTTTTCTTTTTTGGTTATGTCACACAGCGACCAAATATTTACATTTCCGCAATTTTTCTGCCATTGTTTAATGCCACTTCCATTTGAAACCGGAATTTTAAAATAATTGATATTTTTGCGTCTATCGTCATTTCTGCAGCTCCTACATACACATTTATATCGGGCAGTGTTCATTTTAAAGTATATTACAACCACAATAATAAAAAATAGCTTAATAATGGCTATATACTCAATATTTTTCAGTCGAATTAGAGAATCAAACTGAAACACTCTCCACTGCAGTTCAAACGAGACTGAAGCGAAGTTGTATTACTTGAGTCGAAAATCTCGGCCCCAAAAAACAATCGCAGCGTCTCTATATGTCGGCATCAGCATCGGATATGCATATTTGTATATATGGCTACGGCTCTCCTATTTCCTTACTCAATCAGTAGTTGTACCTACCTTCAAGACAAGAAGAATCGAGTCTACAGCTTGGACTAGAATTACCTAGAAAATTCGAGGAGTTCCAGATGTTTCTATTGTGCAAATTTTAACTGCAATTCAGGTTAGTCTAATGTAATCAATTTTGGTAGAAGTGATTTGATTCGCGATTTGTGATTAACTGGATGTGTGTAGTCATCCTATACTGTGTATACGTATAGGAAACTTAAAAAAACTTGTAAAAAAACCTGTAAATTAATTTGTTGGTTCTTGTAAGAGAAGCATAAGAAGCTGAAGGCACCTGTAACAATTAGTATCTGCTTTAAAGGCACCTGAAAAATTTTGATATGAGACTGGAATTCAAGTACCAAGAACTAAATATTTAGCTGTCTTAAACAATATTGCAAGTATATTGACCATTACTTAATGATATTAATTCATAACATATGAGTGACAAACAGTAATGTCAATTTTTTTTATATTTAAATTGTGTCAAAATTAGTCAAAGCAAGCTGAAGCAGCTAATAATAATAAATTAAACTGCACATTTCGTAGATCTATTCAACTGCTAAATTATCTCGAAAACTAAACGTATTACATTTTCTAATAGTAAAAGTAATTTAATCTTTACTATTTACATATTTTATATTAGATAATAATCTTATCATTTACTTCTGTTATTATACATACTGTTACTTTCTTATTGAATTTTAGAATCTGACCTGATAACATTTTAAAAACTGAATGTTATGTATTCATGAAAATTATGAACAGATAAAATTAAAGACGATTTTACTCATGAAAGTAATACCTAACAGAAGTCTTTTCAACACTTTTTCGGAAAACATAAGTATATTATGTACATAAACTATAGGTAACTTTCGCGTTCACAAATTCAAATGGCGTGTTTGAAGTTGACTTTTTGTAGTATTTGTAAGTAGGTAACTTTTTTTTTAAATAGCTCCTCGCCATAAAACTTCAATGCTTAGAATATTTAGCTATTTTCGTGATGAGACTTTTTTCTCCTATACGATCTTATTGTTCGTGAGTCGTGAGCAGAGCTTAAAACTTTTCTCTTCATGTACACGGATTGCTTCTTCGACAAATACTACAAATATTTATTCCCATTATGTCGCGAAGTCTCCCTTTACTATTACGCATTCTCTTTTTAGTAGACCAAATGTAAAAAAAAACTATTTTAGAAACCCTGTCTTCATCGGAGTGTTATCTGAGTGGGGCTGAAGGCACCATTAGGTTTGACATTACGACACTGTGCGGCATTATAACACGAAACAATCGACAAAACGAACTCCAAATACCTGGAATATTTCGAAAAATGTAAATTTGTTTTCTAAATGCCTTTTAGTTGTCGTTTTATCGCACTATTAGTATGATAGTTGTATAAAAAGAAAACCCACTCAGGAGGTGGCGGTTCTTATTAGATTAAAGCCGAACTATTGTGTTGACATTGATTCATTTTCATTAATTTCTAGAGGAAAAATACGTAAGAAAACATATATTCCCATTGAAAGTTCATGAATTGCACCTTTTTACATAATTTATTTAAGTGTTACCAGTATTTTAAAAATGGAGTATGATAATGTTTCTAATACCGCATACAATTTTCTTAGTGTGTAGTTGACCTGTAAGATTCAGGAAACTTTATGATGAAACATAAAATATGTTTTTTCTTATATTTATTTATTTATTGCCTGTTCTTTCACAGGCAATGTGCCTAATTACAAGAACTCGAAATAACAGGTTATATAAAACACATTTAAACAAAATACATTACATAGAATAGATAATACACAGTTTAGTCACCATAATAATAAAACAATTTACTAGATGCAAAAATGATTTAATAATTTTTTCTTGAAATTGTTTAAACTTGCAAGTTTACACAGTTTAAACGGTAATGTAAAGCGGTAAAGTCAAGTGAAATATTTTTGCATCGTATAAACGGAACTGTTTACACTATGCAAGAAGTACTGACTTAAGGCAAGTCAATGGTTCTGCACGGTGGGCAAGTAGCTTGACTTTCCTGCTACCTGTACCATAAATTTTATCACTTGATTACCTACTTGACCGCTTACTTTCCAAAACTATAGATGTATGGTAGAGTGAAGTCAAGTAGTCACGCAAGTGTGAAGGTAAGTTAATTGACTCGTGACTTTACATGTGTAAACGCGCATTTATTGAAAAATCCAAGCCATTAAGGTAATATAATTTGTTAATTTTATAACACCTAACAGTGGCGTGGTATGAGGTACCTACTAATGAAACGGGTAAACAATAGAATAGTACGATATAAGTTTTTAGAATTCACCAAATACATTATGAGTACGAAAATATATTTTGTACCAGAGCCATATTACAGAACCGTAATATAGTTTAGGTCCCATTAGCGTAAAATAAAGTTTCTTTATGACTAACATAATATTATAGAAATGTTGACTTTGTCAAATAATAAAACCTGACATCCGAAATGCATCTTGAACAATTTTATCAATAAGTAACTTATAATTCAATTTAGTATGGTAAAATATTCCATGATCAATTACGAAAACCTCTCATTAGACTGAATAAAATATTTAACAAGGTATGATTTAATATTTCTTTAATAACAATAATAAAACTAATTTAATGAAGTAAATGTACGAAATGTGCTTCCTGATCCTCCTGATAATAACAAAATCTGTTTTTGCACTTATTATTAGATCATACGTATTGTTAAATGTTTTATTCAGTTCTTCGTCTTTAAACGATCTGTCAAGGTTTGACAGTCATTGTGCCATGTCGGACTCAGAATTCACCTTAGATTCGATATCTGTAACAAAAATATTAGTAGTGTTCCATAAGAGAGGTGACGTTATTTCCGGGAAACCGGAAGTAACACATAAATGTTGGTAACATAAAGGGAGGTTATTTTGAAAATAAAAATCGACCTGTTTTTTCCCAAAGACATACTACCAACCGCTTATTAGTTTCAGGGGAGGGGGGCAAGACTTTATCACCGCACCGTATGTATATTTCTCGTTAGGGTAATAACACAATAGTTTTTAATATTTAAATAATATTAAATGTAAATAATTTTATAAAGATTAATGCATGAAATTCTACTTACAGACCGCTGCAGACCTATATTTAAAGAAAAGACTCTTAATATTATGAAATTTTTGCTATATGTATAATCGTTCGCAATAATATACTTAATTATACACTGGCTATTAGCAACATACTTAACAGCTATGAACTGCTATATATTCCTAATGAAACCAACAACTTGCATGTAAGTACATTTTTAAATAGACAGATTTGCTATTCGATTATAGCTAGGAAATTATACCACTTATTTGTAGTACAGCTGTTGCAGTTCTTTTTTGTAATTCAAATAATGCGGTACCAATTCGTAAAATATTGTAGGAAAACTATTGTAGCAGCAAATACAAATTAATGAAGAATCACCGGTAAACTAGTCTGTAGTAAAGAGACTGTAATAAATTTGGCTCATACTTGTAGTTTTGTATAAAACCGTCTTAACGAATTTTCTAATGATTTTTAGCGGTTAGTGAAAAAGTGTTGTTGGTAATAAATTCTATTCACGAAAAAAAATTAGAAAGCAATGTGTTCTATAAGATTGTAAATTTTCACATTTATTATTTTTAACATCAGTAAACATTATTTTTTATTGTTTTCAAAAAGTATTTTAACAGTAGATCTCATTTAATAAATGATAAATTAGTAATTAATAGTAGGAAATGGATTAAAGGTTTATATTTGGCAAGGTTAATGCACTAACGACATTTCATTTGTTCATGGTGTCAGGAAGAAATTCCGGTCCGGACTCCATAGATTGTTAATTATTTTATTTCTCGCTAGCAAACATCACCCTGTACGCATTATTTTAAAATTTTCTTACGATATTCAAAAGGAATACAAAAAAGCAATCTTAATGACGTATTTCTTTTTTTTGTTACACTTTGGTGGTTATTTGAATACACTGGAAGGTAGGTTTTATAAATCTCATTTTCTTTAAATAATATGGTTAAAATGATGGTTAAAAATATTATAAATTGTAGTAGCAAAAGTTTGGATCTCAATTTCCAAATTTTATTTAGTTAATCACAAAGTAGCACAAATTAGGTCTCTGTTTTTATAAAAACAAATACGACCAACTTTTTATACATGTTTAATGTAACGCGAAAACAACAATACACAAATATCTAAATATACATTTTTTATTAGGTATTAATAATATTGTGCAGTACTAATTACTTGGATTAAAGCTCCGACCAAATAACAACTATAAACACTTATGTTAAACGATCCAATTATGTCACTTTGATTAAGCCTACTATCATTAGTAGTATACAAACTCAAATTCAAACTGATACAAATGACTACTATTGTAAATATTTACGCATACTTTCATAATAAAAATTGATTTTTTAAATAAGAGTAGATATTACATTTAACTTAGAGTACTTACTTATCTTCAACCCAACCTTTGCCAATTTTAGTTACAAAACTATTTTTATCATGTGTCTTTTACTTAATTTAGAAGCCGTATTCTTGTACATTTAATAGTATATTTAAATAACCACCAAAGTTTAAGAAACAAAAAAGAAAAGAAACACGTCATTAAGATTACTTTTTATGTTCTTCCGAATATCGTAGAAATTTAACAAACATGCAAACAGGGTAATGTTTTCTACGGGTAAACATAAAATTAATAATTTATGGAGTTTGGACCTGGATTTTTTCCTACATGAACGAATGAAAAATTATAAATCACCCCAAATCTTAATAATGAATGGCCAGTGAGCTATTCTAAAGCAGTTTCTGGTTACCCTAGATGTCCTCTATCTTCCCTTTCGTGATGCAATACTCTGTAGAACGCTATAAGTTATAGGTATTTATCACTTACACTTAGGTGAAGGTGGGCCACCTTTTTTCCCATGATACTTAATAAAATATAATGATTAATTAGCTTGTGTAAACTTGATTCCCCTCACCCCTAAAATTCTAAATTTGGAATACCATCAACGTGTGTCTCAAGGCTTTCTTCTATATTTAATAAGATTTAAACATTTTTTATTTTATATAATGTTGTAATATAATAATATAAAAGTTATCCAATGGGCTGATGACGTCCATACCGTTTTAACCGAATTTTAAATGACTTGTCAGGATGTAAACTTAAACAAATAAATGCTTACGCTTATATTTACAATTTAGTGGATCATCATCAGAAAATTTTTTATTTGTTTATTTCATAACTCTGATATTTTCCACAAATGATCCAGACGAGCTTAGTCTGAAAGTCGTCATATATGTTGTCAGACCCGAGATCGGTTCTGACATTTATATTCAAAATACGTGGTGTTAAAATTTAAAAAATTAAAGCTGTTTTCAGACATATCTCAAAAAATCTTTAAGTATTTTGTTTCTTTTCACTAAATGTTTCTGTGATTTAGACCGATTTATCTATATAAAATTCAACAGTTACATAGTATATCTATGTAATCTCTATCTATGTATATGACTTCTTAATGGTGTTTCGCGGTTTAAAGTGGCGTATTTCGCTGGATACGGACAATCGAATAGAGGCCTAAATTGTAAACAATATTTAATGAAACTACCAACTCTGCGAGAGTAGGATATCTCTACAAACTCAGTTGTTATTAAATGGCAACTGCAGTAGAAAATTAAAATAGATTTTTTTGCTGGACGATGCATTGTAGCAACATTGTACAGTGACGTAATATTTATTTTTTATCAAAGGAGTCGTGAATATATATTGCACATCACTGTATTTAAATTAAATTATACCTGATGAGGAAGGTTTTGCTTAATACTCTCCACATCAAATTAGAACAAAATTACTTTGTCATCAATATATATATATATGTAAAATCAGTTAAACCAGGTATAGCAGTCACTAGGCAAGAAAAAAAGGAAACTCCTTATTTCTATTCAAGCTTTCGAAGCCTTTCTTGCTTCTTCATCAGGAAACTACAAAAATGTATACTAATTATCAAAATGTAAAAAAGAATATGTAAAAGGGACTTACGAAAAAGATTGAGATTAATAAAAGTGCAATAGAACCATCCATCACGACAGAAAACTTCAAAAAAACATTATCAGAATGTCACAACTTCTTACATCATGTGCAATATTAAAAGAAAACATTAAAAACACTGGTATAAAACCAAGATGAACACCGATTACATAGGTTAGAATAAACAAAAAACCCTTAAGCCTATGAAGATAGTCATATCAGCTGAAGGCTGACCTACCTAAACATAGAACAATAGAAAAATATACTATTGCCAACCTAACAATTTGTTAGCAAAAATAGCAACCTTGAATAAGAAAAGAACAGAATTAAGGAGAACATCCAAAACTCAATACCATAGATAAAGTCCACAAAAGGGGGGCAATTAAAAGAATTTATATGTAATAATAAACAAATCTACTGGGTGTCAGTAAGGGGCTGACCAATACCAACGTCACTATTATTATTAGAATTGTTATTGAGAGTAAGTAAAAAATCACACTGAGGCCATCAACATCCTTAATAGAATTATCCTCGGAATAAATATGAAACATTTCTAAAAAACTTCTTTTAAACAAATTATTTTCTGAATCTAAAATACTGACGTAATCGTAAGAAAAAGAATTTGCGTCATCAATGACATGCTTTGCTAACGCACAAGAGGATTTACCAACTCTTACATCACTCTTGTGAGTAACAATCCTGTCTTTAAGACATCTACCTGTCTGACCTATATACTTTTTGTTGCAATTGGAACATGGTATTGAATATACAACACCGCTGCTCTGTAGCAATGCAGTTTTATCTTTAGTACTAGAAAAAAGAGACGAAACCGTATTAACATTTCTAAATGCAAGTTTAATAGAGTTGAATTTTGAAATTTTTTTTAAAAATCTCTCACAAAGTGGAGCTATATAAGGTAAAAAGAACTATTTTATTTGATCGACATTAATAGAATAAATACGAGAATTATTAGAATTAGCAAGTGGAGGAATATTTAAATTGGAATTTGGAGAAATATTGAGAGTGGAACGTTGAAATAGAATTTCATGGACAAGTCCAGGTGGATACCCACAAGTGAAAAAACTTTACTACACAATTTAATTTTTGTTGTAGAATATATTGGTGATGTTCAACCCATTAATAAACGAATAACCTGTAAGTAAGAGACATTTATTGGAAAATAAATTTGAGGTTGCGTAACTGTTAATATTGAGTAATGACCACTAAATTTTCTGCTCCACTTTTTCACAACACATTGTATACTATACTATATTTTATAGATTTCCTCAATACCTCTTTAATTTTGCGTATTATATTTATCGCTTCTGGCTGCGCCCCTGCAGTATAATTGTTATCACAGAGATAAACTATAAAAATATGACCTAATATGGAAAGAATTTATACTGAGCTCATTATTATCAAGCGGATTTATCCAGCATTATTTTCCTGCTGATAACGAGAAAAAATCTGAGACAATGGAATTAAGTGAGTGAGGTAAAGTTGGTTCAAAATTATTTAAAAATCAGTTCGACAATAACTTTAAACTATGAGTGTTACTTTATAGTTTTCCGACAATGTATTGGTTTGATCTTGATGTTTATTCAAGTTTTACATATATAGATATTTAAATAATAATTTATTAAATGGTAATTTTTATCATAGTTATTTTTTGTACAATAATTTTAAATTGATTTTTAACAGCTTTTACATAACTAATTTTTATGTAAAAAACGGAAATGGATAGATACACAGGCAATTATTTGATATATTTGAACGATTACTGTTTGTATTACAACAAAATAATAAATCCAGGAATCACCCCTTTATATAATAGTGTAACCTCGAAATTGGGTTATCGTATAAACACTTCACGTAGACAAACAAACTTTATTGTCACTCTTGATTATACAAGAAATATCCTTGAACAAATTTCACGACGTTTGTCAATCGCCTTCGACTGCTCAATACAAAACTGAATGTGACGGCGGAATTGATCCGCTTTTATAGGTTTTTAGAGTTCTAGAAGTTTCTGCGATCTCGAGAACGTGACGAAAAACAAACAGAATATAGCCTGGAATATTCCGGAAAACGTCAAAATAAAGGTATTACAAAAATTATAAATTCTAACATAAACAGAAACGTAATTTACAAACTAACAAGGTAGGTGAGCTTCAATTATAAATTCTAACGTAAACGGGAACATAATTAACAAACTAAAGAGGTAGGTGAGCTTCCGTAACATTGCCCCCTCTTAGAACTAATCGTCCCGATCAGGTTACCCCGTTGTCCGCATGGCCTTCTTGATAAGGTGTAAAACAAACGATGTGGACAATCTTCATCTTGGATTTGGGATTCCTCTGGATTCTGTAGACTACGTCATTCAATCTTGACACGACGGTATAAGGGCCTTCCCACGATTTCTGCAGCTTCGGAGATTTACTCCTGCTTCTTTTTGGGTTATACAGCCACACTTTCTCACGCTCTTGAGACCCACTGCTGTTGGCACGCAAATCGTATCTGGTCTTCATTCTGTAGCTTTCTATTTTTAGCTTCTCTCTTACTTCTTCATGTACCATCTTGATTCGATCTTTGAGATGGCTGAGATAATCATCTAAGTTTTCCTCGTGTTGCGGTCGATTCATAATTAGATCTATGGGTAGCCGCAGTTCTGTGCCAAAAATCACGCTGGCTGGTGTTTTACTCGTGGTCTCATGAATTGCTGCTCGGTAAGCCAGTAAAAATGGAGGAAGGCAGGTATCCCAGTTGGTCTGTTTCACGTTGACGGCCGTCCTCAGGAAGTTTTCAATGGTACGATTGAATCTTTCTACCATTCCATCTGACTGTGGGTGAAGAGGTGTCTTTCTGGTTTTGTGGATGCCTAGCAGCTCACAGACATTTTGAAATACTTCAGATTCGAAATTCCTTTCTTAGTCGGAATGGATCTCCCGCCCATAACGGCATATCCAGTTTTCAAATAAAGCTTCGGCCACGGTGACTGCTTCTTGATTAGGTAAGGGATATATTTCTGGCCACTTACTGAAATAGTCCATCACTACCAAAATATAGCAATTTCCACTGCTACTACGAGGAAAAGGTGCAGCTATGTCAATAGCTATTCTCTCGAATGGAGCTCCAACATTGTACTGCTTCATCTGTCCTCGGCTTCGAGTCCTGGGTCCCTTACTAGAAGCGCAGGTATCACAACGTCGGCATCATTCTTCCACATCGGACCGACTGCCAAGCTAGCAGAATCGTTCTCTAACTTTATTCAAAGTTTTGTTTATTCCAAAGTGTCCACCATCAACCCCAGTGTGCAGTGCTTGAAGAACTTCTGGAATTCTTTTCTGGGGCAGTACTGTTTGATAAATCTTTTCTTTGCCCTCGGAACTCTCCCAGGCCCTCTTTAATAGGCCGTTCTCGATGGCTAAAGAATTCTTGACTTCCTTTTGACAAAGCATACACTTCTTAGGACTTAACTTGAGCCGGGCCTCTCTCAACTTTTGGAAAACTTCTTGGACATTCTTCAAATGATCTTCAAAGTATTTGTCAAGTATTATTATGTCATCAAGATAAACGAAACAATTTTTCCAGGTCATTCCTCGCAGAATGGTTCCCATAAGTCTTTCAAAGGTGGCTGGTGCATTGCAGAGGCCAAAAGGCATGACGTTGAAGTACCATGACCCTGTTCCAATGGAAAACGCTGTCTTCTCTTTATCATCTGGGTGAAGCTGCACTTGCCAATAGCCACTTTTCAGATCTAATGTGGAAATCCATTGAGATCCAGACAGTGTATCCAGGGTATCGTCTATTCTTGACAGTGGCTAACTGTCTTTCTTAGTGACATCGTTTAGCCTTCTATAATCTACACAAAATCTGGTAGAGCCATCCTTCTTCTTTACCAAAACAACCGGCGAGGTCCATGGACTCTGGGATGGTTCAATGACCCCCTGCTGCTGCATGTCTCTCAACATCGTGGATACCTCTTCTTGTTTCGCTATAGGAATCCGTCGTGGAGCTTGTTTAATTGGAGTGGTGTCGCCGATATTTATTCGGTGTTGCACAAGATTAGTCCTTCCGACGTCATCCTCTGTTAATGAGAAAACATCTTGATAACGCCTCCACAAATCTTCCAATTTTTGGACTTCATCAGCTTGTAATGGGGACTTGAATGAGTTAACAAGGCCCTGAAGAACCTCAGGTAGTTTTTCAATACTTCGAGATGCTGTTGATCGTTCTATATTGCTGAAGACCGATGCAACTGTTTGACAAACTCCCAAAGGTTCACCTTTCATGATCTGTTGTGGGTAGTCTTTCAGATTTAGCATTCTGACCAATACCAAATTGTTTTTCCTTTCTGTTAATGTCTTTCCAGTTAATATGCCCTTCCTATAAAGACTGCTCTCTGGATCTGGTTCTACAATTACAGTTTCTTCAACTGAAGGCCGAAGGACTGCTACAAATAGCTTCAATTACCACTTCTGAACCTGCTGGAAGTTCTATGTCTGCTGAAGCTTCCACAGTTCTAATAGGAAGGTTTCTGATTTCGGGAAACTGCATAATGATTTCTTCATCTTTGGTTTTTAATAGTCTTCGAGGAAGGTCCAATACAAAATTATGTTGAGTCATAACATCAAGTCCAAGGATGACATCGTCAGTTATATCTGCTACTAAGATATTGTGCCTGATATATATAGATATTACCTGGAATATTCCGGAAAACTTCAAAATAAATGTATTACAAAAATTATAAATTCTAACATAAACATAAACGTAATTTACAAAGTAACAAGGTAGGTGAGCTTCAATTATAAATTCTAACGTAAACAAAAACATAACTAACAAACTAAAAAGGTAGGTGAGCTTCCGTAACAATAGATTAGATATAATTAAAAACGTAAATGTCTGCAACACAAATAATTTATTTATTTTCTAAATTATACTACAGGTTCCTACAGATAAACTTAACTTAATTACAGAAGGGGAAGTAATCTTACTTTGTATTTCAAGTTATTGTCGTCGGAAAAAAATAAGGAACTCAGCTCCTTCCTTAGAGTAGATATATGTTCTATGCAGCGTCGTGGCACTTATATGTATCGTTAAACGGCATTTTGAATAAGTTACAATTACTTTGATTTAATATAATTTTCTTTCTTATTTTTTTTATATTTATTTCCATTTAATTAATTAAAACTAATTTTTACTGAACTATTTAATTTATGATTATGAAACATTATTTTCAGTTTTTCTGGATACTTGAATTATTTTTTCGAAAACGGTTAGAAATAGATATGGGGTATGTTACATAAAAATACTTAGAATTTCATGACAAATTAAACAAAAAACAAAACAACAAAGCGTGTTTTCCATTTGAATGTATTGACTATATGATTTTTTTCCTTCACCCTGTATGAAAACTGGTTTGAAAAATGCACAACTAAAAATAAATATTGATGGGTCCAAGCGATTTTTTAAAAAATGAACACTTGATTTTATTCCATGCTTTTGCCGCTCACTGTAAAGTATATATATATATATATACAGAGTGTTTGTATGCAACCATGAGTTCTGGGCGCCATAATGATGATTTAGATTGGGGACATCATGTATTGGATGTACAGGATGTGTGTAGATGCATAGGGTGTCTCTAAAAGAGGCTGACTGACATATCTACCAGGCTGGTAATAGAATTTTGTAATTATTATCATGATATTGGTATGTGTGATAAAAATGTAAAAAATATTTTATCAAAGTTTGCTTTGAAAATATTAATAATAGAAAGTTAAAAACAATGCTGTGGTTAAAAATTAAGTAACTAAAAGCAATTATTAATAAAGTAAAGTACCATTTTCTATTTTTCAGATAAAAATAAGGGTGCATGCATTTTTTAATCAAGTAACAATGACAGGTGACACATAAAAGCTTCTTTTTTGGGGTAAATAATGTTCTATTTTTAGTTATCCTTATTTATGTTATACCTTTTTTAAGGTAAACCGTCTATATTCTGTAGGTTTAACAGATCTTTAAGGACCGACGAAATGTATGAATTGCTCCATTTTTTTTTGTATTGTGATGACATTGTTGCTTTTTTGAGAAAATACAGTTTTCCGGATTGGATGACATTCATTAAAATGTGAAATACAATATGGTAAATAAAAATGTAAGTGAAAAATATCTTAAGTTTGATATATTAATAAGGCATCTCATCAGAACACCACCGATAAAATTTTATCAACGATGTATTGCAATATCCCCATAAGATCATTTTGTATTATAGAGAAACTAAAAATCGATCGAAATTAAATTTCAGATATTTTAGTGACTGATCAAAATTTTTCAGAAGTTTCTTGCGACCTCATAATGATAATTATTAAATCAAAAATATTTTAAAGAAATGTAGTAAAATAAGTACGGTATCAAATTAATACACGCCAACAAATGTAGTTTTAACTACCGAGCTAACTTTTATGTAATAAATCATGATTCTACGATTACTGTCTATTGTTGTTTATACATTTTTGGCGCTAGGCTAATATACCGGCGCCTAGATAAATAAGACATCTTGATTCCGATAAAGAGATTAGGCACATAATATTTTTATCTGCTATAAGAGGCGCGGAACGAGATACTTTATCTAAGGAAACGATACATTCACTCAGATACAAATATACAATTACGAAAAAATGTTGCCCAATTTGGTTTAATGGGATAATTCGCAAACAAATATTTAAGCATGCTTGTTTATAAAAAACTGAAATACTGTAGTACGCTACAGATTTGTACACAAAAATTTAATGGAACATACCGAATTTTGCAATAAACGGAAACTTATTAGATAGACTGAACGAATCAGTATAAAAGTAAAGATATTGACATCAAAGAAAATTCACGCCCAAATGCAGCAAAGTAAGACAAAGACGAATTTAAATAAACATGAACACGTAGGAAATTAGGATACCCAAAGAAGAGAAGAAAAAAAAAGACATGCAAAAAACAACCATATATATATATATATATATATATATATATATATATATATATATACGAACAAAAGGAATTAATCGGATCGCAAATATACAAGATTGAAAACATTTAGTGATAAGGAACAACGAGCAACTGCGGACAACGTTGTTTCTAGGTTATTGCCCTTCATCAGCGCAGTGCAGCTTAAACAAACCAGAAGGAAAAAAGGAAGGGCAAATGACACGACTACACAGGAGAATGACCAGCAGCCACCTATCCCTAATTTGCAGCATTGTGCCACATCCTCTGTTTTGAGGACAAAGTAGCAGTCGCTGCGGAAGAGTCCAGCGACTACTGTGTCAGGGTCTCAGCCAGAACAATACACAAACAAAAGGAATTAATCGGATCGCAAATACACAAGATTGAAAACATTTATCGGCCAAAGGATCCAGAAAAGAAGATGATAAGGAACAACGAGCAACTGCGGACAACGTTGTTTCTAGGTTATTGCCCTTCAACAGCGCAGTGCATCTTAAACAAACCAGAAGGAAAAAAGGAAGGGCAAATGACACGACTACACAGGAGAATGACCAGCAGCCACCTATCCCTAATTTGCAGCATTGTTGTCCGCAGTTGCTCGTTGTTCCTTATCACCTTCTTTTCTGGATCCTTTGGCCGATAAATGTTTTCAATCTTGTATATATATATATATATATATATATCATATTAAAATTACCAAGGATATCGTGAGCCGCAAATTTCTAGAAGAAGAAAAGGACCCCGCAGGGTCCTTATGGAAATTGGGTCTCGGTCAAATTTGATGAAACTCTGGACTCTGTTAGTTCTCGACGAGTAGAACAAAAGTTTTCATCGCCACTGAGTCCAAAAGTCTCATGGTTTTGAGATATAGCTCTCTAAAGTTCGAATTTGGGTGCATTTTGCAGTATTACTAGTTTCACACTTACAATAGTATATACTTGTTTGTTCAAGCACGTATGCATGTAACACATATAAACTTCAAACACGTATAAACATACAATTACACACACACACATATACAGGGTGTTAGGTACACATGCGGCAAAAATTCAAGGGGTTATTCCTTGGCCTAGTTTAAGAATATTTTGTATGATGATGATTTCTGAAAAACCCTTTTGTTTCGAAAATACATGGTGAATAATATTTGCGACAACCATATTCGATATTTGATGACATCATTAATGTAAATAAAAGTATGGTGTACGCCAATGAGTTTATCAAGTATAAAAAATTAATGAGTTTGCTCGTGATTTTTTAACAGCAACATACGGAGATCGCTGGATTGGTCGAGGTGCGCCACACGCATGGTCTGCTCGATCCCCAGATTTAAACCCTCTGGATTATTTCTTATGGGGCTATCTGAAGTCATTCGTTTACGCTACTCCAGTGGAGAATTTGGACGAATTGCGAAATCGGATAATTGCTGGGTGTAACTCAATTAGAAATAACCCTGGTGTGTTTGAAAAAGTTAGGCACTCAATGACGAGAAGATTGAATGCTTGTATCCAGGCTGGAGGAAGTCATTTCGAACATTTATTGTAGATTGAGCAACTTTACATGTACTTTTTGATAATAAAATGTTGTTACTGTAGCAAATTTTGTTCACCCTGTATCTTCGAAACAAAGGAGTTTTTCAGAAATCATCATAGGACAAAATATTCTTAGAATAGGCCAAGGAATAACCCTTGAATTTTTGCCGCATGTTTATCTAACACCCTGTATGTGTGAGGGTGTGTGTGTGTGTGTGTGTAGTTGTATGTTTATACGTGTTTGAAGTTTATATGTGTTTGAATACACGTGTACATGTATACGTGCTTGAACAAACAAGTATATACTATTGTAAGTGTGAAACTAGTAATACTGCAAAATGCACCCAAAGTCGAACTTCAGAGAGCTATATCTCAAAACCATGAGACTTTAAGACTCAGTGGCCATGAGAACTTTTGTTCTACTCGTCGAGAACTAACAGAGTCCAGAGTTTCATCATATTTGACCGAGACCCAATTTCCATAAGGACCCTGCGGGGTCCTTTAAGCATACAACATATATTAGTGGAAATCAAAAAGAGTAAGTGATTATGTTGGAATGTCGGAAATATCTTAAAGCATAAAGGCTGAATTGTCAGAAAACAGGCGATAAAGAAAGTGATAGCCGAAGCCGATCAATGACTGCAAAAGAGAAGTATCACTAAAGAATGAAATACTGGTACAAGAAGACCTGTATACTGGTGGACTGAAACGAAGAACGACTGGAGGCAGATGGCAAGGACTAATAAGGGTAGCAACTTAGAACATAAAATCCGATGCACCTAACAATATAGGGCAAGTAAGTCTTAAGAGAGCAAAATTATCAAAGTCTCAAAGAAATGTAAATAACTGTGAAGATGTACCTAAAATATTTAGAATTTACTAAACATTCTACTAACTAACTCGGCCATGCTTTTTTCACATTCGAAGAACTGAGTGAGGCGGTTGATAAGATCAAGGAAAGAAAGCGGCAGGTCAGGACAATATATTACCGAAAATCGTCAAAGCTATTCTGAAAGCACATGGCGGTAAGTGCCAGTGAGTGGAAACTAGTTAGATTGGGAGGACATGGAACCCTAACCTAGAGGAGTAGTCATATAGGGCAATATGCATGTTAAATGTACTCGCAAAGGTTATGGAACAGCTAACCTGAACAAGCTGAGACAATAGAGGTGGATTATCCAGTGAACAGTTTGGATTTCAGAAAGAAAATCCACTATAGATGCGATGCAGAGATTACAGCTTGTAGCCGACTAAGCTCAACGCAACGCAACGCAAAATAGTGCGTATTCGTAACATTAAACATAAAAATGCTTTAAAGCTACCTGAAAGATAGATAAATAGGTGAGAAAAGGAAAATGAGAATAATATAAAATATTGAAAAATTAGACATCATCACAGAACTGTACCTAAATATGAAAACAGCAGTAGTTCTCAACACATGCAGCATAATGAGGAAAGTTTCTTGTGACAGAAAATCTCCGAAATGTCCATATTAACCAGTTTAAACAATGAAACAATAAATAATAGTAATGTGTTGATAAGTGCACGAAAAAATGCAGATAATTTTTCCCCTATTAAAAACCAAGGTAAATAGGTATGTATTTGCAATCCAGACAACCGACTTATCTATTTTTTAATATATTTTTTAAACAATGGTTTATAATTAATTTGTTTCTGTTCAGCAGGGATGAGGTTAAAACATTTAAGTCCTAAATACAAATAAGTTTTTTTTTGTAATACTTTTGTCGGGTTTCATAACAGTATATGTTTCATTAGACTTATATCTTGTGTTATATTTATGATCAACTGGTTTAAGTTAAAATTTGTAAGTTATATTCTAAGTCCTGCTTGATTTCCAGGGATTTTGAACACAAAGTTTTCTTGAAACACGATTTAAATTTCACTTAGTATTTTTTTTATTTGGAATTGGTATTACTGGTTACTCTTGATTCACTGGTTCTATTATGGTACTGTCAAAAATACTTTCAAGGTAAATTTTAATTTTATCAAACTGTGATTGATTCTTTTGTTTTTTAGATGAGTTTCCACGATGTGACTACTACTACAACATCAAATGAATAAACTGAGCTCTCTCCTCGAGAATTTGCTTTTATATGAACGGAGAGAATTGAATGCGTTTCCATAACAACTAATAAAATGTCAATTTTGGAATTTTAAATATCGAAATTTTGGATTTATGTATGATTTAACTTGAATATGTCTTGTTTTCTGTTTCATCACATTTTCTGCATCTTTCGATATACCGGGTGACAACGAAAAGTGGGTACCCGCTGTAACTTTTTTATGACTGCTGATACAAATTTGAAATTGCGTAGGTTTATATTGGATGGTGCCATGAATTCTTTGAGATAATTTCGGATTTAATGACATTTTCGGTTTGGCCGGAACTTTATATTATTAATTGGGACACCCTGTATTTTTTGACATTTTTGGAATCAGCGGATCATTTTACGTATGGTAGGACCAATTTTCTGACACATTTTCTGGATGTAAGTAATTTTTCTTAGTTTTTAAAAATAAAACTAGAAGGCCGCGTCTGGCAGAAATTGTTTTCTTTTTAGACGGATTTTAAAAATTGTTGTACCACAAAATTTAAAAAAAATCCTTTATTAAAAAATCAATAGGGCCCACCCTCTTTATATCTGAAAAAAATGAATTTTTAAGGAAATACAATAAATCGAAATTTTTTAGTGGTAATAACTAAAAAAATGTAACAAAAATATTCAAATTTAGAATTTTTCCCATAATTACGAACAAAAAAGAAAACAATTTCTGGCAGTCGCGGCATTCTAATTTTATTTTTAAAAATTAAAAAAATAATAATTACATCCAGAAAATGTGTCAGAAAATTGGTCCTATCCCATACGTAAAATGATCCTCTGATTCCAAAAATGTCAAAAAATACGGCGTGTCCCATTTAAAAATATTAATTTAGGGTCATTTCCGGCCAAACCGCAAATGTCATGAAATCCGACATGACCTCAAAGAATTCTTGGCACCATCTAATATAAACCTACCCAATATCAAATTTTTATCAGCAATCATAAAAAAGTTACAGCGTGTTCCCACTTTTCGTTGTCACCCTGTATAACAGTGTTTACGAAATACTATTGCCTGATATCCAGTATTTGGCTCTCTTCAGAAATTTATTTCTAGAATACATTTTTGTTTTTTAAATACTGGGTGTTTATTTGGTAGGTCGATAGAAAGTTTTATAGGTGTGATATATACAAAGTGTTACCGTTTCCAAATATTAAAACTTTTCTCAATTAATGCCTGGTTTTGATAATAACTTTATAATTAATTGTATATTTTATTATATTTTATATATTATAACTCTACAAATATGCGTGACTAATTATTTCAAATGAATATTGTTAAATATATTAATTCTAAATTCGATATATTCGTCTCATAAGCCGCTCCCCATACAATAATACCATATGTTAAATGGTTTTCTCCGACGAACTAGGTGTACTAATAATGCAAATAATGGAATGAGCCTTGCATTAGTGCAAATCGGACAAAAGCGACAATAACAGAATGGTTGAACAAGAGAAAACGCAAATTAGCCCCTTGGAAAACAGAAATTATGCTAGTGGACGCTGATAAGAAGTCAGGATACACTGAAGTACTTGGTGGTCCACTTTGACAATAGCATGACTATGGAGCACAAAAGAAAAACCGCAGAAAAGACCGCAATAGCATTAGCAACAATTAGCAGGCTGATGCCAAACATCGGAGGACCTAGCGAAAATAACAGAAGGGTACTGCTGTATGATGCGTTAATATGGGAAAATATATTTGAAAACAGATATGCAATAAGATGTTATTTACAATTCACAGGTAAATCGCCATAAAGATAACTAGTGCTTATAGGACTACAACTACACAAGCGCACACTAACTCGAACTCTTCCGATAGACTTGTTTTGTGGAGGAAATAATAATGGTGGATCATAAGGAGTGTAAAAAAGGAATCCGTACTATACTACTGAAAAATTAGTAGGACTAGTGCAGACAAATGGCGGTAGATTCAGCTGGACAAAAAAGTTCATCCGAGCTCTAAGATCGTGGGTTGGAAGGAAATGGGATGAAACTGATTACTACCTTACACAATTCATTTCGGGTCATGGGGGTTTTAGAGCATATATATTGTAATCTCTAAGTTGACTTAGCGTGGGAACACGTCACGTAGACAAACAAACTTTATGGTCACTCTTGATCACATAGTATACTGTGCTCTTGATTATACAAGAAATATCCTTCAAACAAATTTCACAACTGTCAACGCTTTACTTTGACGTTTATGTCACTCTCATATGACTCGTATTCGGCTGCTCAATATAAACTGACTGTGACGGCAAAATCGATCCGAAACCTCGAAATTGGGTTATCGTAGAAACACTTCACGTAGACAAACAAACTTTATTGTCACTCTTGATTATACAAGAAATATCCTTCGAACAAATTTCACAAATGTCAACGCTTTACTTTGACGTTTGTCAATCGCCTTTGACTGGTCAATACAAAACTGAATGTGACGGCGGAATTGATCCGCTTATATAGGTTTTTAGAGTTTTCGAAGTTTCTGCGATCTCGAGAACGTGTCGAGAAACAAATAGAATATAGTCTTGGAGATTCTGGAAAACGTCAAAATAAAGATATTACAAAAATTATAAATTCTAACGCAAACAAGGAACATAATTAACAAACTAAAAAGGTAGGTGAGATTCCGTAACAATATATAGATTCTGTCTTACGAATTCAGAGGAATGCTTATACTGTGGAACGACGGATACGACAAAACGCACCTTTTTTAATGGAGCGATGGGTAGGTGAAAGGCAGCTGGCAAACCAGAAATTGGAGAATAAATAATAGTAAAGGCCATAGTAGAAAAAGCAAATTATTAGCAAAGAAAACTGGAAAACCGTGAAATCGCTCTTTAAAAGCAATGTAAAATAAGAAAATAAATGGATCGTAATATGAATAATCAGATAACGACGTATATTCGGACGTATACTATGCCAATCAGAAAGAAAATAGGCCAAAACGTTTACGATAAAGAACATCTCTCCCGAAATAATGCCACTGTGGCGGAAGATCATCCTTTCTTACATGAGTAGGCTTTTTTAATCAGTACAAATATGACACTGTTCGGTTATTGGGCAATTGTGCGTCTTTTTAAAGACTTTTTCAACTCCTTCTCCCAAAAATCTCTACTATTACTACTACCACTGCTACTACTACCACCACTGCCACGACTACCACAACTACTACTACCACCCCTTCTACTACCACTACCACTACATTACTACTACCACTTTGTTTTAGTGTGTAGTTTGAAGACAAAGTTATTTTTAATATTTAAAAACTAGTTTATAAGTACCTACTAATTATTGAAACATGTTTCCAGTGTGGTTAGTTCACTACTTCAGGTCTTTCGGCATCGGCATCCATAGCTTAATAGCAATCAAATCGAATCATCTCAAATTGTCACCCACGCTAGCTTCCCCATTTGATATCATCACTCAACGTCATCGATATTACATTTTACTCACTGTATGCCTTGATATACAGGGTGGTCGCGATGTAATGGGCCAAAATTCATGACTAGATTGCTGACGTGAAAATATTGCGATTTAGACAAACTCACCTTAGTCCAAAAGTTGATACTTACAGAGATACAGGGTGTTTAAGGCAAAATATTATTTTAGTTTTTTCTTATTTATTTCATAATAAATGCTCATATCAAGATGAAATTTTGGTGTTAGGGGTTTTCTGGGGCGAGAGATTGAAATGTATCCATGGTTTGCTTGTAGCTCATAGAGAGCGCCACCTGCGCTAGGTCGAATGCGTTGAAAACGACAGAACTTTTTTATCTTTCAAAAATCTAATTCTCAGGTAGCAAATTCTGATGTTACAACTTCTTTTACACAAAAAAGCTATACCTTTTGATAGTCGCTATCTTGCACCGTTCTCGTAAAATTTGCCATTGAAAATTCCAATGTATTTGCATTCAATTACAAATCGGCAAAAATTTTCAAGTAGGCTTATGTTAAAATCCAATTTTGACATTTTCCACTTATCTTAGTGCTGTCATTAATATTATTCGTGCCTTATTAAAAGTATTCTTGACTTTGATCTAAATCGTAGTGCGAGATAACTTGCCATAATTTATTTTCAAATGGAGAAATGCGCGATATGGTTTGCGTTTATGCGCAATCAGATTATGTTGAACGTCGAGCGCTTCGTCGGTATTCAGACTTGTATCCGAATAGAAGGCAACCAAATCGGAAACTATTTCAAGAACTTTTTAATAGACTTGGAGAAACTGGTAGTTTTCGTCCTAAAAGAGACAACGCAGTGCGTACTGTTACAGTTCACCAAGAAGAAGAAATTTTAGATTTTAGATTTTAGATAGAGGCAGGTAGCTAGAGAAACCGGTGTTAATAAAACAACAGTTTTCAAAATCTTCACAAGGAAAATTTATATCCCTACCATTTTACACCCGTGCAAAATCTTTTAGCAGCAGACTTACCAGCTAGATTACAATTTGCTCATTTTATGCGCAATCAGCAAAACCTTGACCAGAAATTTTTGGATAATGTACTATAATGTACACTGATGAAACGACCTTTACTCGTCGAGGAATTTTCAATTTTAGAAACAAGCACATGTGGGATAATGAAAATCCTCACGTAGTCAGTGAGCGTCACTTCCAACATGAATTTAAGATAAATGTTTGATGCGGAATCATAGGAAATCACCTTTTGGGTCCACATGACCGCTTCCTCCAAATCTAAATGGTGACTTGTATTTAGATTTCCTGCAGCACCATTTAGTTGACTACCTCGACGATTTACCACTGAATACACGGCAAAATCTATTTTTCATGCAAGATGGAGCTCCCCCTCATTATTCTGTCAGAGTACGGAACTATTTTGACCACATTTTTCCGGATCGGTCGATCGGTCGTGAGTCGAATATTATGGCCTCCTCGTAGTCCTGACTTTAATCCTATGGATTTTTGTTTCTGAGGCTACATGAAATCAGTTGTCTATAGAGAAACTATAAACACCCGCGAAGAGGTATGGCAGAAAATTGTAAATGCCGCCGAATCATTTCGTAACAAGAATCTCTATTTTAAAATACGGCAGTCTTTGAACAAACGCGTTAATAAATGTATTGAAGTTGGAGGCGGACATGTTGAATATTTATTGTAATATTCGATATTCGTTTGTTCATCACAATTTATAATTTAAAATAAACTCTTGTTCTTTTGACATTCGTACCTTATTTTGATCACTCGAATTACCAAAGCTAAATATCTTGAGAACGGTGCAAGATAGCGACTATCAAAAGTATAGCTTTTTTGTGTAAAAGAAGTTGTAAAATCAGAAATTGCTACCTGAGAATTAGATTTTTGAAAGATAAAAAGGTCATTTTCAACGCATTCGACCTAGCGCAGGTGGCGCTCTCTATGAGCTACAAGCAAACCATGGATATATTTCAATCTCTCGCCTCAGAAAACTCCTAACACCAAAATTTCATCTCGATATGAGCACTTATTATGAAATAAATAAGAAAAAACTAAAATAATATTTTGCATTAAACACCCTGTATCTCTGTAAGTATAAACTTTTGGACTAAGATGAGTTTGTCTAAATCGCAATATTTTCACGTCAGGAATCTAGTCATGAATTTTGGCCCATTACATCGCGACCACCCTGTATACTGCGGTCAAACACGAGTACTGATGTACGAAGTTTGTTCATAAATCAAGAGGGCAAGGTGCCTCGATAATAGTATGGTAAATTATGATGGTTGATGTTCAGCGTTAAGCGATATTTTTGATGATAGTACAATTACAATTTAATACAATCTTCCTGAATATTATTAAATACTTGTTTTCAATATCAGCCAATAACGATGCCTTATGCTTGAAAAATCGTAACAAGCTGTACCTGGTTCCACTTATTAAGAATGTAAACTTTCATTCTGTGTTTGTTATACTTTAAATTTGATTTGGATCACTGAAGGGTCTCTCTCCCGTAATTGGCTACCAATATCATATCTTCTTACCTATATGTTATTGATATGAAGCATGCTTCACATGCATCCTTATTTATCTTTGTGTGTGAACATAGTGAAGATTGCCTATACACATTATTGCATATTAGTTATTACCGTTATTACGATTGACAGAGACAAATTCAAAAGAGCGCAATCGCGTCGACTTTAATGTTACTGTTGATGTAACATTTGTGTTTACAGTTTTACAATCTATAAATATACACAGGGATTACATAGCCAATATATAAATTTATTACATGATTAAAGTAAACAGTTAGTGATTCTTATTTGTTACTTATTACTTTCGAATTTTTACTGAGGCACTGATCTTAGTGAAATACATGCTAAGCAAATTTTGACGTTAATGAATAATAGTAACTATAATTTGTACAGATGCACTATAATTATACTCAACTTCTAAAGGATGTTGCTTGGCCCAAATTAATACATAATGTTCAGACAACTCGGAAAAGATAGATTGGAAGATGACTTAGGAATGGTGTTTAAATATATTCGAAATTAATTCAATTATCATTACAAATTTAGCATACGTTATTGGTTATAAAAGAATCTCATTTATAAAAAAAAACGTCGATGCCGAAGTCGAATGCATCTGCTAAAATCTTAATTAAGAATAATTTTGTTACATATTACAGTCGGAGGTCTAATATTTCAAATGCTGCGTAGCTCCATCCGTCGCGTGGTGACCTACCGATGTCCTGAATTGCACAAATCGTCTTGGATCACTAGGTGGTCAATTCGTTTTGCGCATTAAACGGTGTGAAAATTTAATGTAGTAAAAAGTCCCACTTTTACCATATTAAATTAAGAGGATAAGACGACTTCACTTATTACTCTCGAAACTACTCCAAAGACATTTTTTTGCTGTTCGTGAATTATAATTAGATTTTGCCTATCGGGATTTCCCACGCAAACATATCAATCTGCAATAATAAATTCGAAACTAATTCACTGCTGATCTTGCAAGTAATTACGGTTTCATATGTGTTGGGGAGGTGCTTGCATGTAAATTAAATCAATATTTTTCAAGATATGTAATATTAAAAGCATTTTTTAATTTCAATAATCATAGAAAATATTCTATTAATAGAAATTTTATTTGTATTACTCATTTATCAAGATACTACAAATTACATAATAATGAATTGATTCCGAAACATTTGAAAACTGCTCTTAGTTAATTATGTAATTAATAATAAGTATAGTAGTAGTCTCTGCAGAGAATAAAGCCAGTCATAATCTTTTTTATGCTTAAGATAAAAAGATAAGATTAAAAAAACAAGGGGTGCATTTTCGGCCAATATGACGCCCATTCTTCCATGAAAACGTAGAAATAACGTGTATAATTTCCAATCCATTATATTGACAAATATGTGAAGAGAAGATTTGTAGAAAGTATATCAGGATGGATTACACACACGCATGTATAGAAGCGAGTAGACGTCTGTTTGCGTGGTGCTGCTAAATTACTAAATAACTGGTAAAAAGTTAAAACAAGTTAAAATTACTTTCCCAATTGCAATAAATACATGCAGTAGTGCTGTGAATAGTACCTTTTTGAGGCAACTGTGAATTGAAAGGAAGTGCAAGTTAGTTTTTCATTATGACCCGCAATAGAGGCAAAGGTGAGGACGAACTGCAAACAACCGTTAAAACATTAGTAGCCAAACTTTGTACATCTGATGATTTTATTAGTCAAATCACAAACAATATAACGGAAAGTATTATTGAGCAATTAGATGAGAAAATAGAGATTTTTAAAAACAAAACAAAATCTATTGTAGATAATTTTAAAAATCTAAATAATGTTGTGGAGTCTGTTAAAAAAACGCAAGTCAGACATGAAGAGTTAGATAAACGTAAAAGTGTTAGATTCTATGGGCCAAAGGAAACCGAAAGTGAAGATTGCTTGAAAACGATTCTGGAAGTATGCAAGGGGAAAATGAAATTAAATTTGGATGAAAAATGTATCGATTACTGCTATAGAATCGGAAAAAAGACAATAATAGGAGCAGACCGATATTAGTTACATCTTCCGGTATGTACTATAGAAATTTAGTGTATGGCAATAAGCGACTGTTAAAATCCACAAAAATTGTATTAAGGGAAGACCTGTCCTATGAGCAATGAGGATTTTGTGGGCTTGTCGTTCGAAAGTTGGAAATTCTGGTCAAGTGTAGACAAATGGTGGATATGTGTTTATCAAATTTACTGATGAAGAAGTTACTAAAGTGAGGAGCTTGGAACAGCTAAATGCGCTTTATTCTGATAAAAATTAAATATTGTTTTTGTTCTAATCTTGAACTAGATGCGTTTCTGGTCTAGAGAACTAATGGTGGGATATTTGTTTTTTTTTATCTTATATTTCTGAATATTGTAAGCTTGATATGTTTTAATTTGAAATGTTTCTTTTGAATTCATATTTTATTATGTAATTTGTGTTGGATCTACATTATTTTGATTAAATTGAATGCCTATATGTTAATGTATGTTTGCGCACTTATATGCGTGTATATGTTCAGATTATTATTCATATTATATCTTAAGATTATAAGCGCGGCATCATGTGCAAATCTGATGTGCTTTATCGTATACATTTGTTATCTCTTTTATTTTCTTTTTCTGTTAAATTTTTTTCTCTTAACAATCGTTAAAAGTAGATATACTTCTTAGTTCCTTTTTTTTACAACTGGTATTTGATTAAACTATACGTTATGCGTTTTTTAAAAATTGGGTGTTTGAATGCAAGATCACTAGTGCCTTCCTTGTATAAAGTTAGGCAAACATAGTTTCAAAAATAACCCGTGACTGTTCCGTTTGGCGCAAGGGCTTATTTAATTAATTTCTATTATTTTTTTCAGAAGTGTGGCAAAAACCCAAAAAAACTAAAGAAAAATTATTTCAATTAATGAAATTGATGTACTTTTGATATGCGAAACATGACTGAAAGATTCTATTGGTGATGATCAATTAAATATTGGTTATGAATTATACAGAGCAGATCGTCATGTTAATGGCAGGGGCTTATGTTTCTATATTAGTAATACGTTAAGATGGGAATTAATAGATTATGTAAATTTTAATTGGAAACAGTGCTGGGTGAAAATTATAATTAACAAAAAAACTATAGCGGTTGGTGTGATATATAAACCACATGAACAAAATACAAATAACTTTCTGGATGAATTTGAGGACAGTTTGGAACCGACTCTTGCTTCTGTTGTTGAGGTGGTCTGTATGGTAGATTTTAATTTAGATTTACTTGACCTTGATAATAATGCTGTAAAGAAATTTAACTCTATCAGAGAAAATTTAAATTTAAATCAGTTAATAGATGTTCCAACTCGGGTAACACCTACTTCTTCAACTCTTTTAGATTATGTCATAGTTCGAGAGGGGACTGTAGTAGAGAAGGGTGTAATTCATCACAATATAGCCGATCATGCTGTTGTATTTTGTAAGTTACAGGTTAGTAGAGAGAGACAGGTGCCTAAGATGTATACGTATAGGAACTTCAAAAATCTTGATGATGACCATTTTCAGAGAGACCTGTTTGGGATACCATTTTTTAGAATTTATGATATGCAGTCAGTAGATGAGAAAGTGTCATATCTTTGTGATTGTTTGCTTGGGTTGTTTGATATGATAGACATGCTCCTGTGGTTACATCAAGGTTGAGCAAAACTAAGGCCCCTTGGCTGACTTACCCCATAAAGCAATAATACGTAAAAGAAATAAGGCTCTAAGTAAATTTAAGAGAACGAAATCTGATGCTCACCTTCAGTCATATCGAGAGTTGCGCAACTATGTTAATTAAGCTATTATTCGGGAAAAAATGGCATATTTCACTTATGAATTTAATAATAGTACTCCAAAAGAAATGTGAAAAATTTATATCTGATAAACAGTTGGATTTACCTGATAACTTGAATAACGTAAACGAAATTAACCATTTCTTTATCGAATCGATTCCTGATATCAGCCCTAATGAAGAAGTGCTCGAGTTTTATAGGCGTAATAAACTGGTTGCATCTGATTTTATATTTAAAGAGGTCAATGATTTTTTTGTACATCAAGCAATTTGTAAAATAAAAACCAATGCAATGGGGTATGATGGCATAATTATTAATATGATAAAGCTGTGTTGCCCTCATATAATACAATATATTACTCATATATATACTTGCGACAAGAATTCAGACGACTAACGGCATAGGAACAAATGAACAATTCATTATATTTTCATAAAAATATTTAAGAAACTGCAACTGATAGTAATAAAACTATATACTACACTAAAAGTTTGCATCATATATAGCACTAAATTGCAATAAAACATTGTTTTTAACGCGACCAAATATCGAAAATTACGTTGACAATAAAAACAAATGTATAACGTCAGCCGTGACGTAAGACGTCTGATGTCTTGATTCGAGTATAGTTAATTTTTTTTTGAAAATGTTTATCCGGCTGCGTGGCGAAGAGCGGTTGTAAGAGTTTTACCAAAGAAAAGTAACCCTACAGATTACAAAGATCTGCGCCCTATAAGCTTGTTACATACATTATCAAAGATTATAGAGAGAGCGATGGAATCTCAGATTAAGGAACATTTACAGAACTTCTCTTTGTTACCCTCCGTTCAATCTTGTTTCCGCGAAGGTTTTAGTTGTGCGACTGCTCTTCTACGCATAGTCGATGATATGATTATGGCCACTGATAATGGAAATTGTACATTACTCGTACTCCTTCATTTTAGTAAAGCGTTTGAACCATCAATTATGATTTATTAATTAATATATTGAGATATATAGGTTTTTCGGAAAATTATATTGCATTGGTGAATAGCTATTTACGTAACAGGCAACAGAGTATTTTTTTGAATGGAGGTCATTCAGAGCTTCTCTCACTTCCATCAGGAGTACCGCAGGGATCGATTCTCGGTCCCCTGTTTTTCTCTATTTATACGTCTCAATTACTGACACATATATCAAATTGTAATATTCATTTGTACGCTGATGACACCCAGCTCTACTATGGCTTCCCTCCTCAAGTAGTACAGGAGGCTTGTAACATAGTAAATAAGGATCTGAATATGTTTGTATCTGCAGCTAAAGACCATTGTTTGGTTATAAACTCGACTAAATCTAAAGTACTTCTATTTGGTTCTCAATTAAATCGTCAAAGAGTCTGTAATAATGTTAATATTATGGTTAATGCTGTGAAACTAGAAATGGTTGCAAATGCGAGAAATCTGGGAGTGATAATGGACACAGATTTGAGATTTCAAAAACATATAAATACAGTATTACAAAAAGCATACTCTTCTCTAAAACTGATTTACGACCTCAGACATTTTCTGCCATTTCACGTTAAGAAATCACTGTGTGAGGCTTTGATTTTATCACTTTTTAATTATGCGCATGTTCTCTATGGTCCATGTTTAACCTTACAATATAAATCTAAAATACAAAAAGTTCAGAACTGTTGCCTAAGACTAATATTTGGAATTCGGAGACGTTGTCAAATTTCTCACAAGTTAAAAGAAATTGGTTGGCTGAACATGTAGGGTAGAAGGACATTACACTCAGCCTGTTTTTATCATAAAATTATTCTCTCAAAAACACCACCTTATTTGCATTGAAAAATTACATTTAGGACGGACATTCACAATCTAAACATAAGAAATAGAGGGTTACTCACTGTCCCTCAGTCAACTATTTCGGATATCATTTAGATACCAAATTTGTAATGTATATAACGGACTTCCCCAGATAATTAAAGTTAAATCATTTAGTGAATTCAAAAAATCTGTTCGAGAATTTCTTTTCAAAAATCTAAACTAGTGTACTGCCATGAGTGTTTGCCATGTGTATGTATAAGTTGAATAGTATTTCAATATACCCAGTTGGAATAGAGATTTTTTTTTGTATATGTATATTATATACATATATTCTCTTCGCAATTTTTGCACTTGCATGTGTGTGTATGAGGTTAAGTGGAAGAGCAACTATTAGAACGTTTCGCGTTGTAAAGGTTGAACTGCGCCTTTTATTTTAAATTTTGTAATTATAAACTACTTGAATAATTATTCTACCCTATTTGAAAATAATAAAGACATTATTATTATTATTATTATCATTATCATTATCATTATCATTATCATTATCATTATCATTATCATTATCATTATCATTATCATTATCATTATCATTATCATTATCATTATCATTATCATTATTATTATTATTGTTGTGTACCAAGTGCCAAGGAAAAAATGTTATTACTGAGTAATACTGAAATATCTAAGAACAAAAATATGAGCAATAATTTGAAACAAACAATGAAATTTAAGCTGTTATGTAGAACACACTACAACATAGCTTTTTAGAATCTGTACTTTTAATAATCATGACATCCAAAAAACTCTTTTGAAGTACCTACCTAATGTTGAAATTTGGCTCTATGAATACATATTTGTATGTATCTTTCAAGTCAAGAGTGTACTTATATTTAAAAATATGGAAGTGGGTATGTAAATTTTACAGAATTCACAAAACCGGCACATTCCTGACAGGCCTCTTGATCGCGTGATCCATAATCGTTACAGCCGTGCAATTAGGCATTATGTATACGTAAGATGGAGACAATCATGTCATATTAGTCTGGGTTAATGAAGCAGGCAACACACGCAGCAGGCCTATGGACCTCTCATTAGCGACGCGATGCTCTTGTCGAGATATCACTTGCAGGGGTGCCAACCAGACGGTAATAAGAAGTCAAAATAGGCGCAATGTTGGAGGTAGAGCTGATCACCTAGGTGGTTTTGCCTTCCTGCTGCATAAGTTGTTTCCTTAATTATAAATATTTACCAGATAGTAGTCGATTATCTTACTGACCACTAAATACGAGTAGGTATTTCTTATTCATGAAGTATGTTCGAATATTCGCAAAAAATTTAATAGTGTTGCGAAAACTTTTAGTGATATAATTTCGAAATGGGTATGTTAGAAAAATTAATTGTGTGAAAAATGGTATATAAAATAGAGTTTTCAATGATCGAGTCATGATTATCTATAAGAAATAGGTTTGAGAAAATAAGATCTATAGTCATAGCTGTATAACTTTTTATGGTTAAATAAATAATTTATTTGGGAAACTACTCTGTGGACTAAAGCAACCAACGTTGAATTATGTTCACAGTATATATTCAAATATTATTAGCATTTTTAGACTTTTTACTGCATTGTAAAGGTATTTAATATAAATCATTTCCCTACAATTCCTATTAATTCCAAAATATAATATTTAAAGACCTAGCAAAATCACCACTCCATTGGTCAACGCTTTACTTTGGCGTTTGTCACTCGCGTTCGGCTTCTCAAGATAAACTGACATAAACTGAAACTAGGCGGCGAAACCGATCCGCTTATATGTATTTGTAGGGTTCTAGAAGTTTCCGCGACCCCGAGAACGTGGCAAATCTAATCTAACCTGGAATGTTCTACAAAGCGTCAAATTAAAGGTATCACAAAAATTATTAATTTTAACGCAAACAGGAATATAATTGAAAACTAAAACGTAGGTGAGCTTCCAATAACATTAATCTAGACAGATTATCAACACTTTTGACATTGTTGTTTCAACATTTAATTTTTCAAATAGTTTTAAATTATGTAAGTAGGTATTAAATTTTATAGTTAGATATTTGATACAATTTAAAGGAGACCATGTTCAAATATATTCAAAAGTGAATTTGGGTACTGAGAGTTATTGAATGATTTCATTTGTACCAATCCAACCCTGTCTATGGAATTGTTCCTTAACATACCTAGATATTTGGTATCAAAGAACATACATATGACTTCATTAATAGGAATGACAATTTATATAAATCCGAATAACTAAGTAAAACTAACCTACGGTGATTTTACTGAGTCTTAAATTATTATAGCTTGGAATAATAGCAATTTGTTTAATATTAACAAATTAACTGTAATCTTTAAACTCAATATCCACTTTTACAAATTATTAGGTGAACTTACAATTTTTTTAACAGTCATAACAAATAATAAATTACATAAAACTGCTTTAAATATTGCCATGAAATAGTGAATATCAACAATAGCAAATAATAAATAACAATCAAAATTAAATAGAATACTCAAATCTAATTAATTTCTTACATAAAAATGGTACATGCCAATTTCATCATGTTGAGAAGAAAGATTAAAATCACTTGTGAGAAGTTGGTGTCTTTATAATAAGTATAATGGCATTTATGTATGGGTACAAATGCAGTGGAAGCAGGTTTCCTGCTTGTTGGTAGCCCGCGCCGGCACGCGCTTATATGCGTTTGAGAATTATAATATACTTTTAAATGGACATATACATAGTGAACACAGCTTGAAGCAGGTCAGTGCGAAAAACGTACGCGCCCGCTTTTAGCGCAATGAAAACTTCGTTAGCAACAATAAACAACATTTTGTTTTCATCGCCTACTGAAGTCAATGTTTTAAATCCATGACACTCACTACAGAGCTACAAATAATGCCATTTTTCTTAAGAATGGTTATTCGCTATAGGCGACTTTCAAAAGAGACAACATTTTATAACAATTATTTGTCTTAATTTATTATTAAAAAAAGTATTATTTGTCATAATTAATATCACATTAATCTGTTTCTCAGATAACTCCCGCGCTTGAATTCAAGACCTGCCCTGTTAAAGTTGACAATGCGATGAAGTGAGTTGGTGTTTATCCAACGCCAGCGCATTTTTAAAGGCGTTTTTCTCGAAAAAGGTTTATTTTATCGCAATGCAAAATTAGAACCGTTTTTAAAGATGTCTTTCCTTTGTGTGCATATCGAAATAAAAAAAACAAATAAAAAAGATATGGGTCTTTATTCAATTGTCAAGAACAATTTAGGTACTTTCGCATTGGGTGATTTACGTTAAAAGTAGAACAGTAAAGTAAAAGAACATTAATTATAAGTGTGCCAAATTTGAAAAGGATCGGTGGACCAGCAATAGTAGTAACTAGTAATAGAAAAAATTAATTTAAAAAAACAAACTTTGACATTCTTTAACTCAATTTTATTTAAGTTTTCGAAAAAATGTTATAGGAACTTGTGACTTTAATTTTTCACGTTTTTTACTCCTCCAGTTCTTTTTTCGTTATTTCCGGACACCCTCTATATACAGGGTTGACTATGACTATGTACAAATATTTTAGGAGGGGATAGAAAAAAACAAAAATTAACGAAATCGTCCATCAAACAATTTTCAAACTTATTTATAAAGCGAATTTTTTTTTCGAAACTATATTAAAGCCTTATTTATCGCTGACTATGAGCTTCTGTCAGTCTCGAGGTTGCCACAAGTCAAAGGTGTCAAAAGTAATGACAGCGCACCGCCCTAATAATTTAATGAAAACCACGATATCGTAGCACAGAGAAGTATCACCTACTTGTTTACATTAAAACTTGTTGCAAAGATTTTTTTAATTGCTCTCTCGTTTCTTGGAGACATCTCCTTCCCTCGACCGTATGTGTACAGAACCACGCGTTTAACACCAAAGCATTAGGGCAACAGAGCACAATATTTTGTCTACTCTGAAAAAGTCTTTGGTATCACGCTGCCACACGATAATATGCATTTGTCACACTTTAAACACTAAAAATACGCGAAAAATTAAATGTACGAAGTTAAGTACTGAAAAATTATTTCAAACTAATTACCATATATATCTTATCTTTGACAGAATCTGAAGCAGTCTGCAGTCGTCATATGTAGGTCACTAGTGCAAAATGTACTTCACGTCGATAAATTTTTAAACTTTTTGTGTTGCTGAGAAATTAAATTCTCTAATAACAGCAACAATATTAACAATAATCGACAATGTTTGCATAAAATAATTAGTACTATTTTAAAGTATAACATCCCTAGATGTTTATAGTGTTCTGTAAAAATCCCTTAGAATATCCCTTCTATGCTTTGATCAGTGTAGGGGAGAAGGGGACAGGTCCGGACAGCTTCTTTCAAAGTACGAGTACTACATATCCATTAATTTTTGACATAAAGATTTGCAAACATTATAGTAAGAATACCTATGTTTATTTAATGTTTTTCTGCCAGATTTAAATAAAAATAGTCAACGATTTTTGAGAAAACATGTTGTTTGCAAAAATATAGAACTATCCGGAGCTATCCCATGATAGGACACTATCGGACAAGACCGGGGTAGTCTCGGACAAGTTTAATTTTTTAAGAACTGCTTTTTATAGACAATTTATTAGATATGAAATAATACAAAATTAGTTTTTATAGCATTACTGAGCATCGTAACCAAAAAAACTGATATTAAATTGAATATAGGATGCCATTCTTGACGTTTCTGGTGTTGTTGTGGGTTTGGTCAATTTTGACACAACATCCTTTCTTTCAACACTAGAAATATCTGCCACCTGTGGAAATATAAATCCTTGCGTACACTTCTTTAAAAATCTTACCTCAAATTCTTCATTTTCTAATACTTCAATTACTTTTCCAACATAATGTAAAATATTTTTTTTTATTAATCTGGTCATTATCAAAAATCCAAATCAATGTCAGAATCAGACAAATAGTTTTTAAATTTAGCGCCTGTGACATTTAGCGGCAAGTCTATGTCAGAATCTGACGATGAAATATCATCCAGAACCACTTTAGTCATTTTGAATTTTTTATTTGCTTTTACTGTCCGTTCGCCAGTTTGTGTTTTCTCTGATGTAACTTCTGCCATCAATTTTCTCTTACTATTAGTTTTTTTCAACTTTGACTGTCTTATTCTTTCTAATTTGTCAATCCTGGTCTTTTCAGATGTGCTGGTGTAGACTCTTGATTTTCCTACTCTAGATTTTGTATTGGATTTTCTAGGGCAAGCCTTAGGTAATGGTTTTACCTCGATTGATTTTGCAATAGTTAAAATAGAAAGTATTTTAATCTTGGGTTTAGTAGCTTCATTTACAATTTCTTTCAAAATATCTCTGACCATTGCTTCTACATCGTGGTTTTGAGGTGAGCTTTGCACTGCATTGGTAAAATTGGACTAAACGACAATGCTTCTATCAATGATATTTGTAGAAGACACATTATCGCCGTTTTCAGTGACAGGACAATCTGTAACAAACGAAGCGCAGAAATCATCATCTGTATATATTAATGAGTTAATAGGCCATAATCCAGTGCTCTTAAAACTACTAATGATGTTACAAGAAGTGAAGGCTGAGCTGTAAGTTTAGCAATATCGTAAACGGTAATCGGTTCTCGAAGATTTGACAGTATGAAATCATTGAAAGATGCCTTTGAAATGACCAAACACTGCTTTGTCCAGGGGTTGCATCCTTTGAGTGCAGTGCGGAGGGAAAGACAGCAATACAATCCCGTGCTCTCTTGCATATAAAATAGCTTTTAAAGAGGGGTGTGTCTCATGATTGTCCATCAGAATCAGAATGTTATTTGAGAGTTTGCAATTAGTGTGTATTTTGATATGTTCTAATAATTTTAGAAAAATATTTGCAGACATCCACCCAGATTTCTCAGCAAGTTTAACAGCTCCTGGAACAGCACCGTTCAAAAACTGATCCTTCATTCTTATACGAGGGAAGATGTAAAGAGGTGGAATTGAACCACCAACAGCTGAAATTATTCCGCACATTGTGACTAGGGTTCCCCATTCGCCAGGTAGATACTGTCCTACTGCTTTGGAACCTGTTTCTGCTATAACTCTGGGTGTCTGAAGAACTGTATAGATTTTGTTCAAATTTCACACATATGGGTTTTGAGGGGTCATGATTAATACCATCTTATCAAATTTTAAATAAAAAAATCGCTAAACGTTTTTATTGAATTACAGGGGTAAAAAAAAGCAGGTCTTGGATCGCCATCTAAAAATGCCGTGGTGGGGTCAGAGCAAGCGGTTTTCCACGTCATTTAAAATTTAAAAAACAAATTTTGATTATCTTGAAGAATAAAATTTTTACGGATTTGTACACAAATAAAAGTAGACTCCCTGTATATCGTAAAATTTGGTTTGGATCTGTTGTCTGGTTATTGAGATATTACTTACCTAAAATCTCACCAGCCTCTCACTTGATAGGCAGAGACGTGCCTGTGCGTACGTGTTTCGATGAAACTGAAAACAATATTTTATTTACAATCATTAATTGAATTAGAGTTTTTTGTTTGACAGGGACAACGAAAACCTGACGTTTATTGAGGTCACATGAGTGTCACTTTATTGCTTGCCGAGTGATATCAAACGCTCGTTGTCAATAGCAACAAAGTATTTGTTATAATTATTAATGTTTCGTAATAAAGTTAATAATTGAACAGTTTTATTTTGTTGAGTGATTGTAGATATAACAATGTATGCATTACGAGCAAAAAGTCACATTACTGCTTCCTAGTGATTACTGTCACTTGAGCAATAATGTAAAACATTTCGCCATTAATACATAAATAACTATGTACTGTAACACATGTATTATTGTTAACATAAAAACCTGTAAAGTTTCATTTGGTACGGTTTCCACAATATCAATAAATTAAATTTTCTTTAATAAAATTTTAACACCCTGTATATAGAAAATTATCTACACATTTCCCTGTGACTCTGATTAAATTTTTGTGAAATAAATCTAATAAATTTTATGCATAAGAAGATGAATATATTGATCTTTTATAAAACATATTTCATGAAGCCAAAGTAGTCTATTAAAATTGGCAACTGTAGAAGGATGCTTCAAAGTAAGAAATATTTTTATGGATGTCATAAAACATTTGAGTATGAATTATATATTCAATATACTCTGGAGTTCACAAAGATAGGATTTTTTAATTTATTTTTTCGTGTATTGTTGATATTTTTTATGGAAGGAGCATCTGTCTTTCATTTTTAATAATGCATACTTTTAATTTCCTTATATACACAGTAATTAATAGGGATGTCACATAAACGAAATTTTTGCTGGATGTCGCAAGATACGTTAGTCGACTATATATATTGTTACGAAAGCTCACCTACCCCGTTAGTTTGTAAATTACGTGTCTGTTTATGTTAGAATTTATAATTTTTGTGATGCCTTTATTTTGACGTTTTCTGGAACATTCTCGGCCACATTCTATTTAATTATCGAGACCGCCGAAAACTTCTAGAACCGTAAAAAACTATATAAGCAGATCATATTCGTCACAGGAGTCAGTTCATATTGAGCAGACAAACGCGAGTGAAAACCGTCAAAGCAAAGCGTTCACAGTTGTGAAATTGGTTTGAAGGGTATTTCTTGTATAATCAAGAGTGACAATTAAGTTGTTTGTCTACGTGACGTGTTTCTACGATAACCCAATTTCGAGGTTATATTGGTGTCAGAAGTGCGACGTTCCACAAAGAAGACGTTTGGAGTAGACAAGTGAATGCCAGTGACGAAATCAAGAGCGACGGAAATGGAGGAAACATTGAAACAGTTAATGTGAATGAAGAAAGATATGAAGGAAGACTTAAAGAACGAAATGAAAAACAACCAGGATGAAATGCAGAGCAGCCAAGACGAAATGATGGACAATTTAAAGAAGGAAATGAAGAACAACCAGGACGAAATGAAGGGAGACTTAAAGAAAGAAATGAAGAACAGTCAAGATCAAATGAAGAGTAGCAAGGATGAAATGATGGAAGACTTGAAATAGAAAATTAAATATTATCAAGAGGAAGTAAAGAACAGTTTAGAGAAAATGGAAAGTAGTCAAGAAGAATTGAAAAACGAAATGAAAACCAGTTTGCAAGAAAACAATAAAAAGTTGGAAGAGGCAATTAAGGTTAAACTTAATAAATTTGAGGAAACTGTTAAAGATGAAATCAATCAATTGAGAAGTGAGATACAAAATAAAGTCCAAATCGTAGAAGCAAGTGTTAGTAAGTTACAGAATGAAGTCACCAAAGTCGTAGAAGAAAGTATAGTAAAATTAGAACACGAGGTTACAAATCTAAAATCTCAGTTTTCTGCGAGGGAAGTCATTAATACTGAAAGCAGTTTTCTGCCATCGTCAAGGGTGAAGCCACCAACATTTGATGGAAAGGTGTCATGGAGCACATACCTTAAACAATTTGAAGCAGCTGCCTTGGCAAATAACTGGTCAGAAGAAGAAAAGGCTACATCACTAATAGTTGCTCTACGAGGTGAAGCCATGGATATATTACGAACACTAGCCGAGGATAAACAAAAAGTCTATCAAACGCTGAAGAGTGCTTTAGAAATGAGGTATGGCGATGCTCATCTACAACACGTTTATCAAGCACAATTAAAAGACCGAAGACAACACTTCGAAGAAAATCTGCAGCAATTTGAGGCAGATATAGCACGTATGGTGAAGCTAGCCTACCCCACCGCACCGAAAGAATTCCAAGAACAGTTAGCAATAAGTAGCTTCATTGATGCCCTGCGAGATTCTGAGATCGGTCAAGCGTTAAGGTTGGCCAGGCATAAAAATATATCTGAAGCTTTGGCCCAGGCGCTAGAAATTGAAGCCGCACGACAGGCTTCCCGTAGTAGTCAAGGCAGAATAAGGCAACTAAGATTTAGGACAGGAGAACAGCGTGAAGCCAAAGAGGAAGATGAAGGACTAATGAAGAGCTTAAGACAATTTCTAGACAATTATCACAAAGAAAAAGTCCGTACCGATTCTACTGTATATAGCAAGAGAAGATCCATCAAGTGTTAGAATTGTGGAACTGAAGGACATTTTAGGAATCGAAGCTCTCAGAATACACCTAATCAGGACCAGGAAAACGCCCACTAGTCAGCTTTGGGGAGCAAAAGCTGGTTAGGTGCTATCAAGCCCCACCAATTGTTAAGATCAAGTTAACCCGTCTGCAAAATAATGGAACGAGTTTGGTAATATTAGGGCGTATATGCAGACGGGATTGTGAAATGGTCCTTGATACCGGCTCTAGTCACACCATCGTAAGACCCAATATCGTCGCCTACTGAAGAATACAGCAACCAGAACGAAAGTACATCTTGGAAACAGCAAATGGGAAAGTCATAACAGTGAAAGGTAGCCATCTAGCTGAAATAACCTTGGGGGCAACGACTTTCCACACCAGGTCCTAGTAGCAGATATAACTGACGATGTTATCCTTGGACTTGATGTCATGACTGAACATCATTTTGTGCTGGACCTTTCTCGAAGATCACTGAAGACCAAAGATGAAGAAATCATTATGCAGTTTCCCGAAATCAGAAACCTTCCTATTAGAACTGTTGAGGTGTCAGCAGACATAGAACTTCCAGCAGGTTTAGAGCTAGTAATTGAAGCTATTTGTAGCAGTCCTTCGGCAGTTGAAGAAACTGTAATTGTAGAACCAGAACAAGAGAGCAGCCCGTATAGAAAGGGCATATTAACCGGAAAGACATTAACAGAAAGGAAAAACAATTTGGTATTGGTGAGAATGCTAAATCTGAAGGACTACCCACAACAGATCAAGAAAGGCGAACCTTTGGGAATTTGTCAAACAGTTGCATCGGTGTTCAGCAATTTCGAATCATCAACAGCACCTCAAAATATTCAAAAACTACCCGAAGTTCTTCAGAGCCTTGTCCCCATTACAAGCCGATGAAGAAAAAAAGTTGGAAGATTTATTTAAGCGCTACCAGGATGTATTCTCTTTAACAGAGGATGACGCCGGAAGGACTAATCTTGTGCAGCACCGCATAAATACCGGCAACACCACTCCAATTAAACAAGCTCGACGACGTATTCCTTTAGCAAAGCAAGAAGAGGCATCTACGATGCTTAGAGATATGCAACAACAGGGAGTCATTGAACCATCCCAGAGTGCATGGACTTCGCCGGTTGTTTTGGTAAAGAAGAAGGACGGCTCTACCAGATTTTGTGTGGATTAAAGAAGACTAAACAATGTCACTAAGAAGGACAGTTAGCCGTTGCCAAGAATAGACGATACCCCGGATACACTCTCTGGATCCCAATGGTTTTCCACATTAGACCTGAAAAGTGGCTATTGGCAAGTGCAACTTCACCCAGATGATAAAGAGGAGACAGCATTATCCATTGGAACAGGGTTGTGGCACTTCAACGTCATGCCCTTTGGCCTCTGCAATGCACCAGCCACCATTGAAGGACTTATGGAAACAATTCTGAGAGGAATGACCTGGAAAACTTATCTCGTTTATCCCGATGACATAATAATACTCGGAAAAGACTTTGAAGATCACGTGAAAAATGTCCAAGAAGTTTTTCAAAAGTTGAGAGAAGCCCGGCTCAAGCTAAGGCCCAAGAAGTGCATGCTCTTTCAAAAGGAAGTCAAGTATTTAGGACACATTATTTCCTTCGATGGAGTGAAGACTGACCCAGAGAAAACTGAAACCATCTGTAAATGGCCAGTACCGAAAGATAAACATGAATTAAGGAGGGTCCTGGGACTTTGCACTTACTATCGCAAGTTTGTGAAAAATTTCGCCGAGATTGCGAAACTCTTACATCGACTCACAGAAAACAATCAGCCATTTACCTGGACGGAACAATGTCAACAAGCTTTTCAGAGATTAAAAGAAACTTTGTATTCTTCTCCGATTCTGTCATATCCCGAGCCTGGAAAGACGTTCATCGTGGACACAGATGCTAATAATACTGGAATTAGACGAATATTGTCACAAATTGAAAACGGGCATGAAAGTGATTTCCTATATTAGCAAGGTCCTCTCTAAGCAAAAAATGAACTACTGTGTAACCAGAAGAGATTTGCTTGCCATAGTTAAAACTGTGGAGCATTTTCATAAGTATCTCTATGGTCAGCCGTTCGTCTTGAGGACCGATCATGCTTCTTTGGAGTGACTACTGCAGTTCAAGAATCCAGAAGGCCAAGTGGCAAGATGGCTTCAACGGTTGCAGGAGTACGACTTCAAAATTGAACACCGGAAAGGATCTAACCTTCGGAATGCTGATGCCCTATCCGGAAGACCATGCCCTTCAAACTGTAAGCACTGCCTGCAACAAGAAATTAGAGAAGAAGATGAGTTTCTTTGCCGAAGAATTAACATCCAGGGCCCAGATGATTGGGATAATAAAATCATCGCTGAAGAACAAAGTGAAGACCCGGGTTTTGGACCAATTTTTCAGTGAAAGATAAAAAACATGGACAGATCCACCTGGCAGAATATTTCTGATAAATCACCGTCTCTAAAAAGCTACTGGGCGCTATGGAATTCTTTAGCCATCGAGAACGGCCTATTAAAAAGAGTCTGGGAGAGTCCCGACGGCAAAGAAAAGATTTATCAAACAGTGCTGCCCCAGAAAAGAATTCCAGAAGTTCTTCAAGCACTGCACAGTGGAGTCCGTGGTGGCCACTTTGGAATAAACAAAACTCTGAATAAAGTTAGAGAACGATTCTACTGGCTTGGCAGTCGGTCCGATGTGGAAGAATGTTGCCGACGTTGTGATATCTGCGCCTCTAGTAAGGGACCCAGGACTCGAAGCCGAGGACATATGAAGCAGTACAATGTTGGAGCTCCATTCGAGAGAATAGCTATTGACATCGCTGGACCATTTCCTCGTAGCAGCAGTGGAAATGGTTATATTTTGGTAGTGATGGACTACTTCAGTAAGTGTCCAGAAATATATCCCTTACCTAATCAAGAAGCAGTCACCGTAGCTGAAGCTTTATTCGAAAGTTGGATATGCCGTTATGGGGTGCCCAGAGAGATCCATTCGGACCAAGGATGAAATTTTGAGTCTGAAGTGTTTCAGAACTTTTGTGAGCTGCTAGGCATTCACAAAACCAGAACTACACCTCTTCACCCGCAATCAGATGGAATGGTGGAAAGATTCAATCGCACCATCGAGAACTTCCTGAGAACGGCAGTCAATGAGAAACAGACCAACTGGGATACCTGCCTTCCTCCATTTTTACTGGCTTACCGAGCATCAATTCATGAGACCACGGGTAAAACACCAGCCAACGTGATTTTCGGCACAGAATTGCGGCTACCCATAGATCTAATTATGAATCGACCGCAACATGAGGAAAACTTAGATGATTATCTCAGCCATTTGAAAGATCGAGTAAAGATGGTTCATGAAGAAGTATGAGAGAAGCTAAAAATAGAAAGCGATAGATCTAATTATGAATCGACCGCAACACGAGGAAAACTTAGATGATTATCTCAGCCATTTGAAAGATCGAGTAAAGATGGTTCATGAAGAAGTATGAGAGAAGCTAAAAATAGAAAGCGATAGAATGAAGACCAGATACGACTTGAATGCCAACAGCAGCAGGTTTCAACAGCTTGAGAAAGTGTGGCTGTATAACCCAAAAAAGAAGCAAGGGTAAATCTCCGAAGCTGCTGAAATCGTGGGAGGGCTCTTATACCGTAGTGTCACGATTGAATGGCGTAGTCTACAGGATCTAGAGGAATCCCCAAGCCAAGATGAAGATTCTCCACATCGATCGTTTGACACCATATCAAGAAGGCCATGCGGACAATGGAGTAACCTGATCGGGACGATCAGTTCTAAGAGGGGAGCAATGTTACGAAAGCTCACCTACCTATTTAGTTTGTTAATTATGTTCCTGTTGTCGTTAGAATTTTTAAATGAAGCTCACCTACCTCGTTAGTTTGTAAACTACGTTTCTGTTTATGTTAGAATTTATAATTTTGGTGATGCCTTTATGTTGACGTTTTCTGGAACATTCTCGGCCACATTCTATTTGATTCTCGAGACCACCGAAAACTTCTAGAACCCTAAAAAACCTATATAAGCAGATCATTTTCGCCGCTGGAGTCAGTTCATATTGAGCAGCCAAACGCGAGTGACAAACGTCAAAGTAAAGCGTTGACAGTTGTGAAATTGGTTTGAAGGGTATTTCTTGTATAATCAAGAGTGACAATAAAGTTGTTTGTCTACGTGACGTGTTTCTACGATAACCCAATTTCGAGGTATATATATAGAAATCTATTGAATGTTTAATAAACTATTTGTATAATACAACTCTACATAAAATAAAATAGGGCCTAACACAGTACCTTGTGGAACGCCCATAGAGCTGCTTATTGGATCACTAAGACAAATATTTATTTTAACGGTTTGTACCCGACATAAAAGATAATTCTTAAAAATATGAAGTGCTAAACCACGTACATCAGTTTCTTCCAATCTTTGAAATAGAATATTATGATTCACCGTATCAAACGCCTTGGAGAGGCTTAAAAATACCGAAATATATTTAGGTATTATTTTCATTTTGATTACTTATTATATTAGAAATAATTACATTAATAGAATATTCTGTACTAATATTTTTGTGGAAATCGAATTGACTTTTGCTTAGTAGATTATTTTTAGTGAGGAAATCTGTTAATCAAGCTTTAATACATCTTAGCAATAGCAAAGTTATTAATAATAGTTATTAGTCTATAATTAGTTACCATACTTCTATCTCCGTATTTAAAAATTGGTATAGTATATGATTCTTTAAAATCTATGAGGACATTACCCTAACTAAAAAACAAATTTATTATATGTTTTAACAGTTTCAGCAAAGCTATACGACATTATTTTATTAGTTCCACAGTTATTTGATCTGGACTCGGCAATAAATAATTCTTTATGCTGCATATATAAGAAATTAACTCATTTTCCGTAACAGGATATAAAAAAAGAGAATCATTACATGTGAGATTAACTTTATAGGTAATATTTTTGGGAAAAAGAGGGAAGATTTAAAACCACAAATTAATTATATTAATAATTAATAGCAATAGCGGCAAAAGCAGTTGAATTTGCTGTATAAAATGGGTGTTATAAAATGTTATTTATTTCTTTCCTCGGGAATTTCTTTCCATTTTTTGTCCGGTCACTGATTACATGTTTTGCCACCTTATCAAGTTTCACAGTGGACCAGTGCCGTGCAGTATTGTATTTTTACATAATTTTCAAACTGCCCTTTTTGATTTTTTTTACAAAATAGTATTTGTAAGAGTCCCCTGTACATTCAAAAAAATTTTTTTAAATAAATTCTCAATCACCCTTTATACTTTACAGAGTCCCGAGCTATAACTCGGTTATACATTTTTAGACACCCTGTAAAGTATATATAGTTTTAAAGGGCATGTTATTCTATATATATATACTTGTATTACTTTTACTTGTCAAAAAAATATTCTACGGTTAGCTACATGTGAGTTAACGTACTTAACATTGAGTTACAAGTTTAACTGTTACATTGTTGAATTAATTATTTTTATATTAATTAATAACCGAGCCGGTTAGTACAGATTCAAGTGATTGTTGACGCATGATTCTTGGGAGCTTACTGTCATCAAGTTTAACAGGACGATTCATTCCACCGTCATCGCTTTAGAAAAATAAATCATTTTATTAGTTTGAGCGCAAACTATTTTTAAACTAGTTTATATTGTCTTTGAACATCTGGACAATTTTTACGTAATAAATGAATCCGTGTTGCTGATTCTTGCACCACCATATTCCCTACATAAAAAAATATTTTTTCTATTTTTATTTCCTTTGTACGCCTCTTGATCAGATACGATGTTTAATAAAGAACTTCTAATTGCAATAATTAGCCCAAAATTTGCAGATTTATGCAAAAGAAGGTGCAACTATGTAATTAACTCGAAACATCAACATGAAAACTACTTCACCAAATCGAAAGCAAACTATTCAGCTACAGCACATTTGTTATGTGTGTGATAATTTCCTTAAAAAAATGAATATAACATAGTCAATGTTTTTCTTATTAGTAATGCATATGGGCCTTTCCCACATGGTACTTTTTATTATTAGATGAATTTAGGTATACTTACTATATTTTCTATATTTATCATCAGAAACATCGTACCTGAGGATATAAAGAAACTATTGTTGTATCAAACTGAATAAGTATAAACAATGAAATGAAACATAAACTGCTTACTATTTTTGATTATAAGTAGGTAGCATTCGAGGATAAAATTGAATTTGATGTATTAATGCAAATATGAATAGGTTTATAGAAAATAAATTGTAATACAAAAATATTAACTATAAATTCAGAGTTCAGGCAAGGTTTCAATATGATATTGCCTATATTTGGAAGATATCACTATGTGTCGTTCTGATTTAAATTGTCTGCAATGTCTGAGTATTGATTTGACCGCATTGCTCTAATGAGAATGAGGAAAACAGTGATTTTGTGAACTCGTTGTGAACAGTTATCATTATTTATTTCACGGCTATTTTTAACAGTGAGTGTGTGTGAGTCTAGCCTAAACACATCCAATGTCCTGCTAAAACACAAGCCACATATGCGTTTTTCAAAGGTACCACATATCCTTTCATATCCATCTCTCACACTGTAGATACTTCATTGTACTGCACTAACACAGCCCAATCAGTCCAATAATTTAGTAGGAGATGATTAGGAAGGTACTCGACGTAGAAGGAATGGGTCCAATATTACCTACTCCTATTATTCCTGTGTATTACAGAATTTTTCAGGCATGGACTGTGTCTAGGATAGGTTAATTTACGGCAGGCCTTACTCACCTTATGATCAAGCACAATTTCTTCCGATGCAGTGAATGGGAACTACAGGACTCGATAATATCATAGTTCTATATTTTCTAAATCAAATCTAAATCTCAACACAAGTATACACTAAACTATCTCGAGGTTATAATTACCTAAATCTTTTTCTTTCGCTTAATTTTCATACAAAACTGACCGCCAACATCAGCAAAACAGTTTTCGTAATGAAACTTGATGAAGTATCTTTTTAAGTGAAAATTAATATAAACTACAACGGGTATTCAGCTCATATATTTTTCCAAATCGGTATGTAATATAGTTATCTACTTTATTTGAAAATTGAGTTTATAAAAAAATAAATAAAGTTATGAATGTAAGATAAATCATCAGGTACTTTGTGTAAATGTTTCGTTAAAGTTCGTTCGAGAAACCTTTGACATCACTGAAACTGCATTTGAAATAATTTTCGTTTATTTATTTTCTATCATCAACTAATAGTTATAATTATTTAATTGTGGCAAATAGTTTTTTAAATGCCACACGGTGAATATAACTTAAAATATAATCATTGAATTCAATGATTTTCAATTTTCAAGTTTTACTATGTGCTATTTAGTGTAAATTGATATAATATTTTAATTGTTTTGATGTCTAGATTTTTAATCCTGTTGTGTTTTGACAATGTTTTTTTACGGTTTAAAAGTTTTCTAATATTGTGACTGCTTCTCGGAAATTTTCCACATTTTCAACTTAGTTAATTTTTTTTATTCTAAACCTCAAAATTTTCCTTATGAAGAAGGGATTAAACAATCCTGAAAGCTCGACAAATATAAATGAGTTAACAAATAAATGTTTTAGCTTTGACTGCATACCCGACTTAGATGTAGCCTTTTGCTGTCCAAAATAGACAGCCAACCAAAGTGCGAGTGTGTTAGGAATTGCATCTCCCGAACTGTAGTTATAAGTGAATAGTATTTAATATTAAATAAAAGATTAAGTAGGTAATGGTCAAATTCAATACTACATAAATGCCACAATTTTTTATATTTACTTGAAATAAATACGTTGTTAAATGTAATATTATGAATAAGATTAACTAAATGATTTGATACATAGTGATTTTCCGGGTTGTTATGCCGTGACCTCAGTAACTGGTCGCTGCCAGAACCAGCTGTTGCGGAGTCACCACTGAAGATTTCGACAGTGAAGAGCTGCGAAACGTTTGGAAGCATGGGATGCGACCAGTTAAAGCAGCGGGTACGGGACGCCTCGGAGGACCACCTATATCCGAGGAACGGTTCCAACCGTAGCGTCGTAATACCATCAATAGGAGCCGAAATCAATATATGGGCAGGCCCAGCGACACCGATAGCGGGTCTGTCCCCACAGAGCCTAGCCCGAGAACAACTAGGGCAGGTAAAAGAGTCCCGGCTAAGGCCAGGGATGTGTATCTTTAATTCTGTATCTGGCAGCGACCGGTACGGCATAACAACCTGGAAAATTACTATGTATCAAATGGCCGTGAAAGCCTAAAAACCACCTAAAAACTAAATGATATTTATTGTAGTAGCCATTAATTAAAAAGTAGATATTAGGTACATACCTATTATCATCGTAATCATTTGTGGAAGCTCTGAGGATCAGAGATACAAAAGTGTTAGGATGTTTGTTAACAAATATTCAATTTTTGTTCATTGAAACTTAAAGAATAAAACTAATGCGAAAAATTTTCCATTAATTGAAATTTATCTATTTGGTACTATAAAATGAATTGAAAACTATAATTTTTACTATTTTTGGTCAAATTTCCACAGCGATTCCTTATTTTTAAATTCAGCTGCTACCGATAGCGTTTTTGGTACTAAGTAGTGAAAATATAGATGACTGAAAGTCTCTGGAATGTCGGGGTGATCGGTCGAACGAAGTTAACTCTTTATTTTGTACGAGTCCTCCCAAAACAAGTAACGTTGTCACCTACACTTATGATTTTCGCTTCATTGCCTATTCTAATTTTGTACATCTGTCACATTATATTATACTACAAAGCCGAAGCTATTGCTAAATATGGTGTAGCGCTTGATTAATCGTTATTAAATAGATAAAGAAATAAATAATAGGCATCGTACATCTGCAAGGCAAAAGTGGTATTAATTTACTAGTGAAAGTTTCAAGTTCATGCTGCATATGAATTTATTTACTGCATAAAAAGGGAAAATCCAAGATGACGTCGAATCATTTTAAAATAAAAATATGATATGTATCTAACATACGCGTGACTACGTTTGTATATACAGATATAGATTCTTTTCATTGAAGTAGGAAAAATAATTGATACATACCACTAAATCTAGACTTGAAATAAGACGATTTTACTAAACCTGTATATACCCAGTTTCTACATTTGGCACCTAAAGGGCGACAAAATTGGCAAACAAATCTAGTTCTTCTGTTTAAAATTTTCTAAAAACACCTTAAATGACTACAAAAATAATGAGCCTATTGGTTACGAGTGGGAGTAACTCATTTCTGTAAATACAATAACTACTTCAAAAGTTATTTTTTTGGTAGTTCTTTGACGATTAGAAGAAGCTACTTTAGAGGAAAAATTAGGTAAAACGTCTCTACAGTTATTTGTGCTATTTTAATTCAAAACATTTCCTTTTTGCAATTGAGGGTAAGTGAACTAATCATCGTGTTGCACATTTTCATATAAAATGTAATGAATATCATATTTGTTTTGTAAAAATTGTAAAAAGAACTGCATATTTTTTTATATAACATCTGAAACTATTTGTTAAGTGATATATTTGTCATATTGTTTGAAAATGGCGGGAAAAGTAGGGATTTCTATAAAACTCAATAGGTTGAACTTACTAACACTTCTCAAACTAATAACATAACATAATAGGAAGTTAGTCAACAAAACTAACTCTTTTATCAATTTATTCATTCATTTACTGATAACTCATCTTTCAACATTATTTGAAAGGGTACTTAAAAATAGAGTAGTGGCCATATGTGGACAAATACGAATTATTATCTCAAAATCGGTTTGGCTTCAGACAAAATATTTCTACGCCAGATGCGTTAGTAGCGCTAACAACAAAATTCTACACTGTTTTAGATGAGGGGAAACCTAGTTTATGCGTATTTCTAGATTTATATTTTTAAGCATTTGATACGGTCAGTCATCCGTACTTTTACAGTAGCTGGAGGTTATTGGCATTAAAGATAAATGCTTAAAAGTTTTTGAAAATTATAAAATCAACAGGTACCAGCGAGTTAGAGTTGGTATGTGACAGAGTGTGTATGGAGTATGGCGTGCGACAAGGTACAGTCTTGAAGCCCCTGCTCTTTTCTATTTGTGTAAATGGATTATTTTCTTTATAAAGCACTGGGGAAATTATAGGATTTGCAGTTAACATACCATCTTTTACAAAAAAGATATATGCATGATAAAGAAATGGTTTGATTTTAAATTATTAACAATTAATTTTGGAAAAACGAACTGTGTACCGTTTAGTTGTGGTATAATAAACATCCCGTCATTCCATCAGCTGCAATTAAATCCTTCTGACAACTTTTTACTGTTTTTCCCGTAAAAGAAATAAAATACTTAGGCATAATCATAGATTCTCAGTTGAGATGGAATTCGCACATTAATTATATTGCTAAAAAGTTGTATATTGTTTAAAATTAGACACCTTCGAAACATTTTCAATTTTTATCAACTAAAAATATTGTCACGGAATTTGCCCCGCTCGCACCCAATTCGACGACTGCGATATCGCAAAACGCGAGATTGTCCCGATCGCCCCTACGCGATTCTGGTAAACAAACAAATAATGCCGTGTATCGAGGCGCAACTGGAAAAATGGAGAATCGACGAGAAGCGTTCGAGTCGTTCGGTAAATGGATCTAAAGATGCTAGAAAGTACTTGGAATATTCGTTTGGTCTATAAAAGAAGAATAAACGGCCCAGTCAGGCAGTCTGGTATTACGGTTTTGAATTGGAGTGTTTAATTGGAAATTTCCTGGAGTTTCAAAGTGAAATAGTGTTTAGTTGAGTTGTAATTAGTATTCAGTAGTGTACAGAGTAGTTAACAAAGATAAGTGATTAATTTACGGATTGTTTTTCTGGTAAAAGAAAAAGACGGGTTAGGTAACCCGTGACAATATTGTAATATTCCATAGTGGATAGCCATTTCAGATATGATATATTAGCAAGGGATGGAACTGCAAAATCTCATTTACGTCTTCTTGGGACTCTTGCAAAAAAAGATTTTTAAAAATTATATTGTCTAAAGAACTAACCTATTCATCTGTCTAAAATATAACGACCCACTTCCTGCAGGCGCGTGTATATTAAATATGCTTCCCATCTATCGCAGCAACACAGTTAGGGAAATTCTACATTGTCACAAATTTTTGTGCACAATAGGCAGGTTCGGTATTTTTTGTAGTATCATAGATACCAACTAAATGTACAATAAAAAATAGTTTTGTTGAATTTAAGACCAAAATTTAAAAAATAAAGCAGTTTTAAACATTTAAAAAACTACAATCGATGCGAGGTTACGAAACATACCTATACGCGAGACTAGGATGCGTGACGTCTGTTACATAATTCGCGCGTCGCCTGACGTGGACATTTTTATTACAGATTATGTGGAGTACGCGTCCGATTTTGATGGTTTATCGAAACAAGAAGCAATATACCGTCAATAAAGTTGTGTTTTGTACCTAAATGTACTAATATATTAATCTATTAAATCAAATGACACATATTTTTTGTTATTGTATAGGTAGGTGACGAATAAAGAAGTTAGAACGTCTGATTTATATTTATAAAAATGTGAGTAAAATACGAATATATTTCTTATATAACACGAATTACAAGTACTACCTATACATATAATATTGGAAATAGGTATGTTAATTTTCAAAATGGCAACTGCGCAATAAATTGTTATTGATGTTATGTAGATTCAGCATTGTATTCTACACGTACTTTAGTACATTTTTTGAAAAACCTGGCCACACAAAATACTCCATTTATGGAAATTTTTTGAAAGCATTTGTACATTTATTTGTACAAGGCATTTTTTCGAAATTTTTCAATTGGAATTAAAGTATCCGCAGCATACCACACCGAAGTTCAAACCATAGCACATTTTCACCATAAAGTGTGGCGTAGAGAATTTGCAATTTCAATGTTTTTTGGGTAAGAGTGTTTGAACAAAAAGACACAAAACTTTCTGCAGTTTGGTCGTAATCACTAGCAATAACTTATAATTTTTGAACAGCACTTGGTAACGTTAGGTATAATTTAAAAAGCAAATTTAGTTGTGCTTTTTTAATATACGAAATATTTTAAAAAATTGGTAGTGGCGGGGGAAAGTTAATAGAAGATTTTTTTAAAGGTCTTAAAGAAATTCAGCTTTTATAAATCGAGCGCTGCGAGGTTTATCCGCTGGTGGCGGAAGGGTAGAGTGGAGCGATTTGTTTTTACACATATTTATTTAAACCGAAAATATTGAACGCAGAAAATCAATTATGGTAATGCCGTAAACCCGGGAAGATAAGATGTTGAAAAAATATTTTCTGTTTTCAAAGATAAGCATATCTTGGTACGGAATGGTAGGCGGGTTAAATGAAAAATAAAAAAACTACGATGATATTTCTGAAAAACAGAAAATTTTCTTTGCTTTCATAATCCTTTCCTAAATCTAATTTTAACCATTTTTGACATATGTACTAGAATATTAAAAAATAACAAAATTCATCAACTTAAAAATGTTTCTTAAGAACTTTATATACAATCTGATACTCAGGCGGCACTTGACTTATTTTACAAGATGTTAGACAATATTTTCTCAGTATGTATGCCGAAAAAGATTAAACGCCGCCGTAGATTTCCACCATGGTTTACCAAATTAATCATCGATAATATATACCGCAAAGAGAAGGCACATCGCGATTTTAAGATACATAGGTCAAATTACTTTCGTCAAGAATTTGAGAACCTTCGAAGATTAGTAAAATCACAAATTAAAGACTCGTATAATCAGTATGTTGTGCATGTTGAGAATAATATTGAACGGGACCCATCTGAATTCTGGTCATTTCTTGCAAATAAAAAAAGTCATTCACATATTCCTTGTGCTGTTTCATAACAGGATTTAACTTTTACTAAACCCCAAGATGTTGTGAATTCTTTTGGTGATTTTTTTATAGCCTATATCAGAAATCTAATGCTCGCGGAATATCAAACATGGCAAACATATGTGAACACTCAGCATCTTTATGTACAGTACCTAGAGTTACTAAATATCATGTTATTGCTGCTTGTAAAAGACTTAAAAACAAAATGACAGCAGGGGTAGATGGTATACCTAGTTTTCTCGTGAAGGACTGCATGTATGTGTTGGCCGAACCGTTAGCGTTTATTTTTAACCTAATATTAGATAACTCTATTTCCTGATATGTGGAAAAAAGCAAGAGTATGTCCAGTTCTGAAGAAAGGCGACCCGGCATTAGTTAATAATTACAGACCTCTGTCCATATTATACAATTTTTCAAAAATGTATGAAATTATTGTTCACGATGCATTATTTAGTAAACAGTCTAGCCCCTGAACAGCATGGTTTTATTTCTGGAAGATCTTGTATGACAAACCTCGCTTGTCTATCACAATACGTCTGTAAGCATTTGGATCAGCAGGAACAAATTGATGTTGTTTATGCTGACTTTAAAAAAGCTTTTGATCAAATCGACCATTATATGTTGTTGCATAAACTTGAACCAGTAGGTATGACGGCTCATTTGCTTTCTCTTTTCCGCTCGTATTTGATTGATCGCCAGCAGTTTGTAGAAATTGAGGGTTTCAAGTCGCCAACATTTGTCCCTTTATCAGGTCTGCCTCAAGGATCAAATCTTGGACCAATAATTTTCTTAAATTTTATAAATGATTTGATCATGCAGAGTAAATGTGGTAAATTGATTTATGCTGATGATGTGAAAGTTTTTACTAGAATAAGGTCTTTTGATGACTACAGAATAATATAAACATCATAGTAGACTTTAAATTTATAAATGATACTGCAGGAAACAACTACTCCGCGGGCTAATGCCCCGACCGGCATTGAATTATACCTGCAGTATCTGTGTGAAACAGCCAAGAACCCTTGTCGGCCACTCCACCAGACATAGACCGGTTTCGGGCTTGTTAGCCCTCATCAGTATGCCATAGGTGAGATGACCGACAATTGAACTGGCTGTTCCTTCATATGTAGTTTTACATATAAATCGAGTGCAGGTGAGATGTAACTGGTCTGCTACTTCCTGCTCGGCCTAAGCGGCTCGACTTGCAGAAAGCGACCTACAATATCGTAGGTACTTAACCGCAGACCTCTCGCCCCGGGCGATGCGCCATTAAATTTATAAATGATACTGCAGGAAACAACTACTCCGCGGGCTAATGCCCCGACCGGCATTGAATTATACCTGCAGTATCTGTGTGAAACAGCCAAGAAGTCGAGCTGCTTAGGCCGAGCAGGAAGTAGCAGACCAGTTACATCTCACCTGCACTCGATTTATATGTGAAACTACATATGAAGGAACAGCCAGTTCAATTGTCGGTCATCTCACCTATGGCATACTGATGAGGGCTAACAAGCCCGAAACCGGTCTATGTCTGGTGGAGTGGCTGACAAGGGTTCTTGGCTGTTTCTCATTCTCATTTGTACGGCATATTGAAGTGATGACTTCCTCTGCTTTTAAGGTTCTTGGTTTTGTCATTCGTAATACCAAATATTTTACTAACATTAATGCTATAAGGTTATTATATTACACGTTTGTTCGCTCAAAATTGGAGTATGGTGCATTGATTTGGTGACCCATACATAACTGTCATATAAGTAAAGTTGAATCTGTACAGCGTCGGTTTCTTAAATTTCTATCATTTAAAGAAGATCATCAATTCATCAATACCCACCTAGAGGATACGATCATGAGTTACTGTTGTCTATATTTGGAGAGATATCGATGAATAACAGGCGAATAATAAATACTATCAAATTTATATATAATTTACTGCATAACAATGCCAATTGTCGTCAGCTGTTACTCGCAGATTAACTGGTTAGTTCCGCGTGCTGAATCCAGACAATCTATAAGGTTCTATAGTCATGGCATCAATACCAACATAGTGCTTTGTTGCCCTATATATAGAATGTGTCGGAGCTTTAATAATCTATGCCGTTCTTGTGATATAAACAATGATTCTCTCACTACAATGTTGAAAACTGCAGTGTCTAGATTATTATAGTGTTCCAGTTCTGATAAATTCCTCATAATTTTTGTTACTTTTGTTTATATTTACTATTTTTTCTATTAGCCTTCTAATTTTATATTATCATATTTTTCTATGAATCTTTTCTTAGTTTATAATTTTAAGCTGGATATATAAGGTAGTGTTTTTTTGTATTTTCTCTCTATCATTATCATTATCATTATCATTATCATTATCATTATCATTATCATTATCATTATCATTATCATTATCATTATCATTATCATTATCATTATCATTATTATTATTATTAAATATAATAGTTTTGTAGTAGTAACTTTTCTCTGCTTTCAGTGCTAACTACTTCTAAATATAACAATTATAAAACGTATTTATTGAAGTGCTTTATAATAGTGTTTTAAGTGCTTCTACAATAAATTTATTAGAGTGCCTGATGCACTAATAAAGAGTTGTTATATAACAGTAACAACACATTTTTGTTTTATAATCTGGTCTCCTTTTGCACTCATATAACACTTGTTAAAGTTGTAAGAGTATTGGGGACAAAAAATTATAAAGCGTAATAATTTTACAGCTGCTGTTTTTCTGCATTTTGTTTTGTGCTGTTCATTGTGACACCTTCAAATTTTGACAGAAAATTAGTAAATTTGTCCTCAATTTAACTATATATATATATATGAAACCGCCTTACATACCTTCATTGGAGACCAAAAGAAATAGCAGCCATAGAGGTAAATAATTATTTTCTCGAAAAGTGCTCACGACACCTTCAAACTTTCACAGAAAACTAGTAAATTGTTCTCCATTTTACAATATAGTTAACGTGAAACCCTCTTACAAGCCTTCATTGAGGACGTAACAGAGTAGCAACCACAGAACATAATAATCATTTTCTCAAAAATGGTTCGTTGTGACACCTTCAGATATTTACAGAAAATTTGTAAATTGTCGACAATTTTCTTAGCTTTCTGTGAAAATTTGGTGGCATTACAATGAACCGGTTTCGAAAAAATAAAAATAAATATTTTAGTTTGTAAGTGCTACTCCATTTCATCCTCTTTTAAGGCTATTAAGGCAGTTTGGTTATGTCATCCACATTACTAGATTTTTTTTGTAATTACGGTATCGCAGAGAATCGACTTCAAATAATTATTTACGTTAAGCAGTAACTATTACTTCTTTTCATGCTATGTGAAGATTTGTAGAGCAATTTGTCTTTTATATTTCATCCCCTAAAATAGCTGGACTGATTTCGTTTATATTGTAGGATTGATCAAAACATGAATAGTTTTTAGTTAAAATTTGATCTTTTGTCATAACAAACTGTTTCCTAAATATTAATAATTGCATATCATCGTCGCCATTCGGGTATTTTCGTAAATTTTAGGCGTCAGGTTTGGTTGCTGTTTAAATGCCGATTGTCAAACCACGAATTTGCCTGTTACTGCCTTTGTAAGTTTATAATTCACAAAACACTAAATCGATTTGAATTAGGTGAATTACAGTATTCTAAATCTAAACCAGTGTTGACTAATAATAATAATAATAGCGTGGCTACGCCTTCACGGGGCGTGCGTCATTACTGATGTTGAGGTTGACGCCTAGTCTACTGCCCGTGTGCGCAGGTGCAAGAGCGCATGCAACAGAACCGACATTATTAAACCGCTGACAAAGTCCCAAGTCCCAGAGAATCCATTATCCCTGACCAATAAAATGAACTTCGCCCTTCTCGTTGTGAGACTTTTAATGTTTCATAATTCAAAGTGTGTACCATCTTTTCGACACATGATAAAGCATCTGCCACATTGTCATTACTGGACACATGACGTATGTCAGTGGTAAATTGGCCAATAAAGTCCAGGAGACGAAACTGATGAGAACGCTGCTGATTTTTCTATGGGAAGGCGAACGTAACGGGTTTGTAGTCGGTATAGATAGTGAATGACTATCATATGCCTGAAATGTTTAACAGCAAGGTATATGGCTAGTAACTCGTGGTTATATGCTTCATATTTCCAGCAGAACTTTTAGAAAAAAATTTCAATAGTTCCCAGGCGTGGTTGACACATTTGTGAAGAGTACTCGTATTCCCACGGTGTAATATGATCATCACTAAAAATAGCTAGACACGCATTGGTTTCTGGTTGAGCCAAGAGGGTCGCATAAATAAGGCTATTTGGAAGCTTCAAAGGCACGGATAGCATCTAGTCACCAGTTGCCAAGTGTCTTTTTTTGTATTACCTTGAAGAAGATTATTCAGTGGTGTCTAAGTTTGAGCAGTATCGGGTAAGAATCTTTTAAAAAAATTTGGCATACCCAAGAATTGTTACAGCTTCTTAACGGTATCTGGGAGAGGATATGACAAAATTGCCTCCACTTTATCGGATAATGGACTGGTTTTAGTTCAGGAAACGGAAATTCACTTCTGACTGACCGAAGACACATTTTGATGATTACCCCCGAAATTTAGGCACTTGAACAGTATATCTGAGATGCAGTAAGTGTTCCTCACGAGATGCTGATGTTACCAGAATATCGTATATGTATGCATAGCAAGAATCCAAGTCTTCAAGAACCTCATAAAAAAATCGCCGCGTTTCGTAATCCAAAGGTCATAAATGTGAACTCGAAGAATCCAAAAGGTGTTGAAATAACCGTTTTTTGGAATATCCTCAACAGGAATTTGGTTGAACTAGCGCACAAGATCTATAGTGGAGAAGACGGTTTTGACTTGCAACAATTGCGAGAAGTCCTGCGTGTGTCTAACGGGATAGCGATCTGGAAGTGTTCTTGCTTTCAAGGCCATATAATCGCCTCACGGTCTATAATCACCATCATCATCAATCATTTTAGGCCCTACATGCAACGGTGAGGCCCATGAACTCTATGATAGTCGCGCAATACCTAGTTGAGTCATTGGCCTCAAATTCTCGCTTACCAATTTGAAGTTTGTCTGGTGCTAATCGGTATGACTTTTATGTCACTGTTGGTCCAGGTGTGGGGATGAAATAGTGCCTTGTAGCACGATTTAGGTGTTCCGTTTGGCCGTGATACCTCCGGAAATTGTAATGTAAATAATTCATGAAACTTTAAGGGAGGATCCTGCTTTAGGAGGCCTAAAATATGTTTTTTGGGGATTTTTTTAGGATAGAGAAAAATTAACAAGTCTAGCTATCTTTTTTTTTACTGTGTAAGAAAGGTATTGTCACGGATTTCCCAATCCGTCTTTTTCTTACTTCCAGAAAAACAATCCGTTAATAAATTACTTCTTTATTAACTACTGAACACTACTAATTACAGGTCAACTAAACACTTATTTAATTAATCGCTATCTAAATCGCTTTGATCTCTCTAACTAAACACTTCACTTCAGACTGTAACACAAGACTTATACAAGACTAACTAACTCGGCCGTTTATTTTTCTTTTATAGACCCAACGAATATTCCAGGTATATTCCAGTATCTCTAGATCCATTTTCTAGTACGACTGGAATGCTTCTCGGCGATTCTAGATTTTTCCAGGCCGATCTCGATCAGCGGCATGTTGTTTATTTACCAGAATCGCGTAGGGGCGATCGGGGCAATCTTAGGCAATTCGCGGTGCCACAGTCGTCGGTTTGGGAGTGAGTGGGGCAAATTCCGTGACACTGCCCCCTCCTTAGGACCGATCGTCCCGATCGGCTACACCTCTATACGGGGACAGACGCTCCAGATGGACGACCTTCATCTTACTCCTGGGAGTCCTTTGTATCCGGTAGACGACGTCATTGATTCTTTTAATGACGGTATAGGGGCCCTCCCAACGGTTCTGTAGTTTAGGCGATTTTCCTTTCTTCCGCGTGGGGTTGTACAGCCACACCAGGTCGCCTTGTTGGAATCCGACTGTATTGGCCCGGACGTCGTATCGAGTCTTCATGCGATCGCTCTCTAATCGCATTCGAGATCTGACTTGATCGTGTACGGCTGCTAGTCTTCGTTCTAGGTCATGGGTATAAGTGTCTGGCTCTGTGGGCTGTTCCGCAGGACGACCAAATACCAAATCTGCTGGAAGGCGAAGCTCTCTTCCAAAGATGATCCTTGCGGGAGTCTTCCCAGTCGTTTCATGGACAGCTGAGCGGTAAGCTAACAGGAAGAGTGGAATGAGCTTGTCCCAATCTGTCTGGTTCTCGTTCACAAACATCCTCAGATTGGTTTCTAGTGTGGCGTTGAAGCGTTCCACCATACCATCTGACTGGGGATGCAGTGGGGTGGTCCTGGTTTTTCGGATTCCCATAAGCTCGCAGACCTTTCGGAACACACCTGATTCGAAATTTCTGCCCTGATCTGAATGTAGTTCCATGGGCACACCAAATCTGCAGAACAGGTTGTTGACTAGCGCTTCTGCTACGGTTGTGGTCTCTTGATTGGGAAGGGGGTTTACTTCCGGCCATTTACTAAAGTAGTCCATGGCTACTATCAGATATCGGTTCCCACTTTGGGTTTTCGGAAATGGGCCATCGATATCAATGGCAATCCTCTCAAACGGTGCTCCTTCGATGTACTGGCGCATTTTGCCTCTGGAACGGGTCTTCGGTCCCTTGCTGGCTGCACATACGTCACATTTTCGGCACCAATCTTCTACATCCGTCCTACAGCTCAACCAGTAGAAACGCTCCCTAATCTTCTGTAGAGTCCTATTGATACCGAAATGTCCACTTGACCCGGGACCTCGGGAGTAGTACTTGCTTCTTCACCTCCGTTCCGTCATTGTTCTCCCATGCTCTTTAGAACACCGTCTTCCAACACCAGGAATTCCATTGAGCCCAATAGCTCTTTAATGCTGGGCTTTTACTACTGACTTCAGCCCAAGAGGGTCGGTTGTTGGCTTCTTTCCAGTCTAGTAACGGCTTGATGTCACAGTCAGCTTGCTGGTCTTCCCGAATCGCCGCTGAACTCCATCTGTCTTCAGGTTGGGCTACTACTATCTTGCAAGGAACAAATGATATGTCCTCTTTTCTTTCGAGACTACCACAGTGTTTGTTGCTGGTCGGACAAAGTCTAGAAAGAGCATCTGTGTTTCCATGTTCCTTGCCTGCCTGGGAGTCGCGCCATTGCCGATCCGCGACTGGCGCCCTACACTGTCCCTTTAGGTGACCCGCCCGCCCACAGTTCCAACATTGAAGTGGGCGTTCTCGTCTATCGGGTTGTCCTGTTTTTGGTCTGGTAGTTAGGCTGAATTTATCAATGGCTTCCTTCAGTGTTTTGATTATCTCTCCATTTCCCATACTATAGCTGTTATCACTGATAGTCCGCACTTTCCCTGAAGGCTGCCGTTTGGGAGTCGCGCCTTTGCCGATCTGCGACTGGGGCCCTACACTGCCTCTTCAGATGTCCCATCTGTCCACAGTTCCAGCATTGAACAAGGCGATCCCTTCGACTATCAGATTGTTCTTTCTTTGGTCTGGTAGTTGGGCTGAGTTTTTCAATGACCACCTTCAACGTTTTGATTATGTCTCCATTTCCCATATTATCGCTGTTATCACTGATGGCTTGAACTTTAACATGTCTACCGGATGCCATCTTTGCTGCCTCAAATTCCAGTGCATGCGAAAGAGCGTCATTCAACGTTTTAGGTCTAGCGAGTCGTAGTACCTGCTGAGTTTCGCAATCTCTTAGGCCGTCGATAAAAACTTGAATGGAGAACTGATCTACAAATTCTGACGGGGCTGTTGGATAAGCCAATCGAACCAGTCTGGCAACATCGGTCTCAAAATGTTGTAAATTCTCTCCACTTTGTTGGTGACGATTTTTCAATTGTGCCTGGTACACTTGCTGCAGGTGCTTATCCCCATATCTCATTTCCATATGCTGTTTCAGAAGGTTATAGTTACTCTGCTGCCCAGCAGGAACTCCTTGTAAGACGTCAAGAGCTTCCCCCCGTAGAGCAACTATCAGAGCAGTAGCTTTCTCACAATCAGACCATTCGTTTGCGGCAGCTGCTGCTTCAAACTGACGCAGATAGACATTCCAGGAAACCTTGCCGTCGAATTCAGGGGGTCTCGTCTTCTGAGTTCGGATAACAGGTCCTTCTGATTTGATTACGCCCTCCTTTGCTATCTTGTCTAATTTATGTCGAAGCTCTTCGCAGGTTTCTCTAACCAAGTTTATTTCTTCGTCGATTTCTTTTCTTTGTTCTAACAGTTTCTCCTCTACTGTATTTTCTAATTTTTCTAACTTCGCCTGCATTTCGGTCGTCTGAGCTCTCATTTCCTGTTGTATTATCTGCATTTGATCTTCTAATTTCTTTTCTAACTTCTCTTGCATTATTTGGGTCTGATCTTCAATTTTATGCCCTTGTTCTTCGAATTTTTCTTGCATTGTCTTCGTCTGGTCTTCCATTTTATGCCCTTGTTCTTCTAATTTATTTTGCATTGTTTGTCCCTGTTCTTCTAATTTATTTTGCATTGTTTGTCCCTGTTCTTCTAATTTCTCTTGCATCGTCTTCGTCTGGTCTTTCATTTCCTGTTGCATTGCCTGCATCATTTCTAACAGTTTCGCCAGTTGTGCATCCATATTGACTTGGCTTCTAGTTACAGGCATTCACTCTATTTGGCAAGTTCTAGAATGTCCACGAATGTGTTTGTAGATATCACCGTTGCCTTCCTTACAATGAAACGAGTGCAGTGATATGCCACACTTGGGTCTTTGTTTCACTTTGGTATAAAGTTCTAGAATGTTCGAGAATGTCCTTCGCAAATAGCACCGTTCACTTCCTTAAGTCACGACGAGTGCGGCGATATATCACACTTGGGTCTTTGTCTTACTCCCGTACAAAGTTCTAGAATGTTCGAGAATATCCTTCGCAAATACCACCGTTCACTTCCTTGAGTCACGACGAGTGCAGTGATATGTCACACTTGGGTCTTTGTCGCACTCCCGTACAAAGTTCTAGAATGTTCGAGATTGTCCTTCGCGAATAACACCGTTCACTTCCTTAAGTCAAGACGAGTGCGGTGATATATCACACTTGGGTATTTTGTCTCACTCCCGTACAAAGTTCTAGAATGTTCGAGATTGTCCTTCGCGAATACTACCGTTCACTTCCTTGAGTCACGACGAGTGCGGTGATATATCACACTTGGGTATTTGTCTCACTCCTGTACAAAGTTCTAGAATGTTCGAGATTGTCCTTCGCGAATACCACCGTTCACTTCCTTGAGTCACGACGAGTGCGGTGATATATCACACTTGGGTCTTTGTCGCACTCCCGTACAAAGTTCTAGAATGTTCGAGATTGTCCTTCGCGAATACCACCGTTCACTTCCTTGAGTCACGACGAGTGCGGTGATATATCACACTTGGGTATTTGTCTCACTCCTGTACAAAGTTCTAGAATGTTCGAGATTGTCCTTCGCGAATACCACCGTTCACTTCCTTGAGTCACGACGAGTGCAGTGATATGCCACACTTGGGTCTTTATTCCACCCGCGCACAGGGTTCCAGAAAGTTCTTCAAACTTCCACTTAAATCCCACTTTGTGGACAGGGTTCCAGAAAGCTCTTTAAAACTTCCAACTAAATCCACTTCCGACACCAAATTGTCACGGATTTCCCAATCCGTCTTTTCTTACTTCCAGAAAAACAATCCGTTAATAAATTACTTCTTTATTAACTACTGAACACTACTAATTACAGGTCAACTAAACACTTATTTAATTAATCGCTATCTAAATCGCTTTGATCTCTCTAACTAAACACTTCACTTCAGACTGTAACACAAGACTTATACAAGACTAACTAACTCGGCCGTTTATTTTTCTTTTATAGACCCAACGAATATTCCAGGTATATTCCAGTATCTCTAGATCCATTTTCTAGTACGACTGGAATGCTTCTCGGCGATTCTAGATTTTCCAGGCCGATCTCGATCAGCGGCATGTTGTTTGTTTACCAGAATGGCGTAGGGGCGATCGGGGCAATCTTAGGCAATTCGCGGTGCCACAGTCGTCGGTTTGGGAGTGAGTGGGGCAAATTCCGTGACAGTATTTTAAGCTAATATGTATCAAATCTCCTACAATTCCTATCAATGGAGTCATATGCATGCTCTCTGATACCAAACATCTAGGTATGCTAATGAACACCCACAGACAAAACTCTATTCAATAATTATCTAAAAAATGTATTCTATTTACTAACCTGATATACTCTATATATGAAGTGGGAACTCGAAATTCAACCACAATAGATGAGATCTGATCTATTTCTGCATTTTTTTGGATTGCTTCATCAGGTGGCCTCCTTTAACTTGAGTCAAATATCTAACTATAAAAATTATTATACCAATAAATTAAAATTATTTGAAATTAAATGTCAAAATGAAATTAAATAATGTCGACAGCGTCAAACTGATTAACTGTAAAGTATCATAACGACCTACTAAAATAAATAAAAATGTACCTTTTATGTATAGTTTTTTCATATATTTTCAGGTATTAATAATATTGTGTGAAACTAACTACTCAGTGGACAAAAGCCCCAACCTGCGTTGAATTACACCCACAATATCTACCCATATATGAGTAGTTAGTTTCACACAATATTATTAATACCTGAAAATATATGAAAAAATCTAGCGACCTTTTTAGAATATACTAATGCATATTTCAACATTAGAAAAAAGCATTTTTTAGCAAAAAAATTTGAAACGCAGCCGATATTTATGCACACTTGTGCAGCACCTTGCAGCTGCAGTCTCCAATTGGCGGGAAAGATAGAGCTCGTAATTTTCGTCCGAAACAAAAAAACCAAAGAATATTTTCATTTTCATATATTTTTCTTCTAAATGAACTAAGAAAAACCCAGAAAAGTTGTGAAATTTAAAATTTTTCTTAAGTTTGAAGAAAAGTGCTTTCTCTTAATAAAAAAAATCATTTCAATTTGCTAAAAAAATTTTTTTTAATTATTTTTCATGAATGTTTTTAGTTTAAATAGAAGAGAATACAAAGCTGAATCTTACAAGCTTCGGTTCGTTTTAGATGGTCGTCTAGTTTTCTTTCAATCACGCCCGCCAATTTAGAAAAATCGTAAAAACGAAAACTCGAAATTTCGAATGATTGTTGAACCTTTCCAGGTCAGGGGTCTCCAACCGTATCTCTCCGTAAACATTCGTCCATGTACTTACCATGGGCGCTTGTTTACCGAGAGCCACGGTTGGAGCCCCTGTTCCAGGTACACAGTTCGGAGTTAGGGGACCGAGAGGAGGGGCGCGCGCTCTAGCTGCTCGAGCGCTGGTATACCTGCTCGGTGCCCCACCGCGTTTAGTGCTGTATCTTTGAAAATATTGCTTATTAGATTCTATAACTTTAGATACATACTCTTAGATATATTAGGAATAAATTAAAGCAATAAAAAAAAAGATTTTTTTAGCCTTCTAAAGCAGGATCCTCCCTTAATGAGCCTGAGTTTTATGCTTAGTCACTTCTTCATGAGATATAAGATGAGTAGTTTGGTCTAGCACTTGACGATTTCGTATGTTTGCCAAGGGCCAGGAAATCAGCACCTACGCTTAGTTTAGAAAATGTCCAGGTAAATTGGCGCGTTAAACCCAGAGCTTGTGTCAACGTGATCGTAACATACGTAGCGATAACCGTACCGTTGGCCGCGAAAAGTTCATAACTAGTATTTTCTCACATAGTACACATAAATCTGCACCCGTATCGATAAAATTTCTTTTCTCAGTCAAATCGTCAGCGACAAATATGTGGCGTAATGTCGTCAGCCACCATTAACGACTGTCTCTCGTTTCCGCGCTATCCCGCTTAAAACTACATAATTTCTTACATGCTTTTACTTTTCTGTTTTACTGTTTTTTAATTACTCTATTTTTCTCTTCTGATGTAAAAACTGTAACTGGCGGTTTAACGGAAACAAACCAACAGAATATTATTGTAATTATAAAAAGAGCGCCTGTGTTATTGGCAGAGCATGTAAATCAAAGTTTAGTTACCTTGAGTATAATAAAAATTAACAAAATATACTTGTATATATTACCTCCATATTATTACTTAATAATTTTATATATGTATAACTATCATAAATCAATCGTTTAAATTATAAATAACAGAAAATAACCTACTAGGTCAAAAACTCAATTAAAGGACGTGTTATATTTCCTGAATTAAAATAAAACTATGCTTAACGATACAAAGTAAAAAAGCCGTATAAATATATCATAAAATTATCATAGACCGCCGCCAGGTAAAATCAGACATTAGTTATGAGTCAACATGAACTTGAACTTGAACCTGGAAGACAGATTAATTATCTAGATCAATAAAGCATTGACCAACGTTAATGTTACTGGATGCGTTTTATTCTAGCACAATCACATGTACGAGTTTTCATAAAAATCTACGATGTTCAAAAAGAGTAATAAAAGCTTAGAGAAACAAGACATTGCTTTTTGGTCATATAACATAAAATATTTTTTTAATTCAAGATTAAATATATTTTATTTATTTTGTAACAATACTTATTTTCTTTTACAACTTTTGCAATTGGTAATTTCTTGTTAACTGAGGAATAACCTATACTATAATTAAAATATAGTGGATGACTATACATTTTCCTTGGAGTATCCCACTTGGATGGAATCGTCTAGATACTTCTATGCTTCCGCTACTGTGGACGATTTCCATAGTATTTATCTTTTTCTATATATTATTCACCACCATATAAACGAGCTCCTCCCATTAACATGCACCTGTGGAATCCGTAATCGGATAAGATTTATTGTAAGTAACTGCTTTTACTTTGTTTTTTTGTTCATTTTTGTGATCGGAAATATTATTCAGAAAGGTTTCAATTTGTTGTCTTATAAGAATATCAAATTTCTTTGTCATGTATCCAAAATAATTATTTTTCATAAAAATCTGAAAACATTGAAAAATTTAGTAATCTCCATATTTGTATAACTATCATAGTGGAATTGTGGATGTTGAGACTTGGTAACTTTGGATTTAAGTTAGTTAGTGGGAGTGCACGTGGCATACTATATTTTTTTTAGATATTATAAAAGAGTCAATATGCATGGGTCCAATTGAGCACAGATCTACAGATTTCTGACAATATTCCAAGCTACAGTCTGCTGGATTACGGAATACAATCCATCTCAAGCAAATAGGCATTTTCAATCAACATACATTGCAAGCCATTTGAAGCAGTCAAGCATACATACAGTCCGAGGTCACTGATTCATTGGTAAAGGTATTACATATAAACACAATACAGATCAGTCATATTATTTGAGCTGGTAAGATAATTAAGTATAGTTTACTTATATTCAAGATACATATATTTATTACATTAAAACATAATAATACTGAAACGATTTATCATCTTGGCAGAAGCAGAACTTCGCGTTTTAATTAATAAACGAGGCATAATGAAAGGTCAGTTGACTAGGTTTGAACATTTTTTTAATAATTTTGACGACTGACAAGCACGGTCAGTAGAGTAAAAAAAGCGTACCAATATATTGGAAGTGGTCTGGGGCAGAAATTCAGGCAGACTTTTTAAGTTTGGACGTCACGGCAGAAGGTCAGCCGCACGAAATGGAAACAGAAAATTTCGAAAATAAATATTTAAAATTAACTTAATAACAAATAAAACTCGATGACTAGGTAGGGGGTAAACCAAATTCCAACACATTCAGCAAATCATCCAGCATTTTTGGTGACGTTGGTCTCAGGAATATTTAGAGACCCGCACCAAGTGGAAATTTATCCATATATCCAAATAATTTCGCTATTGGGACTTTAGTTTTTTAAAGGATTACAATCTTCCTTCACAGCGATGGAAATTGGGAAGAATCGTCCAGCTGATGGAATGTTTAGTTCGCTAATATGAGGCTTCCATTCAAGCCAAGGGTCGACATTTTGACCAGTTTTTATAGTCTTAAGGTTTGTTAATTTGGTTAATAAAGGTTACCTAATATTTAAACAAATAATAATCATTGATATAGCAACCATAATGTTTATTTGTTAAAATGCTTCTAACTTTTAAATAAAAACGAATGGGATCTATATTCACATGAGAAAAAATGTTTGACATTAACCCAGCCAAAGCCTCTGCCAAAGATTGTCATAGAACTTGTAGAACACCCTGTATACAGGAATAACTTCAATAGTAAGATAGGTATTTTTGGAATACTATATACTCATTTGAATAAAATTTCTAAATGCACAAAATCTTATTGTTTATACAATTCTCTTTGTTTACAAAATTTATTTGCATTATAATAATAATAATAATAATAATAATAATAATAATAATAATAATAATAATAATAATAATAATAATAATAATAATAATAATAATAATAATAATAATAATAATAATAATAATAGTTTGTTTAGTTTAGTTTATTGACCACTTTATATTTAGTACAAACATTTGAGGTCACAATAATAATAAAATATAAGACATAAAATACAAACAAAAAAACATACAGAACGTGGTAATGGCCTATTCTAATTTAATATGACATGAATTCATCTATGCTATAAAAACAATGCTCTAAAAGAAACGATTTAACAACAAGACGAAACTTTGTAAGGGGCATGGCTGCGATCAAGATATCTTTATGAATAGACGTGAACTTGTTAAATAACTTTATATTTATTTTATTGTACTGTGTTATGGATATTCTAGAGAACGGAGCTACCAGATCACCCGCATGTCTAGTTGCATAGTTGTGCACGTTAGCATAGGTGGTAAAATCCCCTATGTTTTCACGTATGTATAAAAGCGTCTGAAAAATAAAGAGACACGGAACAGGGAGCACTTTATGTTTTTATATAAAGGTCTGCAGGGTGTATCAGGCAAAGCTCCGTCAATTATCCTGATAGCAGCCTTCTGGAGTGTAAAAACTTTATCAGCTTTTGAAGATTGTCCCCATAATAGAATCCCATACGTGATGTGACTCTGAACAATGGAGAAGTAAACAGTACGTAGGACCTCTCTGGGTAAGTATAATCTCATTTGGCGTAACGCAAATATTTGAGAAGATATCTTTGAACACAATTTTTGAATGTGAGCACTCCAGTTCAGGCCAGTGTCGAGAGTCACACCAAGCAGTGTGACCGGATCGGATCTAGGTGTCCACTTGTCAGAGCTGATGACTAAGCTCTTCGTTTTAGATTGATTTAGTTTTAATTTATTGGCAGAGAACCATTCATCAGCACTAACCAGCCCCACATCCCTCGAACAGTCACTTTGCCTACTTAAAAGAGTGGTGTCATCGGCGTACACAAGCAGTAGAGATAGAATGTGGTAAATCATTAATATAGAGGAGGAACAAGACCGGTCCCAATATTGACCCCTGAGGAACGCCGTTCTCTATAGGTAGAATAGAGGACTCTATTTTATGTAAGCAAACTAGTTGTTTTCTATTTGTTAAATATGATTTAAAGAGCTTAAGTTCATTACCTCTCACACCATAGTACTCCAGTTTTTGTAGTAGAATATCAGTTTGAACACAATCAAAGGCCTTAGTGAGGTCACACACCGTAATATCAGTATTAGTGCCCTCATCAAGACCTTCAATAACGGTTTCTAGAACCTTCAAAAGTGCCCTGAGTGTGGATCTGCTCTTCCTAAATCCAAACTGAGCCTCAGAAAATATAGAGTACTTTTCACAGTACCCTACAAGCTTGTCTCTAATTAGCATCTCGAATATTTTATTAATAACAGGGAGTATTGCAATGGGGCGGAAATTATCTAAACATTCTGTGTCGCCCTTTTATGTATAGGTGTAATTTTGGATATTTTAAAGAGATCCGGCCAGTTTCCGTCCTCTATACATTTATTAAACAAAATAGTTAGTGGATCAACCAACGACTCGATCGATGCCCTAATCATAAAAATATTTAAACCATAGTAGTCAATAACATAATAATAATAATAATAATAATAATAATAATAATAATAATAATAATAATAATAATAATAATAATAATAATAATAATAATAATAATAATAATAATAATAATAATAATAATAATAATAATAATAATAATAATAATAATAATAATAATAATAATAATAATAATAATAATAATAATAATAATAATAATAATAATAATAATAATAATAATAATAATAATAATAATAATAATAATAATAATAATAATAATAATAATAATAATAATAATAATAATAATAATAATAATAATAATAATAATAATAATAATAATAATAATAATAATAATAATAATAATAATAATAATAATAATAATAATAATAATAATAATAATAATAATAATAATAATAATAATAATAATAATAATAATAATAATAATAATAATAATAATAATAATAATAATAATAATAATAATAATAATAATAATAATAATAATAATAATAATAATAATAATAATAATAATAATAATAATAATAATAATAATAATAATAATAATAATAATAATAATAATAATAATAATAATAATAATAATAATAATAATAATAATAATAATAATAATAATAATAATAATAATAATAATAATAATAATAATAATAATAATAATAATAATAATAATAATAATAATAATAATAATAATAATAATAATAATAATAATAATAATAATAATAATAATAATAATAATAATAATAATAATAATAATAATAATAATAATAATAATAATAATAATAATAATAATAATAATAATAATAATAATAATAATAATAATAATAATAATAATAATAATAATAATAATAATAATAATAATAATAATAATAATAATAATAATAATAATAATAATAATAATAATAATAATAATAATAATAATAATAATAATAATAATAATAATAATAATAATAATAATAATAATAATAATAATAATAATAATAATAATAATAATAATAATAATAATAATAATAATAATAATAATAATAATAATAATAATAATAATAATAATAATAATAATAATAATAATAATAATAATAATAATAATAATAATAATAATAATAATAATAATAATAATAATAATAATAATAATAATAATAATAATAATAATAATAATAATAATAATAATAATAATAATAATAATAATAATAATAATAATAATAATAATAATAATAATAATAATAATAATAATAATAATAATAATAATAATAATAATAATAATAATAATAATAATAATAATAATAATAATAATAATAATAATAATAATAATAATAATAATAATAATAATAATAATAATAATAATAATAATAATAATAATAATAATAATAATAATAATAATAATAATAATAATAATAATAATAATAATAATAATAATAATAATAATAATAATAATAATAATAATAATAATAATAATAATAATAATAATAATAATAATAATAATAATAATAATAATAATAATAATAATAATAATAATAATAATAATAATAATAATAATAATAATAATAATAATAATAATAATAATAATAATAATAATAATAATAATAATAATAATAATAATAATAATAATAATAATAATAATAATAATAATAATAATAATAATAATAATAATAATAATAATAATAATAATAATAATAATAATAATAATAATAATAATAATAATAATAATAATAATAATAATAATAATAATAATAATAATAATAATAATAATAATAATAATAATAATAATAATAATAATAATAATAATAATAATAATAATAATAATAATAATAATAATAATAATAATAATAATAATAATAATAATAATAATAATAATAATAATAATAATAATAATAATAATAATAATAATAATAATAATAATAATAATAATAATAATAATAATAATAATAATAATAATAATAATAATAATAATAATAATAATAATAATAATAATAATAATAATAATAATAATAATAATAATAATAATAATAATAATAATAATAATAATAATAATAATAATAATAATAATAATAATAATAATAATAATAATAATAATAATAATAATAATAATAATAATAATAATAATAATAATAATAATAATAATAATAATAATAATAATAATAATAATAATAATAATAATAATAATAATAATAATAATAATAATAATAATAATAATAATAATAATAATAATAATAATAATAATAATAATAATAATAATAATAATAATAATAATAATAATAATAATAATAATAATAATAATAATAATAATAATAATAATAATAATAATAATAATAATAATAATAATAATAATAATAATAATAATAATAATAATAATAATAATAATAATAATAATAATAATAATAATAATAATAATAATAATAATAATAATAATAATAATAATAATAATAATAATAATAATAATAATAATAATAATAATAATAATAATATATAATAATAATAATAATAATAATAATAATAATTATAATAATAATAATAATAATAATAATAATAATAATAATAATAATAATGATAATAATAATAATAATGATAATAATAATAATAATAATAATAATAATAATAATAATAATGATAATGATAATGATAATAATAATAATAATAATAATAATAATAATAATAATAATAATAATAATAATAATAATAATAATAATAATAATAATAATAATAATAATAATAATAATAATAATAATAATAATAATAATAATAATAATAATAATAATAATAATAATAATAATAATAATAATAATAATAACAATAATAATAATAATAATAATAATAATAATAATAATAATAATAATAATAATAATAATAATAATAATAATAATAATAATAATAATAATAATAATAATAATAATAATAATAATAATAATAATAATAATAATAATAATAATAATAATAATAATAATAATAATAATAATAATAATAATAATAATAATAATAATAATAATAATAATAATAATAATAATAATAATAATAATAATAATAATAATAATAATAATAATAATAATAATAATATAATAATAATAATAATAATAATAATAATAATAATAATAATAATAATAATAATAATAATAATAATAATAATAATGATAATAATAATAATAATAATAATAATAATAATAATAATAATAATAATAATAATAATAATAATAATAATAATAATAATAATAATAATAATAATAATAATAATAATAACAATAATAATAATAATAATAATAATAATAATAATAATAATAATAATAATAATAATAATAATAATAATAATAATAATAATAATAATAATAATAATAATAATAATAATAATAATAATAATAATAATAATAATAATAATAATAATAATAATAATAATAATAATAATAATAATAATAATAATAATAATAATAATAATAATAATAATAATAATAATAATAATAATAATAATAATAATAATAATAATAATAATAATAATAATAATAATAATAATAATAATAATAATAATAATAATAATAATAATAATAATAATAATAATAATAATAATAATAATAATAATAATAATAATAATAATAATAATAATAATAATAATAATAATAATAATAATAATAATAATAATAATAATAATAATAATAATAATAATAATAATAATAATAATAATAATAATAATAATAATAATAATAATAATAATAATAATAATAATAATAATAATAATAATAATAATAATAATAATAATAATAATAATAATAATAATAATAATAATAATAATAATAATAATAATAATAATAATAATAATAATAATAATAATAATAATAATAATAATAATAATAATAATAATAATAATAATAATAATAATAATAATAATAATAATAATAATAATAATAATAATAATAATAATAATAATAATAATAATAATAATAATAATAATAATAATAATAATAATAATAATAATAATAATAATAATAATAATAATAATAATAATAATAATAATAATAATAATAATAATAATAATAATAATAATAATAATAATAATAATAATAATAATAATAATAATAATAATAATAATAATAATAATAATAATAATAATAATAATAATAATAATAATAATAATAATAATAATAATAATAATAATAATAATAATAATAATAATAATAATAATAATAATAATAATAATAATAATAATAATAATAATAATAATAATAATAATAATAATAATAATAATAATAATAATAATAATAATAATAATAATAATAATAATAATAATAATAATAATAATAATAATAATAATAATAATAATAATAATAATAATAATAATAATAATAATAATAATAATAATAATAATAATAATAATAATAATAATAATAATAATAATAATAATAATAATAATAATAATAATAATAATAATAATAATAATAATAATAATAATAATAATAATAATAATAATAATAATAATAATAATAATAATAATAATAATAATAATAATAATAATAATAATAATAATAATAATAATAATAATAATAATAATAATAATAATAATAATAATAATAATAATAATAATAATAATAATAATAATAATAATAATAATAATAATAATAATAATAATAATAATAATAATAATAATAATAATAATAATAATAATAATAATAATAATAATAATAATAATAATAATAATAATAATAATAATAATAATAATAATAATAATAATAATAATAATAATAATAATAATAATAATAATAATAATAATAATAATAATAATAATAATAATAATAATAATAATAATAATAATAATAATAATAATAATAATAATAATAATAATAATAATAATAATAATAATAATAATAATAATAATAATAATAATAATAATAATAATAATAATAATAATAATAATAATAATAATAATAATAATAATAATAATAATAATAATAATAATAATAATAATAATAATAATAATAATAATAATGATAATAATAATAATAATAATAATAATAATGATAATAATAATAATAATAATAATAATAATAATAATAATAATAATAATAATAATAATAATAATAATAATAATAATAATAATAATAATAATAATAATAATAATAATAATAATAATAATAATAATAATAATAATAATATAATAATAATAATAATAATAATAATAATAATAATAATAATAATAATAATAATAATAATAATAATAATGATAATAATAATAATAATAATAATAATAATAATAATAATAATAATAATAATAATAATAATAATAATAATAATAATAATAATAATAATAATAATAATAATAATAATAATAATAATAATAATAATAATAATAATTATAATAATAATAATAATAATAATAATAATAATAATAATAATAATAATAATAATAATAATAATAATAATAATAATAATAATAATAATAATAATAATAATAATAATAATAATAATAATAATAATAATAATAATAATATAATAATAATAATAATAATAATAATAATAATAATAATAATAATAATAATAATAATAATAATAATAATAATAATAATAATAATAATAATAATAATAATAATAATAATAATAATAATAATAATAATAATAATAATAATAATAATAATAATAATAATAATAATAATAATAATAATAATAATAATAATAATAATAATATAATAATAATAATAATATAATAATAATATAATAATATAATAATAATAATAATAATAATAATAATGATAATAATAATAATAATGATAATAATAATAATAATAATAATAATAATAATAATAATAATAATAATATAATAATAATAATAATAATAATAATAATAATAATAATAATAATAATAATAATAATAATATAATAATAATAATATAATAATAATAATAATAATAATAATAATAATAATAATAATAATAATAATAATAATAATAATAATAATAATAATAATAATAATAATAATAATAATAATAATAATAATAATAATAATAATAATAATAATAATAATAATAATATAATAATAATAATAATAATAATAATAATAATAATAATAATAATATAATAATAATAATAATAATAATAATAATAATAATAATAATAATAATAATAATAATAATAATAATAATAATAATAATATAATAATAATAATAATAATAATAATAATAATAATAATAATAATAATAATAATAATAATAATAATAATAATAATAATAATAATAATAATAATAATAATAATAATAATAATAATAATAATAATAATAATAATAATAATAATAATAATAATAATAATAATAATAACAATAATAATAATAATAATAATAATAATAATAATAATAATAATAATAATAATAATAATAATAATAATAATAATAATAATAATAATAATAATAATAATAATAATAATAATAATAATAATAATAATAATAATAATAATAATAATAATAATAATAATAATAATAATAATAATAATAATAATAATAAATAATAATAATAATAATAATAATAATAATAATAATAATAATAATAATAATAATAATAATAATAATAATAATAATAATAATAATAATAATAATAATAATAATAATAATAATAATAATAATAACAATAATAATAATAATAATAATAATAATAATAATAATAATAATAATAATAATAATAATAATAATAATAATAATAATAATAATAATAATAATAATAATAATAATAATAATAATAATAATAATAATAATAATAATAATAATAATAATAATAATAATAATAATAATAATAATAATAATAATAATAATAATAATAATAATAATAATAATAATAATAATAATAATAATAATAATAATAATAATAATAATAATAATAATAATAATAATAATAATAATAATAATAATAATAATAATAATAATAATAATAATAATAATAATAATAATAATAATAATAATAATAATAATAATAATAATAATAATAATAATAATAATAATAATAATAATAATAATAATAATAATAATAATAATAATAATAATAATAATAATAATAATAATAATAATAATAATAATAATAATAATAATAATAATAATAATAATAATAATAATAATAATAATAATAATAATAATAATAATAATATCTAAAAAATACACATACCGGATATAAAGTAAACAACTCAAATGAGACCATCAACCATTTATTATATATGGACGATTTGAAGTTAATAGCATCAAGTAAAGCTCAACTAAAAAGGCTTCTTGCAGTTACCAAGAGCTTTAGTGAAGACATAAGAATGGAATTTGGCTTGGAAAAGTGTGCCGTGGTATCATTTAAGAAAGGGGTAATTGAAGATATGGAAAATGTCATTCTAGACGATCAATGCCAAATTGAAGCGTTGGAACAGGGAGCGCTCTATAAATACTTAGGTGTGAAAGAGGGTGACGGAGTTGACCATGAAGGAACTAAAGACAGGTTGAAACAAGAGTACACGCGTAGAATTCGAAAAATACTAAGAACTGAGTTAAACGCCCGAAATAAATTTGCAGCAATAGGAGCTCTGGCTGTTCCTGTGATACACTATAGCATTGGTATAATAAACTGGAGGCAAGAGGAAATTAAACAGCTGGACATAAAAACGCGCAAATTATTAACAATGCATGGAGCACTGCACCCAAAAGCTGATGTCTCACGACTATACGTACCAAGAAAACAGGGAGGGAGAGGACTAAAACAAATAGAGGCAACAGCACGTAGAGAAATTTATAGCTTAGCTTATTATATGACACATAACGCTCATAAAGATTACCTGCTTCAAGTTGCTATGCAATGTGATACTAAACAAATAGCATATTCGTTAACAAAAAGCTCTAAAAACAGCAAAAGAGTTAAGAAATGATGAGGAACCTGAGCCTATCATAGATGAATTACCTCTCCCAAAAATAATAATCCAAAAAATCAGTAATCAAATGATAGCTAAGTGGAAGGAAAAGCCAATGCATGGTAAGCTAATAAGAGACATTGAAAATCTGAATATAGATAGAAACATTTCCTATGCATGGCTGAAAAATGGTCATCTAAAATCTGAGACTGAGAGTTTGTTGATTGCTGCACAAGACCAGGCCCTCAAAACAAGATACATTGAACACCGTGTTATGAAAACCAGAGAGGATGAAAGGTGTAGAATGTGCAAAGAGAAGTCTGAAACAGTCGCTCACATCATGACTGCATGCTCTATTTTAGCACAGCGCGAATATATAGATCGCCATAACCGCGTGTGCTCTTTAATCCATTACGAGGTATGTCGCAACTATAACTGTCACTTGTCAGTACAAAAATGGTATCAACACAAGCCAGAAAATGTAACCACTAACAACGGAAGAGTCACAATTTTATACGATCACCCCATTCGAACAGACAGGACAGTGACGGGAACTAACGAAGGAGGAGGTGCAAACAGACCAGACATTGTTATAAGAGCTGAAAAAGTAACTTACCTAATAGATGTAGCCATCCCCGCAGACACGAATGTTATCAAAAAGAAGCTGAAAAAGAATGAAATATAAGAGTTTAGCAATCGAAATCCAGCGAATGTGGCGGACTAAAGTAATTATAGTACCTGTCATAATTGGGGCTACGGGATATGTTAGCCAAGAATTTAAAATATGCGTCGAGCAACTCCTGGAGATCATCGCCCAGAGCAGATCCAGCAAACGGCAATATTAGGCACTGCTCACGTACTGCGGAAGGTATTGTCGTAAACCTGAAAAGAGAACACAATATAAGAACTACCCTCTACATTTACAATTACCTTACCTTAAATGCATGGATTGCGTTAGGTGATAGTAACGATTCCAACCTAAACTTACCTACTACAAAGGATTAACAGCAGTCCGCGCCACGCCCTGACGAAGGACTCCAGGGTGTTGGTGAAAAAGACCCAACTAAGAGTTGAGGTTGTGTGACAAGGCATAATAATAATAATAATAATAATAATAATAATAATAATAATAATAATAATAATAATAATAATAATAATAATAATAATAATAATAATAATAATAATAATAATAATAATAATAATAATAATAAGATAGGGGACTGCATGGTCCAAGACCATGAAGCAGCAGGGATAGGAGCGTTTGTGTATAAGGCAGCGAGAAGAGCAGCCGATGAACTTGGTCTCGTGTTCGATACTGAGCGGGAAAATCCAGACTCTGTCACCGAGTCGGATCCTGCTCAGTTAAAAGCCTAATTAAAGCTGCAGAAACGCGTCATCTTCTGCAGCTACATAAGGATAAGCCAATGCATGGTCTCTTCTACCGTCATCTAGAGGGGCTTGGCTTATCTGAAAGGCTGACCTTTGCTTTTTGAGGTCAGCGGGGCTGAACTCTGAGACCGAGGGATTCATAATGGCTTGCCAAGATGGTGTAATTAACACACTCGTCTATCGTAGTCGTGTCTTGGGTATCGAGGTTCCTGATACCAGCTGCAGGGCCTGCCGCCAAGCGCCGGAGACGCTTATGCATCTCCTGTCTGCCTGTCCGGTATATGCACACAGCGTATATCCAAAGACACGATTCAGCCTTACGGGTGTTGTATTATCATTTACGACACTCGTATGAGATAGACGAGACGCCAGTGCTGACTTATGCTCCGGGGGATATAGAATCCGTAGTGGGGAATGAGAAGTGCCGAATTTATTGGAACTATTCATTCCCCACCCTCAGGCAAATCCAAGCCAATAAGCCTGATGTAGTCCTCCTCGACCACCAGCTTAGGACGATGTTTGTGATTGAGTTCTCGGCACCCGCAGAGAACAACATCGTTCTAAAAGAGGAGGAAAAACGGAGGAAGTATCGAGATCTTCTCTCCGAGCTCCGCAGGCTGTATCCAAACCACTCTGTTAAGATTGTGGTGCTAATTATAGGCGTCCTGGGTGGAATGAGACATACGTTGCTTTCTGAGTTAAAGATCATACCGGCTTGTCGAAATTCGGCAGAGATCTTAGCCGGCAGAATGCAGAAGGCAATCGTCCTTGGTTCGCTACGTCTGCTCAGAACACACGATTTACGGGCGCAATGATTACTGACTCCACGGAGTGGAGAGTGGTCATTGCTTGACTCTCCAGAACATCTCCGAGTGTGTCGGAGCCTCGGAAGGTGTTTACTGGAAAAAAAAAAAAAATAATAATAATAATAATAATAATAATAATAATAATAATAATAATAATAATAATAATAATAATAATAATAATAATAATAATAATAATAATAATAATAATAATAATAATAATAATAATAATAATAATAATAATAACAGCCCCCGCGAACAGGACGACCTGAGCACCCGTCGGGGGTTGCCTTTTATAAAACCCCCGAAGCCCGCAGATCTGGCTCGAGTGGATACTGCGCTCCGTGAGGATCTCCCAGAAGAGGCTGACATCTGGCGCGTCAATTGCGCTGTGTACGAGGCCGCTGAACTGCTGACTCGGGTGGAGAGAGGGCGTGAAAATGCCGTTTCTCCACAAGAGAGAGCACGGCGGCGAGTGCACAAGATGGAGGCTAAGATCCGGTCGGCGAGGCAACACGCGTCCCGTATCCAATGTGTGATGGACTACGTGGAAGCCAATAGGGCTTTCACACCTAAGGTGAGACGCATAGCTACCTCCCTTAGGCGGGTCCATCATACCCTGAATCGGGGGGTGCTGCTCACCATCAAGCAGCATTCTCTCGACAGGATACGGATGCTAGTGGCTGCAAAAAAGTCACTAGTGAGGCGGTCGAGAAGGTTGGAGCAAAATAATTTGTTCCGTGTAAGGCCTTCTCGACTTTTTGAACAGCCTCAGCGTGTTGCGGACAATCCGCCGACTGTAGATCAGGTAGAAGCCTTCTGGAGAGATCTTTATGGCCGCAGGATTCCACTGGATAGAGACACTCCAGCCCTGGCACACTTCGAGCCACAAGAGGTGTGCCCACCGATAACCCCGGATGAAGTTCGGAGATCATTTATTAGATCGAAGAACTTCGCTGCTCCTGGTCCCGATGGGATCAGCAACTTCTGGTGGAAAAAATTCACCAGTGTCCACCGCCATTTGGCCAGAATATTCACGTCCTGGCTAAATGGAGAGCAGCAAATTCCGGCGTGGTTTGTCGAGGGGAGAACCGTGCTTATCCCTAAGAGCGGAGATTTGTCCCAGCCAAAGAACTACCGTCCAATAACCTGCCTGAATGCGTGTTACAAGGTGTTTACTCGCATCTTGTACGCGCGTGTGCTCCACGCAGTGAACCCGGTTTATCAACGGATATACGAGCAGCGAGGGTCCAAGAGGGGTGTAGCTGGCTGTAAGGAGAACCTGCTCATCGACAGATGTATTACGCAGGACTCCGTGCAGTACAAGCGAAACCTCTCAATGGCCTGGATAGATTACCGCAAGGCATTTGATATGACATCCCATGAGCTAATAGTCCACTTGCTCCAATGTCTTGCGGTGGCCGACCCCATAGTGAGATGTATTGAACAACTCATGCCGCTCTGGAGGACCCGCTTTACCATAACATCGGCTAATGCAAGGGTCCAGACAGAGCCGGTTTTGTTCAGGTGGGAGTGTTCCAGGGAGATTCCCTGAGTCCCCTCTTGTTTTGCATCTCACTGCTGCCATTATCCGTTGCACTTCGTCGTACCCGGGGTTACAACTGCGGTACCCCAGGAGACTGGAGGCATAAGGTCACCCATTTGTTCTATATGGATGACCTTAAACTCTATGCCTCCGGAGAGAGGGACTTAAATCAGTCCTCAGAGTGGTACATGAGTACACGCAGGCGGTTGGGATGGAGTTCGGGCTGGACAAATGTGCACTGGTTCATCTCAAGAGAGGAGGATGAGGTCCATACGGAGAGGATGCCCAGCTCATAGACGGAAGCATCTTTCACTATCTAGATGCCGGAGAGTCGTACACCTATTTGGATGTCCTACAGCGGGGCACTTATGAGGTGGCAACGGTGAAAAACGCTCTCCGCGGCAGGTATCGGCACCGCCTCCAACAGATCTGGTCTTCGGAGCTGTCGGGTAAGAACAAGGTGAGTGCCACAAATATGCTTGCCGTTCCGATCCTTCGCTACTGGAAATGGTGAAATGGACACAAGAAGAGCTGAGGCAACTCGATGTAGGGACCCGTAAAATGATGCATCTCCATCGGAGTTTGCATCCAAGATCGTCCGTTCCGCGGCTATACTTCCCAAGAAATCGGGGAGGCCGTGGACTCTTGAGTTTGGAGTGTCTCCAGGGCAGAGTGGTTTTGGAGGAGGCCTGCAAAGTCATCAGGAGCTCGGATCCTCTTCTCTGCATGGTCCAAGACCATGAAGCAGCAGGGATAGGAGCGTTTGTGTATAAGGCAGCGAGAAGAGCAGCCGATGAACTTGGTCTCGTGTTCGATACTGAGCGGGAAAATCCAGACTCTGTCACCGAGTCGGATCCTGCTCAGTTAAAAGCTCCTAATTAAAGCTGCAGAAACGCGTCATCTTCTGCAGCTACATAAGGATAAGCCAATGCATGGTCTCTTCTACCGTCATCTAGAGGGGCTTGGCTTATCTGAAAGGCTGACCTTTGCTTTTTGAGGTCAGCGGGGCTGAACTCTGAGACCGAGGGATTCATAATGGCTTGCCAAGATGGTGTAATTAACACACTCGTCTATCGTAGTCGTGTCTTGGGTATCGAGGTTCCTGATACCAGCTGCAGGGCCTGCCGAAGCGCCGGAGACGCTTATGCATCTCCTGTCTGGCCTGTCCGGTATATGCGGCACAGCGTATATCCAAAGACACGATTCAGCCTTACGGGTGTTGTATTATCATTTACGACACTCGTATGAGATAGACGAGACGCCAGTGCTGCCTTATGCTCCGGGGATATAGAATCCGTAGTGGGGAATGAGAAGTGCCGAATTTATTGGAACTATTCATCCCCACCCTCAGGCAAATCCAAGCCAATAAGCCTGATGTAGTCCTCCTCGACCACCAGCTTAGGACGATGTTTGTGATTGAGTTCTCGGCTCCCGCAGAGAACAACATCGTCCAAAAAGAGGAGGAAAAACGGAGGAAATATCGAGATCTTCTCTCCGAGCTCCGCAGGCTGTATCCAGACCACTCTGTTAAGATTGTGGTGCTAATTATAGGCGTCCTGGGTGGAATGAGACATACGTTGCTTTCTGACTTAAAGATCATACCGGCTTGTCGAAATTCGGCAGAGATCTTAGCCGGCAGAATGCAGAAGGCAATCGTCCTTGGTTCGCTACGTCTGCTCAGAACACACGATTTACGGGCGCAATGATTACTGACTCCACGGAGTGGAGAGTCATTGCTTGACTCTCCAGAACATCTCCGAATGTGTCGGAGCCTCGGAAGGTGTTTACTGGAAAAAAAAAAATAATAATAATAATAATAATAATAATAATAATAATAATAATAATAATAATAATAATAATAATAATAATAATAATAATAATAATAATAATCGAGGTTCCTGATACCAGCTGCAGGGCCTGCCGCCAGGCGCCGGAGACGCTTATATGCGGCTACAGCTTATACCCAAAGACACTATTCAGCCTTACGGGTATTGTATTATCATTTACGACACTCGTATGAGATAGACGAGACGCCAGTGCTGCCTTATGCTCCGGGGGATATAGAATCCGTAGTGGGGAATGAGAAGTGCCGAATTTATTGGAACTATTCATTCCCCACCCTCAGGCAAATCCAAGCCAATAAGCCTGATGTAGTCCTCCTCGACCACCAGCTTAGGACGATGTTTGTGATTGAGTTCTCGGCTCCCGCAGAGAACAACATCGTCCTAAAAGAGGAGGAAAACGGAGGAAATATCGAGATCTTCTCTCCGAGCTCCGCAGGCTGTATCCAGACCACTCTGTTAAGATTGTGGTGCTAATTATAGGCGTCCTGGGTGGAATGAGACATACGTTGCTTTCTGACTTAAAGATCATACCGGCTTGTCGAAATTCGGCAGAGATCTTAGCCGGCAGAATGCAGAAGGCAATCGTCCTTGGTTCGCTACGTCTGCTCAGAACACACGATTTACGGGCGCAATGATTACTGACTCCACGGAGTGGAGAGTAGTTATTGCTTGACTTCCAGAACATCTCCGAATGTGTCGGAGCTTCGGAATGTGTTACATAAAAAAAAAAAAATAATAATAATAATAATAATAATAATAATATCTCTACCCCTCATTCTAATCACAGGGATTAGCCCAGAAGTCGGAGACTTGTGCGGAGAGGGGGCGGCATATTATTATTAAGCAGGCCGCATTTGCGCCCAGGAACGACTTACGTTGGTAGGCCCTAACCACTATTCAGTGCAGGAATGAGGAAAACCTGGAAAACCTCATTAATTAGGGGGGTAGTCAAATATCAACCGGTATCAATCTCTCACATTGACCCAAGCTAACATTATTCCACCCTACCATACCCACAGAGAGGGTGCCAATCCTCTCCACGAATATAGCTTTTATACGGTCTACCGCCAGCTGGGCTCGAACCAACTCCGTCTAGTCACCTCGATTCAAGTACTAACGCCTTAAACCGCGCGACCACTGACCGATATAATATATATATATTATATTTCGTAACAAATTAATATTTCTATATTTAACAAGCAATAAGATAAAATAACCTTTTATTTTGAAAATTAAACATAAAATAGCATAAAATTATTTTGAATTTCTCAGTAAAAGTCAATTTGATAATAAATTGTAGTAAAACACTTAAACCTATTGAACATAATAATTCATAATGACATACCTTATGTATTAAAATGTAATCCTGTGCAAATTTTTGTTTCAGTAGTATACAGGGTGTCTGTGAAAGGTTGAGAAATCTCGGAGCTGGAGATATTTGTGACCAAAAAAAGTCGATTGAGCCAAATATGCCTTATTTGAATGTTGCTGGTTTCAATGCTAGAATTTTATTTTGAAATATCTCAATAACTAAAATGGCACAAATATGTTTTTTCGCACGGCAAATAAGAATTTTTAATTAATTGTGACGTCACTAGTAGAGGGCGCCACTTATATCACATTTCTTTTAAATGGCAGAACTTTTTTGCAGCTTAGTGTATCCATCTGACTATAGAAACAAACAAATCTCCTACGTGTTGTATCTGAAAAAGGTATACCCTGTTGAAGTCGTTTGGAGTAACAGTTTTCGAAATAATCCTATTTGAAACATTCAGTGCACCGAAGTTGTTCATAATAGTAAATTATGGGGACGTGCAAAATTTCAAGAAGATCGGCGAGGTTTTGAAACCATTTTTCAACAAAGCACAAAAATTTTATAAAAGCAGGCAAATCTTTTTGAAATTTTGCACGTCTCCATAATTTACCATTCTGTACAAGTTTTTCTAGTAACATTTTGCTATATTTTCAGTAGAAAAGGCACTTTACCTGAAACGATAACAGTTTTCAATCGCTGCACTGAATATTTCAAAAATGGTTACTCCTAAAGACTTCAACAAGATATACCTTTGTCAGATATAACAGGTAGGAGAATCGAAAAAGTTCTGCCATTTAAAAGAAACATGCTGTGCCATAAGTGGCGCCCTCTACTAGTGACGTCAAAATTAGTTGCCATGCCAAAAAACATAATTGTGCCAATTTTTTTAATACTCCGACAGGTTTCAAAGTTATTGAGATATTTCAAACAAAAATTCTAGCATTGAAACCAACAACATTCGGATAAGGCATATTTGGCTCAATCGACTGGTCACCAGTATCTCCAGCTTCGAGATTTCTTTCCCAACCTTTTACAGACACCCTGTATATTAATGTATAAAACTAGTTAATGGGTTGTTAAACTCGCAAATCTATACTTATACCAAAATACAAATTTAATGATTGGAATATGAATAAAATTAACTTTTGACAATGGACCGTAAAAAATGTTAATCTCTCGATCTGTGTCAGTTCAAACAAGAAACCAGCAAACATTTATTCGTTTGTATTTTACAAAGGTTTTTTGGTGACTTTTTTGTGCATGGCATTTTTTAAATGATTTCAGCAAATCATCCGTCAGAATAGTCTGAGACGAATTTGGTTACAATATAATTATATTCAGAACTTAAATTAACAGATACATAAATGAGATATTTATTATACAGGTATATTAATCTTTTGTAATAGTTAAAGTTGTGTTAAATGTGAAAGTATTTTTAATTTTGGTAGTAAATCTTTCAAATATTTAGAAAACCATGGCTTTGTCCATATGGTTTCTTATATGATACAGAATCATACGGGCAGGTTTGCAATTCACGACCGAATCAAATAACGGATGTCCATAGTATTCACAACATCATGCTGTTACGAATATCTATTAACTTACCGATATTATATTTTCTCACCCATCAATAGTGAATGGTGTCTTTCTGTCTATACAATTGCATCAATAAAAAATCTACAACTGTATCAGTTAACGAACACTTTTAGCTTGAAGTAAGCTTTGTACTGTATTTTTAAAACGAGTGTCCTACGTCTAATGACACATACAAAGTTAATTGCTCGTTTATCATAAAGGCACTCATTAATATAACACACTTTTACATAATCGGAATATTTACTGAAGATATGACCTTTTATTATTATTATTATTATTATATATTTAAATTTTTCGATAGTACAAATTCCTGTGAATCGCTTCAAATGATTATCCTAAAGATAAAGAACTGTTCTGCAATATCAAAAATTTGATATAGTCAAGAATAATGTATTAAGGCTAACGGTGAAACACGTGACCAAGTTTTGTTAAAATCATATATAGCTCTGGACAAAGTTATTGCCGTTACACACTCACGCGGATGGTGTGCACTCAGCGCTACGCTTGTTTTTCGTTTCTTCCAATCTGTTGCTTTCACAGTTGTGTGTTTCCTAACGCGGAAGAAGATTTAGGCCCGGTATTTCAGTTTATACATTTCAACGAGCGCAAGTATATGAGTTTACTGTAATTATAGGCTGTCGCAGCCTATTATATTTACCAAAAATGATATTTCGCGCTCTAGAGAAAATTTTGGGTGCACCCTATCGTTGTTCAAAGGTGGACTAAAGGAGCAATGAACTCCAAGTTTATATCATAAGGGCGGTTTTTTCTCAACTTCGCCAATTAAAACTTTAGTGTCAAAACGTATAAGGGATATTTTTCACTAGATTCTACTGAAAATTGTTAATGGGTTTACGAATTTCAATACGCATGAAGTATCCGCAGAACTGTGCAAGCATCAACTTGTCTCACCGGATATTAGTGACGCGAATGGATCACGTCGCGGTAGGGCAGCGTCCGCCTGTCTCTCCATACGACTGTGTCCCATTACAACAATGGAACTTCATCAGTACGCGTAGCGTGGAGCGCATACCATCCGCGTGAGTGTGTAACAGCATTAAGACTATGTTGAGGTATTGTGGCAAAACGTTGAAAACGTACTATCCTACGACTCCTTACCGACTAAGTCATTCAGAATGGGCATACGTACACTAGATAATCGAAGCAATTTTATTAGATATTTTTTGCAGTACATTTTAATATAACAGCTGCTTAATGAATTGGCAGTTTCAAAACATAAATTATTTTTAAAATAGTAAGTATATGCATAACTTTAAATGTATGCCGGGAAGTTAGGAAAAATAGCGGAAATTTTTAGGCACAGCAGATATTGAGATGCGGTTTTCTGCATTATGTTCAGGAAGGTCCCAGGAAAAAAGTCTATATCGTCTGGTTTAGTCATTTTTTGAAAAATGCCTTCTGGGCCGGAAATTGCATTACACCATTATAGGAACGACTGGAAACTCGGAAAAATCGCTCGGAAATCGTTACTCGGGGGGTTTTCGAGGCTGCCGAACACGATTCTGGTATTAGAATTACCCGGGGATGCAAGGGGGTGATTATGTGGGGGTGCGCGGGGGTGAATTTTAGGAGAAATGGCAGCGTGCATGAAAATCGCTCCAAACTCGTAACTCAGGGTTTTTCGGGGATGCCGAATTCAATTCTGGTATTGAAATTACCCGGGGGCGCTCGTCGGCTCTGCGGGGGTATACGGGGGGTCATTCTTGGGGGGCAAATTGCATAGTCCATGGGAAGCGCTCCAAACTCCTTACTCGGAGGTTTTCAGGAATGCCGAATTCAATTCTGGCATTAGACTTCCCCGGGGGCGCTCGGGGGTGGCTCTGTGGGAAATGGTAAAAGAGAAAGTGAAAAATCACAAATTATGAAAATAATACTTTATTCAAATAACAAATATTCAATTTCTCGGTCCATTTCTCTTATAAGTAAACAATATAAAAACAGCATTTCAAAACATGAGGCTACTTTAAGCATCATAACCGGGTTAAGAGGGTTTTTAGTAATTCAAATAAAATTATTCAATATTATTATCAAAATATTTATTTAAATTTAATGAATAGACTTTTAATCCACACAAAAATATAAGTATTTTGAAAATTCAAATTATGGTAAGTACGTAGTATTTTATAAATCTACAATAAAGAAAATAAAAAAGTAGGTATATTAAAATTCATCCTCTGAATGTTCTGATGAATTATCTTCGTCTCCTAGATTGATAACGATAGGTTCCACAGTAATGTCAATTAAATTATCGAGTTCCCACATTTTCTCCTCTTCTTTTTGTGCATTATATATACATCTTTGCCAGTTATCTGCAGTTACTCGTTCCAAGGAATTTTTTAACAAAATTTTCACGTCACTTAATTTAAACGTCGTATTATTTCGCGCTACATCTCCTTTTACCTGCGTCCAGACTAATTCGATTGGGTTAAGTTCACAGTGATAAGGTGGTAACCGTAGTACCGTTATTTGGCGATTTGTTGCCATTTCATCGATAACATATTTTTTCTGATCTTTATTGATAAGTGTCAAAAGTTCCTTTTTCACCATATTTCTTTCAAAAGAAATGTTTTTCCGGATAACCATTGAATTATATCGGTTATCCTCCAAGCAGTCGTACACGTTCGCTCGGACTGCCGTGAATGGTAACTGGCATTATCCATGACAATTACAGACTCCGGAAGAATAAGATGCAACATCTGTGTAACATACTCTTCGAAAACATCTGCGTTCATGTCTTCGTGATAGTCACCTGTATTTTTAGATTTAAATAAAAGTAAACCGCCATCTACAAAATCACTGGCACTAACTATATGTGTCACTATTAATCTTCGCCTTTTACCTGAAGGTGCCTTGAAACCTGTTGCAAGACCATCCAAAAATGCTTGTCGAAAACTTTTACATTTTTACCTTGCCATACTTTTGTTACAGTATATCCCTCGTTGACCCAAGTTTTGTCTAGATTTCATCTAGATAATAAATATTTCTCCCTTCTAGTCACGAAATTTTCTAATTGATCTTAAGTAGGATCTTCGCCAACAAATAATTTCATCTTTATCGATAATAACTGACTTCCTGTTCTGCTTTTCCCAGCAAAATTCAACTCTCGTAAGACGGCCCATAATTTGTTTCTACTGATTTTTGACAAATCGTTGTCCTCTGACAATTCACTTAAAATTTTGTTTAGCGTTGGTATTTCTTTTTTAAAATAAAATGAGTGTACTTTTCTGATAAGCTCGACATTTTACCCAAACAATATTATATCCACTGGCACAATAGTCACTAAACACAAGTCAAATTTTACTCTACTATACTAGCACGTTTTCGTATTCTCAGCTCTAAGACTGGATTGATCTGTCACAATACACTGGCTCCTGTCCTATGATGTATCCAGTAAAATATATTAATGTACACCCATTTCCTGTTAGCATTAGTGTTACCCGAGAATTACCTGAAACGAAATATTACCAGGCCCATGGCCGGTTCTTATCTCGGGGTTTTATTACTCTCTTTCATTTCCATACTATAGTAAATTTTGTCACACAAAATAGTAGGAAAAGTTATAAATGAACGCATTTCATATTCAAAATTAAATAAAGTTGAAGTAATTGATAATAATTAAATTGCAAATTGATAAAAGAAAAATGATGAAAATATCATTTGAAACTAAAAATTAAAATAAAATTAAATTAATCATACATCAATATTTTTAAAATTTAAGTTAATTTGAGGATTTGTAAACTGAAAGTAATTTATTGTAAACAAATTATATTATGTATAATTATTATATTATGTCAAAAAAAAATGTCGAAATCTAGTAGTAGGAGGGGAAAATTCTGGAAGCAGGAAGTACACAAAAAACAAAGTCACCTACCGAAGGATTACGTGTACCTTTTCTATAAGACGACTTATATGGCGCACGGGTGTCACAGATAAGTTGGTCTCTAACACCCATACTGGTCACGCACCAGGCCACAGTCCAGTAAAGTCAAGACTCCTCGGTGAAACTTCCACTGAATTTGACAAACAACAAAAAAATTCCAAATGCAGTTTCGAGGTTTGACAGCAGCCAAAGTCCTTAACGCGAAGAATCCAGAGAAGTGAAAATTACCAGCAACCAACGATACATAACTGTAAGTTGTGAGAAATCATCAGTTCTAACACATATTAGTAAAAGATAGAACCATTTTAAGCAAATTAATTGTGATATGACAGAACTGAATGCACATGACATTTACATTGAGAATTTTAAGACAAAAACTGATAGCACACGTACCCATGTGTCCTGTAAAAACTTTTGTGAAAATACTAACACCCTTATTTAATAAAATTTAGATTATTCTAATATGACTATAAATCTGAATTAGTAAAAAGCATATTAATAATTACATTTAACATCATTTTAACACTAGAATGATACTAAATCCTTAGCAATAAGTTTGGGTATGTTTTACACCGTGCTTAAGTTAACCTAACTTTTGTCCATATTATGGACTTGTTAGTCTTTCTGATTAGTAGTAAGTAAAAATTTTATACAGGTAAGTTTTATTTGAAATTATATTTTATTGTATTGTACTGTATTGTATTGTATTGTATTGTATTGTATTGTATTGTATTGTATTGTATTGTATTGTATTGTATTGTATTGTATTGTATTGTATTGTATTGTATTGTATTGTATTGTATTGTATTGTATTGTATTGTATTGTATTGTATTGTATTGTATTATATTATATTATATTATATTATATTATATTATATTATATTATATTATATTATATTATATTATATTATATTATATTATATTATATTATATTATATTATATTATATTATATTATATTATATTATATTATATTATATTATATTATATTATATTATATTATATTATATTATATTATATTATATTATATTATATTATATTATATTATATTATATTATATTATATTATATTATATTATATTATATTATATTATATTATATTATATTATATTATATTATATTATATTATATTATATTATATTATATTATATTATATTATATTATATTATATTATATTATATTATATTATATTATATTATATTATATTATATTATATTATATTATATTATATTATATTATATTATATTATATTATATTATATTATATTATATTATATTATATTATATTATATTATATTATATTATATTATATTATATTATATTATATTATATTATATTATATTATATTATATTATATTATATTATATTATATTATATTATATTATATTATATTATATTATATTATATTATATTATATTATATTATATTATATTATATTATATTATATTATATTATATTATATTATATTATATTATATTATATTATATTATATTATATTATATTATATTATATTATATTATATTATATTATATTATATTATATTATATTGTGTTGTGTTGTGTTGTATTGTATTGTATTGTATTGTATTTTATTATATCATATCATATTATATTATATACATAATGTATTACCAATTTTAGTCAATTATAAATATGAATGTAGATTACTTAATTGATATTAACCAAGAAGTAGTCCAAGCTGAGGAACTCCAATTGGGGCAAATTCCCAGAAATCCTAAGTTAGAGGTGCTGTTGCCCTCATCCGATGTACTTTACCTCGGCTCATAGGATGTTGTTCCTATTCGTCTGTATGAGAAGAAACGTGGGTCGTAGCTAATCATACATATAATCAGGTAAATGTTTAGTTGCGAAGAAATCATTGAATGTATATATATTTTTTTTCATGTTCAAGCGACAAGGTGACGTATAATACACCATGTTTTAGTCAGATGACTTTTTTTTCTTCAAGACATTGGATTAGCTATAGTTTGACAAATTTTTCAGAAGGAAATGACTAAAAATATTTTTTTCTCCGTGCGTGGGAGGCTACCACCGCTCATCTCACCCACGGAACCGCAGCTGACGTTCACGGGGTTTTATGATACAACTCCCTGATTCGTCTCACTAATTATCGTTCGAGAAGACATTATTGACCAAATTTTGACCTGGCTCCTGGACTAAGAGCACATGTTAATCTGAAAATACGTGTCTCAGGTAGGTCCTAGGAGATGGGCTCCTGGGATAGTGTAAGTATGTCGAGGTTAATGTTGACGTTCCACCTGTTGCACCAGCTTTCAAATTGATCTAAAGAGTTTTGTAAAAGTGTAGTCTCGCGTCTTATGCTAGTATCTTGTGCTGTTATAGTCATGATGTGTTTGTTTAAGGGGGCTGTGGTATCTCGCTGTTGTACGGTACCTTGGGGAACGCCTATTCTCATTGGTCGGGTTGTGAAAAAGGTTTGTTGGATTTGGATACGGAATTTTCGGTGGTGTATGTAGAATTTGATAAGTTTAGCAAAGGATATAGGGTAATGGTTGGTGAGTATTTTCATCAGTAAGCCTTCATGCCGAACCGTATCGAAGGCCTTTGCGACATCTAAGAAGATAGCTTCAGTGAGCTGTCTCCTGTTGAAGGCCGTCGTAATGTGTTCCATCAGGCGTAGAATATGGAGTTCGGTGGAGTGGCCGGGTGGAAAGCAAACTGTTCGTCGAAAATGAGTCGCAGTTCTTCGGAATGGGTTTTTAGGCGGGATAGGATAATTTTTTCTACCACTTTGCTCCTAGCCAGGAGTAGACCAATGGACCGATAGTTGGATGGAAAACTGTAGTCTTTGTTAGATTTGGGTATGAGTATGATGTTTGCTGTTTTGCAGCGTGTAGGGAAGTGTCTAAGTAAGAGTATTACGTTGGTTATGTTTAGTAGGGCCGCGATACCCTTGCGTGGTACTGCCGTACTTAGTAAAAAGGCGGCAACTGACAAAATGCACTTACTGAGTAAAATGGCTAAAACTTTAGCGACTTGGACTGCATAGATTTTAAATATATTTCTATTAAATTTTGTTATAGATATAAAAGGTTGCTATTCAAAATATTTTTCAGTATAATTAAATGTAAATTTGTTTTATTACAAAAAAAATATGTCAGTTATTGTTTTTACGCTTCATGTTTCATTATTTAGAGAAACGTCTGCACGAAATAAAAAGGCGGTAACTAACATATTTTCTGCACTTGCCGCTTTTTCACTACTTAGCGTTTGGGTTTGCCGCTATTCAGTACTAGTAATAGACGCTTGTAAGATGACTGACTATAAAACAATTTAGAATTTAGTTTAGAGTAGTACTTGAAGTGTTAAAAAAACGTTAGAGTGAAGCGTCAGTAAGTCAAAATATCAGTTGAATTGTATAATAAATTCGTCATTATCATAGAATCATTTATTTTATACAGGGTTATTTACATAGCATTCTACATCGTTATCTTTTTCGTCCTCATATCTAAAGAAAGTTCTGATGAACAAAGAATTAGGAAATTTTCTTGCGATGTCAAAAAAATGCATAAGAAAATAATGCAATGTTGCATAAATATTCATTAGTTTCGTGGTAATTTTAACTTAATCTATTGTGCTGTGCCAGTAAATAATCTAAAATATTATGCAAATTGTCAAGCAAATCTGATATTATGTATATATCGCTGTCATTAGAAAAAGCTGTTTTAAAAAATTATGAAGATGCATCCATTAGAATAAAACCGCAATTTAGGAAAATTTAGAAAACTAAGGAAATATAATGTTATATCAATATACGTACATGTACAAATCTTGAACGTTTAAATAGTAACATGGTATATTAATTTTAAATGATATACAATATACTAAATGGGCCAGTTTTTATTTATTTTCTTTCTATTTTAAGCATAACCTAATTGAGTTTACAGTAGAATTAAAGAAAGAACAAGAAGAAATAACTTTATAATATTTATTATAATAATATTAACATATATTGAATTACAAAATATTTAAACATTAGTTTCAATTTAGTTATTCAAAGTACGAGTCTGTAAGGTTCTCTTCGCGTCTTAGTCACTAGAGGGCAAAGATTTCTTATTATAGACATTTTTTTAAAGTTATTTTCCCCTCGGTTTTGCCTTGGAGAATAGGTACGTCGGTACGTCTTTTATTTAATTCTATTCCTGGTTATTTTCTTCGACAGTAATATTTGATGGTATAATAATAATATTTTGAATTATAATAGCCTTTTCTCCTTGTGTATTTTGTGCTACTACATTTTGGTTGATTGACATTTCATAATTTAGATCACATTTAATTTCTGTACTATTTAAATATAAATCGCTTATAGATATATTATTAAGTTGATCAGAGTTTTCCAAATATATAAAACCGCTTATGTTACTTATATCAAAATTCCCATATGAATTTTCTTTATTCATATTAATTTCGTTAGTACAATATTCACAGATTTTTTGTTTTAAAAAGAAATTTAAATTATAATAGTAATTTGTAATTATTAATTAATATCTAACTACCTTTACTTTCAAAAGAAACATTCTCTGGTAACTTGTCGCAGCCTTGTTTTTTTATACTGTTTTGAATGTTTGCTGAAGTTATTTCAATTACATTGTTACCATCATTTACCTGGCTCGAATTTATATTAATGGCGGCTATTAAAATTCTCCTGCTTCTGCTTGACATCTAAAAATCTAAATTTTATAAATAATCGTATTTAACTACCTATTACGATAAAATCTGACCTTTGGTTGAGTGGCACAATTTGAATTTTATTGGAAGCACTAAAATAAGAAACTGCCGATGCTCTATGGTCTCTATATAGACTGACCGATAGTGGTGTTTATAAGAAATTGTAAAATTTAACCTGTTTGCAAGATGTTCAATATGTTTTCAAGAAAAAGGGCTCAAAAAATGGCGCTACTTACTGCTTATTATATTATTAAGCTGTGACGTGACACATATTTAATACGAACTAAAAAGGTCTCAAGTCCTTACAAAATGTCACTTGCGGCTGTCTTTCCTCATGATTTGTACTTACTGCTTTTTTGCTTCGTATAATGTGACGTTGATTTGTATATGTATTAAGACAAAGTGTCGCAACTACTAAGATACTTGTACAAGCCGCCTTCTTTCTTAGCAATTGCACTTACCCCCTTTTTACCAATTAAAATGATGACGTATTGTACTTACCGCTTTTATTTTTTTAAAAATAAAATAAAATTTCATTTTTCTTTGCCATGCAACTGACATTTTATAGATTAAAAAAACATCAGTCAATTCAATAAAACAAAAATATAAAAATCGAAAAAAATGTACTTACCTTGCCTTTGTAGTGTAGTGTTATGTATTTAGTCAGGTCCGCAGGCTTTTTCTGTTTTGTAAGCGTTGTATTATTTGTCTGAGTTCGTCTGGAGTGGCAGGTTGTATAATGTCATTGTCTGTCGTGGATAAAGTTCGTGCGTTTTTGACGTCTTTTTCTAGAGTAAGGACTGTCGTCTCCAGATCTTGGGTGGTTTCAATGACTGGTAGCGCGATGATTCTTTGTATTTCTGCTCGGAAGCGCCCCCCATCAGTGAAATTTCTAGTGAAAGTGTCCTCATTTCCTTGTCTCCGCCCTAAATCCATCGTGACTGAATTATGGACGATAGACACTTCTTCTTCGGCGGAAATTAGCGGGATGGTAATATCTACTACGTAGAGTAAAAATTTCACCATTATTGCTACAGTCTCGATATTTTAAGTTTGAAGACTCTGCAGCGGATAGTTGTCGATGCATCTCATGATTATGCAACGTTAGAGTCTCTGTCGTGTCTTTAAATGTCATAGTCAAGTACGGAAATTCGGAAGGCTTTGCTAAGTTTATCACATCTATTTCTAGATGATTTATGATGTACTTCAGTTCCAACTTTCTGCCCTGCAACTCGTCAATGTTCTAGGGCGAAATTCTCAGCGGAAGAGGATTGGCAAGCCATTTGGCCGAACAATTTTTGCATGTTCATTCAACATCATGGTCCGCCGCACCCGATTGGGAGGACGTTGCGTCCGTGTTTGGTGAGTTTGTGTTGTTTTGTGTTTTGTGTTGTGCATCTGTTTGTTTTGTGTTTTTTAGGGTAGTTTTTGTTATGTTTGCGTAAGATTGTCTGGAAGTGGAAGGGGGGGGAGGGGTGGTGGTCAGTAATAGTTTTCCGTGTGTGTTTTGTGTAATCGTAGTCGTCGTTTTTGTCAGTGTGTGTCTTGGGATACTTGGGACACCCCTTATAGAGGGTGCGGCCTGGCGCAATTTGCACACTTGGCGGGCGTTTTTTTTGTTTTTGCATTCATGCGTGTTATGGTTTTCGCCACAGTTCACACACTTTGCCGCCTGTTGCGTTCTTTGTCTCTCTACTCCGACAACGAGAGAACAGCAAGGGGTTACTTGGAGAATGCCTTCCTGGTCTGATTGGGCCTGGACTAGGACCAGGAGCATATTTTGTCCGTTTTTGCGGATCGCCATACGGTGTATGATTGCGCCAGGGAACCCTTGCTGTGCTAGGTCAAGTTGGACCTCACTTGATGGGACACCCGCAGGTATTCAACGTGTCACCACTTTCGTTTTTTTCTTTGCTGATGGTGAACGTGTGGTATTCCTATATACTTTTGTCTGTCAGAGTTTTTGTTAATTTTCTGTGGTCATGCGGGGTGTTAGAATATATGGCAACGCCGTCTTTAGTCAGTTTGGCTTTGTTATAGTTTGTTGTGTAAATTTGTTGTGTAATTGTCAGATTGTTTAAGTGTTTTTTGCATGTCCGTAATTTGTTTTGTTAGTAATGTACAAACTATACATATACAGCGTCGGTTTTATGAGTTTTGTGTGTTTTTGAGTATATGTGTGTATAATAATCCGTTTTAGAGCCCCCCCTTGTAGGGACGTACGTGTGGTTTTGTTTTTTGTCTGTCTGTTATGTTATTTTATCTGAGTAGCAATTACTAGGGGAAAACAGAAAAAGTAACTAACTACTTGTAAGAAAAGGGGTACTCACTCTTTTAATTGGGTAAATTGTGGGGCTTCCACTTCGCTATGTTCCACTTGGCACCACACTAAACTTTACTCGTCGTTAGCGTCGCTGCGGGCACGCCTCAAAAATGATTCAACAAAACATATGGCCACGTCATCCACAAAATTTGCTGTTCCTGTTATCCCAAAGAAAAACAGTTTAGGCCTAAGTGTAAGACATAGTGATAACAATATAGAAAAGAAGCGTGTGGAAAATTCTTCAAATTCAGATTTTTAGGAACCTCATCAAGAAAGCAGTAGTAATAGTAGTGAAAAAGAACATGCTGAACTTACTTTACAAAGTAAACAACTACAGTTCTGAGACATGTTTATTGAGATTATAGGAAAAAGTTGCGAATGTATCGGAGGCATATGCTAGTAAAATTTTTCAACGTACAACAGGCATCTGGTCAAATTACAAGAAACGCAATACTGTAAAATATATAATTTCTTCTACTCCATATGGTCTTATTAATTTTGTGTCTTAAGGATATGGTGGTCGAATTAGTGATGTTGTATTTGAAAAGTGTGGTTTTTGGGTATACTTCCTTAAAATAGTGTAGTGATGGCTGACCGATGATTTAAAAAAATTTAAACACTTTTACATAAAAAGAAATGTAGTTTACATATATATATATATTTAGTTATACCCACTAGTGTTGTAAATAAAGAACAAATTTGAAAAACTGACGTGTTACAAAACAATTTGTTAGTGTTCTGATTCGCATTGAAAGATTTATAAAACATATTAGAGATTTTTAAATTTTAAGCCCACACGCAACTGTTTAATTTAGACTTAGTTCAGAAACTTGATATTATAATTAGAACTTGTGCAATAGTAAATATACAAAAAACCAATAATTAAACAATAGAAATAAGTGTTAATAAAAGCTTTATTTTATTTTTCCTCTTTTTTTTAAGTAGGTACATATATGTACAATGTCCAGAAACTAGTGGTCAAAAATGTTAGGGTATACAGGGGAAGTCAAAATACTGTCAGTACTTCATGTACATTTTTTTCTGACTTCCTTAAAGATACTCGGTGTAAAATATGCAGCTACACAAGGAAACATTCACCAAATTAATTTAATTATAGTACTGGCAGTAATATGTTATCTTCTTGCAACACTCGTAAAGGTGTAGTTTTTGATAGAAAGTTTACTTTTGATGATCATATAGCATTGAAATCAAGTGAGGTTATGAAACTGTATGGGTTTATTGTTAGAAATTGCAATAATTTTATCAACGTGGATGCATTAAAAACGCTTTGGAATAAGCTCTGGAACGAAGCTGGAATATGCCACTTTAATTTGGTATACATTGTATAATACTCAAAAAATTGTCGAAAAGGTACCTACAGAGAACATTTTTGAAATATTTGGCGTTTCAAATTGATGGAATATATCCTGAAAGACGATTAAATTATTTTTATTTACTTACCCGGTTCAATGTCAGTAGCTTAGAATTAATAAGAATTTGTATATCATTAAGTTTTCTGTATAAAGTAATTCATAATTGAATTGATTGCTCTGATCTCTGATATACTTTGATATATAAAATTTTTGGTACCGAATTATAATTCTAGATTGAATGTAACCTTCAGATGTAACAACAATCATAGAACGAACATTTTACTCAACTCGCCAGTTCATGTTATGTGCATGAATTTCAATAAATACTGCCGTTCATGTAATATTTTTAGTCATACATTGAAATCGTTATTACAAAACGCCACTAGAACAATTTCTAATGAACTTTAATATTTTATATATTCTTTAAGCACAGCATTTTACTGTATTGTGTATTCCATATAAAGTAGGTTTTATATATATATATAAATCTCATTTACCATCATCAGGTCTTCTTACTTCTGCTTCGCGTTACTACGTACCACGTTCGCCTTACTGTACGAACGATTTTACCGAAACGTTGTCAAACAAATGGTTCTTTTGAAGACCATGCAGATTCATCGCGGAAAGGAACCCGGAGAAATTTTACAACCACATATAACACCCGCGGAAGCCTACGAACTAACATATATATATATATATATATATATATATATATTTATCTAATTACCTTCTCGGCGTCCATACATTAACAAATTGCTATCTTCTGGGCGTCCAACAACAACAGGGCGTCCGTATACGGACGCTCTGTTGTTGACCCATAGAAAATGGCTTCAGTTACTTTAAAGAACTGTCTGACAAAAATTTACGTGGACGCTTCAGGGGTCCACGAACATACAATTTCTGTATATTTACGTATTTTATTAATTCATTTAGTTAGCCACGAGAGGCGCAGTGCGCGCTTAATATATACTCTCGTAGTATGCAGCATGTATTTCTTTTACAAATCATTCGATTTCAGAGCGTCCGATGATGTGGCAATGTGTAAGTTAAATTTCATATCTGTTCCGTGGCCGCGAAATTTCATTTAGTTGTTTGCTATCGAACGTGAACAACACATCGTTTCATAATGTCGCTTACAAGAACCAGGAAAAAGGTTGCTTTTGCTCGAATATATGTATACACATATATTTATCTAACTACCTTCTCGGCGTCCATACATTAACAAATTGCTATCTTCTGGGCGTCCAACAACAACAGGGCGTCCGTATACGGACGCTCTGTTGTTTACCCATAGAAAATGGCTTCAGTTATTTTAAAGAACTGTCTGACAAAAATTTACGTGGACGCTTCAGGGGTCCACGCACATACAATTTCTGTATATTTACGTATTTTATTAATTCATTTAGTTAGCCACGAGAGGCGTAGTGCGCGCTTGATATATACTCTCGTAGTATGCAGCATGTATTTCTTTTACAACTCATTCGATTTCAGAGCGTCCGATGATGTGGCAATGTGTAAGTTAAATTTCATATATGTTCCGTGGCCGCGAAATTTTATTTAGTTGTTTGCTATCGAACGTGAACAACACATCGTTTCATAATGTCATTTACAAGAACCAGGAAAAAGGTTGCTTTTGCTCGAAATCCTGTAAAGTAATAAAAACAGGAAAAAACCAAAATATTCAAAGTATAGTATCAAGGCAAACTTGTAATGTTTGTCCCAAAAAAACACTGTACAATATACAACAAATCAATATTCAATAAATATTTGAGGCAAAATTTAAAAGTTTGCCTTGATACTATACTTTGAATATTTTGTTTTTTCCCAGTTTTTATTAATTTACAGGTGGTGCAGTCCCAGATAAAATAAAAATAAATAGTTCGATTAGCGAATTAGTTAGCTTTAATGTGAGAGATTTTTTAAATTTAAATCAAATGTACACTTTTGTAGTTGTAGCACTAATTATTTATTTGAATAAATACTTTTTAAATATTTTCTTTTTCTAATTTCCGTATTCCTGTAAAAGGAGTAAATGTTGAAATAATAAATCGATTATTTTATTTTTATTGTTTTATTCTAGTCATATACATTTCAATATACTAAATATATCATACTTATAAGTAAATAACATAATTATAAAAAAAGTAGTTACACTAATGATCAGTAAATATATTTTTTTAAATCATAAAGCATAAAAATGTACTGGATATTTATAACTTATATATTTTAATTTGTTTTCATCTTCGATATTCTACTTTTTCCACTTCTTTCTTCTACTATCTTCCTTCTAGAGAGCAATGGCAATGGGCTTAGGTTGCAGAAGAACAAAAAAATGAAAATAATGAGCACATTCTTTAAGAGAAAAGACATGCATAAGGGTACCTGCACCTCTCCAGATGGAGCATATTCGAATCAAATTGATCATGTTTGCATAGATGAGAATCACAGAAGCATAATAAAAAATGTTAGGTCATGCAGAGGGGCAGACATAGACTCGGATCACTATCTAGTGAGAATAGATTTGAAGATAAAAAAAACATATTAAAACGAAGGGATTACAAAGGAAAAAAAGACAACTAAATATGGCGGCATTACAAAATGAGAGAACCCAAAAAAAATATGAAGAAGAGATAAGGAAAGGTTTGCAAGAAAACATACAGATCATAAATCATACAAATCAGTACATGCATATGTGACCACTATTTGATTATACAGATTTCAAAAAGAAACCAATAGTAAACGCACGCGCTCGCCACTAAAGGTAACCTCGTCTGCATCGGCTCTTATTCCAAAAACACAAACTGTGCGAGAGCGGGCTACACATGGAAAAAACGCAGCGACTGCTGGACAAACAAATAAATACTTCTCACATATGACCCAGATATAGCATTTCTTTAGGCTAATGCCTAGCCCGCTAAACTACTGTGTTGGAGAAAAATATATAACATTATTAAAGCTGAGTTTTACAAATGTCGGAAATTAACTCATTAACTCATTCATCATTTAAATCTCTTTTGTGACTTAAAATATTCCATAAAAATATTTTTTGCACTTTATTTAACAAAAACAATATTGGATTTGACCCACTAATGAGCAAGCCTGTATACATCATTCTTTCCAGAATTTAGTGTGCTTCTCAGCTGTAAAATAGATAATATTACAAGGTACTCCATCTGAAAAAATAGAGAATTTACTTATAAATTTTGAGGACCCTGTATGTACTTCACATACTAACAACAATTTTTAGGTAGCAATCCCTAAGTTATTATTTTTGCAAAAATTTTAATAAAATGACTTTTTCTATAAAACAAGTAATATCTGGAAAACAGTTGAATTTATGTATAGACAACCTTTGAAAAAATAGACCTAAAATTAAGTGTAGAATCCAAAAATATAAAACAATACAGTGTTACATTAAAAAAAAAGATGGTATTGACTTTTGATATAACTAGAAGTGGCGGAAACCTAAATATTTTAAAAGGGCAGACCCTATCGACATTAGTAAGTAACCAAAGGAAATGTAATATCAAATTAAAATTTTTTTTTTTATAGTATTTTCATCACAAATTTTTTTAATTTAAATAATTAAACAACATTTGAAATTTCTGTAAGAAACATATTACGTAAATGTATATTTCTTTATAGGGTGTCTAAAAAAATGTACGCAATATGAAGATTTTTTAGACACCCTATAAAATAACGACGTTTTAAATTTTTGTGGAGACAAAAATTAATAGAAGAGATGAGTTGAAATAAATAAAAGAAAAACCTAATGATATTCTCATGTGACCGGATTGTCAGCTGATTGTCATGTTAGTTGTATGACGACAAGACACTAACTCAATCCGATCCATACAATAATACTGCTGAATAATGGAAATAATAGAGACTTATTGGAAATCCCTTTAATACTGCCGAACAGTATTAGGCACGACTTTATTTAAATACTGCTTGCCCTTATTTTGTCCAGAAAAATATAGTTATTGGTTAATAATTTGACGGATGGAATTCCCTTATTCTTGCCATTTTAATGGTGAATGAGAAAAGGAATAAAATTCAATATTTTGAAAAAAAATAAGATAAGTTTACCAGGTCACTAGGCAAGAAAAAAGAAAACTCCTTCTTTCTATTCAAGCTTTCGAAGCCTTTATTGCTTCTTCATCAGGAAACTACAAAAACGTATACTAATTATCAAAATGTAAAAAAGGATAAGTAAAAGAGACTTACGAAAAATATTGAGATTAATAAAAGTGCAAAAACATTATCACAATGTCACAACTTCTTACATCATGTGCAATATTAAAAGGAAACATTAAAAACATTGGTGTAAAACCAGGATGAACACCGATTACTCGAACATATTTGAAAAATTTTGAGAAAAAACTTTCTTGAGCCAACAACAGGTTGTTGGATGTGGATGGTTCCATTGCACTTTTATTAATCTCAATCTTTTTCGTAAGTCCCTTTTACTTATCCTATTTTACATTTTGATAATTAGTATACGTTTTTGTAGTTTCCTGATGAAGAAGCAATAAAGGCTTCGGAAGCTTGAATAGAAATAAGGAGTTTTCTTTTTTCTTGCCTAGTGACTGCCATACCTGGTTAATTAATTTTACATTTTCATATATATTATATATATGTTATGTTAGTACGTTTGCGTAAATCATTAATAGTAGATATCTACTTTGGTTCGATACACTTCTTTTTTTAAATATCCTCACAAAAAGAAGTCCAAATGATTCAAAGTGTGGATATCGTGGCAGCCATGGTACCGATCCTCCTAGTCCAATTTCTTGGTATTAATACTTTTAATACTTGGATACGCTGTACATGGTACGGATTTAATTGAGCCTCGAGTATGATTCGCCACACTGCTGCAATACGCCGTGGACATCCTGGATACCCATCTCTTCCACGATTCGGTTTCAAATTTCCTTCGCGTCACTACACTTGCACTCACTGCACGTCGCGGTAAAAGTAGCTGCATTTGGCACATGTTTACCGGGAAATCGTTCAGCTAAAGCATTTTACATCACCATAAATTAAAACCATATCCATCAACTCCGAGTTGCTATGCACGTAAGCTAGTTTTGACACTTGAAAAGATAATGTAAAGACTAGCATCCCAAAAAAGGTTATTACCTACAGAAAGTAATCGGATTTCAATATTCGGAATCTCCTTGCTAGAGACTACAGTAGCCCAACGATGTAAAGATTGAAAATACTAAAACTTCAATAATTTTTTACTCGGAAACTATAAAGAATTTACAAAACATTTTTTTACGATATTGATTCCATTTTCCATTACGCATCTATTCCCAAATTTTGTTAGATAAGTTCTGAATCACCCTATATTACATTGGTATAGATAGATGTGTTAATACACACACATTATATGCATATATAAGATGAAGAGATATAATTTAAACTGGAAATTGATGTGGAATTTTTATCAACTATTTACGTTTATTTTTTAAATAAAGTAATGATTTGCCAAAAAATTCATTTTTGCTTAAAGCAAAGAATAAATTTATCATGTATTATCTGATATAAATTAAAACATACGATAACACTTCATCAAATTAAAACTTAGAACCTGTCTGAGCCGCGCAAAGAAGATCTAAAAATAGATTTTATGGCATCAATTCTCATTTGGTCGACCTCTCTAGACCGCTGGTCTACACTAATTGTCTAGACGATATTGTTGCCCAAAACTAATCAGACTGAAACATCATTGAAAACGTATCACATTTCGAATAAATGTGGTAATTTATTTAGTTATTTTAAATTATGGGGTTATTAACACTGAAACAAACGTTTCACTGTAAAAAAAATAATTACGCATTTTAGCACAAAAGAGCACAATACCGTGGTCAGCCCACATAGGATTGTGACTGTTAGATACAGATAAGTGTATATCTGTATCTAGCAAAGTGTTAAATGCTTATACACTGTGTTAATATAACAAATGTTATGTGTAGCTTTTACACATTTCAGAGTTATTTGTATTGTTAAAAATGTAGAATTTACAAATTAACGTGTTAATTTTGCCACAGGTCATATGTCTTTTAGAAATGGAAAAGTAAGAAAATAATGATTATACTGAAAAAAAAAATCAACACTGCACAATTTACATGTTTCTTTTATACATTTTGCACTTTTTGCAATATGTCAAAATTACTAGTAATGTAATAAAATACTCCATTCGGTGTTAACACAACTGTGTTCTGTATCTCTATTCCTGAATCTAGTTCTTGAGACTGAGATTTTAGTCCTGTGCCTGTTTTTCTAATATTTCTTTAATTTTCTATCCCTGTTCTTTTAATTTTTCATTTACGATCCCTCTCTTGTTCTAATTTCTTCTCTAACTTGTTTTCCATCATTTCTAGAGACTTCGTATTTATTTGACTTCTTAGCTTCTAGTTCCTCATTTACACTTTGTTTTCTTGGAAACTTTCAAGTATATTCACAAATGTATGCAACTACCACCGGCGACTTTCTTTTAACGGGTACCGTGGTATACAAAATATATTATTTGTATTGTCTGAAGCTATTTATTTGTGGCATAATTTTAGTTTTTCTTTAGTTTTGTTGGGTTTTTGCCACACTTCTGAAAAAATAATAAAGATTAATTAAATAAGCCCTTGCGCCAAACGGAACAGTCAAGGGTTATTTTCGAAACTAAGTTTGCCTAACCAAAAAATCTCACACTGAAAAAAGCAGATAAGTAAAAATAACAAAAATCACATCACTATCGCGCACTTCCGTGTTATTGACGTTTCGAAAACTCTGTGTTTTTGTTCACAAAATCGTAGTAAAAATTTTTTTAAACGTATGTCAAGTTTGACAGTTTAAAATTTGTTTACCCGCCTCCATAGAGATGTTAAATGATTTTTATTTTATTGTTACTTACTTCTTCTTGATACAACTTTAGCCAACAATGATCGATGTTAACTGAACAGTTAGACACACACTTATCTCCGTTCAACAAAATAATCGCGGTCTCTTTTAATTTTCTTTTTGTTGCGTTATCTTCCTTTTCTAAAATTTTTGCCGAACCCCATTGAATCAAATGACCGTTTTCCCAAGCGTGTTCGCAAATTTTGGATTTTTCAAATTCCCGTTTTTTTATGTAATTTTTATGTTCCTCAACTCTAATGTTCATAGGTCGAGACGTTTCCCCAACATAATGTTTATTGCATTCACAAGGTATACTGTTATTTTTACTTATCTGCTTTTTTCAGTGTGAGATTTTTTGGTTAGGCAAACTTAGTTTCGAAAATAACCCTTGACTGTTCCGTTTGGCGCAAGGGCTTATTTAATTAATCTTTATTATTTTTTCAGAAGTGTGGCAAAAACCCAACAAAACTAAAGAAAAAATATATTATTTGTCTTACTCGTCACGTTGGCCATAGTTTGGTTTGCAGGCTTCCGTGGCAGTTCCGTGATTGAACAACATTCGTGGTCATCAGGCCTATTCTGTAACTTTTAACAAATCGAATAGAAATGCACAGATCGAATCGTAATATTTACAAATCGGAATGGTCAATATCTACCGCGTTGATCCCTGGCACAAATTGGTATTCTGTAACTCATGTAGAAGTGCCAACAAATCGTAAAGGAGAACGTCTATCTGACGCACCTCCGGTACAACGGCAACCCCGCATTTATCATGCGAATTTGACCTTTAACGACCAATTGACGTTTAGTGAACCTAACCTGACAAAATAATAGTAAAAGCAAATGGGTCGTTTATGGCTTTTACTTGAGACCTCGGCAGAGCAGGTACTCTAGAGCCGTTAGAATTAGGGGTATAAAATAAGTGTCTTGTATTTTTTACCCATATGTAAATATCTTGTACAGCTCGAATAAATTAGTATAAAAGGAATCGCCTTTTATTCAGCTACCATAAGTGTAAGGTTAACGTGGTAGCGACATTCTTTCAAGAGGAACAGCACTATCTGAAGACATGTCTTGTGCTACATCTTCTAAGAAAAAAAAATCCATCAATAATTATTATTTTGCAATATAAAAATATGGAAGAAAAGTTAATTTGTATAGATTTAGTTTTTTAGGTTAAATAATACTGTCAAAGAAATAATCGACACTGCGCATGCGCTACATCACATTCCGATATCGAAATTGCACTTCGACAACGTTTGCCCGGTCGAAATCGATTTCTATTAGACATGTCGATAGTAGAAGTTAAACACAGTTACAGAATACCGATTTCGAAGAATTCCGATTCGACAAGTTAACCTCTACTCGATGGAACACATTTCTATTCGATTTGGAGTTATAGAATAAGGCTGATGGTAACAGACTTGTTACCACGACATTGATTTAGTTTATTGGCGTTACGAGAGACATATCGTTTTCCTTCTCAGAAGTAAAATATATCTAAACATGTTCGGGTTTTATTAAAAAGTCAAAATATCTCACAAACTCTTATTTATTCGACTACCGATTTCGCAGTTTTAAAAAACTACATCTTGAAGTCGATAATGCCAAAGACTACAATATAAAAAAACACCTGTAAATGCTCTACAATTGTACAAAAATACCAAGTTTTATCATTAAAGATCAAAATTGTGTACTTACGGTGAATGTGAAAAACACAAGAGTTGTCAAAAATAATACATATACCAAAAAGTAACTTCACTTTATATCAAAGTTTCCATTCCGTTCCATTCTATTGCATATATGGCCTATATCTAAATATGTAAGTGGTGCCACCACGCTTCTGGGACACCGTGTATATAGATTGTACAATAAAAAAAACTATGTTAGACCTACATCTTTCATATAACTTTTACTGTAATATTTTTTTCCATATGCAAGGATAAGGTATGAAAAGAGTGTACCATTTGCCTTTTATTTCGAAATGGCATGTTTTAGTAACATTCAGGGCGTTACACACCATTTACTCAAATGTTCCTCAAGTTATTTCACATGGTTAAAAAAAGCCACGTGTAGTGCTTTAACTCAGTAAAATTAAAAATAACGCCACGTTGTTGTATACAACAATGTGGCGGATACTTGCTAATTATTAGAAACCCTGGAATATCTACACCACTAGGTATTTTGAAAATTCAATCAGTTCTCTTGCCAGTTTTAATACAATTACACGCACATTCGGTAAATTAGTACCTCTACTTGGTTAAGTAATTAGCTTAAGTTTCATTAGTTTACGTCAAACCAAATTTGAATAAAATCACTACACTCGTTTCCCAGTGTATGTTTGAGAATTAAAGAATTTGCGATCAAATGTTTATATGGACATCTTTGGCATGTATCACATTATTTTACTTGTGCTTTGTATACGAAAAACTCCAATAAATGCAAGAATCCATGATAATATTATAGAAATAATCAGTACAATTCATTTGATATTGAAAACATTTCTATCGGTCTGATTAAGTTTCATCTTTTTTATTTACTCAAAGCACTTGCTTGCTGTCCCGGACTTAACTTATGACCTTATGTTTACCAATTTCTAACGCCTGTTTTCATTAAAATAAAACTTAAATAAACCAAATCTGTTCCAGAATCGAGATATCACGTCATTTTGCTAATATGACGGCAAACCGAGTAAATTCTCATATTTTTGTTTAACGATGTGTTGTTCAGTCTTGAAACTATCTGTTTATATGTCTAGGTAAAACGTCATTCCATAGCATGTGGAGTATGTGATTATTTTTGTTTAAGTTTTTTATGTTCTACAAGGCAGTCGGTTAAGTTTTTAAATAACATGACAAACTGAAAACCATGGCAAGTACTTCTAGACTAACAACCGGATGTCGTGCTTTGCTAGTGTCTACTTGCCAAAAACAGAAATTTATATAGAAAAAACATTACTATATTTATTACAATTGTATGGGTGTGTTAGTTAGCTTGGTCTCTTACTTACCTGCTGTTAACTTATATAGTTGGCTGACAAAGAGCTGGGCACTAGTTCTTGTGAATGTTTTGTTTTTATATTTTAATATTATCAGCCTTTTAAAGAAATGTTCTATCACTTTTTTATTTAAACCAATTTGTATGAAAGTCTTTTACTCAAGGGCGGTTCTGAGAAGGTCTGGTTCAATAAAAAAAAATGTGTCCAGTATGGATTAAAATTATTTCATAAATTTTGGTTGTAAAATTTCTATTTCATTTATTTAGTTTTTTTTTAATGACATGAAGATTTTCTTCAGTAGCATGAATTTTAATTATTATTTTGAAAGTTTTGGATTAGGTAACAAATATTTTGTCCGAACGGTTACATCTACCCTGCGCAAACCTACTATATTGACTTAAATTAATACACATATACTATAATTACATAAATTAGAATTGAAATAAGTTTTTAGCACTTCTTAACTGTTTGAATTTATCTTATAGCCTGTCGCTTATTTTATGTCCTTCCCCGCTTGCACAGTAAATCCCTGTCACTTCTTCATTCTTTAACCAACTTTTTGAGACTAATGTCTTAGGTAGTGTTTTGCAAAACTAGATCAGACTCAAATTAAATATTTACTTTACAAATCCTCAAACTTTTTATTTTCCTATTCCTAATTCTACACACATCCTCAATTTGCTAGTGAAAACGATGTGCAGAAACTTAATAAAGTATCTGAAATAGACATTTTTTATTGCAGCTTAAATAAGTCCATGTATCTACTTTCAAATACGTTTTCTTGGACCGGGTTCAAATAAAAATACTAAATTAATTTTAGTTGTTTCTACTTTATTTATTCTTTTACTGAAAATGATTTTATATTCTCAGAACAGATGCATTTTTGAGGCCTTATGTATAGTTTTCAACAAAATTAGACCTCATCGCCGTTACTTTTACACTTTTTTATTGAAAACAATTTATGACAAATTTTATATACTAACCACATATCACTTTGAGATTTTATATACATAAAGTGTAATAAAATTGGATCAAGTTTAATAAAAAAGACTAGATTTTTTATAGTTTATTTTATGCGTTTTGGTGCACAACTTTATATTTAATAATTAGACGTTGCTTAGCATTTAGATACGTCATTATCATTATCATTATCATAGTTATTTGACAGAATATTTTGTAGATTGCTATCTATGCTAGCAGCGATTCGATGTGGTCGATATAATGGACATTTTATTAGGAAGTGTTTTACTGTTATTGTGACTCTACATCTAGGGCATTCAGGTGCTCTTTGCCCTATTCTAAGACGCGTTAGTAGTACCTACTTGCTCCTTTCTGGATATTTTTTTTGTAGGAGTACTTATAAGGGTATTGATGTTAGGACAAATTACTTTATATGATGTGGAGTAGCGAACGGCCGTTAGATGTAGTTAGTTCTACACCGCGTACTTTATATGATGTCTGTACTTGGTTCCACTTTTCCTGCCATTTTATATTAATAGTACGTTTGATGTCTGCAATAATATCTTTATGTTCACGGGTATTCCATCATTTATTTCAGGTCTGCTAGCAGATAAACGTGCAGCTCTATCCGCTCTGTCGTTTTCAATAATGCCTACATGACTTGGTGTAAATACAAAAATAATATTTTTATTTAACTTTTTCAATGAAAATATAGTTTGAAGTATGTTTTGAACTATTGAGTCTGATTTGAAGGCATTACTGATTGCTAGAATTGAACTAAGCGAATCAGTACAGATGATAAAATTATTTTTAACTGAGAATTCACAGAAACGAAGAGCTTGCCATATGGCATACAGTTCAGCTGTGAATACACTGGATACCTTTGGTAACGACCATGAGTAAATATCCTCTCCAATTAAAAAGGCACTACCCACTCCATTTTCTGTCTTAGATCCATCCGTATATATTTTTTCCGAAAGAATATTATGAAAATGACTTTTTAAAATATTTGGGTTAGTATTTTTTTGTCAAAAGAAGTGCACTCCAGATGTGTTGCTGGGACGGAAAATAGCCAGGAAGGTTCTGTGGTAAGTCTCTTAGGATATATTTCAGGGTAAGTTGTAGCTGTTTCTATTCTAGCTTTAAATGGTTTAGTAATGGTAGGTCTGATGTTATATATGTCGACTTCGGATTCGTATATTATATTGTAATTTCGATGACGTGGCTGTGCTTTTATAGAAGTTGCATAATTGCACATAAGCTGTTCTCTTCTTAAAGAGAGTGAAGGAATACCTACTTCTACTTCTAGTGTATATATTGGGCTTGTTCTAAAAGCTAGTCTCAGACCGATGTTTTGAATTGAGTCTAACAATTTGAGATGTGCAGGACGTGAGGTAGTGACTGTACAGCCATAATCCATTTTTAACCTAATAAGAAATTTATACAGGTTGACTAATATTTCTTTGTCTTCTCCCCATTTTGTACTCGATAGACATCGTAAAATATTTAGAGCGAATTTACATTTAGTTGCTAAGTCAGCTATGTGCAAATTCCAGGTTAGCTTTCTATCAAACAGTAACCCCAAAAATCTTAAAGAATTTGTATGGCTAATTTGTGAATCGTTTAATGTTAAATGAGGCTCACAGTGTTCTGATCTTAGCCTGCAAAAATGAATACTTTTAGTTTTTGTTTCTGAAAAACGAAAATCTCTTTAGTGAGCTTTTTCTGTGAGGCTATCTATGATTTCTTGTAGAGTGGTTTGAATATCATCTATTGATGGTGCAAAAAGACATATGAATAGATCATTTACATATAGACATTTTGAAACGGCAGGATTGATGTTTGATACCAAGCTGTTAATAGCAATAGCGAAGAGGGTCACACTTAGAGTTGAACCTTGGGGTATACCGTTCTTCATCAAGTAGGTATTAGATAAACAGTTACTCACACGGACATTAAATGTTCTACTTTGAAAGAAACTGCGCATAAATATGGGTAATCTTCCTCTTATGCCCCACTCATGCATGTTTTTTAAGATGTCATATCGCCATGTGCAGTCATATGCTTTTTCAAGGTCAAATGATACACCTACAGTATGAGATCTACTTGCAAAACTATCTTGAATGTAGTTTTCTAAATAAATTAAATGATCTTGCGTAGATCTATATTTTTTAAAACCCATTTGACAATTTGCTAATAAATTTCTATTTTCAAGCAACCTAACTAATCTAAGATTAATCATTTTTTCCATAACCTTACTTAAGCAGCATGTAAGAGATATAGGACGATAGCTACTAGCCTGCAAGGGGTCCTTTCCTGGTTTCAGAATGGGTGTGATTACTGCTTGTCTCCATTTTTTGGGATACTCTCCTTTTATCCATATTTGATTATATAGACTTACCATTTCTTTTTCTTTTTGGGACATATTTATTATGAAATCATAAGGAATTGTATCCGGACCTGGTGACGGTTTTTTTACCGCGGCTAAAGCATTTTCCAGCTCCTCAATAGAGAAAGTGATGTTGAATGATGACAGTATTTCTTCTGAGAAGTCTAATTCACTTTCAGAATTGTTCTTAATCTGTAAAAAAAGCTGAGTCATAATTATCGTCACTGCTTATGTGTTGGAAGGCCCATGACTTCTTCAATGAACCTAATAAATCTAGGACGAAGTGGCTGCTGAGCCTTAGTTAAAGGTTCCTGAACCAAATGGTGGGGGTCCTGACAGGCCACTGCAGACTCAGAAGGCATTTGAATTTGATAGGCATAGAGGATAGTCCCTTATGTCCGGAATGCGGAGAGGGGGAGGAGACCCCTATCCATTTTCTAGGATACTGTGCGGCTCTTGGAAGACTAAGATATAGAATCTTTGGCACCGAGGAGCTGCAAAGAGAAGAGATGAGGGGCCTACCATGGACCAGGATCCTGGCGTTCATTAGGGCGTCGGGTAGGTTCGAGGAAGGCCGAGGGCGAATAGTGGAGGTGTGATGGAATGCCAGGGTAGGCAAAAAGAGCCCACGTGTGGCCTAATTGCCAGGCTAAGGCCGCCCGCACTTACTACTACTACTATGTGTTGGAAGTATCTACCAAAAACGTCAGCTATCTCATATGAATCATTAATAATTTGGTTGTTATCAGTAAGTACTTGAGGGGGTTCTGAAAAATTATTGCCCGATATTTTCTTAATTTTTTTCCATACTTCAGAGGAAGGGGTGTCCTTAGTAATGGTTGTTATGTACTGCTGCCAAGAACTTCGTTTACTGAAGACAATCACTCTACGCGCTTTGGCTCTGGCTTGTTTAAAAATAATCATATTTTCATTGGTGGAGTGTCGTTTGAATTTATTTAAAGCTTGCTTTTTGTTTTAGTATTGCAACTTTTATTTCTTCATTCCACCAAGGAACACACTTTTTTGGACAATAACCGTCTTGCTTTGGAACATAGTGATTAGCAGCATTTAGGATCGTTTCCGTAAATTTGTCTATTGAAGAGTTAACGTCATCTTCGAGTGGAGGAAGCTTTAAATTCTCTGTATATAAAGACCAATTATGTTGTTTGTGATAAAAAATAGCAATGCCACTTCTTGCCCTGGATCGTGGGACAACGTCTTTTCTGATGGAATTATAAGTTCGTAATTTGAAATTCTCATCTGGTTTAAAATGAGTTTCTTGTAAACAAATTACTAGAGAACGGTGTTTCAGCAGTAATTGCTTTAACTCGGGATAATGTGTTTTGCAACCATTACAGTTCCATTGTAAGATGAATGCAGTCATTTTTGATGTTAAAATAAATAAATAAATAAATAAATAAAATAGTACACAAAACGGTAAATAACAAGACATGAATTGCAAAACAAACAAAATATATATATATAAAAAGAAACCGCCATATATATATATATATATATACAAGATTGAAAACATTTATCGGCTAAATGATCCAGAAAAGAAGGTGATAAGGAACAACGAGCAACTGCGGACAACGTTGTTTCTAGGTTATTGCCCTTCATCAGCGCAGTGCAGCTTAAACAAACAAGAAGGACAAAAGAAGGGCAAATGACACGACTACACAGGAGAATGACCAGCAGCCACCTATCCCTAATTTGCAGCATCGTGCCACATCCTCCGTCTTGAGGACAAGAGTAGCAGTCGCTGCGGAAGAGAGTCCAGCGACCACCGTGTCAGGATCTTGTATATTTGCGATCCGATTAATTCCTTTTGCTCGTGTATTGTTCTGGCTGAGACCCTGACACAGTAGTCGCTGGACTCTCTTCCGCAGCGACTGCTACTCTTGTCCTCAAAACAGAGGATGTGTGGCACGATGCTGCAAATTAGGGATAGGTGGCTGCTGGTCATTCTCCTGTGTAGTCGTGTCATTTGCCCTTTTTTTTCCTTCTTGTTTGTTTAAGCTGCACTGCGCTGATGAAGGGCAATAACCTAGAAACAACGTTGTCCGCAGTTGCTCGTTGTTCCTTATCACCTTTTCTGGATCCTTTAGCCGATAAATGTTTTCAATCTTGTATATTTGCGATCCGATTAATTCCTTTCGTTCGTGTATTGTTCTGGCTGAGACCCTGACACAGTAGTCGCTGGACTCTCTTCCGCAGCGACTGCTACTCTTGTCCTCAAAACAGAGGATGTGTGGCACGATGCTGCAAATTAGGGATAGGTGGCTGCTGGTCATTCTCCTGTGTAGTCGTGTCATTTGCCCTTCTTTTTTTTCCTTCTTGTTTGTTTAAGCTGCACTGCGCTGATGAAGGGCAATAACCTAGAAACAACGTTGTCCGCAGTTGCTCGTTGTTCCTTATCACCTTTTCTGGATCCTTTAGCCGATAAATGTTTTCAATCTTGTATATTTGCGATCCGATTAATTCCTTTCGTTCGTATATATATATATATATATAAAAACTTCTAAAATAAATAAATAAACTTCTTTTATATATATATATATATATATATCACAGATTATATCACATTCTGACTAACACTCAATCAGAGTTCTGTTTTCAAGGTTTGCCTTTTGGCCAGCCTCGCTTCTTAGGTTTACTTCTTATTTCGTTCACTTGAGAACTTAAAGAAGTTTTATCCCCTGAAGAAAGGGATACATGATCAGGAGTCGTCTCTCTTTTACGTTTTTCTGGAAGAGTACCAGAAATTTGAGGAAGTGGATCATGTTTTATTATCGGAGAAAGTGCTTCTATTAGTTTAGGAATTAACTGGTTGATTAAAGAATTGAAATCGTTATTAGGAATAGAATTTACAGCCCTAGTATAAGTGATATTCGGAGTCGGAGTATCAATAACGACTCTTTTCTTTGCTTCGTGGTAAGAAATGTTTTCTTTAGCTTTTATCTCTTGGATAGCGGATACACCGGACAATTTCGGGATCTAGCAGAATGAGGGCCTTTACAATTTACGCAAATCAACGGCTCTTCACATGGATTGCCTACATGAAGAGGTTTACCACATATACATAATTGTTGCCCTTCGCATCGAAATGAAGTATTACCAAATTGTTGGCATTTAAAACAACGCATAGGAGGTGGAACATATAATCTAACTTGTAGTGAATAAAATGCTACTTTGATGCTTTTGGGAAGGACTGGATTATTAAACGTAATTATATGATTCGGGGAATCAATTAGATGACCATCGCGTTTGACCTTTACGCGTCTGACTGCTGTAACTCCTCACCTGTAACTCACCACCTAGGGACTGATTGTTTGTCTCAAATTAGACAAATGTCTACTTTAAATAAAGCCATTTTGTGATGTAGGAATTAATGTAATGTAAATTTCGCCTATAATAACCAAAAGAGTGAATCCGGCGCGCATGCGCCGTTTGCCTGTCCCTTGTCTTCATCACATGCGTGCCTATGGTCATTCGGGTATCTTCGTTCGTTTTGGCTGCTATCTTTGGCTGCTGTATTCACACCGGTACTGAAAAGGATATAACAGATAAAAGTCGACTGAATTGAAATACTGCTTCAGTTATTATATACATTCATTTATTATACAGATTCGGAAATTGCGGATCTTTACAGAGAAAGTAGAAATTGCCGCTTCATTCCAGAGAAGGTACGAACTTTAAGAGGGAAGGCGACGTGCATTGGTCTAGCATTCCCTACTACTACGGTAATCGGTTCCGTATCGCCATTGCAAATCTAACTGTCAGATCAACTGATGCCAGTGTTGTCAGATCTCATCCATTCCGAGGAAATCTCATGCTTTTTAATAGACACAAAAAGAAATAATAAAATTATTAAAATTACTCTTTGAAATCTACCAAAACAAAGACCTAACGAGAAATAAAGGAAAAATCGAGGGCAAAATTAAATAGATAGAGGTAGGTATCTACAATATTTGGGTACTTGAAATATCCTTTATTGTAGACTGCTCTTAATAATTAGCAATGAATACATAAACGGCTATGACAGTCTGCGGATATGAGGTGTGTGTGCTGTATTCACGCTGTATTACAGATTTTACGACCCGTGAGTCACCCTGCGTCACGTCAACTGCGCCTCAACGTTCGCCCGGCCTAACAATAAAATAAATTAGAAAGGTTACGTGGTTAATAACTTTTAAGTAAGTACCTGTAACTACCTACTTACAATGTAATATTATGATAAAATAGCAGAACATAATGATTTTTAATGAAATAAAAATGGCATTACAAAAGTAATTGAAAATTACTTGCTTCTTTGAAATTGTTCTCATGCACTGAATTTTTCCCACCTGGGAACACTGCTTGATGCAAACACGCTGTGGTCGAAGTATGCGTATAGCATGACACAAATACACGCAAGCGGCAAAATACAATTCACCATCAAGATCCTCACTTTCCAAATCTGTATATTGTGCAAATACAAGATTTGTAGGTTTATTTAGTTTAAAAACTAAATTAAATTAAAAATGCACTCGATTTGATAATGGGAAAATAAAGTGCAATAGAATATTATTTTAGTAAAGACAAAATAGAATTTAAGACTAAGTACATAATTATTTGATTAAGAACACAATAGAGAACAAGAAATAAATTATGGACAGATTATGTTAAGTAAATAAAGAAGATTTTATACAGAACTTGCTATGAACAAATAATAAATAACATAATCATGTAATTTAATTAAAATAATTAATAGTGGGTTAAAAATAGTTAAAACAGAGTTAATTAAAATATGAAAATATTAGCATAAATACAACAGACATTTTGTAAATGTGAAATAATTTAAATGATGTATAATATTAATTACAAGTTTCTTTGTATTTGAAAGAAAAAGTGTTAATTAGTTGAATAAGTGTAACAGTACAAAGACCGCAGTGAAATGTATATGTTGAAAAATACTTACTGAATATCCAAGTAATGCTTGAATATCCAAGAAGATAAAGAATGTTTGTAAGTTGTTGAAATTCAGGGGGTAGGTATTGCGGTCGAAACCCTTAGACGAGTTATTTATTATTATTATGCTTTACTTTTACTACCTATTAAAACAATTTAAGAAATAAATTATCTCTTTTTCTGAAATAGGTTACCTATTAGATATCTGGATTAGTTATTAAATTGACACCGCCTCTTGATTTTGAGATTGCCGACAGTCTCTACATGCCTACATCAAAATTCAATGTGGTGGATTTCTCATTTCAAAGCTAAACAGTTTTTGCTAGTAACTCCTGTTGCCATGTAAGTTTATCCTACACTCTATATTCTAATTTATATTATATTTACAGTTTAATTTTATTTCTCCCAATCATATTTTTAATTTCTATAAATATTATTTACTTACTTGTCTTTGTTTGTTTTTAATTCATGTTATTATCTAGAACATTAAACTATCTTGTCGTTTTATTTTGTTTTAATATTTGTATATTTTTTTCCATTGTCTGCTCCATTCCATGCTCAGGTATTGTTATTGCCATAATATGTTAATTTGCATAACATTTAGATTATTTCACAATTCTTTCTGTTAATAATTGAAAATATAAAATTTGTCTCTTTTCGTTGCATCTCAATTGGTTCTTACCACTATTTTACCAAATAATTTATTAAATGTATTATTTCCTATACAAAAGTGAAAGAAACAATTATAAACAAATTAAGAAGAAACAGATTCAAATTAATTAATGGATTGTCCAAAATGATTCCAGCTTTCATGTAAGAATAGTTCAGCCTATAAAAACTTGCAGTTATATCTTCGTTGGCGCATACTTAAAGTTTGTCAAGTACAGTTTCAATGATCGTATAGTCGAAAATTAAGAAAACAATTAACATTTGAATTAGAGGTCTTTAACACATTGCAAATATTGGCCGTTTCAATGCACTGTTTCCAGCCCAATCCTAAGAAAATGTACTGTCATGTGGATCAACAACCTTAATATCAACATCGTCCATTAGCATAACTATCCCATGAGCACCATAAACCGTTCTTAAATATAATTTATATCCCTGACCGCGCTGAACAAGTTTTGACAAACAGTCTCGAACAAAATTTATTTAATATGCTAACGCTAGCCGCCGCAATATTTATACGCATATTATGAATATCTTCAACAGGTGTGGAATTGGAAAGAAATTGGGTATGCTAATGTGGCGGACCACCCTGTAGGTAGGTTACATTTATTGATGAGTCACAATAAAGGATCAGATCACGTAGCAGGTATCCTTCTCACGATTAAAATTAGGTCAGCCAATTGAATAATTATTGGCGAGGTATTTATGAGATAGTTCGCAGTTGGTATTTCACGGAGGCAGGTATAAATGAGACGACTAAAGATGATGTTCTAGATTTTATACTTCGAAGCTCTATTCGCAACACATGAAACCATAGGGCATTATCACTGGATTCACTGTCTGTTCTGATCGTTTGCTAAAGACTTATTTACATAGAAGATGGATACTAACCTTTTGTATATGCATCTGGGGATCTGTGAATTGGTCGAATGTGGTGTTTGGCAGAAGAAGAATAAGATAATTCAGGTCCACATATAAAATATTAATTTGGCTCTAAAATACACTTATTTGCACAATATAAGCAAACGTATTTTTGAACTAAATAAGTATGTATGTGTTACATGATATTTCTATTTGTGCCTTTATAGTCAATATCGACGTCGTCATCGTCTAAGTTAATGTCAATAGCTTCAGTACGTAAGTTAACCGAATGCCAGTTTTTCTATATCTACATCTTTTCCTGAGATGCTGTAGGAATCGGTTATAAGGTGTACTAAATTTTTCCATCGCCACTCTATGTGATTGAATAGCTTGTAATTTGCCCTGCATGGCCACGTCACTAAATAATAACAACAATCTGGATAACAAATACCAGCTTTTCCATATCGACATCTTTTCCTACGATGCTATAGGAATCCGTTATGAAATGTTATTAGATAAATTTTTCCATCCCACAGTATGTGATTAAATGGATTGGCGCACCACGTTTAAATTTGATTAAATTCGCGGTAGGAGTGCTTCGTACAACAACAGAACTTGGAGGTTAGTTTTACCTTAAAATTAAGTGTGGAAACCTAAAAATTGTTGGCTCTCAGCAATCTTATAGGTCAAGTAGATAATATTGTACTGTTCAACTTGCGCAAAGTGTAGCAAAGCTACATCTAGAGGCCAGTAGCTACTCCTATCAGATCAGCATCCTACCATGCTGTAGATACCATAGGAAACCCCCTATCTCTGACCCGATTTGGTGATATCGATATTTGTTAAATGGAATTCCAGGAAACAGGCCACAAATCCAGTGAAACATGGTACCATATAGGTATCATTGAAAACTGCTTGCTATAGGTGCTTCAGGTGTAATTCAATTGATCAGGGCATTAGCCCGCATAGTAGTTGTCTCCTGAAATTTTGTTTTGCAAAATCAGCTATGTCTTTATTAATAGGTATGTCTTAAGAATTCTATTCAATATTATAGAAAATATGTTCTTGATAGTTTTCAAATAGATGTGGAAAGAAACGTAACTAAGTTTATGATGATATGGATTATTTTTGTTACATCTGATTCCTTCTAAACAGTCAAGACCTCGAATAAAATATAGGTACCTAATATAAAAGATAGGTATATCTGATTTGTATTTTTCCTAAGAAACTCCTCTGAACAGTGCATAGAACGCCTGGCGCAAAGTGACAAAGCTTTGAATTGTTTAAGATAATAACTTATTAGGGGTCTTTAGCATAGGTTTTTTATAGCGTGGGAAGCATTGGAATTATACTTATTGACTTATATACTACTACATTAAGTTGATATATGCAACGGCTGATAGTTTGCATGTTCATAATTATTATAGAAAACATTTTAGAATCTTAGTTTCCTAATATTTTATTACCATATTACGTTAAAAACAATGCTATAAAGGGTAACTCTGAAGTAAGCAACTTAACAGATACAAAAATTAGCACATGGGTCCGAAAACACTTAATGAAAAGTAGTTCTGGGTGATAAAAGTATACTAAGTACTAATAACATTTTCTCCTGATAATATCTTTTTTCTACGTTCATGCAAAAACAATACTTTAGTGAACTATATTTAGTGGAAAAAGTGGTTCTTTATTGCACTAGTGCAATAAACATTTTATTGCACTCAAATGAGTGCAATAAAATTTTGATTGCACTCATCTTGTGTTCTACTGCAGCGTTTTGTCATCATGACAAACATAAACCTTCAAATCGACGTCACATTTTTCTAGACTTAGTGTCATCTAAATAACATTTTTTGGTTTTTGCATGAACGTAGAAAAAATATTGTATGCAACTCGTACAAAAAGTGCTTAATTTCACGTCGCGTGCAATAAACACTTACTTTTTGCACTTGTTGCATAAATAACTATTAGACATATTTCCTGCAATGTGGCGGAGAGGTAGATATCGAACGCTGTAACACTATTAAAATTGGATACGATATTTTTTGTATTTTGTGTTAGGACGCTCTTTCAGGGAAATGTCATTAACAAACTTTTTTTACATAAAAACAATTGATTTTCTCCAAAATATCCTTCACTACTGTTCGTCCACAAAAGTTATTTGAAAAATGTGCAGGTAGTAAACTTTTATTAAACTAACATTTATCTATATAATAGTTTAATAGAGATGTGTAATTCGTGAACGATTCGATCACCTGAATGTACTGAGTGATTGAGTTTTATTTTGGTGAAGTAAATCGCTCCTGATAGATAGATCATGACCGACTCTTTTTTAATATAGCGTGAACGAATGGCTCACTTTGAATAAAGGGTTCGTCTAGTTATTCCGCCGTTGCCCCAGCATGCTCAAATGTTTTGCGAGTTATAAAATGCGGCGGTTGGTAGAGCTAGGCTCGTTCACGAACAAATCATATGAATTCCAATATGTCTATCATTATACAATGAACGAAGGATGTATCGAAGAACGATATAATAAAAATTTAGGAGTATGTCGCAAATGAAGAAATATTTCATAATTATATTAGTACTTATGTACTATGTACCACAAAAATGTATTACTACCCATATTACTACTACCTACTGTTTAAAACAGTAGTAATTAAACCAAACACCGTCAAGCAAATAAACCATACGCAAAAAAATAAAATCTTAAAAGAATTCAACAGAATTCATTATTTCTAAAACAATATACTAGACATATATATATCATGTAGGTAATAAATATAAATAATTTTGGGTTATTGACATATACAGGGTGATTCAGAACTTGTTTATAAAAATGTTTAATGTACAGGAGACTTACAAATACAATTTTGTAAAAAAATAACTTAAAAATACACTTCTGCGCAGCACTGGAAACTAGTCCACTGTAAAACCTGATAAGGCAAAGCATGCAATCGGCGACCTGACAAAAAATTGAAAGAAATTCCCAAGGAAATAAATAAATAACACTTTATAGCGCCTATTTTATACAACAAATTCAACTGCTTTTGCCGGTATTTCTATTAATTATTAGTAGAATTAATTTGTTGTTTTAATTAATAAAACAGCAAATTCAACTACTTTTGCCGCTATTACTACTAATTGTTCATAAAATTAATTTGTGGTTTTAATTAATAAAACAGTTTGATATGTTTACAACAACAAAATTTTGGTTCCGACTTACCCAGTTTCTATAAAACATAAATGCTTGCTTTTTGTCCGTTTTGAACTCGTAAATCATTGGCAGCAACTATGATATGTTTTGCATAAATCATCAATAATGACTACTTCGGTGCGATACACTTCATTTTTTAAATATCCTCACAAAAGGAAGTCCAAATGATTTAAAGTCAGGAGATCGTGGCGACCATGGTACCGGCCCTCCTCTTGGTATTAATGTTTAGACACGCTGTACAGAGTATGGATATAATTGAGTCTCGTGTATGATACGCCACACTTATCTCTTCCTTCTCTTCCATGATTCGGTTTCAAATTTCCCGTGTCACACCCGCGTTGCAATACACTTGCACTCACTGCACACCGCAATAAAAATAGCTGCATTTGGCACATGTTCACCGAGAAATCGTTCTGCTAAAGCATTTTCACTTCACCATAAATTAAAACGGTATTCATCAACTTTGATTTGCTGTACACGTAATAGACCAGTGCTGAAACCTTTGAAAATAGTAATAAGTGAAAAAAAAAATAGTAGGATGAAACCCATTTGAAAAGGAAGAGAATACAACAAAAATGAAAGGAAAAATAATTTACGGGCAATCTGAGGTCGGGAAGTGGGAGAGGCTGAGTTTTTAAGGGTAAAAAACGGTTTATCTTGATTTCCGGCAAAACTACAAGTCCTATGAAAAAAAATTAAATAGCAAAGTTGTAGGTAATAAAAAGATCTACAAAGATCTACACTTTTTTCACATAACCTCAAAATTTATGTAAAAAATTCAAATAACCAAATTTTTGGTTTTTTATTTTCATCTTTTACAAAAAAAAATTCTTTTCGCTAAATTTGGGGAAGACTTATCTGTTTATGTCCGAAACACACTGTAATTTTTTTGATTTAAAATATTTATTTTTTCGCCTTATTTTGACTTAATATCGAAAAAGCACTCTCATTTTCAATCAAAAATTTTTACGTCAAAATATCTGCTTTTTTAAAAAAGTCGGTGGGTTTTTTGTTCGTTGAAATCTCTACTTTCTGATGGTGTAAAAAATATACATTACTATGGTAAATGTTCTCAGAAAATGCAAAGAAACGATACGACAAACTCGAATCCGAAATTTTTTTTTAATCATTATGTACAATTTTGAGCTATTTATTAAAATTTATACTTTAATTACTCGAAAAAGGTAAGATTCCATGTTACATTGATAAACAAAAAAATTGCAAGTCGAAATATACTACTATAATTAACAGCCAAATAAGTTAATAAAGTTAATATTTAATAAGACATCTACAATAATATTCGTTTCTTTGCATTTTTGAGAACATTTACCATAGTAATGTATATTTTTTTACACCATCAGAAAGTAGAGATTTCAACGAACAAAAGGCTCACCGACTTTTTAAAAAAAAGCAGATATTTTGACGTGAGAATTTTCGATTGAAAATTAGGGTGCTTTTTTGATATTAAGTCAAAATAAGGTGAAAAAATAAATATGTTTAATCAAAAAAATTACAGTCTGTTTGGGACATAAAAAAGTAAATTTTCACCAAATTTCGTGAAAAAAAAATTTGTTTATAAAAGATAAAAATAAAAAACCAAAAACTTCATTATTTGAATTTTTCACATAAATTTTGAGGTTATGTGAAAAAAGTGTAAATACAAAAGTTGTAGATCTTTTTATTATCTATTTAACTTTTCTCCATAAGACTCGTAGTTTTGCCAGAAATCGAGATAATCCGTTTTTTACCCTTAAAAACTCACCCCCTTCCACCTCCTGACCCTCAGATCGTCCGTAAATTATTTTTTCTTTCATTTTTGTTGTATTCTCTTCCTTTTCCAATGGGTTTCATCCTACTATTATTTTTTTTGGTTTCAAAAATTATCGACCTTTGTCTATAAGCCATTTTTGACATTTGAAAAACTAATGTAAATACTCGCATCACGAAAACGTCAATACCTACTATAAGTAATCGGATTTCAATATTTGGAATCACCTGGCTAAAGACTACAGTAGCCCAGCGATGTAAAAGTTGAAAATACTACAAATTCAATATTTTTTTTACTCGGAAACTAGGACTTTACAAAATTTTTTTAACGATATTGAATTCATTTTTCATGATGCATCCATTCTCAATTTTTTTTAGATAAGTTGTGAATCACTCTGTATAAGAGAGGACACATGCAAAGCGCAAATGATGGACTCATGTAACGCATCGCATATGACCTATTCATTATTTTCGTTCATTCATGTTCACTCAATTCAAAGCAAGCGCAACAGCCTAATGATCGAACGATTGCTACAAAAAATTCGTTCATTTTGGTAACCGATCATCGATCGATTCAATCCCTAAAATGAACGAATTACACGTCGCTATAAATTAGTTATATGGAAATCCTAAAAAAAGTAAAAATGATATAGCACTCTCTAAAATGGTACGCGATGGGATTCCTGACATATTTTTTACACGTTTCTTTATACAGAGAAAATTAGAGAACCGTTGAGGGAACTTGTTTTTTCCTTTTTTGTATAAAGTCAATTAAGCAAATTACACTTGTTGAATATGTTAATACGAAATTATATTTTTTTTTCAGGTGACGTAATATGTTAAAACCATTGTTTTACTATTGCTAATACAAATTGTGTATCATTCGGTTCTATTCCAAGTATATCACTAACGCCTAACATCTATAAATTTTGTCCAAAATAAAACATCAATTTTAACAATCTTACTTAAAAATATGAAAAAAGTGAAACTTTTATATTTAACTCATCAAAAAATTATTACTAAAAAATTTAATATATTTTGTTCTTCTCACACCTTCCATGATTATTGTGCAAATTCATAGTGCACACATAATTTAACTATAGTCTGTTTAGAAATGAAAGAGAGCAATAAAAGCTTATTATGTATGCAAATCGTAAATAAATGTAGTACTGGTGCTTATATTCAATATTTTTATATTATGTATTATCGGTATATATACTTTTAAAAAAACTTTGTGTGACCGGATTGTACTAAACTGTAGCAGGTAGCTAAAATTTAATCACCGACAATCTGTCTTTGTCTATGCCGCTTCAATTTCTCGGCCCATTTCTCTTATATAAGTAAACAATATAAAAACAGCATTTCAAAACATGAGGCTACTTTAAGCATCATAACCGGGTTAAGAGGGTTTTTAGTAATTCAAATAAAATTATTCAATATTATTATCAAAATATTTATTTAAATTTAATGAATAGACTTTTATTCCACACAAAAATATATGTATTTTGAAAATTCAAATTATGGTGAGTAAATGTAGTGTTGTATAAATGTACAATAAAGAAAATAAAAAGGTAGGTATGTTAAAATCTTCGTCTCCTAGATTGATACCGATAGGTTCCACAGTAACGTCAATTAAATTATCGAGTTCCCACATTTTCTCCTCTTCTTTTTGTACATGATGTATACATCTTTGCCAGTTATTTGCAGTTACTCGTTCCAAGGAATTTTTTAACAAAATGTTCATGTCACTTAATTTAAACGTCGTATTATTTCACGCTACATCTCCTTTTACCTGCGCCCAGACTAATTCGATTGGGTTAAGTTCACAGTGATAAGGTGGTAACCGTAGTACCGTCTGCCGTGAATGGTAACTGGCATTATTCATGACAATTACAGACCCCGGAGGAATAAGATCCAACATCTGTGTAAAATACTCTTCGAAAACATCTGCGTCCATGTCTTCGTGATAGTCACCTGTATTTTTAGATTCAAATAAAAGTAAACCGCCATCTATAAAACCACTGGCACTACCTATATGTGTCACTATTAATCTTCGCCCTTTACCTGAAGGTGCCTTGAACCCTGTTGAAGGTCCATCCAAAAATGCTTGTCGAAAACTTTTTACATTTTTATCTTGCCATACTTTTGTTACAGTATATCCCTCGTTGACCCAAGTTTCGTCTAGATTTCGTCTAGATAATAAATATTCCTCCCTTCGTCACGAAATTTTATAATTGATCTTAAGTAGGATCTTCGCCAACAAATAATTTCATCTTTATCGATAAGAGCTGACTTCCTGTTCTGCTTTTCCCAGCAAAAATTCAACTTTCGTAAGACGGCCCATAATTTGCTTCTATTGATTTTTGGCAAATCGTTGTCCTCTGAAAGTTCACTTAAAATTTTGTTTAGCGTTGGTATTTCTTTTTTAAAATAAAATGAGTGTACTTTTCTGTGAATGAAATTTTTGAAGAAATCATCTATAACGACTTTTGACCTCCCTGTTGATGATTTTGGGGGATTTACAGTATCTTGTTCATTTTTTGTTTCCTTTAAAAGTCTGTAGATAGTCGATTTTCCAATCCCTGTCATTTTGGAACACTTTTCTACGATGTCGTCAACACTGTTGGTAGGATTTTGGTGTTTCAATGCATTAAATACATTTAATATAATAATCTTCGCTCGACATTTTACCCAAACAATATTATATCCACTGGCACAATTGTCACTAAACACAAGTCGAATTTTACTCTACTGCACTAGCACGTCTTCGTACATTCAGCTCTAAGACTGGATTGATTTGTCACAATACACTGACTACTGCCCTATGATGTATCCAGTAAAATATACTAATGTACACCTATTACCTGTTAGCATTTGTGTTACCCGATAATTACCTGAAACGAAATATTACCACGCCTATGGCCGGTTCTTATCTCGCGGTTTTATTACTCTCTTTCATTTCCAAACAGACTATAATTCAATTAATTCAAACTTTAATATTTAATTTTAAAAAGCCTGTTGGCAGACGCTTCGCTGTTTTTTCATTGTCGGTATCTTCGGTCTTGACTCCGTAAAAGCTTCGCTGTGATTGAGAGCGTTTGAATTCGCGTCACCAGTTTTATAGCACTGATTTTGCTGCGTACTTCCCAAGCTGCATAGTAGAATAGCAGCCGGAATCTACTAATATTCCCAATGGCGACACAAGTACCCCTACTAGTAACCACCTATACATTATCTTGCAATTATGCGTCATCGAATGAAGAGCGATAAATCGTTCGGCAGCTTTGGTTGCAGCTAATTACAGGAGTTACTATGGAACACTGTTATCAGAAAAGTGATTCTGATTGTCTTAGAACCAACAATAGACACTTAATTTAATATTTAAGCAACCCTAAGGATTTCGATAGTGAGTCAACAAAAGCAGTTCACGAATCTAGCTAAGGTTAGGAAAGTTCATAGTAATTCTGTGACTAGCAGTGGCCACTTATCTAGACCACAGCAAAAAACCCGAACACCATAGTAGTTTGAAAAACAGTACGCGTCATAAAAGCGTTAAAATCACAATTAGATATACAATTTTATAATACATGATGTACATTATTCGCAACCTAAAGGTTTACAGTCAGAATCAGAATCACATTTTGTTTAAAATGACGGCTTAACCGTTTGTCCTTCAGACATCTCCCAAAATTCCTATTAATAATCCACCTGCTCGCTTTTTTAGAAGTAGTATATACATGTTAGATTGGAAACCTTTACATCGTGGCCACTGTACCTACATTTAAGTATTCTATGTAGAAAGACAGTCTAGCTAATATTGTATTTTCTAATAAAACATATTGAAATCGTAGAAAGAGTTGCAAACGTTTAAAGAAAGCTTAAGTTTCTGTTTTTTTTTTTCTAGAATTTATACAGGAAATAAAATACATTGAAATTGTTTCATTAATCAGTGCAAATTTCGACTGAACACTGAATCTCGCTAAACGTATTGTCATTTGTTATCAAATTAGTGTATGCTATCCATTGATTGACTGAATTAATTTTCATATCAATGTTTAGTTGTTCTTCTTTTCTTGTGATTGGTTCATGTAAATATTATTTCTACGTTTTCGATAGAATACTGTGGCACTATTCTACGTCTATGAGCTATATTTGTCATATCCTGACCGTTACCGTTACTGTTGAAGTCATATAATTTATTATGTCTGAATCTCCATCGATAATCAGCGTTTGTACAAATAATGTTACGAACATACATACTAATTCCGATAGCGTCCTTGCCTTTACATATTTTATATGTGAGATCAATTGCCTGGACATACTCGTAGTGGCGGGTGAACGTCCGAAAACGCGCCTGACAAGGTTCTACCGAGGCAAATGTGTACATGATTGCCTACGGTGCAGTCGAAATAGATTAACAATCGGCTGAACCCGGAACAATCATAAAACAATAGTTCATATTAGGCAGATATGACATTAGTTTCAAGTTTCATGAGGTCTATGCCACGCAACAGGCGCAGGCTTAAAGTTGTATAACTTTTCTTGAATTTTCGGAAATACGCTAAATTTTACTAAGAAACAATTTTTTTAAATGAATTTACTAATTACGATATTATTATATACACAGAAGGAAGCAGAGAAACTAATGAAACATAAACACCTTTAATGTAGGTATAACTTGATATAAACAGGAAAAAATTTTAAAATTTGTAATTTGAAAATAAATCAGAAAAAACGAATTGCTGTTACTGGTAGAAGATGTACGAACAAATCAGTCATTGAAGTCATCAATAAATAACCGACATCTATGAATATGAATCGTGGATAACAACATAAAGTCAAAGAAGTAAACCGAGTCAATTAAAATTGGTTACTTTTTGATAATGAATCATAACACTTATGATAATATTAAACAGGATTCAAGGTTTCCTTGAGAATATCGTAGAATGACATTTACATAATTCATGTTGCATACACCACTAACATACTTTTTCTAAATCACTCTGAAAATTTATACAATCATATCGAGATTTAATAACCACTACTATTTTAAGATCATCAGCACACAATAAAGTTTTACGAATTAAATCAGATGTGATATAATTTATAAAAACATGTGTCGAGAACAGAGCCTCGAGGCACTCCAGAGAAAGCATATGTCTCGACAGAACTGACACTTGAGGAGAACTTGAGGTATAATTAAAAAATAAGTGCAGTCTAAGGAAAAATAATTTCTTCAGTAAAACACCATGGTCCACATTGACGAAGCTTTTGAAAAATCGATATAAATAACATCCAACTGACATTTTCGAGATTTTCGCATATATATGTGTGGCGCACAGTAAAAGTTGGTAGTTTTGTGATTTCATATGACTTGGTAAAATTACTTAGAATAGAAATAACCCTGTAATTTTCAGTGACTTTCCTATCACGCTTTTTGAAAACCGGCATAATTCTAGACTATTTTTAAATATTAGAAAATATTGTAGATCTAAGTAAGAAGTACTTTCTAAGCAGACACTGAGGTGCTTGCGAAATAAATTTTGCCTGTACTTTACAAGTATTTGGATAATATTAATAAGTACTTTATTGGTACTTCTGAAGGTATTTTGGCTATCTGGGAACTAGAGGAATAGACAATACAATGACTCACGCTCAACCTTTACCAATTTATTGTTTTACTATACCACCTCGCACGTCAGTGGTAGACAGACATCCACCAGATCTTCAAACGCTTAGATACTGTTTCTTCACTGCAACTTAGAACACATTTTTTGCAGTTCTGTCTGTGATCCAATTGGATGCAAGTTGGCTCGTTACACGCACGGTGTTCAAAGCTGTCCCTCTCTGTTCACTGTTTAGACTAGTTGACAACCTCTTCTTGTTTTCTACTTTTCTGAGGTATAAAATCCTTCACTGACTAACAACTTACAACGATTTTAATTTAAATTTTTCAATTTCCAATCAGCTTCTTTAACTATAACTTCTTATCACCACTGTAATGTCTAAATCGGAATATGCTTTTCCTCTTGTCTATGCAACTCAATGTCATAATTCACTTTTTAATTAACTGTTGGGGATTATTCCCGTTTATAATCTGTCATTATTATCGTTTTCTTATTAAAAATACCTACATAAAGACATAACTTTTATTGACAGCATATATTACTTATTTTCTTCCAAAGTAAATAACAACACAACCTACTATGTAAACATGATAGTATTAATTTATTTACTGTATTAGAAAGTTATTTTAAGCTAATATATATCAAATCTCCTACAATTCCTATCAATGAAGTCATATGTATGTTCTCTGATACCAAACATCTAGGTATGCTAATAAACAATTCCACAGACAAAGCTCTAATCAATAATTATCTAAAAATAATAATCTAGCTAAATTTACTAACCTGGTTTAATGAAAACACTCTATAAATATCTAAGTTCCCTATTATATATGATAGTATTAATTTTCTCTGACATTTTCTAACATTTAACATAAAATAACTAATCCTATACTATATAGGGTTACAAAGGTAACGCAGGTTATTTTGAATATTTACTGTAACGTAATAGGTAAACGGATTTCTGTAATGTTATTTTTGTTACCATTGTCAATAAACCTAGTTATTTCATATTTTTGTTCATGCATTTCGAATTTAATTTAATTCAACTCCTTTACATATTTAGTCCAAAAATATCCAGCCCATATGGATACATATTAGGTACATGTTAGATATTGTAACAAACTCAAAAAACAAATAAAATAAAAACTTTTTTACAATTTTTGGAGTTTTCCTCAAAAAACGGTGAATTATTATCAAATTTACTAAAAACACCATTTTTGTGTAAAATGAAGTTTTGAATAATACCTATCACGTGACTTAGAATGAGAAAAAAAGATAAAGAATAAAATGTCAAAGGAATGACTAGCAATTAGCGTCACCTGTATATAAAAAAATAAAAACACGTCAAAAACGTACGTGTGCAATTTTGATAAAATACGTTATGCTTTAAAATATTTTCTTCCAAAATTTGATTTTCTGAAATTATGTTCCAGGCCCTGTATCTCTAAATAAATGGGTGGCTTTAAGATATACATATATTGGACTATTTAATCAATTTTGGAATTCCCCGTTTATTTATTTGTTTTATCTAATCTTACCTACACTGTATTTAATTTTATTAAATTCTAAAATTAGTATGTCACATAATATCCTGTAAAAAGTAGGTATAGATATAAATTAGATTAGAGAATCATTATTACTAACAAAACAAAGTTAGACTCTTAAGATTAATCTGGCGTTGCAACTTTTTTGGGGCACCTCTAATCAGTCTGACGAACTTTCACTGTGTGGGTTTACTCATACTTGAACCAGATGATGGTGTTTTATTGTCGTTATTATTTATAAATGTCAAGTAAGTTTTTATCCACCGAAATAAAAGTAAGGTAAACAATGCAGTTCCCGTTTATTTTTCAAATTTGTTTATACAGAACAAAATATTATTATAAAATCTTATCTATCAGTGTATTGTAATTTGTATTAGTAACGTTCATTACTAATACCTAATTTTCCGGAATCGCTAATAAAACGGTATTTGCAGTAAGTTATTTTATTATTTAAATACTTTTGCCTCATGCGCATCTTTGGCTGTTTAAGTCGGTTTTTTATTTTTAGCATTACTACGAGAAACGCATTATCTAAATTTCGTTCTAGACTAGAGCGCAAATCACGGTGCTAATGCACACCTCAAAATATATATTTCTCCACACTCACAATCTTCAAAATTTAGATATCATCCTCAAGAGATGAATTGTAAAGTGGCAGCTGGTGTGATATTGTGTACAACGTCTGCAGACGAGTGTGGCTTTTGCGTTCACTCTTCGCAAAACCTTTACGCCGCGGCATACACTTACTGACTCCAGACAACGCGCGAAGCTGCGTGGATGCTATGAACACTACACGGCGGCATCCATATGCCTTTCGCGCCAAAAGTCTAGATCGGGTGTACCGTGTATTTATATTGAAATATAAATAAATATTTATAATAAATATTTAATTTAATCTGCATTGCAGGTAATTAATTTTGAAGCAGTTATATTAACTGATATGGCTCGTTATAAACAATATAATTATGAGTTTTCACTATTTCTTGACCTCAATTGTTGATTTCTGATAAATAAAAGGTTTAGGTAATATATTCATCACTAGTAACACTATCAAACAATGAGCACAAAATAATACTTTTCGCTCTAAAACATATCTACTGAAGTTTTCAGTTTAATTCGTGAAAGGGATGTCAAAATGAACTACTGAATTATTTTCTTCAAGGCACTAGACTTATTGTTAAACTCATAATTTAATATGATGATTAGATAATATATGGCTACAATTCCCAGGTGAACTGTAAATAATATCATAAATGTAATTAAATTGAAAAAAATTAAACTTGTATTTTAATTTCACTAACAGTATTTTTTTAAATTAAATGTTTATTATTATGCACTGAAATATTCATTTCCTAAAATAGTAGATACATCAATAACAAAACAGAAAGGTATTAGCCTAATTTTGAATACACACTGAATAGCTAGCATAGTTCTGAGGTAATTCCAACACCTGCGTCTAGGTTCATTGATAAACAATTTACTACAAATTAGGGCTGGGACTTTTTTAAAATTTCGTGTTCGAATAGTTACTTCAATATTTATTCGAATATTTGAATTATTCGAATCATTCAAATGCTCGAGTTATTCAAAACAGTTGTTACTGATTTAATACCTACCTAATTTCTTTCTATACAGTATATCTATTATTTGATTATTTAGACCATTTTTGACTGAACTGGTAGTGTTTTTATATTAGATCGCAATTTTAATGAGCTCGACGTTAGTAGGTGTGGGCGTGTATTCATTGCTTGAATTAATTCACATATTGCTAAACGGGTGAATTTTAAAACTACTGTACTATAATTTCGATAAAGCAAACTTTTTGCAGTTACTTATATGCAAATTTAAGATAAGCAGATTTTTGTTTATTAACACACTATAAAGATGTAAACCAGACCTGTAAATATTTTTATTCTATATTAAATTCAATATTAGTTATCAGTGTGCCACTAACCGCATCTAAAAAATTAAAATACCGGCCTTGGGTTTCTGGAGGAATCGTAAGCAACATAAAAACATAAACTTAGATCTAGAATATGGCATAATTATAAAAACACTGGTGTTGGGTGTGAGCTAAATAACTACAAAATATTAAGAACCTCAATAAAACAAGATATTGATCGTGTCCATAAATAATATTGTATAAGAAATTCAAAACCAAATAAAAACTAATCTGAATCGCCTTGGTCGTATATTGGTGCGAAGAAGGATGTAAGTAGAATTCCTTGCTCAATATCATACGATAATGAAATTGTGAATGGTCCACAGGATATTATCAATGCTTTTGCAAGTTTCCTTAATAATGCCTATACTTTGTTCTCTGAATTCAATGCAGAGGTTGACTTGAGGCTTACATGGGTCTATCCGTATCATATATTTCTGAGAATCACGTTATGAAACTCTTTAAAAAATTAAACCTAAGAAAACTACAGGGCAACCTAGCATTCTTAGTGTGGAACTGTGCCTCTGTTCTAGCATATCCACTCTCTGTTGTATTTAATGTATCACTTAGATCAGTGGTCGACATGTATGTTCAATGAGAAGGTTGACACTCACATTGATCGATGATTTTTTTAATGTTTGGAGTATATTTTCAAACAGCCAATCTAATACAATTATCCAGGTGTTCATCTGTAAGTCGATTTCGGTATTTGTTCTTAATAAACTTCATATTGGAAAAGGAATATTCACACAAATAGGTAGATACAGATACATTTTGTACTTGAGACTAGCGATTTTAAGGCTAAATCATTTTGAAATGCTATCAGTTCCATTTCTGTTGCAGCGATGTCTTCGCCAAAGTTCTGCATAACACAAGTTGCAAACTGTTGGATATCAATTTCCATGAAATGTGAAAGAACAAATTGCGCTATTAAATCTACTTTACTGGAATTTTGAAAACGATTTTTGTTCTGTAAGGTCCAGAAGAAAACCAAAATCCCTAAGCCAGATTGAAATTTCTAGTTCCTAAATCGGTTCATCTCGTTGTTTAAAAAACCCAACTATAAGACATAAGACATCATTAAAACGTTTTAGCACTCGTTCTCTACTTAACCATCGGACTTCGGAGTGCAGAAGTAGCTCCCCGTATTGACTATCAATTTCATCGGCCAAGGTTTTGAATAATCTTCTTTGTAAGGCTTGAGCTCTAATCTTGTTTACAATTTTTACTATCGATTTCATAACGTTTAGTTTTAAAAAATTGCCACATAATGCTAGCTGATGGATAATGCAGTGATAACAGAGAAATTGCGGAAAACTTTAATCTTTGCGACATACGCCACCAGACCCTTATCACAACCCACCATGGCCGGAGCACCATCCTTTTTCAAGCCTACCATTTTCGATATCGGAATTTTCTCAGAAGAAATAATATTTTTGAAATGAGAAAACAACTCCTGTCCAGTAGTACGTCCTTTCAGTGGAATATACTTCAAAAGGTCTTCTTTAATCTTAAAATCACTAAAAAGGTGTCAACCACATCTGTTGATTCCTCCAGTTGCAGCGAAAAATAAACACAATTATGTAAGTCAGTTCTGAGCTGTAAAAAAATATCATTGCTCATTGCTTTTACTCTTCTCATCACTGTATTGGCAGAAAGTTGCATAGATTTTATAGCAGAAACTATCTCGTCTTTATTTCTAAAGTTGGCAACCCAGATAGCACAGATTGCGGCGAAATACAAATAGTGTGAAAAAAGTGGTCATATATAAAGCATTATAATGAATTTACTTTAAAAATGTTTTCTAAGTACCCCACAGCATTTAAATTTAAGAATACATTTGAAATGCATTTATTGCACACAAATATTCTTATACTGGTTTACAATACTTAGTAAATACAAAAAAAAAAGCATTACCAATAGATACAAATATTGAAGTACACAACAGTAGCTTAAGAATTGCAATCTATAGTCTGTTTGGAAATGAAAGAGAGTAATAAAACCCCGAGATAAGAACCGGCCATGGGCGTGGTAATATTTCGTTTCAGGTAATTATCGGGTAACACTAATGCTAACAGGTAATGGGTGTGCATTAGTATATTTTACTTGATGCATCATAGGGCAGGAGCCAGTCTTAGAGCTAAATATACGAAGACGTGCTAGTGCAGTAGAGTAAAACTCGACTTGTGTTTAGTAACTATTGTCCCAGTGGATATAATACTGTTTGGATAAAATGTCGAGCTTATCAGATTATGTACCTGTGCGCTGTCTCAGAATGAGAAGATTATTATATTAAATGTATTTAATGCATTGAAACACCAAAATCCTACCAACAGTGTTGACGACATCGTGGAAACGTGTTCCAAAATGACAGGGATTGGAAAATCGACTATCTACAGACTTTTAAAGGAAACAAAAAATGAACAAGATACCGTAAATCCCCCAAAATCATCTACAGGGAGGCCAAAAGTCGTTATAGATGATTTCTTCAAAAATTTAATTCGCAGAAAAGTACACTCATTTTATTTTAAAAAAGAAATACCAACGCTAAACAAAATTTTAATGAACTTTCAGAGGACAACGATTTGCCAAAAACCAGTAGAAGCAAACTATGGGCCGTCTTACGAAAGTTGAACTTTTGTTGGGAAAAGCAGAACAGGAAGTCAGTTCTTATCGATAAAGATGAAATTATTTGTTGGCGAAGATCCTACTTAAGATCAATTAAGAAAATTCCGTGACGAAGGGAGGAATATTTATTATCTAGACGAAACTTGGGTCAACGAGGGATATACTGTAATAAAAGTATGGCAAGATAAAAATGTAAGTTTTCGACAAGCATTTTTGGATGGACTTTGAACAGGATTCAAGGCACCTTCAAGTAAAGGGCGAAGATTAATAGTGACACATATAGATAGTGCCAGTGGTTTTGTAGATGACGGTTTACTTTTATTTCAATCTAAAAATACAGGTGACTATCACGAAGACATGAACGCAGATGTTTTCGAAGAGTATTTTACACAGATGTTGGATCTTATTCCTCCGGGGTCTGTAATTGTCATGGATAATGTCAGTTACCATTCACGGCAGACCGAGCGGACGCCTACGACTGCTTGGAGGAAAGCCGATATAATTCAATGATTATCCGGAAAAAACATTTCTTTTGAAACAAATATGGTGAAAAAGGAACTTTTGACACTTGTCAATCTTAATAAAGATCAGAAAAAATATTGTAACCTCGAAATTAGGTTATCGTTGAAACACGTCACGTAGACAAATAATCTTTATTGTCACTCTTGATAAATACAAGAAATCTGCTTCAACAAATTCACAACTGTCAAATACTTTACTTTGACGTTTGTCACTCGCGTTTGGCTGTTCAATACAAACTGACTCAGCGGCCGAGAATGATCTGCTTATATAGGTTTTTACAGTTCTCGAAGTTTCTGAGATTTCGAGAACGTGTCGAGAAACAAATAGAGTATAGCCTGGAATATTCCGGAAAACGTCAAAATAAAGGCATCACAAAAATTGTAAATTCTAACATAAACAGAAACGTAATTTACAAACTAATGAGGTAGGTGAGCTTCAATTATAAATTCTAACGAAAACAGGAACATAATTAACCAACTAAAAAAGGTAGGTGAGCATTCGTAACATTGCCCCCCTCTTAGAACTGATCGTCCCGATCAGGTTACTCCATTGTCCGCATGGCCTTCTTGATAAGGTGTCAAACGATCTATGTGGACAATCTTCATCTTGGCTTGGGGATTCCTCTGGATCCTGTAAACTACGTCATTCAATCGTGACACGACAGTATAAGGGCCTTCCCACGATTTCTGCAGCTTCGGAGATTTACCCTTGTTTCGTTTTGGGTTATACAACCACACTTTCTCAAGCTCTTGAAACCCGCTGCTGTTGGCACGCAAGTCGTATCTGGTTTTCTTCATTCTGTCGCTTTCTATTTTTATCTTCTCTCGTACTTCGTCATGTACCATCTTTATTCGATCTTTCAGATGGCTGAGATAATCATCTAAGTTTTCCTCGTGTTGCGGTCGATTCATAATTAGATCTATGGGTAGCCGCAATTCTGTGCCGAAAATCACATTGGCTGGTGTTTTACCCGTGGTCTCATGAATTGCTGCTCGGTAAGCCAGTAAAAATAGAGGAAGACAGGTATCCCAGTTGGTCTGTTTCTCGTTGACGGCCGTTCTCAGGAAGTTTTCGATGGTGCGATTGAATCTTTCCACCATTCCATCTGATTGCGGGTGAAGAGGTGTAGTTCTGGTTTTGTGAATGCCTAGCAGCTCACAAACGTTCTGAAATACTTCCGACTCGAAATTTCGTCCTTGGTCGGAATGGATCTCTCTGGGCACCCCATAACGACATATCCAATTTTCGAATAAAGCTTCGGCTACGGTAACAGCTTCTTGATTAGGTAAGGGATATATTTCTGGCCATTTACTGAAGTAGTCCATCACTACCAAAATATAACGATTCCCACTGCTGCTACGAGGAAATGGTCCAGCTATGTCAATAGCTATTCTCTCGAATGGAGCTCCAACATTGTACTGCTTCATCTGTCCTCGGCTTCGAGTCCTGGGTCCCTTACTAGAGGCGCAGGTATCGCAACGTCGGCACCATTCTTCCACATCGGACCGACTGCCAAGCCAGTAGAATCGTTCTCTAACTTTGTTCAGAGTTTTGTTTATTCCAAAGTGCCCACCACCGACTCCACTGTGCAGTGCTTGAAGAACTTCTGGAATTCTTTTCTGAGGCAGTATTGTTTGATAAATCTTTTCTTTGGCGTCTGGGCTCTCCTAGCCTCTTTTTAATAGGCCGTTATCGATGGCTAAAGAATTCCATAACGCCCAGTAACTTTTTAGAGATGGTGACTTATCAGCAATGTCCTGCCAGGTGGGTCTGTCCATGTTGTTTATCTTCCATTGGAAAATTGGTCCAAAATCCGGGTCTTCACTTTGTTCTTTAGCAATGGTTTTAATATCCCAATCCTCTGGACACTGGATGGTAGTTCTTCTGCAAAGAAATTCATCTTCTTCCCTCACTTCTTGTCGCACACAATGTTTACAATTTGAAGGACATGGTCTTCTGGATAGAGCATCAGCATTACGATGGTTAGATCCTTTACGGTGTTCAATTTTGAAGTCATACTCCTGCAACCGTTGAAGCCATCTTGCCACTTGGCCTTCTGGATTCCTGAACTGCAGTAGCCACTTCAAAGAAGCATGATCAGTCCTCAAGACGAACGGCTGACCATAGAGATACTTATGAAAATGCTCCACAGTTTTAACTATGGCAAGCAACTCTCTTCTGGTTACGCAGTAGTTCATTTCTTGCTTAGAGAGGACCTTGCTAAAGTAGGAAATCACTTTTTCTTGCCCATTTTCAATTTGTGATAATATTCCTCCAATTCCAATATTACTAGCATCCGTGTCAACGATGAAAGTCTTTCCAGGCTTGGGATATGACAGAATCGGAGAAGAACACAAAGCTTCTTTTAATCTCTGAAAAGCTTGTTGACATTGTTCCGTCCAGATAAATGGCTGATTGTTTTCTGTGAGTCGATGTAGGGGTTTCGCAATCTCGGCGAAATTTTTCACAAACTTGCGATAGTAAGTGCAAAGTCCAAGGAAACTCCTTAATTCATGTTTGTCTTTCGGTACTGGCCATTTCCAGACGGTTTCAGTTTTCTCTGGGTCAGTCTTCACTCCGTCAGAGGAAATAATGTGTCCTAAATACTTGACTTCCTTTTGAAAGAGCATGCACTTCTTGGGACTTAGCTTGAGCCGGGCTTCCCTCAACTTTTGGAAAACTTCTTGGACATTCTTCAAATGATCTTCAAAGTCTTTTCTCAGTATCATGATGTCATCAAGATAAACGAGACACGTTTTACAGGTCATTCCTCGTAGAATGGTTTCCATAAATCTTTCAAAGGTGGCTGGTGCATTGCAGAGACCAAAGGGCATAACGTTGAAGTGCCACAAACCCGTACCAATAGAAAAGGCGGTCTTCTCTTTATCGTTTGGATGAAGCTGCACTTGCCAATAGCCACTCATCAGGTCTAATGTGGAAAACCATTGAGATCCAGACAGTGTATCCAGGGTGTCGTCTATTCTTGGCAATGGATAACTGTCCTTCTTAGTGACATCGTTTAGTCTTCTATAATCTACACAAAATCTGGTAGAGCCATCCTTCTTCTTTACGAAAACAACCGGCGAGGTCCATGGACTCTGGGATGGTTCAATGCCTCTTCTTGCTTCGCTAAAGGAATCCATCGTGGAGCTTGTCTAATTGGAGCGGTGTCGCCGGTATTTATTCGGTGTTGCACAGGATTAGTTCTTCCGACATCATCTTCTGTTAATGAGAAAACATCTTGATAACGCCTCAACAAATCTTCCAATTTTGGACCTCATTGGCTTGTAGTGGGACTTGAATCGGTTAACAAAGCCCTGAAGAACTTCAGGTAGTTTTTCAATACTTCGAGATGTTGTTGATGGTTCTATATTGCTGAAGACCGATCCCACTGTTTGACAAACTCCCAAAGGTTCACCTTTCTTGATCTGTTGTGGGTAGTCTTTCAGATTTAGCATTCTGACCAATACCAAATTGTTTTTCCTTTCTGTTAATGTCTTTCCAGTTAATATGCCCTTCCTATACAGGCTGTTCTCTTGCTCTGGTTCTACAATTACAGTTTCTTCAACTGCCGAAGGACTGCTACAAATAGCTTCAATTACAACTTCTGAACCTGCTGGAAGTTCTATGTCTGCTGACGCTTCCACAGTTCTAATAGGAAGGTTTCTGATTTCGGGAAACTGCATGATGATTTCTTCATCTTTGGTCTTCAATGATCTTCGAGAAAGGTCCAGCACAAAATGATGTTCAGTCATGACATCAAGTCCAAGAATGACATCATCAGTTATATCTGCTACTAAGATGTTGTGTTGGAAAGTGGTTGTCCCCAGGGTTATTCTAGCTAGATGGATGCCTTTCACTGATATGACTTCTCCATTTGCTGTCTCCAAGATGTAGTTCCGGTCTGGCTTTTGTATTCTGCAGTGAGCGACGATGTTCGGTCTTACTATGGTGTGACTAGAGCCTGTATCAAGGACCATTTCACAATCCCGTCCGCATATACGCCCTGGTACTACCAAACTCGTTCCATTATTTTGCAGATGGGTTATCTTGATCTTAATAGTTGGTGACAAAGCTGACTAGTTGGCGTTTTCCTGGTCCTGACTAGATGTATTCTTAGGACATCGATTCCTAAGATGCCCTTCAACTCCACAATTCCAACACTTGATGGATCTTCTCCTGCTATATACAGTAGAATCTGTACGGACTTTTTCTTTGTGATAATTGTCTAGAAATTATCTTAAGCTTCTCATTAGTCCTTCGTCATCCTCTTTCGATTCACGCTGTTCTTCTCTCCTAAATCTTAGTTGCCTTATTCTGCCTTGACTACTTCGGGAAGCCTGTCGTGCGGCTTCAATTTCTAGCGCCTGGGCCAAAGCTTCAGATATATTTTTATGCCTGGCCAACCTTAACGCTTGACCGATCTCAGAATCTCGCAGGCCATCAATGAAGCTACTAATTGCTAACTGTTCTTGGAATTCTGTCGGTGCGGTGGGGTAGGCTAGCTTCACCATACGTGCTATATCTGCCTCAAATTGCTGCAGATTTTCTTCGAAGCGTTGTCTTCGGTCTTTTAATTGTGCTTGATAAACGTGTTGTAGATGAGCATCGCCATACCTCATTTCTAAAGCACTCTTCAGCGTTTGAAAGTCTTTTTGTTTATCCTCGGCTAGTGTTCGTAATATCTCCATGGCTTCACCTCGTAGAGCAACTATTAGTGATGTAGACTTTTCTTCTTCTGACCAGTTGTTTGCCAAGACAGCTGCTTCAAATTGTTTAAGGTAAGTACTCCATCACACATTTTCATAAAATGTTGGTGGCTTCACCCTTGACGAAGGAAGATAGCTGCTCTCAGTCTTAATGAGTTCCCTCGCGGACAACTGGGATTTTAGATTTGTAACCTCGTGTTCTAATTTTACTATATTTTCTTCTACGATTTTTGTTACTTCATTCTGTAGCTTGCCAACACTTTCTTCTACGACTTGACTTTATCTTGCACCTCACTTCTCAATTGATTGATTTCGTCTTCAACAGTCTCCTCAAATTGGTTAAGTTTCACCTTAATTGTTTCTTCCTACTTCTTATTGTTTTCTTGTAAACTTGTTTTCATTTCGTTTCTCAATTCTTCTTGACTACTTTCCATTTTCTCTAAACTGTTCTTCACTTCCTCTTGATTGTACTTCATTTCCTTTTTCAAGTCTTCCATCATATCTTTCATCATTTCGTCTTGGTTAGTCTTCATTTCCTTTTTCAAGTCTTCCATCATATCTTTCATCATTTCGTCTTGGTTAGTCTTCATTTCATCCTGGCTGTTCTTCATTTCTTTTAGGTCTTCCTTTATTTCGTCCTGGCTGTTCTTCATTTCTTTTTTTAAGTCTTCTTTCATATCTTGCATCATTCCCATTAACTGTTTCAATGTCTCCTCCATTTCTGTTGCTCTCGATCTTGTTACCGGCATTCACTTATCTACTCCAAATGTCTTCTTTGTGGAACGTCACATTTCTGACACCAATGTAACCTCGAAATTAGGTTACCGTTGAAACACGTCACGTAGACAAATAATCTTTATTGTCACTCTTGATAAATACAAGAAATCTGCTTCAACAAATTCACAACTGTCAAATACTTTACTTTGACGTTTGTCACTCGCGTTTGGCTGTTCAATACAAACTGACTCAGCGGCCGAGAATGATCTGCTTATATAGGTTTTTACAGTTCTCGAAGTTTCTGAGATTTCGAGAACGTGTCGAGAAACAAATAGAGTATAGCCTGGAATATTCCGGAAAACGTCAAAATAAAGGCATCACAAAAATTGTAAATTCTAACATAAACAGAAACGTAATTTACAAACTAATGAGGTAGGTGAGCTTCAATTATAAATTCTAACGAAAACAGGAACATAATTAACCAACTAAAAAAGGTAGGTGAGCATTCGTAACAATATGTTATCGATGAAATGGCAACAAATCGCCAAATAACGGTACTACGGTTACCACCTTATTACTGTGAACTTAACCCAATCGAATTAGTCTGGGCGCAGGTAAAAGGAGATGTAGCGCGAAATAATACGACGTTTAAATTAAGTGACGTGAAAATTTTGTTAAAAAATTCCTTGGAACGAGTAACTGCAGATAACTGGCAAAGATGTATACATCATGTACAAAAAGAAGAGTAGAAAATGTGGGAACTCGATAATTTAATTGACGTTACTGTGGAACCCATCATTCTCAATCTAGATGACGAAGATAATTCATCAGAATATTCAGAGGATGAATTTTAATATACTTACTTTTTTATTTTCTTTATTGTACATTTATACAACACTACATTTACTTACCATAATCTGAATTTTCAAAATACATATATGTTTGTGTGGAATAAAAGTCTATTCATTAAATTTAAATAAATATTTTGATAATAATATTGAATAATTTTATTTGAATTACTAAAAACCCTCTTAACCCGGTTATGATGCTTAAAGTAGCCTCATGTTTTGAAATGCTGTTTTTATATTGTTTACTTATAAGAGAAATGGACCGAGAAATTGATGCGGCATAGACAAAGACGGATTGTCGGGGATTAAATTTTAGCTACCTGCTACAATTTAGTACAACCCGGTCACACAAAGTTTTTTTAAAAGTACACCTCATCTATACCGATAATACATAATATAAAAATATTGAATATAAGCACCAGTACTACATTTATTTACGATTTGCATACATAATAAGCTTTTATAACTCTCTTTCATTTCTAAACAGACTATAAAAGCCATTAATTCCGGATGCGCTAATTATGTGCAAAATTCCCGCTGGCAGTAGGCAATGTTGCGCAGAATGTAATCAGCGCAGTCGTGGCTCAGTCTTTTTCAAAACAGTAGCCAGCCAACATCCTGTCGTATTGTATTTTGCTTAGTTCGCACTAGTGCTAGTGTTTTACATATTTAATTTTATGGTGCAGATGCAGCGCCAAGTACTAGCTTCAGTTATAAAAAATCAAAATCTAAAGTGGTCTGATGGCTGATGATCAACATGAGCCGAAGGTATATTTAATTATATTAATTTGCTAGAGGTGCATTATGCACGGTGCAAGTTTCTGAGTAGGTACATTTTTTCCATTTGATAATTATTTACAACGTAAAACTCTCCAATATTAACAAAAAATATCCTACCCCCCTATTTTCGAGGGTACTAATCCCGAATCTGAAATCAGATTTCGGCGGTCGCATGTAGTTTTCGAAAAAAATGTTCAAAATTGTAACCTCGGTAATTGTAATTAATATTTTTTTTCAGTTATTTCTTACTAAAAAGACAATGTCATGAAATTGTTTTTTGGCTTTCTAAGTGATACAGATTTGATCTGGCAAAATAGTTATTTTCTAAATCAAGCAATAGCAAACATTTGAATGTCATACACTTTCTGACGATGGTCACTGCTTATAAAATTTTTATATATTTTTTCCAATGTGCATTGTTTCAAGTGGTTAGGGACAAGGATATGGTTGAAACCACATGTCTTGATCTATCGGATTGAAAAATTAATGAATTAATATAAATCGGACAAAACAATAAAGAATTTTTTTGGCAGTAATACAAAAAATTTAATACTGGGTAAGTATAATTTCTTTTTATCTTGTTTGAACTAGAAAATAATTTGGCTATACTTATATAGTTTTATAAAAGAATACTTCTTTGTACTGTAAAATTGTAGTTGATTAAATAAAGAATTAAAACACCTATCTTTTACACATAGTTGCTGTTCGAAGAAATCCATTAGCAGAAATGCAACAGAGAAGGAGATTGGAAATGTTATAAAAGTATATAAGAAATATTTGTAAATAAATAGGAAAATATATTTTTGTTTGCTTTATTTTTATCCTGATACTTATATATATATAAAGAGTAGAGAGTATATCCATTTATAGAAAAAAAGTACAGAAATGGTGCTACATAAACATATAAAAAAATCACTAAAAACGCGCAATCTGTGCGAAATAACAATGCTTTGAAAGTACCTTATATGTACTTCATATTTTTGGCGACGTAATAAGAACTGCTTTTAAAGTGCTTCAAATGCACTTTATTTCAGCAAGATGCGCGCGCATATAGCTTGTGAACCACTACTCTAGTTTATTTCATTCTACTATGCATTCATTCTTGGGAGCGTAGGAATTAGTACAATTAGTGAACAAATAATAAAGGAATTAGAGAGACGGGTCTATCTATTTTCAAAAATTATATAGAAGGGATTGTTGACAAATAATATAGATGTACATGGTGTTTCGAAAATAGTTGAGGAGAATGAAACAATGTATATCTGAACCTATGTTATAGGTGGTGTTGCATGTAGAAAAATTATTTTATACTCTAAAAAGTTACAACCCTTAAAAAGAGGGTCTGGACTTAAGTTTCCATGGGCTATTTGAAATCCTTACCTTCTTACGGTGGGAGGTAGATTACTGTTTTCAAAGCTAACATATAATGCGAATCATCTAATTCTGCTTCAATCTAAGCACAGATTAACTTTGTTGTTGTTTCAATTTGAGCATAAAAGATTCCGATTCCGATTAAGTGTATTCATGAAAGATATTGAGTCATTGGATGGAACTTCACTAGAAAGGTAAGTTTTCAACGCATAATCTATGACGCACCCAGGACCTATTTTTATAATGTTGGGATATATCAGGCGTTCGGGATGCAAAGATAAAGATGTTTGCTCTATTCATTTATCTCTCGACAAAAGCCATGCGCTTGGAATTTCATTCATTAAATTTTATTTCAGAATTAACACCTGAACTTTTATAGCATATATTTAAAATATTTGTTTCTCGTAGGGGAAAGCCCCATTGTATGTAATCAGATAATATAACTTAAAAGTGATAAAGAAAAACATCATTTGAGTGATAGGTTACTAATTAAATATGTATAAGATTAAAGAATTGACTGGAAATTCCTACCCACAAACTCACCATATTTTGAGGAAGTCTGGTAAGTGGAAGTAAAATCTTGTAAAAAAGCTTATAACTGGCCATGGGAAATAAATCTCTACTTTTGAAGGACTTAATTGGAATTGTATTTCGTTTTAGGTAATATAATGTAGTAGTTTTTGCATATATAGGAAAAATGTATAGAATGATATTAATTGATCCAAGTCAAAGGTCGTTGCAGAAGATACTATGAAGGAAATTAAGGAATACACTTCAAATACTTTGATATATGGGACTTAAATCTGTATGTAATTGCGAAAGTGAATTTCTAATGAGAATTTAGAAATAAATGAATATTGTGGAGTTTTTTTGAGGATATTTACTTTAGGAATAAAGACCAAAATAAAACATTAGTCGTTTAAAATAGATGTATCATATAAGCTTTCCTAAGAATGTTGGAAAAATCATAAAAAGATGGGTCATGGGAAATAAATCTCTGACCCCTTTATATTCAAGTCCTAATGAACTAGATGTTATTACTTCTCATGTCTTGATTGATCATCAACTTACACCCCTGGCATATCCTAATTTACGAGCTATTCCATGCAATAGACTTTCACTGTACCAACATATTCAAATGGTTGACCATCATTTCTGGGATCGATTGTCTAAAAAATATATTAGTGAACTATACTGTCGCCACAAATAGTCAATTGAAAAAGACAACATAAATTTTGGTCAAATGGCTTTAATAAAAGGTAACAATTTTTCGCCACTATGCTGGAAGTAATTTACGGACCAAATAACAAATTACGTCTGACAACCTCTACTCCAAGTGGTGAAGTTCAACAAGCAATGTCAAGAATATGTTGTGTACGTGTGTGTACTGCTTTGTAAATAATAATTTTTAATCATATTAGGTTGTTGCCACCTTGTATTTGTTGATGTTTGAAAGTGTCATTTACCATACAAATGTATCTCGGCACTCTTAGTACTACAATCATGTTCATGTAGAAGGATTTACTTTAAAAAATATATATGTATTTTTAATAAGCAAACGAAAACAATGGTAGCAAATAAGCGGGAATAATCCCCAATAGAGTGGCCATTCTGTTCTAAATATAGACATTCGTTTTTCTAACTAAAACAGAATTTGTTGGAATGGATCTGGATTATTTATTAACGCATTACAGTAATACTAGACCCCATCACGTGAAATGAATGAATGGAACTAACTTCTGATGACTATACAGGGTGTCCGGAAAGTAATCTCCGGACCCAGCTTAAACATAGCTTCCTGTAATCAAACAGAACTGATTTACACAAACTTAGTTCAAAAGTGTCTCGTTTAGAAGTTACAGCTTCAAAGAAAAAAAAATGTTTTCTTGTTATGAGCATAATTAATAAACGAAGCAGCCAATTATGTTCAAATTTGGTACAGTTATGTTTTAGATAAGTATAAGCATTGTGAAGTAGTACGTAGTGCCGCATATCGTAGAGGGCGGTGTTGGCAGTTTTTTGCAATTAATTCTTATCGTATCTTTTTTGCTGGTTATAATCTGATACACTTGACTGAAAATTATGATGGAGAAATTAATTTTGCATAGAAAAGCTATACTTGTTCCATGTTGATAAAATGCACCGTTTTCGGTAAAAACGCATTTGAAAAGTTCCGCACATTAAAATAGAAATAAATTTTCTAATTCGATCAAGTTACCACTTGTCAAACTGACGTTGATACGCTTAAATTAGATAAAATTTGATCAAAGGCCTGTCAGATTAATATTAATTATTGTACTGAGTTAGTAATTATCGTTGTGTAGTTGTGTGTGTAAAGTGTAAATGTAATGTGTAAATAATTTCAAATTATTAGTATTATTTTGTCAAATTTTGAAAACATGCCTCGACATAAACAGTTTTCCAAGACAGAACGGCAGATATGATTACTGTTTACTGTCAAAATCAATTTAATAGAGGAACTACAGAAAGAAGGTACAGAGTTACATGGATAGCTTTTCTACGCAAAATTAATTTCTTTATCATGATTTTCCGTCAAGCGTATCAGAATAGGACTAACAAAAAAGATACGATAAAAATGAGTTACAAAACAAACTGCCAAGAGCGCCCCCTACGATATGCAGCACTACTGACTTCTTCGCAATGCTTATACTTATTTAAAATATAACTGTATCAAATTTCAACATGATAGGACTTTTCGTTTCTTAATTATGCCCATAACAAGAAAACAATTTTTTTTAGGCCCTGTAACTTCTAAATGAAGCACTTTTGGACTAAGCTAAATTTGTCTATATCGGTTATATTTGATCACAGGAAGCTATGTTCAAGCTGGGTCCCACTACTTTCCGGACACCCTGTATGTTATATTTCAAGTAATTCCATACGGTATAATTCAATGGTGATCGTGAAAGTCAATAAATTGGGGAATCGCAAGTTATTTTATGACGGGGGAGCGTAGAAATAATAAATTTCGTTTGTTCTTAGAGATGCATTGTATTACCTATTGGGTGCAATATTTATTTGCGAACTAATCTTTTATAATGTCGCTAACAACTGACCTAGCGACTGTTACTTTAGCCAACAATGAATAAATGGCATTTAAATACAACATGGTATTATATGGAATAATAGACAACATATAGTATTTAATCAGCATGAATTAGTCGATATTTTAAAATAAACAAATATTATAGAGCAAAGGATAAAGGGTGATAAAATATGTGTACAGGATGGTTGGATAAAATCTCCCTCCTTAGAAGTACTTCTTTGGGGGGTTGAAGCCTTCGCGTAGGTCCCGTATTGATAGTCCTCGAGGCGACAACTCTGGAGAGGAAGACCTTGGATTTTCTTTGAGGTTTTGTTCTTGTAGTTGTCTGGGAATAGTTTGTCAAATCATTCTCATGTAGGGGTTGCAATATAAACATATTCTTGTGTGGTATTGACATAGTAATAACATGAGTAGTATAGCTCCTAAGATGGCAAAAATCTTAATATTATTGGAGTGATTGAAGGAGAAATGTGAAATATAAACATGGGGCAGTTTCAAGATTGACCTCTGTATGTCATTTAAGTGCACCAAAGATTGGTTTGAAATGTCAATTATGAAATCAGAATATATTGGTTGTGGTAACATAATAGTTTGTGATGGCAAATTTGACTCGGGAGCAGGAATAACCTCATTCAGAGGCCGAGTTGTCCTTTGAGCAGGAGTTTATAGAGGGTGTCTTTGATTCGTTGTGGCAATTCGTCCATACATAAACTATATTTTTTCAAAGATTGACATTCTTCTTTGTACCTTACGCAACTGCGTGTATTTTCTGGTAGTAGATTATTGGGTAAAGAAGAATAATAGTGAAATTAACCAAAGGTCCAATACCTTATATTAATTATAATTCGTAGGGTGAAAAATTGGATAGGATAAATGCAACAGCAGTGAACCTTTAAGTTTATGAATATGTGTTTTAACAATGGATGTAACTGAACAATTGATTTATAAATTCAGAAGTTATTGGATTTGTATAATTCATTAAGTTAGTTAGTTTGACAGATTACTGTAGTTAGTAGGTTTTTACAGCCGGTATTACTGCAGACATTTTGTCATACTTAACAGATAGCATTTTCAGTACTTCTTGTTTCTTAAGCGGTGTCTTTCATTCAGCCGCCGCTCAAGATACAAGAAGCACTGAAGGTGCCATCTGTTAAGTATGGCAAAATGTCTGCAGTTAAGCATCGACAACATCAAAACAGCCCAAAGTACATCATTCGATTGGATAGATTAGTCTGTTTTCGATTTTCTAAAAGTTCTTGAGTAATTTTTTCAAAAGATTTTGTAATATTTTTCAAAATTGACGTACGAGCATTCATTATTTCTTATTTCTTCATATGTTGATTACTCATTAATACATCGAATTCTGAATTTATTTCCTCTAGATCGTCTGAATCAAGGATTTCTCACAAATATTTTTTAAGTGTATTTACTAGCTTCTTCTGCTTAATTTCAATTTGTTGTTGTAATTGTAGTTTTGAGTCTTGCAAAATTTTGTTTATGGTTTAAGTGAATTTAGTAATAAAAAAATGTGGATGTGAAAAGACTTTAGTCTTTAGGTTGAGAAAAATTGGTAATAGGGGTAGTTTCATTGAAGCAGAAGGATGTATTATATCAATTTTCGAAACATTTTGGTATACATTGAGATGATTTCTCTTTATTAGGATTAATTTTTAGAGATTTTTTTTAACTTCAGATTTTGAAAATTTCTTCCTTATTCATTTGATTTGCTGTTTATGAATTTATTCTATATTTGTGGTTACGTGAATAGGGCACTCTGTAAAAATGCCTTGCCTTTTTGAAAACATAGCGAAATTTTGAATATCCGGAATTTTTTATATAAATAATAATAATAATAATAATAATTTTATTCCAGTAGACCATGTAAACATAGCATAGGAAATGTCAATAAAACACAAATACAAAGGCATCAATAATAAGATACAGGTTTGCAAAAGGTAAAAATAAGCAAATTTGATAATAAATGACAAAAGACAATTTGACAAGAGCAGTATATAAAACAAACGAACAAAGAAAGTAACATAATAAGAAGATCACACGTGTAGTTATAAAAATTCACATAATATGTCCAAGAAATTCATGAGTGCTATAAAAAACCTTATCCAATAAATATTGTTTTAATTTTTTTCTAAACAACTGCAAATTCGGTATATTTTTTATATCAGGAGAAAGCTTGTTATAAAATAGGATACCAACATACATTGGATTCTTCTCATACAGTGATAAATTGTGCCCCGGGATAATTAGCGATGATCTCACTCGTGTGCTATAATTATGAAAATCTCCATTGGTGGAAAACTGTTCTAAGTTATTCCTAACATACATTAATATATCATAGATAAAGATACACGGCAGAGTTAATAGTTTTAATTTTTAAAGTATGTTCTACATGATGTTCGTTGGGATACTCCAGCTATAAGTCTAATAGCTTTTTTGAATTATAAATATTCTTTCCATATAATTAGAAGAACCCCAGAATATAATACCATATCGCATACGGAAACAAATTGAGAATGATAGAAAGATAAAAGAGTAGACATGTTAGTGATTGATTTTAGTCTTAATAATGCATAAAACATTGGTGTAAGCTTGTTGCAAAGATTATTTATGTGTATTTTCCAATTTAATTTATTGTCTAAGTATAAACCAAGGAATTTAGTGTATTCAACCTGCATTAAGGACTTAAGTCGCTTCTTTTAAAAATTGACCATGTTTATTAAAAAAGTTCTCGGAGTAAAGTTTATGAAAACCGTCTTTGATTTGTTAAGACACAATTTGTTTGCTGAGAACCAGTTCATAAACAAAGTAATCATTTCCTGCATTACCGCGACACTATCTTTTATACAAGCTTCGTTAGTTAAATAGGTATTGTCAAAATCTCTATATCTGAATGAATATCTAAGGGTTTTTCACATTTTTTATTCGATCTTGTTGTCATTAAGTATATTTTTTGTACTTTAATAATTTTTACTGTGTATGTGTTTTTTGTCCGATTGGCATTTGTTTTCACTTTCATGGCAGTCTTTGACCTACTTGTTATAATTTTTAGTTGTCAAATTTTTCGACGTTTGGAACCCCCTAAAAATTAAATAAAAGTGTTTTGGCCACAATAAGGATGTCTTAAGAACCAGAGAAATGCAAAAAAACCTCTGTAGTTGTTTCAATTCTTTTTCAACGATTCTCTTTTCGATTTATTTGTAACTGAAACTAACCGATACACATCGCAAAAAGCAAACCACTAAATGTTACTTGACAAAATGTTTGTTTTCATCGGTGAAATGCGCAGTACCCCCCAATAAAGGACATAAACTGTTTTTCGACAATTATTTTACGTCTGTACAACTGATGTGCCATCTTACTTAAGAAGGATTTTGCACTACTGAAACAATAAAATAAAACAGGATTCAAAACGGTATGTTAAAAGATAAAAAAAATTGCACAGACACTGACAAAAATGATGTTTTAATACGTTGGAAAAATAGTATACAAGAAGACCGATGTACTCGTTGGAGCAAAGCTAAACAAAAATAATAAAATATAATTCAACCCCAAGCTATTGAATTTTCGACGTTACATTGCTAATTCCTTTCTTTAAAGTTATGGAAAACCTTGGGCTAGAAGAAAAATTATTCCCATGAAAGATATGATGGAAATCCCCTCGTTCTATTCAGATAATTAGCCCAGAAGTCGGCAGACCTATTCGGGAAAGGGGGTGGCATATTACTGTTAAGTAGGTCACATTTGCGCCCAGGAAACGACTTACGTTGGTAGACTCTAACCACCATTCAGTGCAGGAAAGGATGAAACCTGGAAAACCTCAATAATTAGAGAGATGGTCAAACGCCAACCGGTATCAATCTCTCACATTGACCTAAGCCAAAGTTCTTCCATCTTACTATACCCGCAGAGAGGCCAATCCTCGGCAGAAATATATTTGATCTATGATCTACCGACCGCAGAATTCGAATCTGCGGCGGGTGGCAAACTTCATACCCTAATGGGTTAGTATAAAAAATGTCTATCTGTATATTACAGATATGTCTGTATTTATTGCAAACTTCACATGCTGCACATCAAGGTATTATAACTATTTTTAAATATTATTTAAAATAACATTCTAATAAAAAATATGTATACATTACAGGGTGTCTAAAAATGGGTAACTGGCTCGGGCTCTTTATAATCAAATAGATTATACAGTGCGGCGATAAAGTCTTGTCCTCTCCTTGAAACTGGTAAACGGTTGGTATGATGTTTTTGAGAAAAAACAGGTCGATTTTTATTTTCTGAATAACCTTCTTTTAAGATATCAACATTTATGTGGTACTTCCAGTTTTCCCAAAAATGATGTCATATCTCTTATTTTAAATGGAATATTAATATTTTTGTTACAAATTCGAATATAAAATTAATTCTGAGTCAGATGATATGGCGGAATGCCTGTCATACCTTGACGGATCGTTCAAAAATGTAGAAAAACCTCTCGTTAGACTAAATAAAATATTTAACAATACGTATGATTTAATTTTTCTTTAATAACAATAATAATACTAATTTAATGGAGTAAATGAATAAAATGTGCTACGTGAACGTCCTGATAATAATAAAATCTGTGTTTGCACTTGTTATTAAATCATACCTATTGTTAAATGTTTTATTCAGTCTAATGAGAGGTTTTTCTTCGTTTTTGAACGATCTGTCAAAGTTTGACAGGCATTGTGCCATATCATCTGACTCAGAATTTACCTTAGATTCGATATCTGTAACAAAAATATTAGTGTTCCATTTCAAATATAAGAGGTGACGTCATTTTCGGGAAAACCGAAAATACCACAAGATTTTATCGCCGCACCGTATATCTCGGTATGTGTAGTTGGAAATAGTAGTGCCGAAACTTTACGATGGTGGCTTATATTTTTGTTTTTTTTAAGTAAAAGTTTTACAGAAGATGTGGGGGGGGGGGCAAGACTTTATCGTCGCACCGTATATCTCGGTATGTGTAGCTGGAAATAGTAGTGCCACAACTATACGATGATGTCTTATATTTTTGTTTTTTTAAGTAAAAGTTTTACAGACAAAGTTGTTAGTTGAACATTACATAGAGATAATTACACCAAACTTATTTAATTGTGTGGAAATGAATAAGGATACGAAAGAAATTCACACATTCTAATATAATTAAAAAGAAACTGTGTATTAAATCCTGAACATTATAAAGCGATTGTTTTAAGAAATATGACCAAGCTGAAACAAGTTTCAACCGTCCTCATAGAGAGATGACCAAATAAGTAAAAAATGTCACGATTAAATGATTACATTTAATGATAAGATATAACAATATTGTATTATGTGGTGTAAACATAATTAACATTGTTATTATACCGCCTTAGACACCTAATTTGTCAATGAGTGTGAGTGATTCATTCACAATCGTTGACTGCTAATCTCAGAATAAATAGAAGTATCAAAATATATATGATACGCTTTAAAAATAATTGAGGCTATTTTTAGCATTATTTAAAATATTTTTTAATTCAATTTGTGTAATCAATACATAACAATGAATTCTCAAGGGACATTTCCTCGTTCAGAGTTTCCTTTATTTAAAAACGATATGTTGAATAGATTTATGGTTATTTATTGAAGTTTCGACTATTTTCCAATAATTGTAAGTTTGCATTGAAAAATGAATATATCAATCTATCTGCTATCTATCTATGTCCCCAGCACGTCCCACATCTAAAAATAGCTTGTCTTAGTTTGTAAGATTCGTTGTTGTAATATTCTAATTTTTTCTAAAATTTTCTTTTATCAAAAAAAGTGAACAAAAAAATGAGACGCCTAGTTTGGAAATGTACTTTATTTGTCTTATTATATTTCAACAACTCGTCCAGTGAGATATTACATAGGTAGTCCACTGTTTATACTTTTTCGACAGCACTTTTTAAAGACAACTTTTTTCCCGTTGCTTTCTTGTCACCCATTCCTTATCATTACACTATTGTGCTTTGTTCGAAGCAGAAGTACGCCATAGCCAAGTAAAATGCCTAAACGCGATAATAGTTCAGGCAATAGTGGCAGTGATTTATCGAAAAAGAGGAGAAAACTAATTAAGAAATTAAAAAGATTGGATAAAAAGAAACGGAGGAGACAAAGTACCACTAGTAGTAGTAGTAGTAGTGATTCGGGTAATAATATTACTAGATCATAGGTAAAACTTTCAACATATGCTATTATACCAGTAGACAGCAAAAATTGTAAGCCGTAATGTGAACTTTAGGTAAAAATTGTAAACCTAAAGGTAACAGATCATAGGTAAAACTTTCAACCTATGCTATTATAGTAGTAAACAGCAAAAACTATAAGCTGTAATGTGAACTTTAAGTAAAAATTGTAAATCTAAAGGTAGCAAAATTTTTTATTTTTTTTTAATAATTTTTGATAATTCTGGAGAATCCATTCAAAATTCAGGGCCCAATGAGCCCGATGTTGTTCAAATACAGGACGGTAACGAAGCTGAGTTTAATAGTATTATGCAACAATGTTCCATTTTTAAGAGCTCCTCTTTTAAATCCAGAATTAGAGGCTTCAATAACTGATGCGTCTAAAAAAGATGACAAATATCTAAGCACTATCCAATCACAGTTAGGGGTGGCTTTGACGTCACTAGGCCAGGTAATTAATAAACTAATACATCAGACGGATCCGGATAAAGAAATAGAGAGCAATATTTTGCCACAGTTAATTGATTCAGGCAAAATTATTTGTAACATATTTTATATGTTAACTTCCAACAGAAAATTTCATGTTGAACCTGAAATGAATCCAACTGTAAAGAAAATTATAAGGGATTCAAAACCGGATGAGTTTTTATGCGAAAAGAATTTTAGTGTAAAATTCAAGGACGTGAAAAATCAGTACCGCACTGGGAAAGAAATGAGGTCGACTTCAAACTCCTCAAAACCAGTTATGTCATCCACCTCAAATTTCCGTAAGGATAGAGTCCGACCAAATCAGTCTTTAACCTACAAGGCTACATACCCCAAAGTGAAGATAAAAGAATGGAGGAACAAAAATCAAATGAAGAAGGATTGGCCTTAGAAACGGTCCACTTACGAAAAATAAATGTAAGTACAGATTGTTATGGCGGTCGTTTAAAACAATTTTATAGCAATTGGGAAAAAATTACAATTGATATTAATGTCCTTATGTGGGTAAAAGGTTATAAGGTGCCTTTTAATAAAATACCTTTTCAGCATACAGTACCAAAATGTATGAAATTGTCTAAAAAGGAAATAGAAAACTGCAATACATGTATAAATAAATTTATTAAAAGATCCATAATATCGGAATGTATACCAAAAAAGGGTCAGTTTCTTTCCTCATTTTTTCTATTACCAAAACACCAAGAAGGTCACCGGTTTATTCTAAATTTAAAACAATTAAACAAATTTCTTATAGTACCTCATTTTAACATTTTTAAAATTTTAAAACAGTCAAAAATTTAATTTTCAGAAATATGTTTATGGCAACTATTGATTTAAAAGATGCTTATTATATGGTCGCTATCGATAATAAATATAAAAAATATTTCAGATTTCAATTTAACAAAAGAATGTACGAATTCAATTATTACCTAATGGGTTATCATCAGCACCCTATTTAATTACAAAGTTATTTAAAGCCGTAATGAAATATTTTAGGGCAAGTAATATATTGTGTTATTTATTTAGGCGATATATTGATTTTAGATACTTCCGCAGAGGAAGTTAAAAATAATATAAATGTTATTAAAATACATTAATAGACTTGGGATTTATAATTAATTTACCAAAGTCAAAAATAACTCCATCAAGTGTTGCAAATATTTAGGATTCATCTACAATAGTCCGACATTAACTGTACATTTACCTAGGGAAAAAAGAGATAAAATTGTCAAATTAGTACAAAAATTTAAAACAAAAAGAATATGTATAATTAGGAAATTTGCAAAATTGATTGGCGTTCTTGTAGCAGCATGTCCAGCTGCAAAATATGGATGGATTTATACAAAGCGTTTGGAACGTGAAAAGTTAGTCAATTTTAGTTAGATTATGGGAAGTTAGCCTAAATGCGATTTCAAGTTACGTAGGTACAGGATTGACTGCAGCCTTCCCGGTACTTCACCTTGTAATTACGATCTAAAAGTAACAACCAAAATTTTTTTTAAAGTGGCTTCAGACGTAAGATTTCTTGCTCTTTTCTAATCCGGTTTCAAAAATATGGGTTCATATTTAAAAATTTGATTTTGACCTTCAAATGACCTTCAAAATCAATGTCAAAGTCAGATCTGAATGCACAGCTAGTTGGCCCCCAGATTTTTGAGAAACTTTTGTCTGAGTCATTTTTTCGTAACACTCACGAATCTCGAGATATTCGACTGTACTGATTAAAATGGCCCACCCTGTATGTATATTATAGGAGTAATTCATATATGTATTGGTGGGGGTATATATTCTATTATGTGTTTACAATTGTATGTATGTATGTTTATCTGTATGTATGTACTTACATTATATGTATTTATGAATAAATTTCATATATTAGCTTGTTATGGAATTTTACGTTGTTTATGTTGAAAATAGATTGAGAATCTTTAAAGATCTACCTGTGTAATATCTAACTGGACGAGTTGTTGAAATGTAATTCAAGGAACAAACGACTTACCTGTAGGAAGTTCGTTCCGAATTATATGAAACATACTCGTCTAGTGAGATATGTCCCATCCCATTACTGGCGTTATTGGACGTATATTTAACAAATAATAAGTACACATCGCACCCATTATCAATCTATTTTCCTTACTCGCACGCAAACAGTGTAATGATAAGGAATGGGTGACAAGGAGGCATCGGGAAAAAAGTTGTCTTTAAAAAGTGCTGTCGAAAAAGTATAAACAGTGTAATATCTCACTGGACGAGTATGTTTCATATAATTCGGAACGAACTTCCTACAGGTAAGTCGTTTGTTCCTTGAATGGTATGTCATTATTTCAAATCTTGAAACAGATTGTTAAATGTGTTGATATATGGTGTTGTTTTTTACCAACTTGGCCCCTTTTTTCAGTCCGGCCCTCCTGTATTTTAATTTCGTTGAATTGACAATTGAAGATCGAAAGTACCGGCATTGAGTTGGAGCCATTAGCTGTCATTGATTTTATACAGGGTGAACCTTAAATAAGTACAAATATTTTAAACTGCAGGTGTAGTTCGTCATATACAGATTTGGAAAGTGAGGATCTTGATGGTGAATTGTGTTTTGCCGCTTGCGTGTATTTGTGTCATGCTACACGCATAATTCCACCACAGCGTGTTCGCATCAAGCAGTGTTGCCAGGTGGGAAAAATTCAGTGCATGAGATGCCATTTTTATTTCATTAAAAAGCATTATGTTCTGCTATTTTATCATATTACATTGTAAGTAGGTACTTACAGGTACTTACTTAAAAGTTATTAACCACGTAACCTTTCTAATTTATTTTATTGTTAGGCCGGGCGAACGTTGAGGCGCAGTTGACGTGACGCAGGGTGACTCACGGGTCGTAAAATCTGTTGTTTCCAGAAAATGTAGGTACCCTTACGGAATAGAGTTAAGAATCACTGCAATACAACGTGAATGCAGGACACACAACGCATATCCGTAGACTGTCATACCCGTTTATGTATTCATTGCTAATTATTAAGAGAGCAGTCTACAATAAAGGACATTTCAAGTACCCAAATATTGTAGATACCTACCTCTATCTATTCAATTTTGCCCTCGATTTTGCCTTTATTTCTCGTTAGGTCTTTGTTTTGGTAGATTTCAAAGAGTAAAATTAATAATTTTATTATTTCTTTTTGTGTCTATTAAAAAGCATGAGATTTTGTAATCAAAATATGAGAGCATGACATTTCCTCGGAATGCATGAGACCTGACAACACTGGCATCAGTTGACCGGGCAGTTAGATTTGCAATGGCGAATTGGCGTTGGCGATACGGAACCGATTACCGTAGTAGTGGGGAATGATAGACCAATGCACGTCGCCGCGCCTCCTAAACTTCGTACCTTCCCTGGAATGAAGCGGCAATTTCTACTTTCTCTGTAAAGATTCGCAATTTCCGAATCTGTAGATAAGTCTAGCGAGTCATTTTTAAAAATTTCAAATATTTACGGAGGTATTAACTTTTTTTAAAAAAATACCCACATTTGAGAACCGCTTACCAGATAGACCACTGACGTAACCTAATAAAATAACCCATATGATTTACTGAAGGCGAGGTTGTCATATCTTCTGTAAGATTAATAATTTTTAACGTGAATTCAATTTTTACCATTGTTTTTAATTTAAAAACACTTGTTTTAGCAATAAGTAAAGTAAAATTATCATAAACGATTAAAATAAGAATTTCGTCAAGTTCGATACTGTCAGTTAAAGTGTTTAAGAAGATACTTAAATGATTTCAAAAAAATATCCATAAACGTGCATAAAAGCTCACCTACTTACCAAACCAACTATTTAAACAGTTATCCATATTTCACCCAATTTCAATCTAATACACTTGTACACCGTTAGAAAGATTCCCTTAAATTGTTTTATAAAGAATAACAAAAAACTATGATGTTTACACATTTTAGAGTTAATTTCCACCACATAACCTCAAACAACGTGTCAGTGCTAACCATTTCGTACCTCGTAATTTCGTAGTGGGATTTTAAAAATAAACACAAAACATGAAATAACAAAATAACTAGCTTGATTTATGCGTTCAATATCAAGAGAAGGCAAAGTAAAATATTGAAAAACAGCGTCAATCGCATGCAAAATGAAACTGGTGTTGTAGGCACAAGCCCCATTCTCTAGGATTGATAGAGGCTATGTAGACGTTGATACCGGTGCATTAATATGGTTCAGGACGAATGAATAAGCTGTGGCAAAGGCAAGTTCAATCAAAACAGGTAATATTTGTGGAAAGGGATTTGATAATTTCAATACACGTAAATTGAAATTTAATATGAGATACTTTTGCATCTTCTGAAACCGAACTAAGCTAATGGTTTCTTTAAGTAATGCACCGCTTGACGCATCTGTTTTAAGAGTTGCGACACTAACGTATAAAATGTATTTAAATCGTCTTATTATTTTCACGGACAGTGTTTTTCTCTTAACTGTCTTGTGTATTTAATTAATATTTTTCGTGAAATGCAGTGCGATTAAATAAAATATGGTGCTTTATTCAAACAGTGAAAAGGTTGACATGCTAAAAGCATATTTGTTAAATAGTGATAATCAGTGATAGTGATAACGATAACGTATTGTGATAAATCAGTTGGAGTGTAGTAAAAATGGATAATGAACAAATTCTTGATAACTATGATTGTGAGTAGAGAATCTGGTTAATATTTTCAATTTATTGGTGAGGTATAGAAATGGCAAAGGGGAGGAGAGGAGATGGCCATTAATATTTTCATAAATAAACATATTTCAATCATTCTTTGGCATGTGTAAAAATTCTAGTGTAACACTGGCAACGCTGTGGAATTCACATCCACCATGACTCCCGGATCAGTGGTCCTCAACAAGTTTTCTATTGAAAAATCACGAAATTTATTTAAGATTTGACTTTTTTATTCCTGAATGTTTTTGTAAAAATACTATGAATTATGTGTTCCACACAGTGCACTGTACTACTGGTTAAAATATTTCTAGTTATTTAAGGTTCACCCTGTATATATACTAAAAGTTTAAGGTAGGGTGGCAAAATTTGCCATAGAGGCATTTCTAACAATGTTGAACAAGAATCCGTTAAAATTAACTTCCTAAAACAATCGTCAATATTATTTTTCGAAAAATTGGTCCCCTTTCTCGATCTAAGTGGGACGTGGAACTTAACTCAACACAGTGTCAAAATAGTGACTTTATAAGTATGTATAAGTTGTCAAAAATTCAGAACAATTCAACAACATGTAATCGAGTTACAAGGGTGGCTCCATGAAAAGTGAAAAGGTGTATGTTTGGAGTCTGCATTAAAAGTTACAGTCCCTTAAAGGAAATGGATAAAATTTGGTTTTTTTTAATTTTTCTCAAAAACAGCTGAAACAAACCAATTTTGGTATGAACGTAATACTTATAAAATGACATTTTACTGGCACATTCCTCATTTTACTGGTTTGTTATAAGCTCCTTCAAAAGGCAACTTTTTCCAATTAAAAAAATATATATAAAATACCTAACTTAAAATTTGCCAAGGCAACTCCCTTTAAATTTTATGTATAACTTATGCAATACTCTCTGTATATCAACACTATATGTCTTACATTATTATTTCAATAATAAAATAATTCCTTTGTTGTTTCAAAAATGGAAACTTTTCATTTAATAGACAACCTGATATGTTACTACTGAATTTCTGTGAAAGAAACTATCGAATAAATGTGGAAAAGTATCGAAGAAGATTTCTTAAACGTATTGTTTTACACAGAAAAACATTTTCCCGTGGTGACATATTAACTAGTGAAACAGGAATTTTTTTAGTACAAGTAGAGAACGCCACAATTTAAACCGAGTACAAGATGAAATGGTTCTGAATCTGGAGTCTGGAAATGTGGGGGAGGGTAGCAGAAAGGATACAGCACTTAGGCTCCATTGAGCCCCTTGTACGTCTTCCATAAGAAGGTCAATCCACCTGTGCCACCAGTAAGTAAGTAAGTAAAATCTTTATTAGTTCACCTTGTATCAATTACAAAAATACCCGTAGGGTGTAGAACTCGTCAAAGTAGAAAAAATCACAATTTAAAATATAAAACTTAATATTAAAAATATAATTAAAATAGAATAAAATGTATACTAATACTTAACTAAAAATAAAACACAAATAGAAAATAATACATGTTACACATAAATCGTTGATACACACATACACAGTACAGGTATAATACATTAATTATATTATGTTGTCTCCCAGAAATTCATCTATCGTATAATAAGCTTTTTCTATGAGAATTTGATTTAATTTAATTTTAATATCTTTGCTGGATAAGTTTCTAATACTTATAGGTCATTTATTATATATCTCAAGCAATGAATATGGAACATTATTTTGAATATAACTATATTTTATTATATTTTCACTTACTAAATTATTTTTATTTCTTGTGCTATATAAGTGTGATAAATTAAAATTCACATATAAGTTAATGTATTGTTTAATAAATATAATTACTTCAAAAATATATAAACTCGCTAAGTATTCTTTTTTCAATAAATATTTGTCTGCAGCTCTCTGTCTGTTTCATGTTTAGTATATTTCTAATACATCTCTTTTGTAGCACAAATATTCTGACAGCTTCACTGGAGTTTACCCAGAAAACTATTCCATATTTTAGTTGGGATTGAACATATGCATAATATGCCATAAATGCTGTGGGTATATCAATATTTTGTGCTATCACTTTAAGAGCATAGCAGTATTTGGCAACCTAATAAGGAAAAAAAGGTACTGACGTTGCTCAGGGAGATCTCTATAATGTAGACCATAGAAGGTCATCATTCTCCCAACACGAGATGGCAGTGCACTCACAGAGTGCATGGAGTCTCTTCCTGTTCGCAACCCCTACAAAGGGGTGTTCCACACTTCCTCATGTAATAGAGGTGCTTCTTTAGCCAACAGTATCCAGTCTGAATACCTGTCACCAGGCAAAGATTTGTCCTAGATATAGCCAGTTACTTTTTCGCTGTATCCTAATGGTTTTGCCTATTGTATGTCTACAGGCAATTTTTTGGCAGCTGTAGTTATACCTGATAATTTCGTTGGTACCACCTATCCATTGCCCATTGATATCGAATATGTAAGGATCTGGAATAAATCCCACATACTGTACCTTCCTACATTTTTGATCCGTCTGTGAAGATGTTGATAAGTACAAACTTAGAAAAAATACAGTCAGTATCTGCCTACAAAAGAGGCATCTTTCTGACCCCATTCCCCAAACAGCTCCATAGGCTAACATTGGTCTCACAATGGCAGTGTATATCCACATGATGCGGCACTACTCGTAGGATATGTACGTCTTTTTTAGTCTTCTCTCCAACGGAAGATTCCATGTTAGCTTCGAATCAAGTATTTCACATCCGATTCGAAGCTTAACGTAGTGTTTAGGAGAGTTGGTGTCTTTATCGGCCCCATTTTCCTGTTCCTCGTGAAGCGAACTATTTCTATCTTCCTGGGGTTGACGGACGAAGCATGGTCCTCACACCACTTTTCAATGGCTATAAGGCTGCAAACACGGAATTCCAGGAAACAACTACTCTGCGGGCTAATGCCCCGACCAGCATTGAATTACACCTGGAAAACCTATAGCAACAGCTAGAGTCATTCGTCAGACGCCCACCAGACATATACCGGTTTCGAGCTTATTAGCTCTCATCAGTATGCCATAGGTGAGGTATCCGACGAATAATCCTAGCTGCTTTCGTCTGTCTAACCCGACAGAAGGGACCATGAGTACGCGGTGTAGAACTAACAACTACATCTATCGGCCGTTCGCTACTCCATGCCGGACTGAAAATGTCACAGACACGAAGCGTTCTACATGCAGTAGACACCATTGAAAGCTGTCGACCTTTATCGCGATCGGCGAGAAACGATATTTTGCAAACACGGAATTCCGAAACAACTACTCTGCGGGCTAATGCCCCGACCAGCATTGAATTACACCTGGAAAACCTATAGCAACAGCTAGAGTCATTCGTCAGACGCCCAGACATATACCGGTTTCGAGCTTAGCTCTCATCAGTATGCCATAGGTGAGGTATCCGACGAATAATCCGAGCTGCTTTCGTCTGTCTAACCCGACAGAAGGGACCATGAGTACGCGGTGTAGAACTAACAACTACATCTATCGGCCGTTCGCTACTCCATGCCGGACTGAAAATGTCACAAACACGAAGCGTTCTACATGCAGTAGACACCATTGAAAGCTGTCGACCTTTATCGCGATCGGCGAGAAACGATATTTTGCAAACACGGAATTCCGAAACAACTACTCTGCGGGCTGGAATGCCTGACCAGCGTGAATTACACCTGAAACCTATATAGTAATTCAATGCTGGTCGGGCATAGCCCACCAAGATATACAAATATTCCTGGAATTCCATGTTCAAAAATATTTCGCTGTCTAACCTGATATAAATGATACTAGAATCAATCATCTATCGGCTTCGTACTCCATGCCATGAAAATCACAAACATACATGCGTAGCATGGAGTGTCGAACGGCCGATACATATCAGGAATCTACCTACTTCTGTCGGGTTGCCCGACTCTGGTTGGATACTTACGAAGCATACTGAGGATATAGTTCGAGTTTAATAGTAGCCTGGTGAGGTATCCGACGAATAATCTGCCAGCTGTGCTTGTCTGTTATATCTCTTGAGATTATTCAATGGTTGCAATGACACATTACCATATTTTGAATATAACTAAGCAAGCTACATGCAGTAGATACTTCGTGTTTTGATTTCTTGTGCGAATTGGAACGGATATTTTTGCGCAAACATATAAGTTAATAGTTTGTGTGGCGACATTGAATTACTTCTGGAAGCGGACCTATATAGTAATTCAATGCTAGATAGCCATTAGCCGTCACTTCTGTCGGAATTCCGTGTTTGCAAAATATCGTTTCTCGCCGATCGCGATAAAGGTCGACAGCTTTCAATGGTGTCTACTGCATGTAGAACGCTTCGTGTCTGTGACATTTTCAGTCCGGCATGGAGTAGCGAACGGCCGATAGATGTAGTTGTTAGTTCTACACCGCGTACTCATGGTCCCTTCTGTCGGGTTAGACAGACGAAAGCAGCTAGGATTATTCGTCGGATACCTCACCTATGGCATACTGATGAGAGCTAATAAGCTCGAAACCGGTATATGTCTGGTGGGCGTCTGACGAATGACTCTAACTGTTGCTATAGGTTTTCCAGGTGTAATTCAATGCTGGTCGGGGCATTAGCCCGCAGAGTAGTTGTTTCCTGGAATTCCGTGTTTGCAAAATATCGTTTCTCGCCGATCGCGATAAAGGTCGACAGCTTTCAATGGTGTCTACTGCATGTAGAACGCTTCGTGTCTGTGACATTTTCAGTCCGGCATGGAGTAGCGAACGGCCGATAGATGTAGTTGTTAGTTCTACACCGCGTACTCATGGTCCCTTCTGTCGGGTTAGACAGACGAAAGCAGCTAGGATTATTCGTCGGATACCTCACCTATGGCATACTGATGAGAGCTAATAAGCTCGAAACCGGTATATGTCTGGTGGGCGTCTGACGAATGACTCTAGCTGTTGCTATAGGTTTCCAGGTGTAATTCAATGCTGGTCGGGGCATTAGCCCGCAGAGTAGTTGTTTCCTGGAATTCCGTGTTTGCAAAATATCGTTTCTCGCCGATCGCGATAAAGGTCGACAGCTTTCAATGGTGTCTACTGCATGTAGAACGCTTCGTGTCTGTGACATTTTCAGTCCGGCATGGAGTAGCGAACGGCCGATAGATGTAGTTGTTAGTTCTACACCGCGTACTCATGGTCCCTTCTGTCGGGTTAGACAGACGAAAGCAGCTAGGATTATTCGTCGGATACCTCACCTATGGCATACTGATGAGAGCTAATAAGCTCGAAACCGGTATATGTCTGGTGGGCGTCTGACGAATGACTCTAACTGTTGCTATAGGTTTTCCAGGTGTAATTCAATGCTGGTCGGGGCATTAGCCCGCAGAGTAGCTGTTTCCTGGAATTCCGTTTTTGCAAAATATCGTTTCTCGCCGATCGCGATAAAGGTCGACAGCTTTCAATGGTGTCTACTGCATGTAGAACGCTTCGTGTCTGTGACATTTTCAGTCCGGCATGGAGTAGCGAACGGCCGATAGATGTAGTTGTTAGTTCTACACCGCGTACTCATGGTCCCTTCTGTCGGGTTAGACAGACGAAAGCAACTAGGATTATTCGTCGGATACCTCACCTATGGCATACTGATGAGAGCTAATAAGCTCGAAACCGGTATATGTCTGGTGGGCGTCTGACGAATGACTCTAGCTGTTGCTATAGGTTTTCCAGGTGTAATTCAATGCTGGTCGGGGCATTAGCCCGCAGAGTAGTTGTTTCCTGGAATTCCGTGTTTGCAAAATATCGTTTCTCGCCGATCGCGATAAAGGTCGACAGCTTTCAATGGTGTCTACTGCATGTAGAACGCTTCGTGTCTGTGACATTTTCAGTCCGGCATGGAGTAGCGAACGGCCGATAGATGTAGTTGTTAGTTCTACACCGCGGGCTATAAGGCTGTTTGCATTATTTGGTAAAGGACAATTTTCCAGTTGAAGTGACACAGGAGACCCCTCCTTCCAATAATGCCTCTTACGGAGGCATCCGCTACGCTGATTTGTATGGCTCTTTTAGTGAGCATATTTGATATCCAACCACAGATGGTAGGAGAACCTCCCCTTTCTATAAGAGTTGAATTGATTTTGGGGAAGGTTGTTTTATCAAATGCCCTCTCTATATCTATAAAGATCCCCAGGGTCAACTCTTTATTGCCCAATCATTTTTCGATCCTGCCCAGTACTTGGTGAAGTTGCAGAATTTTTTTTTTTCAAAAATTAAGTGCTATTTAGCCTCGCTGGCATTATCTTGCGTGACATCAACTTCATCGAATTTTATTGATTAAGAGATAAATTATTCTAAATAACAGAGGTAGTGTTGCATTGCATGTTATGATATTCTATGCAAAAAAAATAATAAGGAGACTAAATTAACTAAACTTTTGCACATCAAACCTGATACTTTAATAATTTTTTCTCACAAACGGTTGTATATAGGGTGTTTCTTAAGTAGGGGTTCAGGGGTGTATTCTGTGGCAAAGATAAGGGTTTGCCGTTATATAACTGTGTGGTCCTATGACAGCCATTGTCCAGCAACAGGGTTCAGAAACTTACTAGTGGTGAAGGTGTGGGTATCACCGATCATTATTTGTTAAAAAAATATATCATCCTGTATAATATTACAAATAAAATAAGTTTCCACCATACGCCAGTGTATTATCTTCACTTCTTGTTTCTTTACACTTTTTTGTAGTCTAAACCGATTAACAACAAAATTGATTTATTTGATAAAGTGCATTTTAACGACACATTATATTACTTAAAATAATAACAAAATAATTTATTAACTATGGAGTTACTTTACTATAATTTATTATAACAAATATTGGAAATGGCCACCTTGTGGAAGTTCATTATAGCATGTCTGAAAAAATTAGCTTCGTCGGTAAAGTATATGCCAGCGGTAGTGACATCAGTAAGATTTAAACACTGTATGTGATTCGAGTTTAACTGTTGTGCTTCAGAACGGACCAAACTAATTCACATTTAGATTTGTAGCGATCTTCCTAGAAGACCCCTTCCTAGAAACACTAGTAGTGTTTGGGCCTTTTTCGATTAAAAGAAAATGTAGAAATAGCTTCTTTCAACTCAATTCAAAGGTCTTCCAGGAATTGAACTTTTCTGAAATGAGCCCGACTCCGAAAGACGTTGAAACACATTTCTGAACATTCTTGAAATTGGATAATTTGGAAACCTCTCTTGTATTTCCATATGTACCTACATTTTTTGAAAACTATCTAAATGTAAAAGTTGATAAATCCGAAATAAATACGATTTATTCTTTTGGCAAACCTGCATAAGAAGAATGAAATATTAAAAAACGCCAAACTTCTGAAAAATACACCATATGCAATCTCAACGAAACAAAGCAAGAAAGATAGAGAAATTCTTAAAAATCTTAGACAACATTTAAAAGAAGTTAGAAAAACTAATCCTGAGGCAAATATTAGAAATAAGAAAATTTATTTAAATGGCAAACCTCTACATACAAGTGTTGGACAAAAACAATTGAAAAAACAGAAATAAACATTGAAGAAACAGAAATAAACATTGAAAAAACGGACCTTCTAAAAGCAGAATCAACGAACAAGAAAGCAACTGATAGGAATGCAAACAGACATCTCGAAGTAAAATCAGCTCAATACACACTGCGGAAACACACAGGCAAGAACATTTGATACTGTTTTTAAATTAGGTACCAGACAAAATAAATATGGATTCGTTTATTAGAGATTTAAAATATTTTCAATATGATACCTCTTATTTGGATGATTTATTATGTTACAAATCTCTGTTAAATTGCAACTTAAATGACTTTTCTCTTTTCCACAATCATATTCGTAGTGTTCATAAAAATTTTGATCAACAATATTCAAAACTATGATAACTTTAATATCGACAATTATAAAATTTATTACAATAATAGTACTTAAACAAAAATGATGGGACCCTTTTATACGTTAAAAAATCAATCGAACATACCACAAAAATTTTTGAAATGAATAACTAAATTCACACAAGTTAAATTAAAACATTTTAGTAAATCCATTATAATAAATTTAGTATATAGACCACCTTCAACTAATGTACAAGATTTCATAAAAACTTTGACTGATTTTTTATTTCAACAAGATCAGTGTGACATGAATTTTTTTTGTCGGTAACATTAATATAGATCTCTTATCCGATAAAGATTATGTAAGTGACTATTTGGATGTATTATATTTAGCGGGTTTTTTTGTCATTTATAAATAAACCTACAAAAATACAAAATCAAAGTAAATCATGTATAGATCATATTTTGATAAAATGTATAGATAAATCATTAATTAATGCTTATATAATGAGATCTAATATTTTCGACCACTATGGTATCGTTGCGCAAACCATTTTAAATTCGAACCAACTAAATTTACCGATTGAATAAGAAACAAGCTACTTTACTAAAGTGAACAGAAATATTTTTAAAAACTTTTTCGTTAATGAATACTGGGATGAATTTTATACTACAACAGATTCGGAGTTAGCATGTAGTATCTTAACAAACAAATTAAAAAGTTGTTTAAATAAAGCGGTTCAGAAAGTGCAAAATAAAAAAGAGGAAAACATGAATCACTACGGGTATTATAAATTCAATAAAAACGCATGATACATAAGAGTGGCAAAAAATTCAGATTCCATCGTCCTTAAAGAGCGTTATCGTTTCTTCAGAAAGAAGACAGATAATCTAATTAAGAAAATGAAAGCAAAATATTATAACGAGCAAATAGAAAAAAACAAAAATAGCAATAAAGCTTTATGGAAAGTTGGTCAACATATCACGAACAAAAACAGTGATGTCGCTTGGGTACATAACATTATCCTATAAGATGGAACAAAAATAGATGATAAAAAGATATAGCAAATCATTTTAATTCTTACTATTCCCAAATTGGTATCAAAATGGCAAATAAAATTACAAAACCAAATGTAGTTTATCCTGAAAACATAAAAAATAAAACGTTTTCTAACACCAGTAACACAAACTGAAATAATTCACTATATAAACGAATTTAAAAAATTTAAAGCGCCTGGAATAGATGAAATGGCTGCAGATTTAATTAAATTAGTACCCGAAGTTATGTCTAAATTACTCTGCCATTTAATAAATGTTATTATTTGCCAGTGGCATATGCCCTACCCATTTTACAGTAGATTTGGTCAAACCGATATTCAAAAGCGGAGATAATACAAAGATGGAAAATTATAGACCTATATCACCTGTTTCTACGCTATCTAAAATTTTTGAAAAAGCCCTAAAACAGTACGGTTTTTGACCAAAAATTTCAACACAGGATGCTATCGCATCCTTAACGTCTAAAATTTATGAAAATATAGAGAAGCATAGGCCTTGTCTTGGGGTATTTATCGACCTTGCCAAGGCATTTGATACGATAAGTCATGACTAAATGTTAGAAAAATCATGGAACATAGGTATTACTGAAAAGTTATTTATTAAATCGCAATCAGATTGTAAAAATTGATAATACCTTAAGTGAAGTGGAAAATGTTTCTTGTCGTGTACCTCAAGGAACTGTATTTGCTCCTCTATTGTTTATTATTTATCTAAACGATTTACTTACATTACCTCTTGATGCCGACATCATTTCTTTTGCTGACGATACAGTTTTATTATTTAGTGCTTCTTCTTGGGCCATTTTGGAGCAAATGTAAGCAAAGAATTAAAAAATTGGTTCGATTACCATCTACCATCATACTTTCCCTTTTGCTCAACCAAAATTAGTTTACCAAGTTATGATAATGTGAAAATAGCGGATACAAATCTATCAATAAAGAAAGATTTTTTAACAAAATACTTGGGAATCTATTTAGACACACACCTTAAGTGGACGTACCATATTAAACAATTAACTAGAAAATTAAGGTCTTTAATATATTTTTTCAAACAGCTAAAAAATATTTTAACAAGAAATTATCTTAAAATTATATATTCAGGGTTAGTTCAGTCTCTTTTACAATACGGAATATTAGCATGGGGTGGTGTAAACAAAACGAACTTAAAACCGTTGGAACTAGTTCATAAAAGAATTATGAAAATTGTTTTAAACAAAGATTACTATTATCCCACGCGTTGCTTATACCAAGGGTCGGAAATATTAAATATTAGAAAACTATTTGGTAAACAAATGTTAATTTATCAGTATAAACAATTAACTAATCTGAATGTTATATCACATAATCATAATACAAGGCAGGCGGCAGAACAAAACTACTCAATCAATATGTAATATGGAAATAAGTGAGGATTCTTATCTCTGTAATAATTTGTGATGTATTCTTTAAAATGTACATTATTGCTACACAATGAGCACCCACGCACAGTTTTTAAACAAACTTAGTTTTGAAAACTTATATTTTGTTTTATGTTGACAAGTATTGTGAATTAGGGTTTTAGTAATTTTATTATTGTTTTTGTTTCGAAGTTTGTCAATTTTTCTACTCAATCAATATGTAATATGGAAATAAGTGAGGATTCTTATCTCTGTAATAATTTGTGATGTATTCTTTAAAATGTACATTATTGCTACACAATGAGCACCCACGCACAGTTTTTAAACAAACTTAGTGTGTGTTTATTTTGTGTACAATATTAATTTCTAATAATTACTACTATATCTATTCTGATATGTATGAAACTATATATGTGTGTAGAAAAAAAATATCTAGTACTCAAAATAAAATATTAATATTATTATTTATATAAATTCGCCTAGCCTCAACACCCTTTCCATCTGCAAGACCGTAAATGTAAACCATATTGGTCATTTCAGCATTTAAATATACATAAGCCATTATTAAAACTTAATCTTTTCAAAAATAACAGTACATATATATACTAATCTCCACCAATTATGACCTGTTAAATGACCTTGGCGTATGGTCATGTTATCCCTTTTTTAACCTTTAATATATTAAATTGTATGTCAATTTGGAACTTCCAAGTTGCAGATTTTTTTTAATCCAGGGCCCTTCATGCACTTGCTGTGTCGGTTCTTATACGGAACGCTTTATATAGACAACGAATATAACGAAATAATTACGAAACATGATTCAACAATATCGACTCAGTTGAGAAGAGAAAGGTGATGTAGGTGGATAGCTATGCAATTGTAGTTACCATATGAAGCAAAATTTCCAACAAATAGGGATAGTAGTAAAGTTAACTGACGTAACAAGGTACAAGGTATAGGCAGCGTAGGCACACGAAGGGCGCACGAAAAGGGTCTTGGCGAAAGTGTGGATGTCGTAGATGCGGCATAAGCTTTGACCGCATCTCGTTTTCTTTCTCCCGTTGCGCCAAGCCGCAAACAAGAATAAACCGGTGGAATCCAGTTTTTAAATAGACTCGCAAAACTTTGTCACTTTGCGAGTTTGAATTGCGACTTATAGTGGAGTTGAATCACTATCTCGCTTATTTCAGGTAGATTTTTAAGGTGTAACCAAATGAAATGTTTACCATTTTGTAGAGCATAATTTTGTCCACCTGAAATGGACTTATACAACTTTGTTCAGTAGGAACGAACTTTAAAATTAAATTTTCAATGCCTCACACGTTATTTGATAATTATGTATTTGGTGACAAAAATCGCACTTGTAAATTAACGACTTTTTTATTCATATTTTTTCACAATTTATATAAAAAAAATTACAGATCTTCTAATGATACATACCAATTTTTGAATTTTTGATAACTTAAAGCCTTTTAAAAAATATTAGTTCTAAAGATTCCAGCAAATTTGAGCAATAAAAACTTCACTATGCGGAGAGCTGTATTAATTATTGAAAAATAATATATAGTTATATGGCATCAAATGTAGTCAAAAGTATAAAAAAGTTTACTTCGGTAGATGTTAACGGTTTTCAAGAAATATAATTTTGTATGTGCGCCGGGTGCATGGCTAAGCTGTTGAACCCTCCCGCTACGAATACTTCCAGTGCAGAGTTTGTTTTCAGAAATATGACAATACATTCATTTGGCGATTAGGAGCTTAATAGAAACATCTATATCTTCTTTAAATAAAAAACATTTTTATTACACTTTTTATCATTGTACTGACTGACTTACGGCTACTAGAACTTTTCAATTTTCAATGTCAGTCCCCATTGGAAATATTTTAAAATTTGAACAAATATGATTTGTTTTGAATATCAAAATTTCGCTACAGCTTTACATATTTTACCATTCCCGTTTCAGTGCTTCTTGTGAACGATCTTTCACAAAATAAAACATAAAGAATTATCTATAGTCTACTATGTTTCAAGAAAGATTGTCTCATACAGCCTTGATTTCTATTGAAAGGTCCATCATGGAACTGCTATTTTTTGACAAACATATAACAGAATTTGCAATTCAAAAAGCAAGAAAAAGGTTTTTTTGTAAAGTTATAGGTATTTATTTGAAGATGTTCTATATTAACTTATTATTTTTTAAATTCCGGATTATTAACAGATTTACTTTTAAATTTATTTTTTACAAAAAAGTACTTATGTACTTAATATTTTTTGTTTCTGCAGTTCTCTTTGTATCGTTTTTTATTTATATTTATTATTTTATTTACCTACTTAACCAAAAAATGCAGTTTTAAATTTTGTTGTAACTGTGAAGATTGTTAATATATTAGATTATTTTAAGTCAAACAATTTATCATGTTTTTGTTACTTTTTTTTAAATAAAATGTTTGTTTTTGACTATTTTTCGTTGCATATTTAATTTAAAACAATTAAATAGGTGCGCAAAATTCAAAGCTTGCTTGTAGTAAAATTTCTCTTCGTTACGGCGCTGCTGAAAGTTATAAAACGTTTGCTGCATGTTAATAAATATCACTATACTTTTGTAGTGATCAATTCCAATTTCAGAGCGAATGATGATATGTTTAAATCAATCTCATTAATTTACAGATATAAAGTATAGTTGTAGAAGGGATAGAAGCATTTTCAACAAATAAAACCAACTTATTACAAAGCCCACGTATAGAGACAAAGAGAAGCGGAATGGATGGTTTTTATTTATTGAACCACATTTTAGCACCAGGAGTATGAGATAAATCAAAATTATGAACGTATAAATGCATACACCACATTGAGGTTAAGTAAACTGCCTTGATATAAAACCAATGACATTAAAATCTCCCTTGAGAATGCCTCTCAGCATCAGAGAAATTGTTTTTATGTGGAAATATGCTAGAGGAAGAAGAAGCTGCGAAATTAAAAAATGTCATAAGAATATTTCTTTGATTTGACTGCAGTGATTCACGGCAAAGTGATCTAAATCAGTATTATTTCGTACTGAGGTAGTTTGTCTTAGTCAAACCCTGTAATAAATATTTAGTAAATTGGTACAATGTACACATCATGAAACGATTCGTTCGCTAGCTATATCTACAATAAATACTCCGGGTTTTGTTACACAAAATTGTTTACAAATAAGAATAAGCACTTAAAATGTTTTTTGTATGTCGGAACTAAAACTATAACAAACGCCTTAAGTCTTAGGCGTAGCAACAAACCACCAACAAAACCTACATTATTTCAAGATTTGCTCTAACAAAAATATATATTTTTTCAAGAACTTTAAATGAGTATTTATTTAAACTTCTTGAAAAACGCACATAAAGTTATTGGACGTCTCATAGCGTTAAGCAGTATTTAGGTTTCTCTCATATGTGCTGTTACATTAAGGCAGCAATAATAAGGATATTACTTATCCCTTATTTGTTAGATCGGGTCGTTCGGTTGTAACCGATCATACCCCTTGTAATATTTTTCTAACCTAAAATAAAAATAAAACGTGTTTCGTTTTTTTAATTAGATTCCGTTGCATGTTTGAATTAAAATGAAATGAGGATAAGTAAACTTATCCTCATTTTCTCAAAATATTGTCTTATATTCTTTTTCTGTTTCACTATTAAATTGACAAAAAATTAGAAAAATAAACAAAAGGTTAAGAAAATCCTATCCAACAAATTACTGACCACTAACTAAATTTTTATGAACAAAGTAATGGTAAGCAGTATTAATATAAAGTCGTACTAAATACTGTTCGGCTGTATTAAAGGGATTTCCAGTGACTCTAATATGTCGTAGATATTTGGTCCGCTCTAATCGGCATTGAGCACTGGTTCAGAACGGTAAAAAATGTTTGATCAGCTCCATCTTACGTCGAATTCGCCGAAAGTACATAAACTGAACTGACTAACTGACTGAATAGTTTTGGACGGTTCGGAATCGAATCTTGCTGTGGTTAGAAGAAACTTATTAATAACACCATATTATTACATATTACTATAATAAAAATAATATATATTTTTTGGAAAATTATACGGAAATACATGTCAAATATATCATGTGACAGTTTTTTACGAAATTTGGAGGACTACGATAATAAAGTTTATTTAATTAATATACAGGGTTAACCATGACCAAGTACAAAAAATTTAACCACGTGCTCAGGGAGGCCTAAAAGACAATAAAAAAATTATTCCAGAATTTTAGCTCGATATTTAAAAAATGGGGCAAAACCCTTTTTTCCTACGGAAAGTCGGCGCCTATGATAAGAATCGACTGAGATGGCTTAGATTCATAGATAAAGCTTACATCTGTCAACAATGTCAACTACCATGCGGTCGTCTTTTTGTAGCGTTTCTAAATGTAGAAACGACAAAAATTAACATTATTATTAGTAATAATACCTGATAGATAGGTAACAGTAGATCCAATTAGCTCCAGTATTTTGCATTCGTTTTTCATTATTTCATTATAAACTGGTAAAATTACATATTCGCTCATTACAGCCACTCACTACCGATAAAAGACAATTCCCGTAGGTACAATTAGATAAAATGCCTATTTATTATAAGAAAATCGGACGAAAGGAATGGATGGTACTAATAAGTAGGTAATAGAAAACTTTTAATGCAGCCGCGGCAGTCTTGTCCTATAACCTAGAAAAACAAACCGGAGAACTATATTGTGGGAAAATATCTGTACCCGACACATATTCCTTTATTTAATAACTATAAAACGTTTAAAATTAAAATAAGGCACTAAAAACTGAAGGAGAACACAAAATTACAACGTAAACACAGGAATTGAATTGTGACATGACAGCGATACCGACTGAGCGACTGTTGCATGACTTGCTTGTTGGTTGCCTACTCTACATTGGCGGCGTTAAATATGGATTTAAGACAATATCGACAAAAATTTTTCTTATAAATAAGTTTGGAATTTTTTTTGAAGGGTGATTCCGTTAATTCTTATTTTTCCCTTTCCCCTCTTAAAATATTTGTACTAAGTCATAGTTAACCCTGTATTTTCTCAGCCATCTTCATTTTAGACTTACTGCACTTTTGAATTCGTAGGGTAAATACGTAAATCTGTACCACTGACATTAAACAAATATAATAAATTATTTTATCTATAGTCTATAGTTAGACTAAAAGGAGTGATTCAAATTTCTCACACACACTAGCTTGTCATTGGATAATTTGTCACCCACATAAATTCACGTTTATTGTCAATGTCAGCACTGTCATCTACTAACCTTTAAAATGTCAGGTATATTAGTCTAGCATTGTAGATTTATTTTGTGTTTATTCTTACTACTTGTTAATCTAAAAGCAAATAAAATAGTTCTTTTCGTAACTCAACAACGAATTGTATTACTTTTTGTGCATTATTTTGTTTTTGTTTCTTTTTTCAAATTTACCGGCAAAATGATCAAGTTATATTTTCTAGTTACTTTTCCCTGTGTGTATATATGACTTTTTTGTTTATTCCTTTTATTTTAAAAATAGAGTATAAATAGACACTGTTACTGGGTTTATAAAATCCAGTATTGTTTATTAAAACAGGAATAGTACACAGAAGACTCACTTACATTTCGCAATGGGTAAAACCTAGGCATGAAAAACTCGAATAAAAGGCAAATTTGCGGTTACATATAACAAACCGATCTTATAAATTAATCGATTTTAAATACCATTGTAAACATATATTTTATTTATTTGTTTTAATTGGAACCTAATATTTTCTTTACTAGAATTATAAATAAATAAATATTTACTGTTGTATAGTAAAAATAAGATGATATGTGTAACTTACATAGGTATATGAAAAATCCAAATATAAATACTACTACAGTAAGTATAACTATAACTAAATATTACCCTGAAATTATCTAGGGGTTATGCATGAAAGTAAAGTATGTATGCATATAACTTACAATTGCTGCCCCTGTTAGGTTCTGAGAGATATTTGTATTAACATACATATTTTAAATATGTATATTATTGTGTGAACGATACTTTGTAATAATTGTCAGTTTCAGCAATTACATATTTCATTACTATTCAGAGATAACATAATAATACTGTTTAAAACCATAATGATGATATATTTTAATTTGATTAATTTGAGACAAACAGCGGCACTTTGTAAATGACAGAAGTATAAAAAATGGCGGCAGTAACAAATTTGCCGTCTTTTCTTAGTTCAGATAATTAACAGAGTAATGGCTTACTTACGGGTAATTTTCTAAGAATCATATGCTAATGAACTTATTAGTAGAAATACCCAAATTAAGTAACAGTTATTATCGAAAAGTGATTTAAATCAACTGAACCTTTCAATTCCTTTCCAAAATTAGATCACGTAATAAAAAGTTTACAAACTCACTTAAAAATAACAATTAGCGGCGTAAATATCAATAAGAAATTTTGGTTTTTTTTTTAAATACCGGGATGATAAGTATTCATTTAGGTACCAAATACCAAATGTATGAATCCTAAGTACTTCCCAATATATTATTGAAATTCCTCATGACTCAATTATTACGCTGATTGGTGATATTATGTTTAACACGTTTGGTAATAATATGTCTCATAACGTTTAAATGATTTATTACAATATAAGAAAAATTACTGCCTATGTTGTCTGCCACTAGAATGTTGTCTTGTGTATTTTGTCATTTTCGCAAAATTTTCCTAAAACTCAAATTTGTCGTTATTTTTATGATAGGATAGGTTTTTAATATGTGCAACTTCAATAAGTAATTCAAAGGTACAACAAAAATATCACATGTGTTATAAAGTTTGTTATGACTTTCGCTGTGGTCGTAAGCATGAAGAGGATAATATGTTTCTGTTCTGTTGGCTCCACATTTGACATTTATTAAACTTGAAGTTTTCCAATATCCATAGTGTCGTAGTTGACCTGTTTTCCTCCTGTCAATGTCACATTTTTATGTAAATTTTATTTTTATGTGTAGCACCCCGTATGTTTTACAGATATCATTTTGAACATTCAACTTAGTAGTTTTTATACAACATCTGATTCACAAATACACACGTCAAAAGTCTTGGACTTGCCCTGTATATAAAATGATTCGGTTAAACCTAGTAGTTTTTCTTAATGTGGTAAAAAAGACAATAAAACATTGCAGACCATGAACCTACTTTATTACCAATGTTTTTACAACTCTGGTTAGTTTGGCAGTGTATTCAGCCAAGTGTTCCTTGGAATTGTTGTACATTATAATGCCAGGACGTGAAATTTTCTCTGAAATTTCTGCGTTTACTCGAGCAAGAATGACTGCTTTACACGATGCAGGACATTCTAATCATCAGATATCCAACATGTTGGGCATTCCTAGATCATCTGTTGTACAAACAGTACACAAATATGAAGAATTTGATACAGTGGAAAACAGACCACGTAGTGTATCTAATGAAAGGGAGGATCGGTATTTGGTATATGCCCGTAAACACCGCACATCTTCAGCTTCAGCTCTCAGAGCCCACTTTCAAGGTACGTTTCGCCTTGTTATATCGACACCTACTATCCGAAGACGACTCCACAACGCAAATGTACGTGCTAGAAGACCATTTCGGGTCCCCACTCTACTTCCAAGGCATCGTGCCGCCCGTCTCTAGTGGCCGCGAGAGCATCGGGGTTGGCTTTTACGCCAGTGGCGGTGGGTCTTATTTACAGACGAAACCAAAGTTGGGCTGGTTACTGATGATATTCGACAAAGAGTCTGGAGAGAACCAGGTCGTCAAAAGCGATTTGATTTTCCCCGTAAAGTTGCTGCATATGAAGGGGGTACCGTAATGTTTTGGGGAGTAATAATGTTCAACCGCCGCACCCCATTAATTCACATGCCACAGAATATGACCAGTGAAATTTACATCTAACAAGTTATTACGTCCATTATCTACCCCCTACGTAAGGTGAAATGTTGTATTTTTTGTTGTTGTATTTATGGACGACAACGCTTGACCACATCGCGCGAGAAGGGTTCAAGAGACACTCGAAGCAGGACATATCAATAGATTAGATTGGCCAACCAACTCTCCTGACATGAATCCGATTGAAAACATGTGGGATTTTATTGCTAGAGCCATTCATAATCATATTTCTCCACCTCAGACTGCAGATGAGTTAGTCGTGGCGGCAGAAGAGGAATGGAACCATATTCCGCAAGAGATCGTTAACCGCTTGATTATCTCAATGCACAGACGTGTCAATATGCTATTCGAACGTGATGGAGCTCATAACGACTATTAGTAGAGAACTTGCTTTATTACTTCTTTTTGATTTAATAAATTTTGTCAAAAATGTTACACAAATGCTGGTTTTCAATTTTCTAAGTACTCAGTTTAACGAATATATTCGTTTCACTTCACAAAAATAAGATTCACAAAACAATATACTTTTATAAATGTATTTGATTTTTCTGACAAAAAGATTTCTTTAACAAGAAAGAGGGGGGGTCCAAGACTTGACGTTGTGTGTATAAACATGCAAGCCAGACATCATACCTGATACGAATGATGTACAGTATTGGAAACGGAAAGTTAATGTATTTATGTTGCTTTTCTTAAGAGGAATAAACTAAGTCAATAGACAGTTGCGTTAATCATCATCTAATAAATAATTATGCCCATTTGTAGTGGGGACAGACAGATATTTCCAAAATTTGACAACTAATTTCTTTGTCTTACTGTTTTAACACAAAAGTTAACTTCTTTCTATTTTATTACAGACCAGAGGGAACTTTGGGATAGGAGGTAAATTTAAATATAGCTAATGTATAAAACTTTTCTAAACTATCTGTTCGTCATTTGGCATTTTTATTTATTTTTTTAACAATTTCCAAATATTTGAAGAAGCAAAATTTAAGAAACTGAGAAAGTAGCTGCCTGTAGTTATTTAATTGTAGCATTCAGTTTTGTCAAAGAAAGTAGGTAATTTCTCTGTAACACTAACAATCTTTTCGTTTTCAAAACTAGTGAATCAAATGGGACAGTTAGTAACAATATCACCATTTAACAAAGTAAATGCGAATTTCTTCTTGTCATTATTGAATTGCTTTCTTTTCCTAAAATGTTTGTTTCATTCTACTAAATAATATGACGATTTTACCACACAAATTTTAGATTTTGCAAATTGTACCTTTTTAATTTCAGGAATCATACATAAAAAATACTAAATATTTCTTAGAATAGCTTTCATCTACTAGTTTCAACATAAATCATTTAATGGTTAATTATCATTTTAAAAAAAATCAGAATACATATACATCTCAGAGAAAGACTTGTGGTGTGGTATTATTAGACATAATAGGTAAAGAATAATGCGTCTGTAGTAAATTGGATTTCTAGGAATAAGATTCAATTTAGTGAGAAAATGCTCATAATAAGTTGTAACTAACAGAGTTATTTATAATTAGATACATATTTAACAGGTTATACAAGTTTATAGTTTTTTTTTTCTACGAAAACGTATACTTGCTAGGGCACTAACACTTTTAATAGGTGTCCTAGTAATTTTTAACAGTTATAAAGAACAATGTCTTATGTAAAAACTAATGTACTTTATGTATTGACCTCTGAAGTTAGTTTTCCGTCATACCTTTTTGTAACTTGTGATATTCAGCTTATTAAACAGAAACTGTGTTAAAACTAAAACTCTTTTTAACCTTTCAAATTCACCACCACCAACTTTGACAAGTATCAACTTCCTGATTTGAAATAGTACACTATATATGACTGCATTTTTGAAAGGGCACGAAATTTTGAGTCATGTAAACACCTTATATTTACAGTCAATTCGCTCTGAGATTGATTTTATTTTTAAAAATTATGCATATAGTTCCGCGGATTCTATAATAAAAAATTTGCGATTGCAAAACTATAGTAATATAATGGTATTTAATTTAAAATAAGAAATCAACTTTCTGTCTAACAGAAAAATGTAAAAAAAATATTACATGTAGTACATGTACACAATGCATGGTTTTGGTAGCGCACTCTGCATATGAGATTATAATTTAATGATGATGAAAAATCAAAGTCAAATAAATTTCGACTGTGCATTACATATCACACCTTGTCACAAGTGGATATTCAGCTGATACAGTTCCAAGATTCCAGTTCTGATAAGGTGCTATATATGCTTCAGTACCTACATGCTATAACTGGTTTTACGCGTAATAAAAACAATTTAATTTTTCCTAGATATTGTAAGTTGATATATCTCTCAGTTATTGTTTTAAATATCGGAAATACTAATAGTTTTGGATTCTGGATGAGAAGAAACAGTTTACTAGATTATCATGTAAATGTTATCCAATGCAATGATCAGGTAATCATATTAGATAAATATATTTCACAAAATCACTAGATTAGGTTTAATAGAGGTTATCCCGTAGCTACATAATATGTAAATATGATAATTACAATTGAATTTGATAATTTAATAAAGTTTCATTTAGTCTAGGATCGATATTAAGGTATTTGTATTTTTCTGGAATTTCTCTGATAAGTGTAGTGATACTATTATTTAATTACTGTTTAAGAAAAAAAAAATGTTACAAAAGCTAATAATAAGGAATATATGGGTAGATATTGTGGGTGTAATTCAACGCAGGTTGGGGCTTTTGTCCACTGAGTAGTTAGTTTCACACAATATTGTTAATACCTGAAAATATATGAAAAAACTATTATTTAACTCAATAATTTTAATAAAAAGAAATGATTCAGTGATCGGTTCGTAGCGAAGTCTTACGTTGTAATGTATATGTATGGATTTCTGTCGTTCAATGTCAATAAAATCTGTGATATGTGCAAAATTATACAGTGGACTTCCATTAGTCCCATTATGTTAATTTAGATGCCATCGATACGGCAATAGTACACATATTTGGTAAATACTTTATTATATAACTATAACTAAATAAATATATGTATACAAACTTGCCACATACTTAAATACAATTCTAAAAATTAAACGATCAACAATATTATTCTTACGATCATTATATGTGTTTTCCAGTATCCAGTATCTAGTTTTATATATTTCTCATAGCGGAATGACAGTTTTCGCCCTCTCGGCAGCCAAGTCCGTCACCGAGTCTACTGTTGTTTACTAAGCGCCAGATAGACCAAGACACACCGCTGCTGGTCACCGCCTCGTTTCTGAAAACATATTGGCCAATGATATGAATCACGCTAGGCTAGCTGTGAAAACTGCTGTGTGTGTAATCCGTCATAAATTGTGCCGATTCGGCACAAACCGCTGTGTATGTTATCACATTTAAGGGGGCGCGTGGGTCATATCATTGGCCGAGACATTTTCAAAAAACGAAGCAGTGAAACCCGTTGTGTATATTTTGGTCTATTTAGCGCTTAGCAAACAACATTGGACTCGGCGACCAATTTGGCTACCGAGGCAGCAAAAACCGCTGTGTCTTAAGGCATGCTTACCATAGCTTGAGGTTTCTCTTCATTCTATTGTCTATGCATTTGTGGACTGATTTCTTATGTCAAAATAAAACAAAAATTCTAATAAAGATGAATTTCAAATAAAGATTTCCAAAAAGACAATCATGTAATTCTATGTAGGTAATTTAAAAAGTCCATACTACAGCTTTGTACACAATAATATATAGTTCCCTTATTTTATTATAAATAATTATCCAAATTTGGTTGTAGTAAATTAATTTTTTAAAGAAGCATACAAAGGTTTTAATGTATAAATATCTATGTTTTTTAAAAGTTCTTGTCAATTCATTAATTGGGGGAATATACATACATTGCTGTATACGTATACAGAAAGTGTATTTTGTGTAATTTTACTGACACTTTCGCTTGTTTTGCTGATAAGTAATAATTAAATGGGGGCGTTAAAATAATAAACATCTTATTGATCAAATTGAAATTATATGCACGTCTTGTACTTAGAATAATTTTTGAAATATATGTCTGTTCGAAAACTCTTTAGAGTAACAAATAAAAATTGCGTAGTTTTTTATTCACAGGTTAAAATTGTGCGATATTTATATTTCAAACAATACAAATGTCAGTTGACTGGTTTCTCCCGTCTTGCATGTCTTTATCATTGAAAGCTTGTACGAGAAATTCAGTTTAAAAGTTAATGAATGTTGTGACGCTACTGGTAATTATACCATTGGACTTCACGGTGGCAATAATAATTATTTAAATGATCCTTATGTCTCTATTATGCCAAGAACACCGTAAAATATGTAATGAAAGCAACTAGCGCAGCAATGGTTAATATTTTTCTGCTTGGGTGATACGACGAACGTGTCCGGTATAGACAGACATACGAGTATATCCCACGCAGTTTGGGTGATATTGAAATGCAAATTAGGATTGAAAAGACCAAGTATAAGAAAGTCGAACTTACTAGTCGGTTAACTGACTGATCACTGACTTCACGGAGTAGAGATAATAATTACAATAATATGGGTCGGTCGGTGATCGAGCGGTTTAAGGCGTCAGTACCTACTTAAATCTATGTGGCCAGACCGCTGTGGGATCGAATCCCGCGGCCGGTAGACCGTAGATCAGCTATGTTTGTGGAGAAGATTGGCACTCTCTCTGCGGTTGAATGTTGGCTTGGGTCAATGTGAGAGATTGATACCGGTGTGTGATCTGACGAAGTCCTTTGACTCGGTCAATTTTGATATACTGCTTATGGTATTCGTAGTGGTGAGCTCAAACTTTTCCGTTCTTACCTGTCAAATAGATATCAGTATGTAAGCATTAATAATTCAGAATCTGAACTATCACCTGTAATTCGGGCAGTACCGGAGGGTTCGGTTTTAGGGCCTGTACTTTTCGTCAGATAAATTGGCCTTGAAATCAAATCCTGTTAAATTCTTGGGTGTTACATTTGACCCTGGGCTGAATTGGTCATCGCATTTAGATAAGGTTTGTTCAAAATTAGATTCACAAACTTTTGTAATGAGGCAACTGCGTCTTTCTGTTGATAACAACGTTATGAGAATTGCTTATTTCTCATTAGTTCATAGCCATTTGTCATATGGTGTTGTACTATGGGGAGGTTCTAGTGTGGCTCAAAAAGCTTTCATTTTTCAGAAGACAGCAGTTCGTCTTATTGATGCTGCACCTTATCACGCTCCTTGTAGAGAAATCTTTAAAAAGTATAAACTTTTACCACTGCAATCTTTATAATTGATGCAGAATAATCTGCACAATTTGGAGACTCATTCAAATATTCACCAGTATAACACTAGGTATGCAGGGAACCTTGTTGTTCCATTTTCCCGAATTAGTATAACCAAATGTAACAAACCAACAATTAACTTGTACAATAAATTTGATAATTTTGCAAAAGGTAAGAATATTAAACTTATGTGCCATAAAGCCTATTTAAATTTTACTAAATATTTTTTCATTTCTAACTGTTTTTACTCTGTTGATGAGTTTGTGTCTTTTATTAGTATTAAACGCTAATTCCTTTTTTATTTTTTACAATTATGTAGTTATGACTATAAATGTACTACTGTATATAAAAGTCAATAAATCGTATTCTATTCTATTCCTATTCTATTCTATTCTATTCCACTCCTCCCTCCTCCACTCCCCTCCTCCTCCTCCTCCACTCCTCCTCTAAAACTCCTCCCTCCCTCCCTCCCTTGAATGAAATAAATGAAAATGAAAGAAAATAAATGAAAAATAAATGAAATCATAAAGTGAAATGAAATAAAATAAAATAATGAAAAATGAATAAATGAAATGAAATGAATAATGAATGAATTGAATGAAAATGAATGAAATAAATGAATAATGAATAATAATAAATGAAATGAAAAAATAAATAAATGAAAAATATGAAAAATGAAAAAATGAAAATGTCAATGACCTAAAATATATAATGGATGAAACAACTAAAAAACTGTAGAAGTTGGAATATATATATGCCTTTCAAATCAGTCTTGAGTACCATTGGTTAACCTTTTTTTCTTAAACACATCTTCAATAGTACTTTTTCAATTTTCAAAAATCAGAAAACTCCAATGCGTGTTTATAAATTTTTTTAACAGGAGAGTTAATTATAATCGGTCATTAAATAAAGGGGGTGAATAATCTCTAATCAGAGTAGCCTCTTTATGGTTTTATAAAATATATAGAAATAGTCAAATGATAAATTGAATTTAAAATTATAATAACGTTTAATGCCTACAAAGAAAAGTTGTCATTAAAATTGCGGGTAGGCTTAGCTTCCGGACTTTCATCTATGTATTTCAATACCAGTACACGGAATTAAAATCAATGACCATGTCTACATTGCGTTAGGATATTCCATATTTTGACTCTCAAAGGTGTTTTGCTCCCAACGCCGGTGTTTTACATACAATGCAGCACCAGAAAACTATTTTTAGTTTGACTAACTGCGATACACCTTGGCAAAGAGTATGCAATTAATTAGTCTACAATTTATTTCTCAGTGACAAAATATCCATAAAAACCACGATGAATAATCACGCCAACCACAATTAAGAAAATAATTACAAAAATTTTATAAATAATTAAATGTAATTTTGCTTGTGGTGTATATTGGTGGCTATTGACAAATAAATTTCCTAAGAGGCAAAATAACTGTTACCTTTAGGATTATACTGTAAGAAAATATCTCAAAAATTAATATTTCCTTGTTTTCCTTGTTTAATAATAGTACAATATGTAACACATTGGAAAAAACAGAAAATCCTGGAAACATGTTGGGTTAATTAAATTTGTATATATATATTATAGAAGAATCCTCTAATATAGTAAGAATATACAAAGTAATGTTTTAGCAACATTTTTCTGGTGTCTTATATTTTATTTATTGCTAAATTAGGATATTTAGAATAGATTTTTTTATTTGTATAGCATTTTGAAATAATTCATTTGTTTTGTCACTGGGGCGGTAGCATCGAGTATAAGCCGACTTGTTATTCAAAATTATTCGGTGGCAGCCAACTGCACCTACTTGAACGAAATTCAGAACAGTTTAGAATCCACTCTACTGATGTAACGCGTTGCGTAAAAATAATAAATTATAGCTGGCGCCTACGTCCCGATAAAGTTACTACAAACCTAAGCAACTCATTCACAGATCGCCTATAGTATGAGTTCAGTGACTAATGCAAGGCTTCTCGGTATTGCCGAGTATTGTGACAAATAGCGTTATCAAGTCACCGCAATTTGTTCAAAATAATCGATGGAAGGCATGTTTGCAATTATATAGGCACAGGTTGACGTAATTTTTTTTCGTAATTTGAGGAATGCGTGTGGAAAACTTTATTTATCCAGCTTTCATCACTTAATTGTTTTAGTGATATATCATGGGATATACGCGATGGGAGTTCCCTGAAGTGTCTTTGACGGCACTGGCGTTAATAGTTGATCTATTTTTAGTGAATACAGCTAAGTATACTTTCAGTTAATAAATAAGTGGTATAACTTCTTTTTTTTAATGTCTACATATTATAGTAATACTATAAAAATATATCACATATACAACTTCATTATATTTTTAAATAAAAATGTAACTGTTGCTGAAAAACATGAATAGTTCTAATAATTTTTTGTAAGAGAGCATTCGATTACAAGTTTTTGAAATCCCGAATATAGTGTATTGCGGTATAAAAAAATATTATCAAATAAATTAATATTTGAATGATTCGTTCAGCAGCGGTAATTTTTGTATTTTTGTAAATTACTCAAATCGATTAAATAGCATGTATAATAAAAGAGAAGAGTTTGTACATGTAACGTAAAATAATGTATAAACAATTTTGTTAAATATGTCAGCGATGCAATTATTATCAATGCACTACTAGTAAAAAGATAATAAACGTAACTCCAAAATGAGGATGTTTACACTAAATCGACTCGCAATGGGAATCCTGTCTCTAAATGTCACACCTCAGGACCACAGGACCACATGGAGGATAACGTCGTCACCGTCAGAGTGGGGACTATAAAACCCGTACCCACATGGAGCCGCTTGCACAGCTTTGAATGAAACCACATAACCAAGTCGCTGATGATTCATTTAGATAAGTCGACTCACGCGTACATATACGAGTGATACATCGCGATTCCAAGCAAACAAAACCAATCAATGGCATTCTGCTGCCGGTCTATTACAGGTAAATTATCTCTAAGTGCCTCTCGGATGATTATCGGTGTCTACAGTGGGTTCTCAATATTTGTTCAGATTAGTCATGAGGTGGCCGTGATGTGATTTAGTGTGCGGTCTCACAACGATTGTTCCAAAGGAATAGCTCATTTTTGTCTCTGATTTGGATATTGTGTGAAGAATTATGGTAAGTTTGCATATTTCGGTCCGTAGTCTAACAGCATTAGCACAAAATCCTAAAATTTCGAATTGTAACTAGAACAAATAAGTTACTACAAAATAGGTACCTATATTTAAGTTAATTAATAGTCTATTGCATCACATTTTTTAACATATAAGATATTTGTCACTATATGACAAAGTAATTTTACGTAAAAAAAATTCAAAGCAAATTATCTCTTGTACTATGAATTTTGCGAAATATTTTCACACTCGCAATTTAGATTACAATCATATCTTGATATACACACATATAAATTTATAAAGAATTATTTTGTAAATTTGTATAACATTTTGTCCATAAATTGTTTAGCACGAATATTAAAAAATTGTAATATAAAATAATACTATTTAATTAAATATTTACTGTATATGAATATTTAAAGTATTTGTAGATAAGCCGAATATCAAAAACTATTAGCGTAGGTTCAAAAATAAACAGTGATTCAACAAGTCAAGTTTTTCTAACGCAACAAAGGTTACTGTAATAGGTTACTGTAAAAAAGTATTCTACGAATGTGAAAAATTAATGTTGCTAATGCTGTTAGAGAAAATGTCACTATGTAACCAAAATATGCAAATTTCCAAATTTCATATTCATTAAGATCAAACAAGTCTGTCCTGAAAACTAATCTGGCTCTTATCTTAATCGTTTTAAATTCAGCTATCAGCTGATAGTTATGATTCAAATCCTCTATTGTTGCTAAAAGTAAATATTACACTTTTATTTTTTATCGTTACACGGATCTGCATTATTTTGAGGAAAGTAGTCATGAGATGTAATCTATTGCATGTCGGAGGGTTATAATAAATTTTTAACTGTCAGAAATGTTCTATACAAACGCCTAGCGCAGTATTGTTGAATTTTTGTAACAAATAAATTTATCAAAAATATATTTACCCAGAAATAATATTAGTTAATTTGCGGTAACTTTAGAGTTCTGTCAGTACAAAATAGTGAATTGTGATGAGAAATAAATGATGTAACAAAAATTAAGACAGCAAAATGAACGATGTGAGGGGACAAAACCAACTGCACAGGGTGGGGATCTCATGGGTAAATTCTTGGTACCCCCATTTCTCCACCTCCGCCTCGCTGCCACCACAGGGATGAACCATGCAGTATATCGTGTCGACCTATGGAAACCAACAAAGGAGTGTTTAGGTCAGCAGTTGAGGACGGCTTAGTCCGAAACAAAGCATCATACTACGGGAGGCTGGACCTCAAGTCCACCGGTCAGACGGAAAAGTGTGACACGGGTTAGTCTCAGTTCGACTGCTAGCTTGCAAACTTGCAAGTGCGCGAATATTATACAAAGTGGTGTCCGGTCCTCATGTTTATAAGAAATGAGTTACTTAAGTGCAGCGGGAAGCAGCTCGGCCTCTTCGGGATGTTACAGTGAGTTCTGCCGCACATTTTTTTGACGAGGAAAGTGACTGCGAATGAAAGCGAAAGTTTATGCGGTGTGCTTTTGTTATTCGTGGTTTTACCGGTCGCTGTCAGATTTGTCTCCTTGCGGCTTAAGTAATATTATTTAAAAATCTAAAAAAAAATCTACTTACAACTACAGAATTGAAATATTTTAATCTCAATATAGCGTTTTTAATTTCTTTGCAAATATAATATAATGCAAAAATTGAGTACCTAAAAATGTTTATTTTTTAAGTTTTGCCTAATGCAGATTATATAATAGATACTAAAGGACCATACTTTGTAGTAAATTTTCTTTATTTTGCAATGACGCTTATACCGTTTCACTCAGGAATTCTCTTAAAAAATTATTCTGTTAATATAATGATTTATTAATTGCTTCACCTATGTTTTGATACTGTTATTATGTTTATATTTTTTATTGTTGTTACGTGCAAATATCTAATTGCCAGCAAAATATAATTATGGTTGAAATAGATTCGGCCATACAGAATCAATAACCTGTGGGTTTGAAAGTAAAAGTTTCACGCTCTTTTGTTCTCATAATAAACTGAGCTATTTCTATGTTTCAAAATATCTTCTTTATATCTATATAATTTTCATAATAATATGTTTTCTACAGAAAAATTGAAAAGTACGTAATACAATTTGGGCAATATTAAAAATATTACTGCTGCATATTATCGGGTCGTTTTATAGTATTTCTTTATTGTTATAAAAACTTTTCAGTTTCTTATTTTAATTATGATAGAAAACAATAACACGTAAAAGTAATTCACTATACCTACATAAGATATGATCTTGCACTAAGATTTTTCTGACACATCTCGTTTTGTTATAGATAATTGCACAGCAATCGTCCTTAGCATTGCAATCCTTCTATCAGGACTGCGAGTTGCTTCCAGCGCCCCAGCAGGCGATCAAGAGTGGTGGATCAACCCTTGCAACAAACAACCCGCCATCAGACATGGCAGAAGCGCAGCTGAGAACCAACTCAGGAGATTCTTACTCGACATGGATGACAAATTCTTCAAAGAAATCAAAGATATGTACAAGGTATGTGCCAATATCAATTTTCTTAAATACTTTTAAATAATATTCCGTTTTTTTCTTTATTTACATAAAATTTTCATATTTATTTTATAAAACTTTACTGACCTTTCATAATAAATACATATTATTTTTATACTACAACTTATGATTTTTTTTTCAGCCCATTGAAAATGTAAGGTTTAAGGGAAATTGTCCAAGAATTAACAACATGTTAAAACCCATACAAAATGCTACCTCACATACTTCGGTAGGTATTTTTTATTTTGTGTTCACTATATGATTCAATTAGAATTAATACACAAACATGAACATTTAGTGGTGTATCAATTATTTTTCCTGTTTTTATAGCAATTTTCTGTAAAAATGTTATCTTATTTCAAATTTAACTAGTAACTCTCTTCTTTTTCAGGCAATGCAAGCGTTTTATGAGACGTTGCTGCAATTTGCCGTTTTTATTGATAAGCTGAAGGATACGCGTGTCAAAACCAAGGGCGAATTTAACAGTTCCAGACGCAAGCACATCTTCGAAGAGGCCAAAGAAAATTTAAGGCTGCTGATTTGTGAATACAACGACACACTCAGTAGGTACGAGAGTAAGAGTACCAATCATCATGACACCATCATCAAAAGTACTTCCATTCAACAAAATAAGCCCAAAGTTCCCAAAATAAACATGAAGTGCCTGCCCGAGTCTATGAACCATACTCAAGCCCACTTCATGGATTTCGACTTCTTCAAGAAATTGCAGAAGTTCCTGAAGCAAAGCCGAAGGATCCTAAAGTTAAAGAAAAAGAAGGGTGGTAATAAAAAAAGTGTCAACAAAGTTGTAAAAAGGAGAAAAAAGTTGAAGAATTAGTGAATTGTTCACAGTTAACTTTTTCAAGAAGATTGAGGTGATTGACTAAACAGTTGAATCTATTATCTGAAGGGCCGCGAAATTACGATAATATTAGTGAATTTGCAAATAGTTTACTTAAAACTGCTGTGATAATAGATATAAGTTGTAATTATTATTTAATTTATTTTATTTATTTGTAACGTAAGTTCTTGAGACGACAGTTCCGCTGTTTAATTTTTGTCATAGGCGTGATAAAAGATGAATGATGTAGCTAGCCTTTCGTCGACACGTCCTTGATTTGTATTATACAATGTGATATATTTCGTAGTAATTATTTTATTTATATATTTATTTCTCCTGACCGATTACTATAGTTTGAGAAAAGACTGGTGTCATCAAATTTTAGTAATTGTAGTTTAACCTAGATGCAATTTTGCATAGGATGTTGCACTGTGTACCCTTGAGAATATTGTACAATTTTTAATATTTTTTACTTTTTCAAATATTCAAAAAGTTTTTTGTTGGTTAATGTGTCATTGTCCCATTTGTTTCTAATGTCTTATTCAATGAAGAAATAAATAAACATTTTGTCACAAATGTGAAAAGAATTTCATTAAGTTCAGAATTTATTGGGAAATGTTACAGTAAGGATATACCTATACATATTTTATACATTTTATGTTACATCCCGTTATTAATGTTTTGTAAATTTTCTTTACCGAGAGGTGTTGACTATGTTTTATAAATGAAAATTTCAGTTGTGTACCTCCTCGCTGAAGAACATTGACGTGTGCATTCCAAGTGCATTTCCATTGTTTATTTATGTTTTTCTCACTGGATTAAGTATTATCTATTTTTATTTTCTATAAAAAATGTGATCGAATACTTAGACAATTTTTGTAAATATATTTTTTATACATAAAACCTCTTTAATTTTTGATACCCTAAATATAATATTAATTAAATTTTTATTGCGGTATTACTACTAGTCCCGATTCAGTTTAAATGAAATAATCCAACATGTTTTGTCTACTACTGTTACTGCCATAAAATGAAATAGTTACTAATGATAGCATGCAGGAATATAATCCGATTATCTACTTATCTACAGACACCTTGTTAAAATTTCGATCAGGTAGTAAAACCGAAACTCAACAGTATTGACAATGTTTAACATCTTGTAAGTAAATAGGTATATTAGTCTGGGGAAAGAAATCTAGGTAAGTATTTCTTTGTTTTCTATAAAGTATAAAAAATATACATTGTTGATTTTAAAACTCCTTAGGCTTAATGTTTAAGATATAATTTGAAATGTTACGTTGGAATTACTTCTAACATTTTTTTAAAGAAATTTAATAATAATATAATTTTAAAAAATACGCCGTACTATTTGGTCAGGTGTTATAATTTTAATTACCTCTTTTCAAAAACAATAGATAAGTGTTTATAAATGTCTTGAGTTCAGTATGTTACGTAGGTACTTTTCCTGATTGTTTAGCCTAATTATATATACTTCAGCTCAACAGCAGAAAAATTCGCCAATTTAAATTTCATTTTACCTCTGCATAAAGAAAATAATTTTATTTTGTAGCTGGTCCCACGTGAATGTTTATATTCATTCATAACATGATAACGACCGAAAGTTTTTAAAATAACAGTGTATTGTAGTTCTAATAAACATATCTATTTTAATTTATGCGGCACTGCATTATCTTCTTGTATTTGCAGAGATATTTGTTATTAAAATCAAAAAATTACACTGTATAAGTACTTGCCATATTTACATACTAGATATAATTTTTATTATAATCATTGTGTTCGTATGTCCTATGACAAATCTGTGAAAAAAGAGTCTGTATATTGTTACAAGAGGGTAAATGACGGTTTCCATTGAAAAATAAATACTTTTGCTTAACATAGTACATGGAATATCAATGTTCAACATTAAGGTAATCATTCAATTATTTATTAATGGTGGGGTTAGTAATGCTTTAATATTTAAATAAGTGGGTAATAAAACATTAATTACCTATCTAACCGCTAATTGTCTTTTCATGTACTGTACACTACCAAATAACTTTCCAAGTAATTGGTTGTCAAAATATAATTGAAGTTTTTTAACAGTATTGTAAAGGTGTTTAATTTAATATAAATCAATTTCCCTATAATTCCTATTAATGTGTTGTTTATGTTATGTGTTTAAGTAATTAGTTTCACACAATGTTATTAATACCTAATGAAAAAAATGTGTACAAATATAGTTGAAGACATTGGCATTTAGTAAACCACAGGTACACATATCTTAACTAGTGACGCAGATACCGGAATAGACAGATACCACTAATAACTGCAGAATGTCTAATCCACTGAGAATGTTTAATATTAAATGGGAGAAATTAACTCCATATAAAAGAAATGCATTTGAGTCATTTAAAATTCTTGATTATTACTTTTTGCAATTAACGAAGATTGGATCTGAAACACCAATTGAAAAATACCACTATATTCTGAAATTGATATAAGCGTAAAACTACCTAAATATGAATATAAAAATATGCTTCTATTTAGTTGTAACAAAAATATTTACTATATATTTTGTATATTAGTCAATAATAAAGATATCACCTAGGACCAAATATAGTCATGCATTCTTTCAGTTTATAATCTGAAAACTTTATAGACACGTAAACCTAGGGAGTAGATGGTTTCCTCCTAAGATTTTCAATTGCAATAATACATTTCAAATATTCCACGCCCCTCTCGGATTGTAACATGAGTCAGAAACGTTCGATACGTCTGGCTCTCGTTTTCGGAATTCCGACGACGGCAACTTGTTGCAACATTCTCCGGTGATTTGCGAATAAGATTTGTTTCATTGAACGGAACCGAAACGGGAATACCGCTTCATCACTGTAGTGAACTAACTATAGCAGGCGCTTCTAGAGGTTACCCGAGGATTTGAAATTCTGGCGGAGTAGCCAGGTCCAGCTGAGTCAACATCGATGTTTTCTTTATTTTTCAGAATTTGTACCTTAATGATTTATGGGGACGGACAAAATGTAAACCCTTTTTTATTATACCATAACTAATTGTATTAAATACTTCGTCACCCCAGAATTATAATGTTCTATACGCCAACTGCTCGGCGATCATACATTGACATATATTATAAAGAGATGTGGAATTAAGATCAATGTCTCAAAATATGAAGTAATGTTACAATTTAGTTATTTTAGTCTACAAGAGAGCTATACAAAATCATAAAAACGGGTTTTTATAAATGGATATAGAACAAAATGCCCTATTTTCAGATTTAGTAAAGAAATATGGGGATATAGAACAATATATTTTGATATTTTACTGTAGGTATTTTAAAATAAATCAAATCTACAATTCTTATCAATGAAGTCATATATATGCTCACTGATACCAAACATCTATGTATGCTTTAGTCCGCAGAGTAGTTAGTTTCACACAATATTGTTAATACCTAAAAATATACATAAAAAAAGATATTTTGATGTCGAACAAAAATAAGTTTTTTATGCAACCCTAATAAAGCCCTGTAGAACTGTCTTTCCTCTTCTGGCATTTGAGCAAGCATCTCAACCAAATGCTTCTTTTTCTTTTCGGGTATATTAACATTCTTCTTAGGTATTTGGGGGATGTTATCCGAAAGTGATATACCTCCGTCTTAAGATTTATTCTTCTTGTATATTTTACAATGTGAACACCGGCTCGTCCACAGAGAAGTTCGTGCCACACTGTGTTGTAAACAGTATTATTCACATTGAGACGAGCTGTAAAATTATAACAGGACAGTTTCATTTTATAAAAGTTATTTGATACATTGGACTTTATTAATGAAAATGTATTTTGCAAATCAAAAGTTATAACTCCTACTGTGTTATCATTGGAAAAGCGGCACCTGTCACTATTTCTTTCAGGATTACCCAAATTCTTACGTGCGATATGATTATTAACGTTTCGGATTGCTTCAGGTGTCGGATTATTATTCATACGTACTTACAATGATCGTCGATCGAGCTTTCCTATATTATGTCTAATCGGATATAGAACAAAATAGTTCTGGGTGGTGGGAGTGACATTGAGATGGGATATAGCACAGTATAATTTTCTTAGAGGTTATGGAACAATATAATTAGATTTCGGGGAACAAGATAACATTATGTGTGGGAAAAAATGTGGATATAGTACATTAATTTATTAAAAACTTTCTTGTAGAGCTTTGTTAATACGTAATTTTTATGGATATAGTTAAAGCTAATTATCTAGTTTTCAGGGATTACATTATGTCATTTTCGTCAAAAATGGATATAGAACAATATAATTCTGGGGTGACGACTTGTCAAGTTCAATATCAACATTTATCAATTAAATATATAATTATATGTATTGTTCTTACATATCAAGTCATTTATGAGATTAGTTTATACTATTAAATTGTCACAAACTTTTATTTTTTTATTCTCAATAAATTGTAAAACACCGAAATTAAATTAGAAGTTGCAAAATACATGCAATGTTATTGTAACATACTTCATAAGATATACAGGGTGGCCCACTTTTTTTGTAGTAGGACTTTAACAGGGGATAGAGAATCGTATTTTAAGAAGAAAAGTTTATATCAATATAGGTCCGCAAAAGCTTTGATACGGAGCTACAGGGCGTTCAAAAGTGAAGAATTTTTTAATTTTTTCTTTCTAGCGCCTACAGTTTTTGAAATATTTTGTTCAAATTTTGGGGTTTAGTTATTTATTGGAGTCTACTTAGATAGGTATGCCAAATCATTGTAAAAGTCTACCGCGTGATCATTTTTTCAAGGTAGCGGCCCATTTTGCACCCCTAATTTTATTTGCGGTGCGCCACTGACCGTGTCCGTAAGGAAATCGTTTCCCAGTTATGTTTAGAAACTTTTTTATGCCTTGCGTTTTGTTCGTATCTGCACCCATTGTTAAAGAAAAACTATTATCTATAATAGGTCAATTTATTGAGACTAATGAGACTGAGACTTTAATGATTCTAAAATGCTACAGTAGGCTGTGTCTGTAACTTAGAAACTCAATTTGTTTACAGTTCATTTTGACAGATCATCCTTCAAATTTCAATTGTTGTAAGAAATAAAATTAGGTGGGCACTGAAAACGAGGTGTTAAAGTGGTGATAATAGCGTTCGTTATTCCTGATATTAAAATACTCGGGAGAAAGAGTTAGAGAGTATAGGAGAAGATTTCCGCATAGACGTCAACCGTCCCATTATTCAGTTTTTATTAACATTCATCGATAATTTAGCACTCACGGTCTTAGAACTAGAAGACCCGACGAAAGGCAAAACAGAATTAATATCCGGCAAGAAAGAATCAACAATCAAATTCTTCGTGAGTTATCATTATCATTGTCAGTGTCATTGTCATTGCCATTGTCATTGCTATTGTCATTGTCATTGTCTTTGTGGTGTGTTAGCGTTACTGTTACTGTTAGTGTTTGTGTCCGAGTTCAATAGGGATCCAACCACAAGAAGTCGAAGAGTTTCTCGTGTCCTTCGCAAATCAAAGAACAAAGTTCTTCGAATTCTAAAAAAGGATCACAGACGTCCTTAACATTTTTTAAGTCACATATTGTGGACCAACGAGTCGTGTTTTACTCGCCAGGGTATCGTTAATTTCCACAACCTGCATGTGTGGGCACACGAAAATCCGCAAGCAATTCGTCCGAGAAACTTTCAAGTAGAATTCAGTGTTAATGTTTGGATAGGAGTTTTTAGGCTTTCACGGCCAGTGCTGTAATTTGATACATGGTGATTTTCCGGGTTGTTATGCCGTGACCTCGGTAACTGGTAGCTGCCAGAAACAGAGTTAAATTGCACATCCCTAGCATTAGCTGGGATTCTTTTACCTGCCCTGGTTGTTCTCGGGCTAGGCTCTGTGGGGACAGACCCGCTATCGGTGTCTCTGGGCCTGTCCATATATTGATTTCGGTTCCTACTGTTGGTATTACGACTGCTACGGTCGGAACCGTTCCTCGGATAATGGTGGTCCTCCCAGGCGTTCCGTAGCCGCCGCTGTAACTGGTCGCATCCCATGCTTCCAAACGTTTCGCCGCTTTGCCGCGACTTCAGTCAGTCGCGGCGAAGCTTTTGCAGAGTCACCACTGAAGATGCCGACAGTGAAGAGCGGCGAAACGTTTAGAAGCATGGGATGCGACCAGTTACAGCGGCGGCTACGGAACGCCTCGGAGGACCACCATTATCCGAGAAACGGTTCCGACCGTATCAGTCGTAAATCCAACAGATGTGGCATATGGACATGGTGACTATTGTACTCATCGTTATTGGAGCAACAGGTTCCTAAACATATAAAAAACAATTTAAAAAAGTTAGATTTAGAGTGGGAGCTATACTTAACTATGCAAAAATCGGTATTACTGGACACGTGTAGTATAGTCCGTAGACTAATTGGTGACCAACATCAGTATTTCTGAAGCAGCAGTTAAACGCACCATTTTGTCATGTGGTCGATGGCTGCATAAAAGTAATTGAAAGCAACAAAGAAATGTAAAACAGTAAATAATAATAATAATATTAACAACAAAAAAAACGACAACAATAACAATAATAAAACACAAGCACAAACACAAACCCAAACCCAGACACAAACACTACAGTAATAGTAACACACCACAAAGACAATGACAATGGCAATGACAATTACACTGACAATGATAATAACAGTAACAATAATAATAATAATGCTTAACTATTTATACAGGGTGGCCCATTTTTTTGTTGTAGGACTTTAACAGGCGATATAGAATCATATTTTAAGAAGAAAAGTTTGTATCAATATAAGTCCACAAAAGCTTCGATACGGACCTACAGGGTGTTCAAAAGTGAAGACTTTTTAATTTTTTTCTTTTTAGTGCCTACAGTTTTTGAGATATTTTGTTAAAATTTTGGGGTTTAGTTATTTATTGGGGTTTACTTAGATAGATATGCCAAATCATTGTGAAAGTCTACATAGCGATCATTTTTTTAAGGTCGCGGCCCCTTTTCGACCCACAAATTTATTTGTGGTACGCCACTGACCGTGTCTGTTAAAGGAAATCGTTTCCCAGTTCTGTTAAGAAAATTTTTTATCCCTTGTATTTTTTTCGAATCTGCACCCATTGTTAAAGAAAAAATTGAAAAACTAATATCTGTAATAGGTCAATTTAATGAGACTATTCTAAAATGCTACAGGCAAAAAGCGTTAAATACATCAACAGGTAATTTTATCTAATAAACTAACTATGACTAATGCTGAGTTCATTCATATAGGGAGGTAATAACTAAAAATGGATAATTTAAGAATTCTAAAAAAGAAGAGAAATTGAAATTTAGCAAATTGTGCAAATGATGAAACTTCTGACGTTGAGTTTAATGGACATATTTTCTAAATCTAATTTTTAGTATTTTTTTCCAACTCAGCGTAATAATTTAAAGCAACTGTTCGAAATGTGAACCATTTTGTTCGACACACAATTTGCACGTTCGCCTGATAGATTGTTTTGTGCTGCGGCAATAAAATTACAGTTTCTCATATCATCGCAGGCATTTTAGATCCGATCAATAAGCTCTTCTCTTGTATGCACAGGAACCGTATAAACTTTATCTTTTACATAACCCCAGACGAAAAAATCCAATGGGGTTAGATCGGGGGAACGTGGAGGCCAAGAAATCGGCCCTCCACATTCTATCATTTTTGTGGAAAATTATAATCCAACCACCCCCTTACATTTCGATGAAAGTGGACGGGACAACCAAAAAATTGAAACCAAGCATTTAATCTCAAATTCAATGGAACTTCTTCCCACATATTTCCATGTTCAGTTGTTAAAAACTCCAAAAAATTATCACCATTTACGCGTTGTGGCAAGAAATAAGGCCTAAACAGATAATTACTAAAAACTCTATCCAAACTTGATACATGGTGATTTTCCCGCTATCGGTGTCTGGGCCTGTCCATATATTGATTTCGGTTTCTACTGTTGGTATTACGACTGCTACGGTCGGAACCGTTCCTCGGATAATGGTGGTCCTCCGAGGCGTTCCGTAGCCGCTGCTGTAACTGGTCGCATCCCATGCTTCCAAACGTTTCGCCGCTTCGCCGCGACTTCAGTCAGTCGCGGTGAAGCTTTTGCAGAGTCACCACTGAAGATGCCTACAGTGAAGAGCGGCGAAACGTTTGGAAGCTAATAATTAACCAGCTAAAAAGGTAGGTGAGCTTTCGTAACATTGCCCCCCTCTTAGAACTGATTGTCCCGATCAGGTTACTCCAATGTCCGCATGGCCTTCTTGATAAGGTGTCAAACGATCGATGTGGACAATATTCATCTTGGCTTGGGGATTCCTCTGGATCCTGTAAACTACGTCAATCAATCTTGACACGACGGTATAAGGGCCTTCCCACGATTTCTGCAGCTTCGGAGATTTACCCTTGCTTCTTTTTGGGTTATAGAGCCACACTTTCTCAAGCTCTTGAAACCCGCTGCTGTTGGCATGCAAGTCGTATCTCGTCTTTATTCTGTCGCTTTCTATTTTTATCTTCTCTCGTACTTCTTCATGTACCATCGTTATTCGATCTTTCAGATGACCGAGATAATCATCTAAGTTTTCCTCGCATTGCGGTCGATTCATAATTAGATCTATGGGTAACCGCAATCCTGTGCCGAAAATCACGTTGGCTGGTGTTTTACCCGTGGTCTCATGAATTGCTGCTCGGTAAGCCAGTAAAAATGGAGGAAGGCAGGTATCCCAGTTGATCTGTTTCTCGTTGACGGCCGTTCTCAGGAAGTTTTCTATGGTGCGATTGAATCGTTCCACCATTCCATCTGATTGCGGGTGAAGAGGTGTAGTTCTGGTTTTGTGAATGCCTACTTACTACGGTAACAGATTCTTGATTAGGTAAGGGATATATTTCTGGCCACTTACTGAAGTAGTCCATCACTACCAAAATATAACGATTTCCACTGCTGCTACGAGGAAATGGTCCAGCTATGTCAATAGCTATTCTCTCGAATGGAGCTCCAACATTATACTGCTTCATCTGTCCTCGGCTTCGAGTCCTGGGTCCCTTACTAGAGGCGCAGATATCACAACGTTGGCACCATTCTTCTACATCGGACCGACTGCCAAGCCAGTAGAATCGTTCTCTAACTTTATTCAGAGTTTTGTTTATTCCAAAGTGGCCACCACCGACACCACTGTGCAGTGCTTGAAGAACTTCTGGAATTCTTTTCTGGGGCAGTACTGTTTGATAAATCTTTTCTTTGCCGTCGGGACTCTCCCAGACTCTTTTTAATAGGCCGTTATCGATGGCTAAAGAATTCCATAGTGCCCAGTAGCTTTTTAGAGACTGTGATTTATCAGAAATATCCTGCCAGGTGGGTCTGTCCATGTTTCTTATCTTCCACTGGAAAATTGGTCCAAAATCCGGGTCTTCACTTTGTTCTTTAGCTATGATTTTATTATCCCAATCATCTGGGCCCTGGATGTTAATTCTTCGGCAAAGAAACTCATCTTGTTCTCTAATTTCTTGTCGCAGACAGTGCTTACAGTTTGGAGGGCATGGTCTTCTGGATAGGGCATCAGCATTCCGATGGTTAGATCCTTTCCGGTGTTCAATTTTGAAGTCGTACTCCTGCAACCGTTGAAGCCATCTTGCCACTTGGCCTTCCAGATTCTTGAACTGCAGTAACCACTTCAAGGAAGCATGATCGGTCCTCAAGACGAACGGCTGACCATAGAGATACTTATGAAAATGCTCCACAGTTTTAACTATGGCAAGCAACTCTCTTCTGGTTACGCAGTAGTTAATTTCATGCTTAGAGAGGACCTTGCTAAAGTAGGAAATCACTTTTTCATGCCCGTTTTTAATTTGTGATAATATTTCTCCAATTCCAGTATTACTAGCATCCGTGTCCACGATGAATGTCTTTCCAGGTTTGGGATATGACAGAATCGGAGAAGAACACAAAACTTCTTTTAATCTTTGAAAAGCTTGTTGACATTGTTCCGTCCAAATGAATGGCTGATTGTTTTCTGTGAGCCGATGTAGGGGTTTCGCTATCTCGGCGAAATTTCTCACAAACTTGCGATAGTAAGTGCAAAGTCCCAGGAAACTCCTTAATTTATGTTTGTCTTTCGGTACTGGCCATTGCCAGATGGCTTCAGTTTTCTCTGGATCAGTCTTCACTCCATTAGACGAAGTAATGTGTCCTAAATACTTGACTTCCTTTTGAAAGAGCATACACTTCTTAGGACTTAACTTGAGCCGGGCCTCTCTCAACTTTTGGAAAACTTCTTGAACATTCCTCAAATGATCTTCAAAGTCTTTGTATTATTATGTCATCAAAATAAACGAGACTAGTTTTCCAAGTCATTCCTCGTAGAATGGTTTCCATAAGTCTTTCAAAGGTGGCTGGTGCATTGCAGAGGCCAAAAGGCATGACATTGAAGTGCCACAACCCTGTTCCAATGGAAAACGCCGTCTTCTCTTTATCATTTGGATGAAGCTGCACTTGCCAATAGCCACTCTTCAGGTCTAATGTGGAAAACCATTCAGATCCAGACAGGGTATCCAGGGTATCGTCTATTCTTGACAACGGATAACTGTCCTTTTTAGTGACATCGTTTAGTCTTCTATAATCCATACAAAATCTGGTAGAGCCGTCCTTCTTCTTTACCAGAACAACAGGCAAAGTCCATGGACTCTGGGATGGTTCAATGACTCCCTGCTGCTGCATGTCTCTCAACATCGTGGATACCTCTTCTTTCTTCGCTAAAGGAATCCGTCGTGGAGCTCGTTTAATTGGCGTGGTGTCGCCGGTATTTATTCGTGTTGCACAAGATTAGTTCTTCCAACATTATCTTCTGTTAAGGAGAAAACATCTTGATAACGCCTCAACAAATCTTCCAATGTTTGGACTTCATCGGCTTGTAGTGGGGACTTGAATCGGTTAACAAGACCCTGAAGAACTTCAGGTAGTTTTTCAATACTTCGAGACGTTGTTTATTGTTCTATATTGTTGAAGACCGATCCAACTGTTTGACAAACTCCCAAAGGTTCACCTTTCTTGATTTGTTGTAGGTAGTCTTTCAGATTTAGCATTCTGACCAATACCAAATTGTTTTTCCTTTCTGTTAATGTCTTTCCATTTTATGCCCTTCCTATAAAGACTGCACTCTGGTTCTGGTTCTACAATTACAGTTTCTGCACCTACCGAAGGACTGCTACAAATAGCTTCAATTACAACTTCTGAACCTGCTGGAAGTTCTATGTCTGCTGACGCTTCCACAGTTCTAATAGGAAGGTTTCTGATTTCGGGAAACTGCATAATGATTTCTTCATCTTTGGTCTTCAATAGTCTTCGTGGAAGGTCCAATACAAAATTATGTTGAGTCATAACGTCAAGTCCAAGAATGACATCGTCAGTTATATCTGCTACTAAGATGTTGTGTTGGAAATTGGTTGCCGTCAGGGTTATTCTAGCTAGATGGATGCTTCCGGTCTGGCTTTTGTATTCTGCAGTGAGCGACGATGTTTGGTCTTACTATGGTGTGACTAGAGCCTGTATCAAGGATCATTTCACAATCCCGTCCGCATATACGCCCTGGCACCACCAAACTCGTTCCATTATTTTGCAGACGGGTTATCTTGATCTTAATAGTTGGTGGAGCTTGGTAGCACCTAGCCAGCTTTTGCCGCTCAAAGCTGACTAGTTGGCGTTTTCCTGGTCCTGACTAGATGTATTCTTAGAGCATCGATTCCTAAGATGCCCTTCAACTCCACAATTCCAACACTTGATGGATCTTCTCTTGCTATATACAGTAGAATCTGTACGGACTTTTTCTTTGTGATAATTGTCTAGAAATTGTCTTAAGCTTTTCATTAGTCCTTCGTCATCCTTTTCGGCTTCACGCTGTTCTTCTCTCCTAAATCTTAGTTGCCTTATTCTGCCTTAACTACTTCGAGAAGCCTGTCGTGCGGCTTCAATTTCTAGCGCCTGGGCCAAAGCTTCAGATATATTTTTATGCCTGGCCAACCTTAACGCTTGATCGATCTCAGAATCTCGCAGGCCATCAATGAAGCTACTAATTGCTAACTGTTCTTGGAATTCTGTCGGTGCGGTGGGGTAGGCTAGCTTCACCATACGCGCTAAGTTGCCACAAATTGCTGCAGATTTTCTTCGAAGCGTGTTTCCGGCCTTTTAATTGTGCTTGATAAACGTGTTGTAGATGAGCATCGCCATACCTCATTTCTAAAGCACTCTTCAGCGTTTGATAGTCTTTTTGTTTATCCTCGGCTAGTGTTCGTAATATCTCCATGGCTTCACCTCGTAGAACAACTATTAGTGATGTAGACTTTTCTTCTTCTGACCAGTTATTTGCCAAGGCAGCTGCTTCAAACTGTTTAAGGTAAGTACTCCATGACACCTTTCCATCAAATGTTGGTGGCTTCACCCTTGACGATGGAAGAAAGCTGCTTTCAGTCTTAATGAGTTCCCTCGCGGACAACTGGGATTTTAGATTTGTAACCTCGGGTTCTAATTTTACTATATATTCTTCTTCGATTTTTGTGACTTCATTCTGTAGCTTGCCAACACTTTCTTCTACGACTTGGAATTTATCTTGCACCTCACTTCTCAATTGATTGATTTCGCCTTCAACAGTTTCCTCAAATTCATTAAGTTTCACCTTAATTGTATCTTCCAACTTCTTATTGTTTTCTTGTAAACTGGTTTTTATTTTGTTTCTCAATTCTTCTTGACTACTTTCCATTTTCTCTAAACTGTTTTTCACTTCCTCTTGATTGTACTTCATTTCCTTTTTCAAGTCTTCCATCATATCTTTCATCATTTCGTCTTGGTTAGTCTTCATTTCATCCTGGCTGTTTTTCATTTCTTTTTTTAAGTCATCTTTCATTTTGTCCTGGCTGTTCTTCATATCTTCTCGACTCTTCATATCTTGCATCATTTCCATTAATTGTTTCAATGTTTCCTCCATTTCTGTTGCTCTCGATCTCGTTACCGGCATTCAATTATCTACTCCAAATGTCTTCTTTGTGGAACGTCACACTTCTGACACCAATGTAACCTCGAAATTAGGTTATCGTTGAAACACGTCACGTAGACAAACAATCTTTATTGTCACTCTTGATAATACAAGAAATATCCTTCACCAAATTTCGCAACTGTCAACGCTTTACTTTGACGTTTGTCACTCGCGTTTGGCTGCTCAATATCAACTGACTGCAGCGGCCGAAAATGGTCTGCTTATATAGGTTTTTAGAGTTCTCGAAGTATCTGAGATCTCGAGAACGTGTCGAGAAACAATTAGAATATAGCCTGGAATATTCCGGAAAACGTCAAAATAAAGGCATTACAAAAATTATAAATTCTAACATAATCAGAAACGTAATTTACAAACTAACGAGGTAGGTGAGATCACTATCATTATCATTGTCATTGTCATTGTCATTGTCATTGTCATTGTCATTGTCATTGTCATTGTCATTGTCATTGTCTTTATCATTGTCATCTGTCATCTTCATTGTCATTGTCATTGTCATCTTCATCTTCATCTTCATTATCATTGTCATTGTCATTGTCATCGTCATCGTCATCGTCATCGTCATCTTCATCTTCATCTTCATCTTCATCTTCATCTTCATCTTCATCTTCATCTTCATCTTCATCTTCATCTTCATCTTCATCTTCATCTTCATCTTCATCTTCATCTTCATCTTCATCTTCATCTTCATCTTCATCTTCATCTTCATCTTCATCTTCATCTTCATCTTCATCTTCATCTTCATCTTCATCTTCATCTTCATCTTCATCTTCATCTTCATCTTCATCTTCATCTTTATCTTTATCTTTATCTTTATCTTTATCTTTATCTTTATCTTTATCTTTATCTTTATCTTTATCTTTATCTTTATCTTTATCTTTATCTTTATCTTTATCTTTATCTTTATCTTTATCTTTATCTTTATCTTTATCTTTATCTTTGTCTTTGTCTTTATCTTTATCTTTATCTTTATCTTTATCTTTGTCTTTGTCTTTGTCTTTATCTTTATCTTTATCTTTATCTTTATCTTTATCTTTATCTTTATCTTTATCTTTATCTTTATCTTTATCTTTATCTTTATCTTTATCTTTATTGTTTGTGGAGATAACTCAACCCACAGATGCTCTGCTACCAATATTCGTGGATATAACTCAACCCAACCACGCTCTGCTACCAATGTTCGTGGAGATAACTAAATAACTTTCCACCAACAATGTTTACTTTTATTTATCTCTTTACAAAAGACAGAATTGACAGTTTTTCTTTATATTCTCATTTCTATATATGACAGACACAGACTTAATTAATTTTTATATTACAAGTACACAAGTACGAGTACTAACAAGATTACTAATTACATGATTACTAATTCCAACATGCCCCCCAGCTTGAAAGGGCTAGAAAACTTTCAAAACATGAGCTATTAAAAAAAACAATGATCACTCTTGTTTATGGCTCGAAATCTTAACTATAAACTAAGCACAATCACTAACACACAACACTTAGCTAAGAGCTTAACAGTTAGTGCTCATCAATGGGTAAAGAGCATATCTTCGAAAATGATCGCCTGATGATCCCGTTTTGAGTACGGACTGTTGCCACTCGTGACACTCCGTCCTTCCCAGGGTGCATCTCCTCTACTCTGCCCATCTTCCATCTTAAAGGTGGTTGATTATCCTCCTTTATTAAGACTAGGGTTCCCTTAAGCAATTTGTCATGGTTTGTACGCCATTTTGACCTGATCTGGAGCTCTGAAACGTACTCTTTACTCCAACGAGTCCACAAATGCTGAACGACTTGCTGCATATGCTTTTATACGGACAGGCGGCCAATAGGAACGGTAGATACGTCATGCTCTGGAAAGGCTGTTTGCGGTCGGCCCACAAGAAAGTGCGCAGGGGTCAAGGGGTTTAAGTCTTCCGGTGAATTGGAGAGAGCAGTCAACGGTCTAGAATTGAGGATTGCTTCTACCTGAACCAAGATCGTATAAAACTGCTCAGATGTAAAGTGAACGTCTTTAGTTATTCGTTTCAAATGAAACTTTACGCTTTTAACCCCCGCTTCCCATAGTCCTCCAAAATTTGGCGAATGAGGAGGGATGAATTTCCACTCAATTCCCTCCTTATGTGCAGAAAACTCTATATCATTACTATTTGAACTGAAAAAATCGCTAAGTTCAGATAACTCATGAGACGCTGCCACAAAATTTGTTCCATTGTGACTATATATTAGACTACATTTACCACGTCTAGAAACAAATCTACGCAATGCAGCCATAAATGCATCTTTAGTTAATTCATGAACCAGCTCAAGATGAATAGCTTTTACACTAAAACATACAAATAAGCATATATATGACTTTGACAACCGAAATCCCCTACCAGCCTTACTTTTAATACTAAAGTGTCCTGCGTAATCAACGCCTGTGACGTCAAATGGGTATCTTGGACTAAGACGAAGCTCAGGTAAGGGAGCCATAATTGATGTTATTGCATTGGCTTTAAAACGGTAACATGTAATGCACGGATTGATTACCTTATTATTACCAATCCAAAATTCTTCCCTAATATTAGCTAAGACATGCCTCGGTCCTGTAAATTCTTTCCATCGCTTTTTTATCGGTAGGGGCACAGGTTCATCCCAAGATAATTTTTCAAGCCAAAGCTTTTGCAATAGAATTTTGACACCGATTACGCAAGGACCAATCAATCCCAACGGATCAAAAATTCTAGATATTTCTGAAAGCATTACTCTTTTTGTTATTTCTAAATCATCACAAGTCCGCGCGATTTTGTATTGTAGAAGATCGGAACATGGGCACCAATTAATGACTAACGTTTTTGCATTTTCCTACTCTCCAAACTCAATAACCTTATTAACTGAACATTCATCATAGACATGTTTAAGTACTTCACGATCATTTGAATAAAATTTCCTCAATTCAAAACAACCCTGCTTTAATATATAATAATCTGATACACCCTTACAAATGTTCGTGGAATCGTTTATCGTATCGGCGCCGGTTAATAGGTCGTCAACGTAAAAGTCGGATTTGATAATTCGAGCTAAGTCCGGATGACTAGCACTATTTTCTAATGCAGATTCCTTTGTCATTTGTTCCAGGTTGAATAATGCACAAACATGGTTTTGTACTAGCAACCTATCGCTGTTACACCTTTCTAACAGTACATTCCATGCTACTTCATAATTAGCATCAGATAATTCAAGAGCTTTTATAATCTGAGCTGCGTCTCCGTCCAAACTAGCTCGGAGGTAGTGAAACTTTTGTTCACCTGTCAAAGAAGCATTTTTATGTATTAAGGATTGAAAAGTATCACGGAATTCAACCCAATTATGATATGAACCAGTATACTTAGGCAAGGAAATTGTCGGCAAACGTATATTTGATAATTGATAACTTGTATCGATTTTAGTTTGACTAATAGAACTTTGAGAAGGACCGATTTGAGGGGACCTTTCATGATCATTTATAATTTTACGTGCCAAAGCTATATTTGAAAAATAGTTATTCTCAAATAACTCTCTTTCTTTTAGTTGGTTTTCCAACTCATTAGAATCGTCAATACATTCCTCTAATTCCGATTGAAACTGGTCGAAGTTCACTTTACAATACTCTATAGCAGTAACCCTTTCTTTTAATTCAAATAAATCTGATTCAATTAATTCTTTTTTGATTCGTAACCCAGCAACAAATTTTACAAACAATGTCAATTTAGCTTTGCAAGTACCTCTCTTTTTAACTAACGGGGCTAAATCCATGTTAAATTAATATTTTCCAATTTTCTTACGTGTCTATACACGCGAGACAATGCAACCCAATTACTAAAATAAAGCAACCTTTATCAAATGTACCAAATTCAATCTTTGTACCTCCTATAACTCCAAATGATATAATATCTATTATTAAAATCCTTAAACAAACTAATTCCGCAGGAATTGATGGTTTTACATTAAAAGTTATTAAATCTATTAGCCACATTATTGCAGGTCCATTGGCGTATCTTATAAACATTTCTGTTAATTCAGGCATTTTTCCAACTTGTCTGAAAATTGCTTCTGTAACACCGGTGTATAAGAAAGGGGATTCAAATGATATTGACAATTATCGGCCGATTTCAGTTTTGAGTATTATCTCAAAGATAATAGAAAAAACCCTGCATAAAATTATATCTAATTTTCTAAATAAATATAACATATTGACAGAATGCCAACACGGTTTTCGGGAACACCATTCTACTGAAACTGCTAGTATTCAGTTTATGCAGTATGTATATGACGAGTTGGATAAGGGAATGCATGTAGTAGGGTTATTCTTTGATCTCAGTCGTGCCTTTGACACGGTTGGGAAAACATTTATTTCTGACAAAATATATGCATTGGGATTTAGGGGGAACCTCCTCAGGTGGATAGAATCTTATCTATCCAATCGTAGTATGCGTGTGAAAATTAAAAATACGTATTCTACTAACCATGCAATGCGCCTAGGTGTTCCGCAGGGATCAGTGCTCGGGCCACTAATTTTTTCATTGTACGTGAATGAGCTTCCAACTTATATATCAGGTAAATTGACTATGTATGCCGATGATACATCTGTAGTGGTCTCAGCAGCCAGCCCTGCGGAGTTGCAACGGTCAGTCTCGGAGGTAATTGAACAATTTAGCAGTTGGTGCCAAAATAATTTGTTAATTCTAAATATTGGAAAAACAGAAAGCATCTACTTTTCTAAACGTGGTATAATACCAGATAACTTGCAATACGACATGGTCCTGACTGAACACGTAAAGTTTCTGGGGATAGTTGTTGACAGTAAACTTGAGTGGTATCATCAGATAAATCAAGTATGTAAAAACTAAATGGTGCATATTTTGCTTTAAATACTCTAAAACGTGTATTTGAGCAGCATATTTTATTAAATACATATTATTCTTTGGCATATTCGCATCTTTCATATAACATTGTAATTTGGGGTAGAAGCACTATGATAGACAGAGTTTTTATTCTTCAAAACGTTTAATTAGGCTAATTTTTGGTATATCTCCACGTAGCACTTGTAAGCAGTGTTTCACTACTAATAATATTTTGACAGTGCCCTGCATCTATATATATAACATAGGAAAGCTCACAAGATTCGGTCTGTACAAACTGAAAACTAACGATTGCTACCACGACTATAATACTCGACATGGTGGTATGCTTAGTATTCCTCGACATAGTCATTGTTATTATGAGAAGTCACCTTATTACTCAGGCATTAAAATATATAATAAATTACCACGATATATTAAGGATGTAAAAACACATAATCAATTGAAACTTGAACTAAAGAAACTTTTAATTTCTGAATGTTTTTATTCAGTTGAAGAATTTTTAAATTAACAAATTTCTCCGAGTTTTTTGTAATTTTTTTTTGTAATTTGTTTTTGTTGTACAGTCAACTTGTGTTTACTGTTTGTTTTTTACAATGTATTTCTCTGCTGTCTTGAATGTTTTTCATTGACTTATACTCCTTTGATTTGACGGCCATATCTGTTTTTTGTAACAGCTACAGTGACAAATAAATTATTATTATTATTATTATTATTATTATTATTATTATTATCTAGACCGCGACGCAAGGATACTCTACAATTTGGGAGCTGCGCCGATCAACATTAAGTTGACCGCTACAGCTTACCTCGTTTCTTCTCGCGCTGCCGCCTATAAGTCGTTCAGATTCTAGCTGCTTGCCTGGTTCGCTTCTCTAGCACCATAGAAAATATATTATTATGGGGAATAGAATGAAATGTGAAATACCCTAACTGAAACTGTCATGGTGGCGATGTCAAAATAAAACTTTTCTCCCTTCTCGGCAGAGGCGCTGATGCTACTGCATAAAAAATTTTGAATATTGACAATTCATAATTTTGACATCATTGCTTGTTAAATTCGTTTGGCGAGTTAGTGGCGTGTTTCTACTTTGGTGTTTTATTTTAAATATTTGCGTTATTCAGTACTGTTTTATATTTATTATCATTATCATTCTTTGATTTATACCTGTACTTAATTTAAAAATGGGAAAATCCGGCTGTGTAGTTTCGAACTGCCGTCCCAATAATACGGATGCAAGACATCGCTTTCCTTATCCAAAGGTACGTCTCGACGCATTCCTTAAGTGGTTAGAAGCTATTAAGAACTCTGAACTGGAAAACTTGGACCCCATAGTCGTTTATAAAAAGTATAGGGTTTGTGACAAACATTTTCTTGAGGAGGATCATGTTACAAATAACCGTTTGACCATAACAGCTTATCCTCAGCTTCATTTAATTTCAAGTAAGTATTAGTTAGTGCATTGAGTCACAGTCTTTTTTGAAAGGGTACAAATATGAATATTTTTATTATATATGTATGTAGAATAGTATAACTTCAACCTGACCAATTTCAGCAATAGACAAAGTTATTATAAGGATACATTTTTTCTTTTAGATATCCCACTGCCGATCTTGGATCATACATATGCCAGATCATTTTATGCTAATCGTGTTGTTCCCTCAGGAACTTTCCCTGCAGTTATCCATATGTCAAATTCTGATCACACGTACGTCAAACCACTACCTTTAGAGAATCTTTGTAGTTTAACTTCAGATACAGGATTTGTCACTTCTGGTGAGTTAAAATTTTATGTATGTACATACTACCTATTACAAATACAGTAAAGCCGTTTTAAGTTTACCATTACCTCACAGCTAGTATGAACTAAGGGTAATTTGATTTGCTGGTCAAAATAAGCTCTACATTCATACATAAATGTCTGACATACATCAACCCCTATTGCAGGGTTTTGGAAATTGTTAAATTTATGATATTTACAGAGCCTTTGGGCATGAAGTATGTTACACGGTCCAAAATTTAAATTACAGTAAACTCGTATTAACCATCCCCGCAATGGCAAAGTTAAAAAGGTTTTGCCTAAATTTTGACTCTAAAAGAGATTTCTAAAGAACTATAGTTGATGATTGTTTCTCCATTTTTAATCATACAGGTAATGAAGTCCCTGGTTCTTCAGTAATATCTCAATGCCCTCTGCCCTCTACTAGTTCATATTCAAGTGTAGACAATTCAGCAAGAAGCACATCTGTGCGCAGTAAGTAGATTCATTGTGAATATATTTTCAATAAGTATGAAATTAAACTCGTTTAAATTTTAGAATGTGGAATTCTGAGGAGTATTGGTTTAAAGAAAAGCTGTGAATTGTCTCCCAGGGAAAGAAAAATATATAATCAAGCAGCATATTACAAAAAAAGAGCATATGTACTTAGCAAGAGAAATGCAAATTTAAAAAGCAAGCTCGCAACAATTGATAAATGGTCCAAGGAAAAGTCATTTCAGAATTTAACAAAACATTTCAATCGTACGCATTAAAATTTTTCAAATCTCAAGTTCACTACTTCAAGAAAAACCTAAAGGAAGAAGATTTGATACTGAAGATAAGATATTTGCTTTGCTCTTTACAAACAAAGTCCTGCAGCATACAAATTATTATCTGCACTCTTTGTCCTACCTTCCAGAGTAACCTTGCAGAAAATGTTGTCAAGGATTCCAATTTTTGCAGGAATTCATGATTCAGTTTTGCAACATTAAAAGGACTTAGCAAGAACATGAAACATCACAATAAATTTTGTGTTCTAACATTTGATGAAATGTCCATTGAACCACATCTGCAGTACAATCATTGTTTAGATGAAGTTGATGGACTTGAAGATTTTGGGGAGAATACAAAGTCTGCAGTCATAGCAAATCACGTACAGGTAAAAAATAAATATCACAAATATTATGTAGTCATTTTTGAACCATTCTTACTATTTAGTTTCGATCATTTTTAAGTTCATTATTAGACGTGTCAGGCTGAATCGATGTAAAGGTCACTGAGCAGATTTATGCCATCACACAAATGACTATAATTATATACAGAGGAAAAGTGGGCTCCCTGTTGCCATGTGGTCTGTTCCTAGTGGTGGACACTTGTCTTTTCAATCTGTCTTTAAAGGTGACTATGAGACTCACTTTTTACTAAATGTGGTAAAATCTATTAATGTTATTTATTAGAACGGAATAAAAATAATTAGACAATTTTATCTTTTGTACAAGATTTAAATATTGTGTATAACAATTTTATATGTGTTTCAAGCAAAAAGTGATATTGTTTGACAGTATGGAAGACACGTCCATTTAGCAATAAGACCAGTGAACAAAAATCAATCAATACATAACTTTTTCATTACTTAAAAATAAAGTGAAAATTGTTTTTTTGGTATACATGCTGAGAGGAATTGCAAACAACTGGAAACAACCTGTAGGCTACTTTTGTAAGTGGAGGTATGAAGGCGTGTCAAATAAAACAAAATATTTTAAACATTGTCAGAAAAACTAAGGAAGCTGGTTTAACAGTTGTAGCCACAGTGTGCGACCAAGGCAGCAATAATAGAAGTGCTATAAATTTATTAGTTCGGGAAACCCAAAATAGAACTGGAAGTTCTCATTTTCTGTTTGAAGTAGATGATGATAAAATTATACCTCTTTTTGATGTGCCTCATCTACTAAAGACATTAAGAAATATTCTCTTGTATAGAGATATTTATTTTACCAATAAAGATGGAGAAACAAGAGTTGCTAAATGGCGATATATTGAAAGAACCTGGGAAATGGATAATTGCAGTACTGACTTGAGAGCACTTCCTCGTTTAACTGAACACCACATAAATAAAGCAAAAATTAAAAAAATGAAGGTTTCAGTAGCTGCACAAGTGTTCAGTCACTCTCTAGCTGCGACAATGAATTTGTTAATTAATTGTAAGTTATTTTCAGTACAGTGTAACCTCTTTAATATTTACATTTAAATGCACAGGGTGTGTCCGAATTATCAATTTGTTTGGATTATTGGATATTTAGAAAAAACGATTATTATAGTGCTTTCAAAATTTTTTTAAAAAATTTAATATTTTTTACTGTTATAAAGTTCTTTAAGTCTTTACACTTATATCATATAAATTTAAGACAGGAGCCAATTTTTATTATTTTTATTTTTTTGTAAAACAAAAGTTGAATATTTATTAGAAATTATACCATATCAAAATATACATATATCAGCATTTATAAATTCCAGCATCAATGATGGCCCATCAATCAGACTCTTTCAATGAAGAAGCCCGTGGGACAGTTGAGTTTTTGAAGTTTGTGGATAATGTTTTTGATAGCTTGAATGGATCAGCTAAAAAAGACTTAAAAGGAAAACCGTTACGTACTTCTGCTTCAACAAGGGCAAATAATATGGTTCATGAAAACTGCTGGGATACAGCTTTGAAAGTATTTTCCACCATGTATGTGATTGAAAATGGAGAGAAAAATTATGCCGTGTTTTAAAACTGGCAGGTAACATTAAGTGGTTTTAAACTTCTTAGAATAAAACTTGGCAAATCTGGATTTACAAGGATGAAATGTAGGCGGTTTAATCAGGACCCTCTTGAGAATTTTTTCGGCAAAATTCGTCAACGTGGTCAAAGATTTACTAAGCCTACTAGCACTGCATTTGCAGCTTTTTATAAGTCTCTCCTTGTAAATGGTTTGGTATCGAAACATTCAGTAGGCTCAAACTGTGAAGATGATAACAGTGATATCTTAATTTCTTTACAAAGATTTATCACACAGGTATTCATTTAAATAATTAAGAAGGGAGCTGGTGACAACTTTAATTCAGAATAGTTATTTTATTTTTTATTTTTCTTTTCCACTAAAAAAATTTTTTTTTTATTTTTTTTTTTATGGAAATCCTTTGATTATGGTTACTTTCCAAAGATGTTGTTTCCGTTAAAATTAATCAGGTATGTACCTATGGGTTTGTTCCAACACAGCAAGAATCGATTCCGAACCGTCCAGAATTAGTCAGTCAGTTCAGTTGTTAATGTACTCTCGGCGAATGCGACGTAAGACGGTGTTGGTCAAACATTTCTCACGGTTCTGAACCAGTTCTCGACGGTTGTTGGAACAGACCTTATATGTTTTCTATTTATATAGACTAATAGAAATTACTACTGCCATTAACTATCTGTCCTGTACGAGGTTCACAAAATGGTCATGTCACTGTTCAAGGTAACATTTTTATCTCATATACATTTTTGTGTTATAAATTTTTTTTATAGTTTTTACCTTGTTTTCTAAAGGGTTTGCCGGAAGAAAAGGAATACACAAATGTAGGAAAATTAGAAACCCTACCAGATCAATTTCAAGCTTTAAAACCACTAGAAGGAGCAGCTCTAGCTTATGTAGCAGGGTATGTTCTTAAAGTAAAAACGAAGTTAACAAATTGTGTTGCCTGCAAGTATAATGTATTAAAACGTTTAAATGAAACTGATGATTTCAATTGTTTAATAAAATATAAGGAATATGGAGGTAAAACTGTACACCGTTTAAAATATTGTAATTTTGAATTTTTGCAGAATTTAACAAGATGCTATAACATTACAAAATACATTATATCTAACAAATGTGGGCAAAAAAATATGTTAAAATATGTCTTAAATACCATTTCAGAAAACGTTACATTCAATTTCATTGAGTGTGTACATTCTGTAACACTAGAGACGACTGTTATTGAAAACTTTGTAAAATTGGTTATTTATAATTATTTTAATGGAATCAATAATGTTATCTCCGGAAAGGATGGACGAGATCTAGAAAATTGTACGTTATTGCGGAAACAGGCTAAAGAAATTTTTGATAAACGAAGAAAGTATTTAAGTGCCAGGAATGATAATGTCATAAAAGTTCTATAATGTGTAACTAAAAATAATAGTATATTACATACTTAGGTCACAGAATAATAAACAATCAGAACCGACTCAGAATCAGATGATGACTTTGTCAATAGGCCCATTTGGTAATTTTTTTTATTTCATATTCTGAAAGTTTACCCTTTAATTAGTTATTGTGTAAAAAAACGTTTTTTCCACTACTAACAGTAATATACGATTAGATTCTGATATTAAATATACTCGCGACAAGAATTCAGACGAGTTATGTCATACGAACAAATGAATAATTCATTATATTTTCATCAAAATATTTAAAAAACTGCAACTGAGTGTAATAAAACTATATACTACACTAAAGTTTGCAGTATATTTGGCACTAACTTCCAAAAATGATTGTTTTAAACGCGACCAAATATCGAAAATTAAGTTGACAATAAAAACAAATATGTAACGTCAGCCGTAACGTAAGACGTCTGAATTCTTGAGGCGAGTATAGTCATTTTTCCCTTTCATATATTTTGAAATATTAAGTAGCCTGGAAGTTGTGAAACTGACAATCAAATTTTTAATAATGCAGGGATACACGTTATTTATAATAATTATGTTACAATAATTTACATTTTATAATTATTGTTTTGAGTTTATATTTGAAAAACTCAAGTTTGTTGTTCATATCTTGTTGTTAAAAATATAGAAAAATTTTCATTATTTACCTAGGTGTTTTTTTTATGTATAAAATTATTTACATAGGGAGAGAAATATTACTACTTATTAGAAAAATAGTTATTTATGTATCAAGGGAATTGCTGTCCCTCGGGCCGGAGGCCCTCGGGACGCAAACTTTGCCATCGGTAATTAAGGCTCAGTAATTCCCGTGGTACATAGATAATTTTATTTCTGACCGATTTCAATAAAATATTGTTTATTTTTAAAACGGAAAAATTCCCAGTATATTTGAATCAGTTACCATTGATTATAAGAGTTTTGTTGTTGCTAGGTTGTTGCTATGTTACGTATATGTATATTAGGGTAGAGGGAATTATAGAATCTATAATGTCCCAAGGGAGTTATGACTCTCTTTATTGATAGCGTAACTATGACGATATAAACTTATAATATCCCGGTCAGAAAAAAAGAGTTAATAATAATGCCGATTTCTCATGTTAGTGGAAAAAAATGTTACATTTATATTTACTGCTCTGTTTTGTTATAATTTATTATTTTATGAAATAAATTAGTTTTTGCAATAATGTTTCTTTTTCTATAAAACATAATTTAAAAAAAAATTAACTTTGTTGGGGTTGGGGATATGTCTAAGAATATAAACATTTCATAACTCAATTTAATTTCATGTATTCAATAGGGTTAAAAAAATCTTTAAAAATTGAGAAAAACTATACTGTATATAAATATATAGGAAAATAATTTATTGTCACTAGATGGCGCTGAAAACAAAATGCGTGCATATTAGCGGCAATTCTATATACAGTTTTCGGGTATACAGTGTTGCCTATAGACCTGGGGAGTTCTGTGTTTTTTGAAACTTTTCTCCCATATCACCAGGCGGCAGTGGCGACACAGATCTGGTTAAATACCAGGGACATTTACTTCTACACAGTACTATATTTTCTATGTCTAGCACGCACCTGCACCTCGGCTCCTTACTGCGTCCAACGTGGCAAAAATACCTATGTATGCCTCGGCTCCTTGTCCGGTCACGTTCAGGGGACGCTGCTTAGCTTTGTGCCCTTTTCAACGGTGGTACTTTTTCCAGTCACCACAACAAACAGCAAAACCACGCTCTGCTACCAATGTTCGTGGAGATAACTCAACCCACAGATGCTCTGCTACCAATATTCGTGGATATAACTCAACCCAACCACGCTCTGCTACCAATGTTCGTGGAGATAACTAAATAACTTTCCACTAACAATGTTTACTTTTATTTATCTCTTTACAAAAGACAGAATTGACAGTTTTTCTTTATATTCTCATTTCTATATATGACAGACACAGACTTAATTAATTTTTATATTACAAGTACACAAGTGCGAGTACTAACAAGATTACTAATTCCAACAATTATCATTATCATTACCATTATGATAATAATAATAATAATAATAATAATAATAATAATAATAATAATAATAATAATAATAATAATAATAATAATAATAATAATAATAATAATAATAATAATAATAATAATAATAATAATAATAATAATAATAATAATAATAATAATAATAATAATAATAATAATAATAATAATAATAATAATAATAATAATAATAATAATAATAATAATAATAATAATAATAATAATAATAATAATAATAATAATAATAATAATAATAATAATAATAATAATAATAATAATAATAATAATAATAATAATAATAATAATAATAATAATAATAATAATAATAATAATAATAATAATAATAATAATAATAATAATAATAATAATAATAATAATAATAATAATAATAATAATAATAATAATAATAATAATAATAATAATAATAATAATAATAATAATAATAATAATAATAATAATAATAATAATAATAATAATAATAATAATAATAATAATAATAATAATAATAATAATAATAATAATAATAATAATAATAATAATAATAATAATAATAATAATAATAATAATAATAATAATAATAATAATAATAATAATAATAATAATAATAATAATAATAATAATAATAATAATAATAATAATAATAATAATAATAATAATAATAATAATAATAATAATAATAATAATAATAATAATAATAATAATAATAATAATAATAATAATAATAATAATAATAATAATAATAATAATAATAATAATAATAATAATAATAATAATAATAATAATAATAATAATAATAATAATAATAATAATAATAATAATAATAATAATAATAATAATAATAATAATAATAATAATAATAATAATAATAATAATAATAATAATAATAATAATAATAATAATAATAATAATAATAATAATAATAATAATAATAATAATAATAATAATAATAATAATAATAATAATAATAATAATAATAATAATAATAATAATAATAATAATAATAATAATAATAATAATAATAATAATAATAATAATAATAATAATAATAATAATAATAATAATAATAATAATAATAATAATAATAATAATAATAATAATAATAATAATAATAATAATAATAATAATAATAATAATCACCAGGAATAGCCCAGAAGTCGAAGACTTTTGTGGGAGAGGGGGCGGCATATTATTATTAAGCAGGTCGAATTTGCGGCCAGCAAAGACTTACGTTGGTAGGCCCTAACCATCATTCAGTGCAGGAATGAAAAACCGATATTAGGCGATTAATAAATTCTAATAAAAAAGTAACATATTTTAAATATATACGTATATACAGGGTGTTTCTAGAATGGTGCCAAACTAGAACAGCAGACAGCGAACTTCTTACAGCGATCTAGTCACCTCGATTCAAGTACTGACGCCTTAAACCGCGCGACCACTGACCGATCCAGATGCTCGTCGCATTTATAGGTGTAATGAAGTTCAATATCGTCATTTTGAGTCAGTCTTGTAGCTGATCTTTATTGGCATTAAAATTCTCTAAATCAAACGTAATTTGCTAACGTTACATAACTTATATGGAGCCACATCGGTTTTTTTCCGAGTTCTCCAAAAGTATGGATTGGTAAAGCTTTTTAAAAATGCATAAAATTGATAGCAAAAAATTTAGATCTGTTGCAAAACGGCCAAAACGGCATTTTTTTAACTAGTTTCTATCCCATATTGTCATGTATTGTTTTTAATCCATCCTGTATAGAGATGAGTTCAATAATATAGTTTTTCTGTATTCTTAGCTCCACGGTGTTTCCCTGATTTTGTATGTGCGTTAAAATCATCTTTGAAAGGACGTCATTAAATTCATTCTTTTACCATTCAAAGGACCAAGTAATTATAGACGTGGTACTATTGTTTCATATAGTGACGTAGGCGTGCATCAGTATTTCTAAGAAATTATAGTAAGTTATACTTTCACTAATGTTTTTTCAACCGCGGAACCATTCATACATTAATGGATCACGCGAATGTAGTACGGCTGATATTCCATGTAGGTAAATCACAAAACGTAAGTCAGTACACACTATAACAACAATTTCATTTCCTATTAACATTAATAAACTGTAAAAACCGATATTAGGCGATTAATAAATTCTAATAAAAAAGTAACATATTTTAATTATATACGTATATACAGGGTGTTTCTAGAATGGTGCCAAACTAGATCAGCAGACAGCGAACTTCTTAATGAAACAGTTACAGGATGATAAGATCCTGTACGTAGAACATATTTCTTCAAATTTCTCCACAATGTATAATCATATTCTAATGACATTCAGCACAGGTCTTTAGATTTTTCACACAGTATTATTGATACGTATTAATTTAATAAAAATGTATATAAAAACATAGCATAAAAGGCAAATATTTGATTGAAGTAGGTGAATGATTTTTAATTAAAAATATTAATCAACACTTCTCACATTGTCGTTTCAAAATTTAATTTTTCAATTAATTTATTTTGACGTTTTCTAGAACACTCCAGGCCATATTCTGCCTTAAGACTACACTTAATCAGGACCAGAAATACACGCCAACTAATCGGACCAGAAATACGCCAACTAATAGCGGTTCGGTTTCGTCGCTGCAGTCAGTTTATATTGAGCAGTCAAAAGCGGTTGACAAAGGTCAAAGTAATAGTTGGCAGTTGGAAAATTTGTTTGAAAGATATATTTCGTGTAATCAAGAGTGACAATTAAAGATTGTTTGCCTACGTGTTTCCTCGCAAAGTCAACGTAGAGGTTACCCAATATGGTACTGCAGAATACAGCAACCATACTGAAACTACATCTTGGAAACAGAAGACGTTCGGGACAGAAATGGAGGAAACATTCATGGAAATGATGAAAGACATAAAAAAGAGCCAAGAAAATATGAAGAACAGTCAGGAAGAAATGAAAAGTAGCCAAGATGAAATGATGACCTGCGAGACTCTGAGTTCAGTCAAGCATTAACGTTGACCAGACATTAAAATATATCTGAAACATTGGCCCAGGCGATAGAAATTCAAGCTACACTGCAAGCTTCTAGAGGTAGTCAAGGCAGAACAAGACAACTAATATTCAGGACGGAAGGACGGCGAGAAGCCGAGAAGGACAACGAAGGATTAATAAAAAACTTGAGAAATTTATTGAATAACTACTAGAACAAGTTCGTACCGATTCTGCGGTATACAGTAGACGAAGACCCATCCAGTGTTGGAATTGTGGAACTGAAGGACATCTTAGGAATCGATGCCTTAAGACTACACTTAATCAGGACCAGAAATACGCCAACTAATCAGTTTTGGGGGGACGAAAGCTGGCTAGTTGCTACCAAGCCCCACCAACTGTTAAGATCAAAATAACCCGTCTGCAAAATTATGGATTGAGTTTAGTAGTACCAGTTTGTATATGCGGACGGAATTGTGAAATAGTCCTTGATACCGCGTGGCTCTAGTCACACCATCATAAGACCCAATATCGTCGCCCACTGCAGAATACAGCAACCAGACTGAAACTACATCTTGGAAACAGCAAACGGGGAAGTCATAACAGTGAAAGGTATCCATGTAGCTGGAATAACCTTGAGGGCAACCAATTTCCAACACAACGTCCTAGTAGCAGGTATAACTGACGATGTTATCCTTAGACTTGTTGTCATGACTGAACATAATGTTGTACTGGACCTTCCTCGAAGGCTATTAAAAACTTAAGATGAAGAAATGACCATACAGTTTCCCGAAGTTGAAGAAACTGTAATTGTAGAACCAGAACCAGAGAATAGTCTTTATAGAAAAGGCATATTAACTGGATTAACATTAACAAAAAGGAGAAACAGGACTACCCACAACAGATCAAGAAAGGCAAATCTTGTCAACAGTTGAATCGGTGTTCAGCAATATAGAACCATCAACAGCATCTCGAAATAGTGAAATTGAAAAACTACCAGAAGTTCTTCAGAGCCTTGTTAACTGATTCAAGCCCCCATGGAAATCCAATGAAATAAAAAATTTAGAAGATTTATTGAGACGCTATCAGGATATATTCTCATTGAGAGAAGATGATGTCGAAATGACTAATCTTATACAGCACCACATAAATGCCGGCGATACCTGTCCAGTTAAACAAGCTCCACGACGTATTCCTTTAGCGAAGCAGGAAGAGGTATCGACAATGCAGCAGCAGAGTCATGCAGCAGCAGGATGTCATTGAACCATCCCAAAGCCCATGGACTTCGCCGGTTGCTTCGGTAAATTAGAAGGATGGTTGTACCAGATTTTGCGTCGACTATAGAAGATTTAGTGATTTCACTAAGAAGGACAGTTATCTGTTGCCAAGGATAAAGGACCCTCTGGATATACTGCCTGGATCCCAGTGGTTTTCAACATTAAACCAGAAAAGTGGCTACTGGTAAGTGCAACTTCAGCCAGACGATACAAGGAAGACCACATTTTCTATTGGTCTTATGCCTTTTGACCTCTGCAACGCACCAGCCACCTTTAAAAAAACTTATAGAAACCATTCTGCGGGGCATGACTTGGAAAACTTGTCTCGTTTACCTTGATGACATCATAATACTTGGAAAAGACTTTGAAAATTATTTGAAGAATGTTCAAGAAGTTTTCAAAAAGTTGAGAGAGGCTCGAAACCATCTGGAGATGGCCACTGCCGAACAACAAACATTAATTAAAGAGTTTATTCAGACTTTACTATCGCAAGTTTGTGAAAAATTTCTCGAAACCCTTACATAAACTCACAGAAAACAATAATCCATTTATCTGGAAGGAGCAATGTCAACAAGCTTTTCAAAGAAAGAAAAGAAGCTTTGTGTTCCTCTCCGATTCTGTCATATCCCAAACCTGGAAAGACATTCATCGTGGATACGGATGCTAGTACATACTGGAATTGGAGGAATATTATCACGAGTTGAAGATGGACACGAAAAAGTGGTTTCCTACTTTAGCAAGGTCCTTTATAAGCAAGAAATTAACTACTGCGTAGCCAGGTGAAAGTTGTTTGCCATAGTTAAAACTATGGAGCATCTTCTTAGGTATCTCTATGGCCAGCCGTTCATCTTGAGGACCGATCATGCTTTATTGAAGTGGTTAGTGCAGTTCAAGAATCCGGAAGGCCAAGTGGCAAGATGGCTTCAACGTGATAGGAATATGAAGACCCAGATTTCTTACCAATTTTCCAATGGAAAGTGAAAAACATGAACAGACCCACCTGGCAGGACATTGCTGATAAATCACCGTCGGAGAATCTTCATCTTCATCTTCATCTTCATCTTCATCTTCATCTTCATCTTCATCTTCATCTTCATCTTCATCTTACCATAGACTAAATGTATAGACCGCTTTATCAAATATCCCAGAATATTAATACAATTTCAGTTTGATTAAATGCTGCCAGATGTGGATAGAATTCAGTTTTTACTCAGACTGCACCACACACAGTTAAATCGCTTTAACGAGCCGTCGGAGAATCTTCATCTTCATCTTCATCTTCATCTTCATCTTCATCTTCATCTTCATCTTCATCTTCATCTTCATCTTCATCTTCATCTTCATCTTCATCTTCATCTTCATCTTCATCTTCATCTTCATCTTCATCTTCATCTTCATCTTCATCTTCATCTTCATCTTCATCTTCATCTTCATCTTCATCTTCATCTTCATCTTCATCTTCATCTTCATCTTCATCTTCATCTTCATCTTCATCTTCATCTTCATCTTCATCTTCATCTTCATCTTCATCTTCATCTTCATCTTCATCTTCATCTTCATCTTCATCTTCATCTTCATCTTCATCTTCATCTTCATCTTCATCTTCATCTTCATCTTCATCTTCATCTTCATCTTCATCTTCATCTTCATCTTCATCTTCATCTTCATCTTCATCTTCATCTTCATCTTCATCTTCATCTTCATCTTCATCTTCATCTTCATCTTCATCTTCATCTTCATCTTCATCTTCATCTTCATCTTCATCTTCATCTTCATCTTCATCTTCATCTTCATCTTCATCTTCATCTTCATCTTCATCTTCATCTTCATCTTCATCTTCATCTTCATCTTCATCTTCATCTTCATCATCATCATCATCATCACCATCATCAACATCATCATCATTATATTGTCGTGTCAAGATTGAATGACGTAGTGTACAGATTCAGAGGAATCCCCAAGCCAAGATGAAGATTTATCAAGAATATCATGCGGACAGTGGAGTAACCTGATCGGGACGATCAGTTCTAAGAGGCGGGCAATGTTACGGAAGCTCACCTACCTTGTTAGTTTGTTAATTATGGTCATATTTGCTCGGCAAGGGCGCCAGAAAGTTTACGAGAAGCTTCCAAAGTTGATGGATTGTGTCGTACTGGTATGGGAAAAACCCGTCTTGGAGGGACGCCGGCTTCCATGGGTCGATAGGTGGACAGAAACTTCCAAAGTTGATGGATTGCGTCGTACTGGTATGGGAAAAACCCGTCTTGGGGGGACGCCGGCTTCCATGGGTCGGTAGGTGGACAGGGCCCCATCTACCTTTGCACGCAGCTCTTTGCCAAAGTCGAGCATCTTTGCGATAAGCCCATCGTGCCAGACCCTGTCAAAGGTCTTGGCGACGTCCAAGAAGATTGCTCCGGTAGATTTTCTGGTGTTGAAACCTGCGGAAACAAGTTCTACTAACCTGAGAATCTGCTGCTCCGTCGAGTGGTCACGGCGGTACGCAAACTGCTCGTCCGGGATTATGCGCAGTTCTTCAGTGGTCTCGCGCAGTCTGGCCAGGATCATCCTCTCGGCTACTTTGCTCATCATGGGCAAGATACTGATGGGCCTGTAACCAGAGGGGAACGTTAGATTCTTACCTGGCTTAGGGACGAGTATGACGTCGGCCTTCTTCTCCATCTCGTAGGAAATCTGCGCAGTGTCAGGATGGCATTGCAGATGTTCAGCAGCGCCATTACTCCCCGGTTCGGGAGCTTCCTGATAATCCTGTTCCCAATACCGTCGTATCTCGGCGCTTTGCGGGGGTTCAGGTGGTGCAGGATATCCTTCACTTCCTCCGGAGTAGCGGGTCTAATGGGTTCTGCATCGGGTAGGCGTCTTAGACGCCGCACACGGCGCTCCACCTCGTCAGTGTGATCCTCGTCCTCGTCGTCGAGAGTTTTCTCTACACTGCAGTTCAAGGCTGTCCGTAAAAGCTTCTGCCTTGTCCCGATTCGTGTAGACGATCCCATTCTCTCCGTGAATCGGAGGTATCAGACGGCGGGGAGCCCTCAGCGCCTTCTGCATCTTCCACAGACCTACGTCTACAGGATTCAGCGCTTCCAGGTGTCTATGCCACCGCTCCTGGTAGAGTTCGTCCAGGGCGGCTTTGACCCTCCTGTTGAGTTGGTTGGTGACTTGCCTATCACGTGGATGGCCCGTCCTCATGGCTCGTCGCTTGGCCGCACGTCTCTCCCTAATCTGATCCTGCAAATCAAGAGATAACCCACCTGCATAGTCCACACGTATCCTCTCCGTCCTCTCGGTGGTGCTGCTTTCCAGGGCGGTGCAGATATCTGTTTCAAGGCTCACGGCTGCCGCCTCGAGGTCCGTTTCGTCCTGGATGACAGGGACTGGTTGACAGATCCGTTGCATTTCTGCACGAAACCACTCCCACTCGGGCTATCTCCTGACTACGGTTGCCTCGTCGCGACGCCCTAGCTCGGACAGGACGAGCGAGTGGTTCGTGGAACCCTCGTGGTGCGTTGTCGGTTCGGCTTCCATCGGTATTGCCTTGAGCAAAGCGATATCCATCACGTCCGGCCTAGCTGCGCCTGTCTGAAAAGTTGGCTCGTCGGGCCCGTATGCAAGCACGTCGTCGTGGTTCCGTAAGAAATGCAGAAGCACCCTGCCTCGTGTTGAGGTGGTCGTGCTATTCCACTTGCGTTACAGTCGCCGATGGCAACCGTATGCGGCCATGCCCCCATGACCGCCTCCAGGTCTTCGTCCAAGAGCGGGAGAGATGCTGACTGGTAACAGGACACCACGGCGATATCTCCATGTAGGGTGCTCACAGAGACTACCACGGCTTCCATGTTCACCAGCTGTGGGAACTGCAACATATGATGTTCGATACATCTTTTGACTAGCAGGGCGACTCCTCTTCCTCTTCTGGCCAGCCGGTCCCTCCAATACACCACGTATCCGTCCTGGCGGCCTGTGCGTCCCTTAGCTTGGTCTCTTGGATGGCAGCCACGTCTACGTCTAGGCGTGGCAAGAGCTCCAACATGTCGTTCTTCCTACATTGGAACCCGTCGACGTTCCAGGAGGCGACTCTCAGGAAATGCACTAGTCGAGGGCCTACCATTACTCCTGTAACAGAGATGGCATTTTGCAGAAAAAGACGTGCATGGCGGAGTACATCTCCTCCATCCTCGCCAGAGCGCTGACGAAGTCGGAGGGAGCACTCCACGCCTTTTGGTACTGTTGTTTTGCGGCCCCCCTAGGCGCCGCGACGGGAGCCTGCTTCTGCCTCGCGGCATCAGCGAAGCTCTTCGTCGCTGTTGTCTTGGGGGGCTGCGGGTATTTAGCTGGTTCCTTTCCAGCTGAAGGTTTCGCCGCTACTGCCCTTGCCTTTTTACCAGCGGTCTTCTTAGGAGCTTGGATGCAGTCCCTATAGCTCGCCGGGTGAGGGTCGCCGCAGCACACTTCGCCGGTGCTTCCCTGGGCTTATTGCATTCGTTTCAAATGCCTCTTGATGTTGATCGGTCCACTTGGATTTTTCGCCCTTTTGTAGTAATTTCGTTAACGGTTGGGTAATGATGGACAGGACACGCGCGGAAGATACTCTCGAATCCACCAGGGGGCTGCCGAGGAACTGTTGTAGTTGTTTTTTGGTGCCGGATCTGGGGAAATTTTGTAGATTCAAGACGTGTTTGTCGAGCGGTGTGACTGTGGACCCTCGTAGATGGTGCCCGAGATAATCCAGCTCTCTCACGGCAAACGAGCACTGCGTTGGTAATACTTTTAGGTGATGCAGTGCTTCAGGGCTGGCACTGTATATTAAAATGTCGTCAAAGTAAACTTTGCAAAAATCGTGTAGGTATCCCACCAGTACGTCGTTCGCCATAAATCGCTGGAATTTACTGGGAGCGTTCTTGAGCCCGAACGGAAGCACACGGCACAGTGTACTTCTTGGACGACTCGTCCATCGCAATTTGCCAGTATCCGGCCTTCAGGTCTATTAATGAGTAGATGCTTGCTCGCCCGAGATCTTATAAGTTTTCGTCGATTCTGGGTAGCACCGCGGGTTCGTCCTGCGCGATTTTATTCAAGCGGCGGTAATCTACGCAGAAACGGGGCGATTTTCCTTCCCTCTCTATCATGACGAGCGGTGAACAGTAGTTCGAGGTGGATGGCTGGATGACTCCTGCTTTGAGCATCTCGTTTACTTGGCCGTACATCATTATTCGCTTTTCTAAGCTGGAGGAGTAAGGTTTTAATTGAAACGGTTCCTCTCTTATTAATGTGATGTGGTGTTTGGTGGTGGTCGTGGTTGCTTGCATTACTTCGTCGCTGAAGACATCGTCGAACTCTTCGATTAGGGGACGCACTTGCGGTGGTACGACGTTCAAAGGTGTTACGGGGGCCTGTGATTGTGTTTTCGATGTGGAGAAATGTTTGCGCTTATCCCAATACACGGTCTGTCGTTTATGAAGTATGTTTCATTTAGGAATTCTAATCCAAGAATACACTCTTCTGACAGCTCTTGCACAAGATTAAACTTAATGTCCAGCGCGCATCCTTCCCCTACACGAACCTGTCGATAATTTCTCCGTAACTGGTAATCTCACTCTGGCCACAGGCTAATTTCAATGCTGGCTCGTATTGTGGTGGCGCGAACTTCGGCTGGAGGTAGTTTTCTTGTGCCCCCGTATCGAGGAGGGAGATGACGTCAACGTCTTCGATTTTTACTCTGAGTCTGGGCAACGTTGAGTGATGGGTGGTTTTGCAGATGATTGGTTGGTTGATGAAAGCTTCCTCTATCGCGGTGTTTTTAAACGGATCTTCTTCACAGGCGTTGGGCGGAATTATGGCCGCATTAATGTGGTTCGGTAGGTCTCTGGGTGTTTCCGCGAGGGTTGATTCTCCGTATTCTGGGGTGATTAGGGCAGAGCCGGTGCAGATGGTTTCCTCCGCAATAGCGGCATGGCGGGTACCGCCTGTCTTGAATTGGGTTAGTTGGGCGTTCCTGTCACTCTCCGCGGAGGGTATCTTCGTGGTTCTTGTCGGCGTGGCACATCGCGGCGGAGATCACTATTTCGGCGCTCGAAATTTTCGTTGTGATACCGATCGTATCGGCGTTGTTTTTTTTGGCGAATTCTGTTGACGTCGGTTTCGATACTCGAAGCACTTTTTATTAACTGGTTTAAATTTGAGAACAGTTCCACTGGTATCCTTGATCCTATTTCGGGATCTAACAGATTCACGATTGTTTCGATCTGTTCCTGCTCGGGGACGTTTTCGTTTAGCCTGGTGAACAGATTTTTCTTCATTGTTATGAATGGTTCTGTGGGCTTTCCGGTTTTTTCGTACTCGATGTATAATTTTGTTTTTGCAGCTGAACGAGCGGCTGCAGAGTCGTATTGACCCAGAAACAGTGTTGAAAATTCGTCGTACGAAATTGTCATGGTGTAGTACTGTTCAAACCACTTGAGAGCTTTGTCGGCTAAACGGTCGGCGGCAATTTCAAGTTTTTCCTCGTCTTCGGTGATTTGGCACTTCGCGAAATAGTCGTCCAGTTTGTTGAGAACTAGGAACGGGTCCTCGTTAAGGTGTCCATAAAATCCACTAAACACTTTGGGCGTGTACGCGTTGGTTGCGGTATCACTTGGACGAGCGCTTGGACAAGCTGCATTAGAATTTGGCTGGTCGACGGTTCTGGTGCTGGCGCGGCATTTTCCATACCTCCTGTAGTTTATCCAGGCAACGGATGATGTGGTCGCCGTCGTAATGGAGTTTCTGGATCTTACAGGCTGGTATCGGCCAATCTGTTTAGCGCGACGGCGATCTCTTCGTCGGCCTGAGCGCTTACGTTTAAGATTCGCGATCGCTCCATTCTGTTCGCGGATTTTCTCGCGAATGTTTTTGTGGTTATTTCACTGCACTCTACGGGATCTCACTTGAGAGCCCCACGTACTGGGCGACATGTAAACGCACCTCTTTTGTTTTAACGGTTTTTTCCGCGGTTGGCGAGACGTGACGTCACACAGGTAGGCGCGTTTAGCGTGGTGACCGGCTAGCATGATTCTCACGGCGCGATGGTGGTTCGCGATCCAGTCCAGGATTCTGGCGTGAGATGGTGATGGCGTATAGTGGCAGCGGCTCGGTAAGGGCGCCAGAAAATTTACGAGAAACTTCCAAAATTGGTGGACTGCGTCGTACTGGTATGGGAAAAACCCGTCTCTAAGATGACGGCGGCGACGGATGATGTCGTGGGGCACTGGCGTAGAAATTTAAGCGTTGACCGGAAATGGATAGCGTCAAGATGGCGGCGGGGAAGGTTGATGCGATATAGCGCTGATGTAGGAATATGGGCGTTGGCTGGAAATGGACAGCGCCAAGATGGCGGCGGTGAAGGTTGATGCAATAGGGTGTGGCCGGTGCAGCGCTGGGTAATCTTGGTCAATGGTTTCGTTACGACGGCGGTGGTGTTGTTGAATTTATGGTGCGCCGCATTTTATCCCCTCTGGGGTGGTCTAGGGGTATATCGAGCCGAGCGGGCCAATGGAGTGGCTCAGATCGGGGTGGCGCGCTGTGGTTGGTCGACTTGCTGGATATACTCTCAGGGGTTGAGCAAAACTCGTGCGCTTGCGATTTCGGCTTCGTATTAATCTACGAGCAGCGACGCGAGCAGGTACTACTCTGCTAGTATACGAGTGAGTGGCAAAGTAACCAGTGTGTGTGTGCACAGTGAAATGGAGGCCCCACAAACCATTTGTCTTTAATAAGACAAACCTCTAGTCTTTCTTAAGACTATTATTAAAAGAAATTCTGTCTAACAGTCTAATATCTCCCAGCCTAGGCAGTGAGTTCTTAGACATTTGTGTTACAGGTGGAAACGTCGAGGAGGACGACGAGATGCGACCTCGATCGCCAACGCCGGCCTCCAGCGAGGACAGCGGAGGTAGCTCCTGCGAAAGTAGAAGTGAAAGTCCGCTGACGCTTGGCAAAATATCCCTTGTCACGACGAGGAACTCGCCAGGCTGAGAGCCGAAAACCGCCAGCTCAGGCAAAGTATTGCTGAGCTTACTAAGCAACTTCATGACCAGGAGGAGGCGGCCAGGACCCGCGAGGCGGCGAAAGAAGCCCGCCACCGAGCTCTAGAAACACCGCCCTGGAAAGCAGCACCACCGAGAGGACGGAAAGGAGACGTGCGGACCATGCAGGTGAGTTACCTCTCGATTTGCAGGAGCAGATTAGGGAGAGACGCGCGGCCAAGCGACGAACCATGAGGACGGGCCATCTATACGATAGGCAAGTCGCCAATCAGCTCAACAGGAAAGTCAAGGCCGCCCTGGACGAATTCTACCAGGAGCGGCGGCATAGACACCTGGAATAGCTCAATCCTAGGGACGTAGGTCTGTGGAAAATGCAGAAGGCGCTGAGGGCTCCCCGCCGTCCGATACCTCCGATTCACGGTGAGAATGGGGTCGTCTACACCAAGCGGGACAAGGCAGAAGCTTTTGCGGACAGCCTTGAACTGCAGTGTAGAGAGAACCTTCTCGACGATGAGGACAAGGATCACACCGACAAGGTAGAGCACCGTGTGCGGGTCTAAGACGCCTACCCGATGCAGAACATGTGCAACGTTATCCTGAGACTGCGCATATTTCCTAAGAGATGGAAAAGGGCCGACGTCATACTCATCCCTAAGCCAGGTAAGAACCTAACGTTCCCCTCTAGTTACAGGCCCATCAGTCTCCTGCCCATGATGAGCAAAGTAACCGAGAGGGTGATCCTGACCAGGCTGCGCGAGGCCACGGAAGAACTGCAGATCCTCCCGAACGAGCAGTTCGCGTACCGCCGTGGCCACTCGACGGAGCAGCAAATCCTCAGGTTAGTAGAACTTGTTTCCACAGGTTTCGACACCAGATAATCTACCAGAGCAGTCTTCTTGGACGTCGCCAAGGCCTTTGACAGGGTCTGGCACTATGGGCTATCGTAAAGATGCTCAACTTTGGCTACCCTGTCGGCCTAGTCAAGCTGGTGGCGTCCTTCTTAAGTGGCAGAGAGCTGTATGCGAAAGTGAACCCCCAAGGCGCCGTGCTGTCTTCGCACCTCTTCAATATCTTCACAGCCGACCTACCCAGGACGGAGAACACTTCTGTGCGCCTCTACGCCGATGACACCGCCATTTTGACCCGATCCTTAATTCCGGAAATGGCGACGAGGCGACTCCAGAGAGCGCTAGGCAGACTGGAGGACTGGTGTAACCGCTGGAAGGTGGCGATGAACGTGGAGAAAAACCAAGGTATGATGTTCTCTCGTAGGTACAGAGCGCAGCTGAGAGGCCGCGTGACGTTCAACGGCAAGGTCGTGAGGGCGAAGCTCCGTCCGTTACTTCATAGGGATAGCCGACTGAGCCTTGGAAACAAGGTAAGGTTAATCAAGACTGTCTTGCAGCCACAGTTGACGTATGCCGGAGCAGTATGGGATATCCATCGAAGACGCACCTGAAAAGAATACAAACCGTCGAGAATGTCGTCCTGCGTTGCGCGACGGGAGCCCCTTGGTTCGTCCGCAACAGCGACATTCGCCGGGATCTGGGATTCACGCCAGCCCTGGAAGCGATGAAAGCTCGAACGGAGGATTCATTCGCACGCGCAGAAGTTCGCAGCAATCAGCTGATCCAGGCGGCGGTGGACTATCGACCCGATGCGGCCGCCAGGTACAAGCGGCCAAGGTTTTAACTCCTGGACGCGGGGTAAGTTGAGACGTTTCTTCTGTTTTCAGGAACGCCAGGATCAAGAACAGTGTAGGGACTCCCGAAATCTCGATTCGATCATTTTTGATCGAGATCGAAATGATATCGATATATTGGTACTCTTGAAATTTTACCATCGAAATAATGTCGAAAATCTGTCCATTCGAATCGAAATGATTTCGACGAGGCTTGGCTAGCCGAAATGATTTGTTTTCTTCTTCTAACACATGTATTGGATGTGGTGTTTCTTTCTAACATCACCGTAGTGACCGTGCGCGTACGTGTAAAATTATTTATTTTGACTTAAATAACGTATGTAACCTATAAGTATGAGATGAAGTGTGAACTTATTTGTTTATCCTACAAATAAATTTTAAGTGGTTTTGGAAGAGGAGTATAAATGTGTCTCGTAAATTTTTAGTAAAGACTAGGAAATGTTTACAAGTATATACTTATTTATTTTATCTATTCCTGAAGTGGTAAGGTTATACTGTGTTAGGTTATTAATGATGTCTTATTTTGTATATATTACTAGAGAAAAATAATATTGAACGATTAACTGATGCCATTATAAAGTTTTTAAATAAACAAGAATGAGCATTATATGTTTATATTGTAATGTATATTGTGTATGAGTGTAATAATAAATATATTTTTATTAAGATAATTTTTTTATTGATGCAGTTTTTACATAGTTATATAAACATTATTTACTAAAATGAATTTACAAAAAGTAAAATGTGACACTATTAATATTACTTAAAAGATAAATTTTAAAATGATTGTTTCATTATTAAGCCAATAAATTATCAGAAAAAAGTAGGTAAGTATATTATCAATTTAAATGTATCTAAAATAGTGTTGAATAATTCTATTCCGAATGACTCGGCCTTCATTTAATATCTCAATTGGTTCTGCTGTTCTCTATTAGGCTCTTCAATGATCAAGTTTTGATCCCATATTGTTGTCCACCAGCAATGCAAATATTATGTAAGATAGCACAAACTGTGGTAATTATTATTAATATATTAAACAACAAATATAAAGCAGCTTTTGTTTATTTATTTATTTGATCATATACATTCATTTTTAAATTCACATAAACAGCGGGACTGGGGCATAGAAAGAGATATATAACTCAAGCCCGTATGTTAGACAGAGATAAAAAATGCCGCTGAGTGAAAGCAGTTGGTAACGCTGGTAATTTGTTTCACATTACACTGGATTTGCCGAATATACCCGAGTATCATTTCGATGCGCTTCAAGAGTACCAAATTATATTTCGATACGGATGAATCGAGATCGACATCGAAATAATCTCAATATCGATAACACGACATCGAGATTTCAGGAGTCCCGCTACAGGACCACTAAGAGACTGACTTTTCCTTACCCTACCCAGGAGCGCGCCTAGGCGGGCTCCGTTACCCTATAATGTCCGCGACGCTGGACGACAGGGCCTTTACGGTTCTTTGTCCTAGCGTCTCCCTAGAGCCACAGTGCTAATCCTGACTTAACCCAAACCCCTACCTGGCCGGAGGCGTTCGCACCGCGGCCAAAACACGACTACCCCCGGGGGTTAACGAGTCGGCGAAGAAGGAAGAGGAGAAAGAAGAGAGCCAGAAGATAAGCCCTTGCCGACGGGGCTTGCCAGGACAGGAGGAGGTTCCCAAAGCCGCCGGCAGCGGCCGCAATTGCGGTCGAGGCTGACCAGAGAAGGGAACCTACTTCTATGAGGCGTTCAGACCTACAGCGATGAAGTGGGTAAAGAGAAATAGTCCCTCTCGGCCGCGCTCATCCGAGGTCATTTATCCTGCCAAGGATATTGGCGCGATTCGGCTTCATTTTCGTGGACCGACCCGCAGCTCTTAACATCTACAACAAGCTCTGGCAGCGACTCTGACAGTGAGAGAGATGAGAGTGACACAAACCAAAGCGAGAACGAAAATGATTAAATTACATTATTATTTTTATCAGTTTTTTAACATGAATGTTATTTATCGAACAGAATAAACTATAAATTGATTAATTTACTTATCTAAGTATGTCTTCAGTTATTCAATTATATAGTTTCAGTTAGTTTTAAAGTTTCTACAGAATACTTATTTAATTGGAACAGTGATATCGGAGCGTAATGCCGAATAATTTAAGATACGTCACTTCCTCCCGGATAAAAATTTGTAACCAGATTGTTAATATATTTCTGTAATTAATAAAAAAATCAGCTAATTCGAAGTAAAACTCTTCAGCTGATGCATTTAAATAAACGTTAGATGCTCCCGCCTAACTTCTGCGGTACAACTTTCAAGGTATCAACTGACGATCTTTCCACCAAAGTACAGTCAGCTGACATTTATATTCATTGACAGTATCATCAGGTAAATTTTTAGTTAAGAGGAAATCATTGAATGTATAATTTTTTTTTCATGTTCAAGCGACCAGCTGACGTATAATACACCATGTTTATAGTTAGCTGACTTTTTGTTCTTCAAGACATTGAATTAGCTATAGTTTGACAAATTTTTAGTCAGCAGCAAATGACTAAAAATATTGTTTTCTCCGTACGTAGGGGGCTACCGCTGCTCACCCCACCCACGAAACCGCAGCTGACGTTCACGAGGCTTTATGATAGAACTCCCTGATGCGTCTCACTAATTATCGTTCGAAAGGAAATGATTGACCAAATTTGGACCTGGCTCCTGGACTATATGCGAAGGAATGTATATTGGTACTGCCGAAATTCTAAGTTGTTACAGAGGCTACACGTCAAATTTTCAAATAATGTCACATCATGGAGACAGTCGAGAGCGATTTTTTACCTAGAGGTGAAGAATTTACATACCATAGACCCTTGCGAAGGGATTTATATTGGTACTGTCGAAATTCTAAATTGCCAAGGAAACCTCACACCAAATTAAAAAATGATATCTCATCATGGAGAAATTTGAAAGCGAGTTATTACCTATAGGAGAAAGATTTACTTACCTTAGATCTTTACGAATGGATTTATATTGGTATTGTCGAAATTATAAGTTGTTTCTTAACTCACTCATCACATTTCAAAATGATCTCGTTATTAGAATAATTTATCTCGTTATTAGAAAGATTCCATGCTAAATTTAAGATTAATATATTATGGCATTTGACACGACAACATAATAGCAAGATTAATTAAAGCAGTTATGTACTATTTCAGGTGTTTGTTTTGTGGTAGTTAATGCACTTGAGATATCCAATATATATATATTATTTTTTTTATATGTTATTTTGCGTTTGACAATTTGAATTATTTAACAGTGTAAATCATAGAAAAAGTAACTTATTTCTATAAATTTAGTATTTTGCAGATATCCGGATTTTTCCGGTATGCACGCCAAAAGCTAGTTAATTTTAACACAGAGCTCTTACTAAATTCTACTTTTATTATGGAATTAATTTATATATATACTGTAACAATTTGAAATATGCTCATAGAAAATCAAATGAAAATAACACCTGACCGAACTTAAAGTTGATTAAAATTAATAATTATTAGTGTAAATTTATAAAAAAATTACAAAGATCTGTTAATTTGGATATCCTGGATATAAAGTTACTAATAAATAATATTACATAGCATAAAAATAATAATTTAATAATTTTATTATCAAGTATAAAATAAATTTCATAAGTTTGCCTGACTTTGACAATTGTTATCACTCAGTACATAAAGAAAATGAATTTAAACTCAGAGCACCATATATTGAATAAAAGGTGAAAGTCTATAGATTAATCTGATATACATATTGTAGGCAGGCGAGTAACATTATGAAAGATATTTCCATTAAAAATATCCTGAAAAATAAATTTAAATGTCAAATTATAAGAATTAATTCCAGAACTGTCAAAAGTAAAGGTGACTTTGCAAGAATCCCTTGTAAATGACCTAAAACACCAAATAAAGACTATTTTCATTAATAAAATAATTAAAATTGTACAATAAAAACAAAAGGACATTTATAAAATGTATTAATTATGAGGAGTGTTGTGATAATGTGAATAAAAAGACATCCCAAGACTGTAGAAAAATCATGTGTAAGGACCTTTTAACATGGCAATCTACAGAAAGGATAAAAAACGAAGAAGTTGTTGTTAGTTACGGCTGGGGTTTAGAACAATTTATTAGAACCAACAAGTATAAATCAAGAAAATATCGACTCACCAGTTAAATTTACCAGTCTCCATTCTCCAGTAAAGTTTTTTTATTGCCACTACAGAAAATATCAACCGTATCCAGGGAAATTTGCAGTTCCATAGAATCCTACAGGATAGTTTCCAGTTTCCAGGCAGTTTCCAGTTTCCAAACAGTTTCCAATTTCCAGGAAGGAAAATAATAAATTTCTAACCTCAGGTACCTTAAAAAAATAAAGTGCACTCTAAATTTCTATAGCTATAGTAAATTCAAACAGATTTCAACTATTTCAATCTTTACAAAGTATTAAGAATAAACTACAGGACTTACCTGTATAAAATAAGTCTAATCCAAACAAATATAACGACCATATTCACAAATTTCACTGGAACTAATAATATCTGTCATGCATGAACAGCCATTATTTTAGAATATATTAGGACTCTGTATTATGATATTACACTCTGTATGAATGCAACCAACATCACAAGTTGAAGAATATTTTTAGCATAATTTATAAAACTTCAATTAAATTCAATAACAAAGTTTTAACTTATAGTGGTTTGGTAAAATTATCATCAGAGAAGTAATAATAAAAAGAAAATATTCTTTATTGTTTTCAAATTGATTCTAGAACCAAAAACTGTTAATCTTTCAAGTGTGTTACTATTTGTTATAAAATAAAAACCCTGCATATTTTGAACCGACTCCTGAGTTAAGTTTCTTTAGCTGTTTTGATTTGTGAAACTGTGTCTAGCAAGGGATAAACAAAAATTGTATAAATAAGGTACGATAAAAAGATAAAAAAAAAATAATATAAAAGGTTTGTATTGAACAAAATATAGCTTAAACACAACATACACTCATAAAACATAATACATAAAAGGATCAAGGCGCCCAACAAAAATTAATATTCAAACTTTGACATTAAATGCATAATAAAATCTTTAAAATTAAAATAAATAATAAAAATAAATTTAATTAAATAAAACATACACCCATATAAATATTACAAATTATATATATACATCCATCTATCTTTCAGGCGTCCTTTCATGGAACCGTCGGTTGGTGTCCGTGATGTTTAATTAATTATTGAGTATGCAGACTTCAATACATTATTGTTTAGGTGGCCAACGAACCAAATGATTTAGTTTCCTACATAAAAACATAAAAATCGTTGTTTTTTTCATGAATTACATCACGGAGCGCCCTCCCATGAAGCATATCCTTTAGCGTCCGAAATATTCGTGTTCAGTTTCTCTCATCCGATCTTTGAGCGTTCGCTGCGAATACGTTTCCGATGTCCATTGAATTACTGGGCGTCCCGCGACGTTGCCAGTTTTCACTTATAAATTTTATACTGTTGTCAATGTACTAGAGTGAAGCACATTATTAGAGAGTTATTGGACGTGTCATAAGGTTAAACAGTATTTAGATTTCCTTTATCTGCTGTATTATTAACGCAGCAGTAATATGGATAGTGTAAGGTAACGTTAAGTAATCCCTTATTTGATAGATAGGGTCGGTCGGCCGTAATCGGTCATACCCGTGGCAACATAAAATAAAAATAAAATGTTTTTCGTTTTTTAATAAGTTCCGTCGCATGTTTCAAGAAAAATGAAATAAAGATAAGTAAACTTATCTTATTTTTTTCAAAATATTGACTTTTATTCCTTTTCTCATTCACCATTAAAATGCGAAGAATAAGGGAATCCCGTCCGTAAAATTATTAACCAATAACTATATTTTTCTGGACAAAATAAGGACAAGCAGTATTTAAATAAAGTCGTGCCTCCAATAACTCTCTATTATTTCCGTTATTCAGCAGTATTATTGTATGGATCGGATTGAGTTAGTGTCTTGTCGTCATACACTTAACATGACAATCATCTGACAATCCGATCACATGAGAATATCATTAGGTTTTTTTTTATTTATTTCAATTCATTGTAATGAAGTGAATTTTTCATTAATAAAATTATCACCGACCGCCGATATGTATTTCAATTTCCGCTAGCCCGCGCAACCACTGCCGTCCGCATCGGGACCTAGCCAGTCGCAGCGCATTGACCGGCCAGTCCTGCCCAGGCCGTCCAAGCGAGAAGACTTGCCGCGTGGCTCACTCGCTGCCGCATGAGAGCCTGGAATTTTCGAGTCGCTGACGAACTTAGAAAAATTCCACGCGCTGACCGCCGACTAAAACTATTCTGAGTCGCTGAATCAAGTTTTGTGAAGACTCCGAGCTAAGGTAAGAAATTTACAAGTTCAAAAGGGAGAGCAGTGCGCCGTCGCCGATTTGTCTACAGTACCGAAGACTTCTAAACAGCGAGTAAGCGATTCAGTTCCTGGCCCGTCGTCGTCGAGAGCGTCGTCCTGCCTGTCCACTACTTCCGCACCAGAGGAGCTGTTCGTGATTTTTCTAACTTCTGTCAGGACCACTAGCCGTAGCTGTTTGGTGAGAATTTTTACAAGTCTCGTATTAGGTCTATTGCGCAGCCGCCAACCCGTGATCAACACTGAAGCCGTTCTAACACCGAGGAAGCGATTCAGTTCCTGGCCCGCCGTCGTCCAGAGGAGCTGTTCGTGATTTTTTAGAAAAATTTTGCCAGGACCACTAGCCGTAGCTGCATGGTGAGATTTTTACAAGTCTCGTCTGAGGACCGCTGCGCAGCCGTCAACCCGTGACCAGCACTGAGGGCTTTCAAACTCCGAGGAGGCACTTCAGTTCCTGGCCAGCCGTCCACGAGGGGAGTCCTGCCTGTCCAGCCCACCAGAGAAGCCGCCTTTCGTGAAGTCGAGTCTGGGGACCAGTGCGCAGCCGCCTACTGCCTAGGAGTGTTAGGTGTTCCACCGTCGAAGCCGCAGAGTCAATTCCTGTCCAACCAGCAGCAGTCCAGTCCAGCACTGCCAGGAATTCAGTCCAGCACCAGCAGCAGTCCAGTCCAGCACCGTTTACTAAGGATAATACGTAAATTGCGCATACGCTTACTGCGCATGTCCGCCAAGCCAAACGAGGGCTTGACGAGATAACTACCGCCGTTACTAGAGTCAGTACCGTTCCGCCGTTCAAGCTGTACCGACGTGCCTGTCCGCAAGCAGAGGAAGTAAGTAGAAGGTTAGGGAAAACTTGGTCGCTGTTAACTTTGTGCTAATCATACCTTGCCTTTCAGATTTCCGTCCGTACTACGACAGGGTAGATACGCTGTTGCCCTTATCCGGCGTGCTTTACCTCACCACGCGTTCGGCTGATAGGATGTTGTTCCCAATCCGTCTGTATGAGTTGAAACGTGGGTCGTAGTTAATATCACTTTACTTTTCAGGTACCTAATCATACCTTACTTTTCAGCTTTCCGTCCGTACTACGACAGGGTAGAGACGCTGTTGTCCTTATCCGGCGTACTTTACCTCACCACGCGTTCGGCTCATAGGATGTTGTTACCAATCCGTCTGTATGAGTTGAAACGTGGGTCGTAACTACATTTCCTTACAGCTAGCCGTTTCACAAGCCCCGCTGCCCAGCCGTGCAACCCCTGGAGAGAAGCCCCGCTGTCAACGTTTGTTGTTTCTAGTTTTAGTAATAGTGGCCAAGTATTTAGTTTAGTAGGTTAACTTTGCTTTGTCCGCTTGATTGCTTCCTCTTGCCTGATTTTGCACGTAGCTTGTATTAACCGCTTGTATAAACCGCTACCCCGTAACCGCACCGCTGACTCTGTACCGTACCTGTTAACCTCGTATTTTTGTACCGAATTATTTGCCCCGTGATATTTTTAGTTAAGATAACAGTTAGAATTGTACCTTTAGGTTTGCACTCAATAAATGTAAATATTTATCAAGTGTGCCTTGTTTTACTGGACACCGAAAGTCTAACTCTTCCCTCACGACCCTCCGGACATACCGTGTCTTCACTGTAGCCGCCCGAGTAGTGGTGTTTCTGCACTGTAAACAGAAACTGGCGCCCGAGACTACCGCCGCCACCGCTTAGGCGTCATAGTGACACTGTGTCGTTTTGCAATCACGACGCAGGTGCGTCACATCATCTCTTCTATTAATTTTTGTCTCCACAAAAATTTAAAACATCGTTATTTTATAGGGTGTCTAAAAAATCTGCATATTGCGTAAATTTTTTTAGACACTCTATAAAGACTACGCAATATGTTTCTTACAGAAGTTGCAAACGTTGTTTAATTATTTAAATTAAAAAATTTTGTGATGAAAATACTTTAAAAAAATTAAATTACATTTCCTTTGGTTACTTACTAATGTCGATAGGGTCTGCCTTTTTAAAATATTTTCAGGTTTCTGCCACTTCTAGTTATATCAAAAATCAATACCAAGTTTTTTTTTTAATGTAACACTGTATTGTATTATATTTTTGGATTCTACACTTAATTTTAGGTCTATTTTTTCAAAGGTTGTCTATACATAAATTCAACTGTTTTCCAGATATTATTTGTTTTATAGAAAAAGTGACAGCGGCAGCACAATATTTAAAGTTTTATATCTTGACCAATGAAACACATTTTATTAAAATTTTTGCAAAAATAATAACTTAGGGATCGCTACACCTAAATATTGTTGTTAGTATCTGAAGTACATACAGGGTCCTCAAAATTTATAAGTAAATTCTCTATTTTTTCAAATGGAGTACCTTGTAATATCTATTTTACAGCTGAGAAGCACACTAAATTCTGGAAAGAATGATGTATACAGGCTTGCTCATTAGTGGGCCAAGTCCAATATTGTTTTTAAATAAAGCGCAAAAAATATTTTTATAGAATATTTTAACTCACAAAAGAAATTTAAATGATCCTTATATATTAAAATCCGTTGTTTTTCTCTCTCGCGAAAAAGTGGCGTTTTGCATTACCTAAGGCTTTTGAGGCGAGCCGCGCAACGGCGAGCCCGGGTGCGCGAAGCCGAGTTCGGTCCTTCGGTTGTCCGGTGGGCGTATTTTGGTGATTTCTCTTTACCTTTTTCGGGCGAATTTTGCGTTTTTCCGGAGGTCCGCGGCCGCCAGTTTTCCATTTTCGCGAGGATTTCGCGAAAAAAAGAGATGGATATAGCCGGGAATTCGAGAAACGTCAGTCAGATATGGGTAGACGTCGAACTATTTCGGATTCGATATTTTCGTATGTTCCCGCATTCATTTCCATAAAGCCATGTCGAAACGTAAACTTTGAACCTTCTACGATGTGTCGTGTGCCTCAGATCTAGGTTTAAAATTCGATTTTATAGTGAAAATAACGAAAGTTTTACTCAATTACACGTTCGGCGGTATTCGCATTCGCTCGGCCGCCGGCCGTCCTAAACGTCAAACGGCTACCAGGACGGTGCACGGCCTGTGACAGCTCCCGATAAAACGTAGGAAATTTCGCTAAAGGGGCCGATCGGAGCCCCCGAAGGACAGAAAAGGTATGTTTAAAGTCTCTAGATACTTTCTGTTATGCGAGCGCCGGGTTTAGAATTCGTTTTTGTATTGAAATGTGCGAAAATCCGATCCAAGACCGGGGAGAAGGGCCTGGCAAATGGCGGTCTTCACAAAACCTTCAAAACGATTACATTCTGAAAAGTAAGTACCCCTTACCATCCATAAAGCCATATCGAAACGTAAACTTTGAACCTTCTACAATGTGCCGCCTGTCTCAGGTCTAGGTTTAAAATTCGATTTTATAGTGAAAATAACGAAAGTTTGACTCAATTACGTTCGGCGGCATTCGCATTCGCTCGGCCGCCCGAAACGTCAAACGGCAAGCCGGACGGTGCGGTGCCGTTGACAGCTCCGGATAAAACTTAGGAACGTTCGTTAAACGGGCCCATCGGAGACCCGCAAAGGCCAAAAAAGGTAAATTTAAAGTCTCTAGATACTTTCTGTTATGCGAGCGCTGGATTTTGAATTCATTTTTGTATCGAAATGTGCGAAAATCCGATCCAAGACCGGGGAGAAGAGCCTGGCAAATGGCGGTCTTCACAAAACCTTCAAAACGATTAGATTCTGAAAAGTAAGTACCCCTTTATTTCCTAAAGCCATATCGAAACGTAAACTTTGAACCTTCTACAATGTGTCGTGTGCCTCAGGTTTAGGTTTAAAATTCGATTTTATAGTGAAAATATCGAAATTTTAGTCCACTACACGTTCGGCCGGCGCCCGGCCGCCGAAACGTCAAACGGCGAGTGGGTGACAGTTCCGCATATAACATAGGAAATTTCGCTAAATTCGGAGCCCCCCGAAGGCCAAAAAAGGTAAATTTGAAGTCTCTAGATACGTTCTGTTATACGAGCGCTTTGTTTTGAGTTCATTTTTGCATTGAACTTTGCATAAATACGAATGAATACGTGGTATAAATGAGCTAGACAATATGGCGGACCTCAATTATTTTAAGTCGCTTCGCGTATATACAGTGCGACTCAAAAAAGCTCGACGTACGGGGTGTTACGATAAAAATTGACGAGAAAAAAATAAAAATTACAGATTCGAGGAAATTTTCGGTTTTTTCGCTTCGGAGGGGTTGTCTGACGTGCGAAAGACCGTTTTATAGTTGGAAAAATGCTAAACGTTAAAAAAATTGTCAAAATTAAGGGAACTGGAATTTGTTTTGGTACGAAACTTCCGCCGGGGTTCTCTTACCGCAGTAATTATCGAAAAAATACAGGGTGTTTACAAATAACCCACCCTTTCCCTAAAAATCATGAAAATTCGTGGATTTAAAAATTTTTTTGCTTTCTGATGAAACTTTTTACAATAGTTTGTAAAAAAACTATAAAAAATATATACTTTGGTATTATTATGTATATAAATACATACGTATGAAAAAATACAGGGTGTAAAATAAAGAACCATTCTGTAGATCCACAAAATTTATGGAATTTATTTTTTTTATGAAACTTTTCACAATTGTCTGTAAGAACACTATACTAATTAAAAAACTACTGAGTGTTTAAGAAAACTGAACCAATATTGAAACTCCCAAAATTCATAGAAAACATTTTTTTTATTTATTAAACTTTCGTCAAGGATTTATTATGACACTCACTAACGAAGCAAATACAGAGTGTTTAAAAATAACGAACCATTCTCTGAAAATCCTCAAAATTCATGGAATTAAAAAATTCTTTTTGATGAAACTTTATAAAATGTTCTGTAGGAAAAATAGACTAATGAAGAAATACAGAGTGTTTAAAAATAACGAAACATTCTCTAAAAATCCTCAAAATTCATGGAATTAAAAAATTCTTTTTGATGAAACGTTTCACAATAGTTTGTAAAAAACTATACTAATGAAAAATACAGGAGGTTTAAAAACCGAACCATTCTCTAAAAATCAACAAAATTCATGGAATTAAAAATTTTTTTGATGAAACTTTTACAATGTTCTGTAGGAAAAATATACTAATGAAAAATACGGGTGTTTAAAACCGAAACGTTCCCTAAAAATCCTGAAAATTCGTGGATTCAAATTTTTTGCTTTCTGATGACACTTTTACAGTAGTTTAAAAAAACTATAAAAAATTTATTCTTTGTTATTATTATGTTTATAATTTCATTCTTATGTAAAAATACAGTTTGTAAAATAAAGAACCATTCTCTAGATCCACAAAATTTATGGAATTTATTTTTTTTATGAAACTTTTCACGATTGTAAAAAAAATATACTAATGAGAAAATACAGGGTGCTTAACGAAACCAAACCATTCTATAAGAATCCTCACAATTCATGGAATATTTTCTAATGAAACTTTTCACAATGGTCTGTAAGAAACTATTTTAATGAGAAAAATATAACAGGGTGTTTAAGAAAACTGAACCAATATTAAAACTCCCAAAATTCATGGAAAAAATTTATGGAATTTAATTTTTTTTTATTAAACTTTACACGATTGTAATAAAATTACACTAATTAAAAAATACAGTGTGTTTAACAAAACCATTGATCCACTATTGAAACTCCCAAAATTCTTATAAAAAACTTATTGATTTTTTTTTATGCAACTTCACAATGGTTAAAAAATTATACTAATGAGAAAATACAGGGTGCTTAACGAAACCAAACCATTCTATAAGAATCCTCACAATTCATGGAATATTTTCTAATGAAACTTTTCACAACGGTCTGTAAGAAAACTATACTAATTAAAAAACTACTGGGTGTTTAAAAAACCGACCGTTCTCTAGAAACCTTCATGGAAGTATAATATTCCTTTGATGAAACTTTTAACAATGGTCTATATGGAAACTATTTTAATGAAAACAATACAGGGTGTTTAAGAGAATCGAATCATTCTAAAAATCCTAAAAACTTAGAATTAAAAACTCTTTTTTGGTTTTTGATGAAACTTTTTAAGATAGTTTGTAAAAAAACTTGTAGTTATATAAATACATACTTATGAAAAAATACAGGGTGTAAAGTAAAGACCAATTCTCTAGATCCACAAAATTTATGGAATTTAATTTTTTTTATGAAACTTCACGATTGTAAAAAATTATACTGATGAAAAAATACGGGGTGTTTAACAAAACCAAATCATTCTCTAAGAATCTTCACAATTCATGGAATATTTTCTAATGAAACTTTTCACAACGGTCTGTAAGAAAACTATACTAATTAAAATACTACTGGGTGTTTAAAAAACCGACCGTTCTCTAGAAACCTTCATGGAAGTACAATATTCCTTTGATGAAACTTTTAACAATGGTCTATATGAAAACTATTTTCATGAAAACAATACAGGGTGTTTAAAAAAACTGAACCAATATTGAAAATCCCAAAATTCATGGAATAAAATTTTTGTTTTGCTTCGGAAGGGTTGTCGGATGTACGAAAGACAAAGTGTTGGAAAAATGTTGAACGTTAAAAAAATCTCAAAATTAAGAGAACTGACAATTTTTTTTCCTCAACTTCCATCAAGGGTCTCTTAACGCACTAATTATCTAAAAAATACATGGTTTTTAAAAAAACGAACCCTACTCAAGAAAGGTCAATTCGGCGATAGCCGACTTGCCACCTTTCTAGTGAATGAGTTAATTTCAGACATTTGTATAACTCAGCTTTAATAATGTTATATATTTTTCTTCAACACAGTAGTTCAGCGGGCTAGGCATTAGCCTAAAGAAAAGCCATATCTGGGTTATATGTGTGAAGTATTTGTTTGTCCAGCAGTCGCTGCGTTTTTTCCATGTGTAGCCCGCTCTCGCACAGTTTCTGTTTTTGGAATAAGAGCCGATGCAGACCAGGTTATCTTTAGTGGCGAGCGCGTGCGTTTACTACTGGTTTCTTTTTAAAATCCGTAGAATCAAATAGTGGTCACGTATGCATGTAGTGATTTGTATGATGTATGATCCGTATGTTTTGTTGCAAACCTTTCCTTATCTCTTCTTCATACTATTTTTGGGTTTTCTCATTTTGTAATGCTGCCATATTTAGTTGTTTTTTTCCTTTGTAATCCCTTCCTTTTAATATGTTTTTTATTTTCAAATCTATTCTCACTAGACAGTGATCCGAGTCTATGTCTGCCCCTCTGCATGACCTAACATTTTTTATTATGCTTCTGTGATTCTCATCTATGCAAACATAATCAATTTGATTCGAATATGCTCCATCTGGAGAGGTACCCTTATGTATGTATTTTCTCTTAAAGAATGTGCTCATTATTTTCATTTTTTTTTTGTTCTTCTGCAAATTCAATCAACCTACGCTCATTGTCATTGCTCTCTAGAAGGAAGATAGTAGAAGAAAGAAGTGGAAAAAGTAGAATATCGAAGATGAAAACTAATTAAAATATAGAAGTTATAAATATCCAGTACATTTTTATGCTTTATGATTTAAAAAAATATATTTACTGATCATTAAGTGTAACTACTTTTTTATAATTATGTTATTTAATTATAAGTATGGTATATTTAGTATATTGAAATGTATATGACTATAATAAAACAATAAAAATAAAATAATCGATTTATTATTTCAACATTTACTTCTTTTACAGGAATATGGAAATTAGAAAAAGAAAATATTTAAAAAGTATTTATTCAAATAAATAATTATTGCTACAACTACAAAAGTGTACCGGGTGTTCAGCGTAACGCTCTCATTCGATTTGTGGTTTTAATGTCATAGTTACAAAAAAATGTCAAATACAAAAATTTTGTCATTTTTATAGATGATTCGACGTGTCTTAGAGAAAAAAACAATAGAACATCGAATTAAAACAATTATTTAACGAAGTTAATTTTTTTTAAATGCATACATTTTTCTTTATATCTCAGTAACCACTGGGACAAATATATAAGTATATCATATGGATGTAATCAGAATTGTATGCTTTTTCAGAAATTTAAAAAAATCATAGGGTGTTGCATTTAAAAAAATTTAACTTTGGTAAATAATTCTTTTATGTCCATGTTCTATTGTCTTTTTTTCTAAGACACGTCGAATCATCAATAAAAATGACATAATTTTTGTCACAAATCGAGTGAGAGCGTTACGCTGGACACCCTGTACATTTGATTTAAATTTAAAAAATCTCACATTAAAGCTAATTATTCTTATTTTATCTGGGACTGCACCACCTGTAAATTAATAAAAACAGGAAAAAAACAAAATATTCAAAGTATAGTATCAAGGCAAACTTTTAAATTTTGCCTCAAAAATTTATTGAATATTAATTTGTTGTATATTCTACAGTGTTTTTTGGGACAAACTTTACAAGTTTGCCTTGATACTATACTTTGAATATTTTGTTTTTTTTCTGTTTTTATTACTTTACAGGTTGTGTAGTCCGAGATAAAACATTATTTGATCCATGATAATTTGATTTCGGGCAAATGCAACCATTTTCCTGGTTCTTGTAAACGACATTATGAAACGATGTGTTGTTCACGTTCGATAGCCAACAACTAAATTAGTCGCGTCAAATTAGCATTTCACTTGCAACTTTTTGCGGAGAGGTCCGATTGAGATGCGGTTTTCTGCAAAATGTTCAGGGAATTGTTTATAACAAAAGGTACATCTAACCTCTGTACGCTCGCAAATTTTTAATTGTTTATTTAACAAATGACCCATTTTTGTTGAACATATGGCAAATGTCACACACGATTCAATGAAAATGTCTGGAAAATGTTCTCTCGGGGGTTTTTGAGGTCCCTCTTTATCACTTTGTTACGTGCTTGTGGGTGGCAATAAAAAGAATTTAAATTGTGGATAACTAAATCCGGGGGTTTCAGGCTCTCTTCAGCGGTAGGGTTGGCCCTAGCTCAGTGGAGACGGGCATGGGTTGTGATGCTGTAGAAACTTATAAGGCGCCACCCGTTTTACAACCCGGTGGACAGTGTACAAGAGGGCTGAAGAGAGGTGCCGGCTTACTTTTACCTTAACAGTGCAAATAACAAAAAAACGGGAAAAAGGTACTAAGTAATACTCATAAACCACGGAATTAGCAATGTTTACTAACACAAAATTAGGGATTCAGTAACCCAACATTTATACGCCCCTCTACGGAACGATATGTAAATACTTAGTATAAATGAGAATAATATTAATTAAAACCCTGTCTATAGTACTATAGGTCGGTGTACAGTATGTAAGATGCTAATGTATATTTTATAATTATTAGGTGGTGTTACGGTGATGAAAATAACGTTATAAATATTAGACAATAAAGTAGAAAACACTAGATAGTAATTTTAGTAAAATTTTTAAATTGGTGCCTCAAATACTCTCGCAAATTAATCTAATATGACGATTTTAATACTAAATCTGACTATACAAGGTGCAAGACGGCAAGATACCTTAAACAAATCTTATCTGGTCATTTTTGAAGAACTGCACTTTCCGATCGGCTCCAAAACGGCAGGCCCTCGGACTATTAGCGTCCTCAATAAGAACTCCTCCGTTTGGAAGAACTAGGGGATGAACGACAAGGTACAGGCCGCCTTAGTGGTTAATTGCGTGTTTGATCTGGTAACACTGAAGAATAGACAGGAAACTCATACAGGCAGGCGACTGACAGGATACAATTAGAGGCCTAAATTAAAATTAAGCGTATAAATATATTGATCAACAAGAAAAAATCATATTGTTAAGCAAAGAGATTTTTAATATCTTGGTTCTTGGGCGGCCTCGTAGGTAACAGTTAAAACTTCTTCGTTTTCCGGAATTTGGGATAAATCCAACACAAGTTGCTATAATCACCGGCAACACAAATGCCAAATTAATTATCGTCCCAAATTATCACCAATTTAATCCGCATATAGCGTTAATTTATGGCTTCACAGCACTTAAAAATGGGTTCGGAAAAATGGACTCGATTCTTTTTCAACGAGCGACCCGCCAAAGAAATCCCCGCGCAAAAAGTGACCTCTCGTCAATAAAAAGTGCGAACAATTAAATGTATCCAAAATAGATTTCAGTATACAGGGCCGCAATTTTAATATGAACCTTTATGAGTTGACTCATTAGTAAAGCGTTTATTAATTCATTAATTTTCTAAATTATGCTACTTTATTAAAATCTATTAATTTATTGTCTACAAAAATAAAACAAACCGTAACAACTTTGGTGTTAGCTTTATTATTTATTGGTAAATTGTTGTAATTGGGCTAATTAACAAATTAAAAACTCCACCCTCGAAATCACTAGAGAACCGGAATTTTTTCCAGGATTTCTGGCTTATTAAGGCAAACCATCGGCACAAGATTTTTGCAAATATAATTGTTTATTGTTCGATTGCCTCGCTAATTAACAAATTAATAACTCTACTCCCGCAATCGTTGGAAACCCAGTTTTTTTTGCAATAACTCTGGGATCATGGGGAGAACCATCGGCACAAGGTTGTTGCACTTAATTGTTTATTTTCCAATTGTTGCGACCTGGCTAATTAACCCGTACAAAATTTCGGGTCTCTAGTGATTCCGGGAGTAGAGTTATTAATCTGTTTTTCTACGTTCATGCAAAAAACAAAACTTTATTGAACTATAATTAGTGGAAAAAGTGCTTCTTTATTGCACTAGTGCAATAAAATGTTTATTGCATTCATCTGTCATTCTACTACAGCGTTTTGTCATCATGACAAACATACGTTCAAATCAATGTCACCTTTTTCTAGACTTAGTGTCATCTAAATATCATTTTTTGGTTTTTGCATGAACGTAGAAAAAATATTTTATGCAACTCGTACAAAAAGTGCTTATTGCACTCGACGTGTTGTCCTACTCGGCCTGACGGCCTCGTTGAACAATTTCACGTCGCGTGCAATAAACACTTACTTTTTGTACTTGTTGCATAAATAACTATAATTAGCCAGGTTGCAAAAATAGAAAAATAAACAATTTCGTGCAACAACCTTGTGCCGATGGTTCTCCCCATATTATTGCAAAAAAAATCCGATTTTCAAACGATTCCGGGAGAAGAGTTATTAATTTATTAATTAGCGAGGTTGCGACAATCGAACAATAAACAATTATATTTGCAATTACTTTGTGGCAATGCTTCTCTTCATCATCCTAGAGTTATTGCAAAAAAATATATTTTTCTAGTGATTTCGGGCGTTAACTTATTAATTTGTTAATTAGCAAGGTCGCAACAATTGGAAAATAAACAATTACGTGCAACAACCTTGTGCCGATGGTTCTCCCCATGATTCCAGAGTTATTGAAAAAAAAAACTGGGTTTCCAACGATTTCGGGAGTAGAGTTATTAATTTGTTAATTAGCGAGGTTGTAACAATCGAACAATAAACAATTATATTTGCAAAAATCTTGTGCCGATGGTTTGCCTTAATAAGCCAGAAATCCTGGAAACAATTCCAGTTCTCTAGTGATTTCGAGGGTGGAGTTTTTAATTTGTTAATTACAGTTACATCAATTTAGCAATAAATAATAAAGCTAACACCAAAGTGATAAAGAGGGACCTCGAAAACCCCCGAGAGAACATTTTCCAGACATTTTCGTTGAATCGTGTGTGACATTTGCCATATGTTCAACAAAAATGGATCATTTGTTAAATAAACAATTAAAAATTTGCGAGCGTACAGAGGTTAGATGCACCTTTTGTTATAAACAATTCCCTGAACATTTTGCAGAAAACCGCATCTCAATCGGACTTCTCCGCAAAAAGTTGTCCATTTTCACTGTTTTCATGCTAATTTGACGCGACTAAATGAAATTTCGCGGCCACGGAACAGATATGAAATTTAACTTACACATTGCCACATCATCGGACGCTCTAAAATCGAATGAGTTGTAAAAAAAATACATGCTGCATACTACGAGAGTATATATCAAGCGCGAACTGCGCCTCTCGTGGCTAACTAAATGAATTAATAAAATACGTAAATATACAGAAATTGTATGTTAGTGGACCCCCAAAGCGTCCACGTATACAGGGTTAACTATGACTTAGTACAAATATTTTAAGAGGGGATAGGGAAAATAAGAATTAATGGAATCACCCTTCATAAAAATTCCAAACTTATTTATAAAGCCAAAAACATTTTTTTTCAAAACTATATTAAATCCCTATTTATCGCCGTCACTGACCTTCTGTCAGCCGCGAGGTTAGGTATATTCTGCCAGTCAAAGGTATCAAATATAGTGACAGGTCCATTGAGACGTGTACCAATTTAAGCCGGTTTGAAAGAAAAGAAAATCTTGACAAAACGTAGATTATTATTTAATGATTTAATGAGAAATACGGTATGGTAGCACAGAGAGGCAGCACCTACCTTCTTACTAATATTTATTTCCAGGATTGATACTTGGAGAGATATGAAGAATGTTGAATCATCTTCTGTGTTCTTACTTGTTTAAATTAAAACCTGCAAAGATATTTGTACTTCCTGTGCATCTCACCTTCTCTCGATCGTTCTTTTTGTGTAAAGCGAGGTACCTACTTGGTTTGGCGGTCTTGACCAGGTCGATTACTTACGTCGGGAAAAAGCACAAAGGGTAACAATGTACACAAACACATAAAAACACTGCCACACGTTTACCGCCACGGCATAAAACAGCTGTTTGATGTGGTTCCAAAAGTATTTAGCAAAATATTATGTATACTCGGGAAACGTCTTTGGGGCTGCCGCACGATAATATGCGCTTGTCACACTCCCATAAATCAGCACCTTATCCGCCATCTAGGCATTTGAATACGACATGTTTGTAAATACACATAAAATACGCGAAAAATTAAATTTGCAAAAAACAAGCACTGAAAAATTATTTCAAACTAATCAGAATACCGTAACCGTATATTTACGTTATTTGACATCTACAGACGACATCTGACGACATCTGTAGGCCCCTAATACAAGGTGCACTCATGCCGATAAATTTTTAAACTTCATGTGTTGTTGTGTAATTAAATTCTGTTAATACTAATAATAGCAACAATATTAACAGCAATCGACGATGTTTGCATAAAATAATTAGTAATATTTTAAACTATAACATCCCAAGATGTTACAGTTTACAGTGTTCTGTAAAAATGACCCTTATATTATAACTAACTTCTGTTCTGGATGGTTTGGAGCATGGAGGGTATGCAATTAGCAATGCAGTAACATAACCTAGAACTTACTATTACTTTAAATCAGCTAAGTGACTAATTTTAACCGTGTTATAGTAATTAAATAAAGTATTTTATGTCGGATATGTTAGTGGATAATTATGATGAATCTGCAAGGATTGAAAATGTAGTTTTGGCAGTGTGCAACGAAAGAACGAATACAAAATACTGCAGCTAACCGGATTAGCTGTTATCTACCAGGTACTTAGACATTATTATTATTAATACAAATGTTTCGTTTCGTCATTTCTACACTTGACAATGTTGAAAAAACAACCAGTAGTTGACATATCTAGCCATGACGGATGGTGATTGATTGTCATAGGCGCCGACTTTCAGTGGGAAATGAGAGTTTTGCCCCATTTTTTAAACATCGAGCTAGAATTCCGAAATAAATTTTTTATTGTCTTTTAGGCCTTCCTGAGCACGTGGTTAAAATTTTTGTACTTAGTCACTTAATATATATATATATATATATATATATATATATATATATATATATATATATATATATATGTTAGTTCGTAGGCTTTCCATGGGTGTTATATGTGGTTGTAAAATTTCTCCGGGTTCCTTTCATGATGAATATGCATGGTCCTCAAAAGAACCATTTGTTTGACAACGTTTCGTTTCTGGACAGCATTCCGATGTTCTTCTTATGGAATGCTGTCCAGAAAATGAAAAAACTTCGTCATTAGCTCAACATGTAAAAGAAACCGGCCACCAGATTGATTTCGATAATACCAAGGTACTAGCAAGAATGGAGCATAAGGGAAAAAGAATAATTAGAGAAGCCATCGAAATTGAAAAACATCCTCAAAATCTTAATACACGTGACGATACCCAAAGATTACCAACAGCTTGGAAACCTGTCCTGAAAACCAAGAAGATCAATAAACCAGTGATACGCAACGCTGAGAGTAGACCAAGCAGAACACAAGAACCCACAGTACCGTTAAACGCAAGACCAGTGACGCGCAGCCATGCGAAGAAAACCACACACCAGAACGGAAGCACAGTATATAACTCACCAAGTGGACAAACATCTTCCAGTAAGCCGAACGTAGTAACGCGAAGCAGAAGTAAGAAGACCTGAAGATGGTAAATGAGATTTTACCGAAACGTTGTCAAACAAATGGTTCTTTTGAGGACCATGCATATTCATCGCGAAAGGAACCCGGAGAAATTTTACAACCATATATATATTTTGTTATATTTATGTGGGTGTATGTTTTATTTAATTAAATTTATTTTTATTATTTATTTTAATTTTTATTTATTTTAATTTTAAATATTTTATTATGTATTTAATGTCAAAGTTTGAATATTAATTTTTGTTGGGCGCCTTGATCCTTTTATGTATTATGTTTTATGAGTGTATGTTGTGTTTAAGCTATATTTTGTTCAATACAAACCTTTTATATTAATTTTTTTTATCTATCTTTTTATCTTACCTTATTTATACAATTTTTGTTTATCCCTTGCTAGACACAGTTTCACAAATCAAAACAGCAAAAGAAACTTAACTCAGGAGTCGGTTCAAAATATGCAGGTTTTTTTATTTTGTAACAAATAGTAACACACTTGAAAGATTAACAGTTTTTTTGGTTCTAGAATCAATTTGAAAACAATAAAGAATATTTTCTTTTTAATATTACTTCTCTGATGATAATTTTACCAAACCACTATAAGTTAAAACTTTGTTATTGAATTTAATTGAAGTTTTATAAATTATGCTAAAAATATTCTTTATTTTGTAATGTTGGTTGCATTCCTACAGATCATAATATATTCTAAAATAATGGCTGTTCATGCATGACAGATATTATTAGTTCCAGTGAAATTTGTTAATATGGTCGTTATATTGCTTGGATTAAACTTCTTTTATACAGGTAAGTCCTGTAGTTTATTCTTAATACTTTGCAAAGATTGAAATAGTTGAAATCTGTTTTAATTTACTATAGCTATAGAAATTTAGAGTGCACTTTATTTTTTTAAGGTACCTGAGGTTAGAAATGTATTATTTTCCTTCCTGGAAACTGGAAACTGCCTGGAAACTGGAAACTGCCTGGAAACTGGAAACTATCCTGTAGGATTCTATGGACTTGCAAATTTCCCTGGATACGGTTGATATTTTCTGTGGTGGCAATAAAAAAAACTTTACTGGATGATGGAGACTGGTAAATTTAGCTGGTGAGTCGATATTTTCTTGATTTATACTTGTTGGTTCTAATAAATTTTGTAGATTTTCGGGAGTTCTCATGCGATCTTCTCCCTTGTTCTAAACCCAAGCCGTAACTAACAACAACTTCTTTGTTTATTATCCTTTCTGTAGATTGCCATGTTAAAAGGTCTATTCACATGATTTTTCCACAGTCTTTGGATGTTTTTTTATGCACAATATCACAACACAACTTATAACTAATACATTTTATAAATGTCCTTTTATCTTTATTGTACAATTTTACTTATTTTATTAATGAAAAAAATATTTGGTGTTTTAGGTCATTTACAAGGGATTCTTGCAAAGTCACCTTTACTTTTGACAGTTCTAGAATTAATTCTTATAATTTGACATTTCAATTTATTTTTCAGGATATGATTTATTTTTAATGGAAATATATTTCATAATGTTACTCGTCTGCCTACAATATGTATATCAGATTAATCTATAGACTTTCACCTTTCATTCAATATATGGTGCTCTGAGTTTAAATTCCTTTTCTTGATGTACTGAGTGATAACAATTGTCAACGTCATGCAAATTTATGAAATTTATTTTATACTTGATAATAAAATTATTAAATTATTATTTTTATGCTATGTAATATTATTTATTCTTAGTAACTTTATATCCAGGATATCTAAATTAACAATTCTTTATATTTTTTTTATAAATTGACACTAATAATTATTAATTTTATTCAACTTTAAGTTCGGTCAGGTATTATTTTCATTTGATTTTCTATGTGCATATTTCAAATTGTTACAATATATATATATATATATATTAAGCGCCACGTGATTTAATTTGGTACAGTTAGGGCTGATACTTTCATTCGGAAATTAATCAGACGATTTATTAACAGTGTTTTTAAACTAATCATGTAATTTAATCATAATTAAGAATTGCTTTGTACTTTATTCCTATTTTAACAGCTTGTTTGCAAATCGTTGGTGAACCTTTGTTGGCAGCAATGAATATTTAAAAAATAGTTCTAATGTATTGCATATGTAAATAAAGGTCACTAGAGTGTCAAATGTGTAAAAATTATTCCATCGCGTCGAATTGAGAAAACGGAATCCGGCCTCTATTTTTTTAAAAAGTATAATTCGTTAGATGTTGAATGTGCAATAGTTGTGGTGACAGAGTACAGGATGAGCTTTTCTGCATTATTTGAATATGAATTAAGAAAATATTGGACCCAAGAAAAAAGACAGAAGTACTAACTTCACCACCGGGGAAATAGATGTACTAATGAAATGTATTTTTTAAGAAATACATATAATCGAAAATAAGAAAACGGATGCAGTTACACTAAAAGAGAAGCAGGAAGCTTGGAAGAGAGTCACTGTCCTGTTTAATTCAGCAAATTTAAGCAATCGAGATGTTGCGTCAGTGAAAATGAAATATGATAATATTAAAAGGAACTTAAAAAAGAAGATGACGCAGATTAAAATTCATCAGCGAGGGACAGGTGGGGGCCCCCCTATTGATATTAAGCTATTATGGTTTGAAGAGCAATTGTATTCACTTCTACAAATCAGTATCGAGGGTCTTCCAGCAATAGATGATTCCGACGCCATACATGGGAGTAACATTTGCCACACATCTGAAAGAGAACAACTTAAACAACAAGAAAACACAGACGAACATGCTGACATTGACGCCAGTGAATGTATACCTTTAGAAATTGAAGAACATGACGACAATGTACAGGATTTGCAGCAGGATTTCAGATATAATGTAACTGAGACTCCATCGACATCAACAAATTCAAAACGGTAGGTACCTACATGGATCTATTAAATTTTCTTATTATTGTGGTTACTCATATATTTTTTCTAGACAACTAATAGTAGATGGAATTTAAAAAAGAAAACGGGTGACTTTATCAAAAACTGAAAAACAACAGAATATTGATAACTTTACAGACATGGCAGAAAAGAAAATGGAGTTAGTGGAAATTCAAAAAAAATTTTACTCGGTTGAACTAAGTGGTAAACAGAGAGTGGAAGAGAAGCAAAAACATGAATGGGAAATACGTAGTCAAATTTTACAATTAGAACTAAAATCTAAAAAAGAGGAATATGAGGAATTACTAAATATTACATGAACTGCAAGAAGAAAAATTTAAATTGGAGTTGGAGATTTTAAAATGCAAACTAAACAACAAATTAAGAGGGCACACTTAAGTTAGTGAACTTCGAGGAGAACTTTTGTTAAAAATACCATAATTCTCTTACCATTTAAAATAAATTAATGAAGTAAATAAAATACATGCAAATTGGGTTCTTTGCCGATATGATATCTAATTGTTTTCATAAATTTTAGGTAAATTATTGATGTAATATTTATAAAGAATATGTAGGTATAATCGTTAATCTTTAACAAAAATAAAATAAATGATTTAAGAAAAAAAACAAAGTTTATTTGAAAAAATTATAACAAGGTGTGAAAGTAATTTAGAAAACTCCTTTGCCTTAAGTTTATACCATCTTCTTTTTGACCCAAATGTAATTCTTCATCTACCTCTCCTCCAGGCTCTCTTCTTTCTCCTTCTTCTTCCAGGTTGTCTCTGCTTAAAACTGCTATATTATGTATTATAGCTATTGCTACAATAATCATTTGTGCAGTTTGGAGATTGCATTTGATTCCATTACTTAAAACTGGAAATTTTCTTTTTATTATTTCAAACGTTCTGTCAATTACCGTCCTGGTAGATGTATGAGGTGCATTATATAGCTGTTCAGCTGGTGGATGTGGCGTAAAAGCGGAGTCATTAAATAATTTTTAAGTGGATACCCACTGTCACCTAACAGTATTCTATCGCCATATTCTCCATTTTCAAAACGAACTTTTAATACAGAGTTGTTAAAAATATGGCTATCGTGGCAGGAACCTGGCCATCTACTAACAATATCCATGATATAATTTTTGCTGTCAGAGATAACTTGAACATTGAAAGAGAAAAATCCTTTTCTATTACGATATATTTCTGCAATATCCCCACCTGAAATTTTATAATCAATCATATAGGGTGCTATGAGAGAACATTGAAAATCTCAGGCTATAGACATAATATCACACTTGTACTCGTACAGTATAACGTTGGGTCACAAATGTGTGAATCAATTGTTGCAAGTAAAACAACATCTAGATAGATACAAATAATTCATGTACCTATACATTTATAGTTTTGCATAATCTTTGGTTTTGCCTGCAATGATAGATTTGCACATTATGTACCGCACTTGTGTAATAGTATGCCTAGGACCCCTATACATAATAATAAATCTACTATTAAATCTTTTATTTGAAAGTTTCACAGTAAATTCATTTATATAAAATGCTTACCTGGTGACCGTATAGGCATGTGTGTACAGTCAAGAGCCCCAATAACTTTTGGAAACCGAGCAAGCTTATATAAATTAGCTTGAACAGCGTTTATTTGTTCTTCATTCCCAGGAAATTTTATATATGTGGGGCGTAACAATAGAATAGCATTTGTAATTCTTTTTATTATTCAACCTGCTGTAGTCTTGTGGATACTGACAAAATTGTAATATAAAAACTTCCGGTGCTGTAAAATCTCAACGTCAATAAAAGTTGACTTCTAATGGAGACTTTCTTGATATCTACAATAAATATGATATGCTTCAGGTTCTACTATTTATGAGCGAGTTTGGAAATTGGAATTCACGTAACAAGTTATTCACAGTGTCTTTTTTTAGTCGAAACCTACGGAAAACTCTTTGTCATCCAAATCAACAAAATAATCTTTTCTTTCTTGAACTGTACCTATATGTCCTCATATTCATTACAAAATCTATGATATCTTCATCATTATCATCGAAAATTTCATTTAACTCTTCGAGATCCATTTCACAATTTCAATTAAAAATGAAAGTAGAATGACAGAGAAACCAAAATGTCAGGTTATGAAACTTTGATTTGTGCATTAATAGGGGGTCTATAGGTCCGTTAACTTCTAACAGCACCACGCCCACATTTTAATCATGATTAATCATAATTAATTCCGAAAATCCTCAAAAGATCTCTGCTAAATTTTATCAACTGTTAAAGTACGTTAATCATGGTTAAATTAGACTGAAAGTACCAGCCCTGTTAGATTTCCAAAATAAAGAGGTTCACTCTCAAGAAAAGGTGAAAGACAAAAAAAGGTCTTAATTTAAGTTTGCCTACGGAAAGCTTTAACCAAAAATAGTGTAAAACGCAATATGTAAAGGCAAAGGCTAACCCAAAAAAAATAAATTGTTAAATGTGTGTGTGGTTCGCCTAAAGTGAGTAAAACGTGTGTTAGTTCGATCTGACTAAATTAGTAAATTTTAAGTGGTACATACAAACAGAACTAGAACAAATTGTATATTGTGTAAATGAGAATGAGCTGATAAACATGACTAATATTCTCGCACATAAGTAAATATTGTATTATACTAAGTAATAGTATAATAATATATAAACTGCAGAGTTTCCAGTGTGCTAATTTCAACGCTATCAAAATCATTTAGGCGCAAAAAGCAGAGACTTTTTCAACTTCGATTCAACATTCCATTTGTAAAGGTGGCCACACACTAAAACTAAACTAAAATAATAACGAAGCAGAATTATTAACGTTAATATACCAGATATGGAAAAAAATATTACATTGAAACAACTATATGATGAGATAGTTAAGAATAGAAATGAAATTAAAAGTTTAATCCAGGCTATTGAAACCAAACTACAGTCGAAAGTTGGAGAATTAGAAGATGTAGTTACAAAACTTAACACAGAAAATCAGGACCTACGTAGTGAAATAGAGGAAATGAAGAGAAATGAGAAGAAAACAATATTGTAACATACGGTTTATATAAAAGAGGTGAATCATTCTCTTGTAGCCAATTGTGTCAAAAACTCAACAATTTAATATCTACTTCTCTGGTAGAGAAGGACATACAAAATTTTTATTTTTTGGGAAAATCGGAAAACTGTCCGCTAAAAATTGAACTTTCTGGATTCCTTGTGAAATTGGCTATATTAACAAACAAGAAGGAATTAAAGGGTCAAGACGTTACAATAATGACCTCACCCAAACGCAACAGAGTGAACAGAAGATACTCAGAAAATATTTATTGATTGCTAAGAAAAAAGGGCAAAATTGTTGTATAAAGAGAAACAAATTGTATGTCGAAGATGAAATATATACTGTAGAAGAACTCCAAGATAAAGACAATCAACAAGAGGACTCAGACCGAATATCTACCTCGTCTTCATCTCCTGCAACACCAGCAGAAACCAGGAGCTGTGAGGAATTCCCTCTAAACCAGCAGGAAATTCCAAGTCCAGGTAGGAAGGAGCAACTCGTAAGATATTTGCTAAGGCTACTAAGCCAATTACTCGAGCGCAAGAAAAAGAGTTTGTAATAAATAAAATAATTAATAAAAGCTTATAATAAGCAAGAGAATTATTGCGTGATATATTTTAAGATATTTAGATAGATTTAAGATATTTTTTTGTCATTTAATTAGTCTAGTTTTAAAAGATAATTAAGAATACTGAGGATAATAAGTAGGAGGTACGATAACAGTATAATGGATAATTATTTAAGGAATTTTCAAATAGAAGAAATTAAGACAAATGAAATAAATAACATATCTGACTGTAAACAATTAATAACAGAACAACAGGGTAGAGATATTAAGATTTTCCATAGTAATGTCAGAAGTATAGAAAAAAATTTTGAAGAGTTTGAGGTAACATTGCAGATATTGGGAGTAGATTTTGACTTTATAGTATTTACCGAGACATGGAAACTATTAAATAAGCAGTTATATAATATACCTCATTATGTTTCGGTATATAATGAGGGAGAATTAAATAAAGCGGATGGGGTTCTGGTGTATGTGAATGAAAATATCAATTTTACAGATAACATAATACATTTAGGGGATATAAAATGTTTAGAAATAAAATTCACTTTGCATGGCAAAAAATGTTTACTAACATCGGTATACCGTTCGCCTTCTACTAACATTGAAACATTTTTGTTAAATCTTAACAATTATTTACAAAACTGTGATAAAACCGTAGATTTGCATTTTTTTGTTGGCGATATAAATATAGATATCTTGCAGAGCGGTAATCGCGATTCTGAATGTTATCTTAATATTTTTTCTGGGGCAGGCTTTCTATGTACCATAAATAAACCGACGAGGCTGGAAAAAACATGTTTAGACCACATTTTTGTGAAAAGTAACAATGAAAACTTTGTGTGTGCATCATCCTATTATATTAGGACCTCGTATTACAGATCACTCTCCAATCATTTTGCAAACTGTTACCTCTGGAACAAAAATATTGCAGTGAACAATACTGACAACTATAAATATTACTTAATAATAAATAAATTAATTAAAATCTTTTTAAATAGTGAAACTTGGCAAGATGTGTATAATGCATCTAATATAGATTACGCTATGAAAATATTTCTAGATAAGCTAACATCATACATACAGAAAAGTACAAACAAAGTTAAAAAATCTAATAAGTACCATAAAAGAAAAGAATGGATTACGGATGGTATTATTAAGTCTATAAACAGAAAACATTACCTGCATAAAATTATGGTGGATCACCCCACCACAGAAAATACAGAATCATACAAAAAATATAGAAATAAACTAAATGATTTAATAAAAGCAACTAAGCAAAACTATTTCAAATTAAAGATAGAAAAAAATATAACAAATAAAGAAGGGTTGTGGCGTTGTATAAATTCTATGTGTGGTAAACATGTAAAAAATAATGAGATAAGCGAAATACGGGGCGAAGAGGGACATATATATAAAGAGGAGAAAAATATTGCCAATCAATTCGTGGACTATTTTACAGGTGTTGGTAAAAAATTAGCTGAGAAAATTATTAGACCTCATAAATATCATGGCGAGAATAGAAAAATACCTATAATACCTATAATGCTCATTCAATGTATTTATTTCAAGTTGAAGAATGTGAGATATTGAATATTATAAGGGAACTAGAAAATAAAAAGTCTCCAGGAATTGACGGCATTCGAGCAGAGACTCTAAAAGAAGTAGCTGACAAACTTTTGAAACCATTAACGTACTTAATAAACAAATCATTTGACGAAGCAATTTACCCTGAAATTTTAAAACAAGCAATAATAAAACCACTATTCAAAAAGGGTGATAAACTTGAAATGATCAATTACAGGCCTATTTCACTTATTACTAATATAGCTAAAATTTTCGAAAAAGCAATTAAAAGAAGATTAGTGAATTATCTAGAAAAATATAATATTATAAGTGAATATCAATTTGGATTTAAAGAAGCTAGGTCAACGGAAGATGCATTAATAAAATTAACTACTTTAATATATCAATCAATTAATGAAAAACAACCAGCACTCTGTATATTCGTTGATTTAGCTAAAGCCTTTGACACCGTTAGCCATGTGAAGTTATTAAATTCATTGGAAGAGATTGGTATAAGGGGAAAAGTACTTTGTTTGTTTAAAAGCTACCTAACGAAACGAATGCAGTGTGTTAAGATAGGAAATTCATTGAGCGATTTTAAAGAAGTTGAATATGGTGTTCCGCAAGGTACGGTCTTGGGGCCTATTCTTTTCAATCTCTACATCAATGAGTTGTTTAAATTAAAACTAAAGGGACATGTAATCGGTTTTGCAGATGACGCGGCATTATTTTACAATGAAAAAAATTGGGAAGTATTAAAAATAGTAGCTGAACAAGACTTTAGTACAGTATTGAATTGGTTCAGCAGCAAAATATTGACAGTGAACTTAGACAAAACACATTTTATTCCTTTTACTGCATACCGATCGAACTTACCCGATTACTCATATTTGTCAGTAATAAATAATGACCTTTCGGTTCAAATTAAATCAGTACAGTTTGTCAAATACCTGGGGATATGTATAGATCCACACCTGAAATGGGAAAATCAATTGCATTACGTCACCAAGAAGATTAGATCAATGTTACCCACCTTTAAAAATTAGTATCAGTTTTAACTCTACAACAGCTTAAAATGTTACATAGCGCTCTTGTTGAATGTCATATTACTTACGGTTTAACTATCTGGGGAGCTGCTAAAATTCATTCACATGCGCTAGAAACTGTCCAGAAACATTTAATTAAAATTATCATGAAAAATCCATATCTCTACAGCAGTGACAGTTTATTCAGTGAATCTAAACTCTTTGATCTTAACAAACTATTTTGTTACAAAATTTTAACTAAACAATACAAAACTAAAAATAAATTAAAACCTATAGAGCATGACTATGGCACTAGACATCGTGATGGTTCATTTCAAATACCTAAACCTAATACTGCAAAATTTACAAAATGTTACTATTACCTCGGACCCAAATTGTATAATATGCTGCCGGAAGATATTAAATCATGTAAAACATATCCATCTTTTAAAAACGTTTAAAATTATTTCTGACAGAAAAACAAGACTTAATATTTCTGCTTTGCTTAATGTTTTGAATAAATATAAATTAATTACACTGCACCTAATGTTGTCCTCCTTATTCTACCACGTTTGCTACTTACTTACTTTATTCTTAATTTTTAAATTGTTAATTTAGATATTAGTGTTAAATATTAAATAACTATATGTAAATTGTAGATATGTATTTGTTTTAGGTAAAATGTAAATGTGTTGCGCCACAGTCAAGGTTCGCCTTATGTGGAATTTATTTATTTACCTTTCAATTCAATTCTGTTCTACTTGTCAGTTTATTATGTGTTTTCCAAAATGGTAAATAAATTATTATTATTATTATTATTATTATTATTATTATTATTATTATTATTATTATTATTATTAAATAAATATATCTGCGTATATGTATGTATAAACATATATGAGAATATATTTGTATTAAATTATATTTCAGCTTCGTTTCGTAAATAAGAAATATTGTAGTACCCTCGCTAGGTGTCTAATCCACACATCTTTAAAGCAAGGACAGTGCCCGTCACTCCCCTACCTCTGCGTCCTACTCCGCTGCCCTACGTAATACCTTCAGTCTTCGTTTGTGTGTCGTATCGATCGCATCGATTTCAGCTTTGTGAAATTTACGTAGTGGTTAAATTATAAATTATGCCTAAACACAGCAGAAAACGCCGTAGAAGCCATAGTCCTAGCCCATCTAGGGACGATAAATGGTTACGGAAGCATTTAGCCAAAATGCAGAAGAAAATAAAAGAGATTGAGAATTCTAGTCAGTCGGCTGTTGCCCAGGTATCCCAGGACCGAGTGAATGACCAAACACGCAGCGAGAGCGTGATATCCTGGTCGGGCAGTGAATTAACATCTGCGGGCGCAGAAAACTCATCTACTCGCCACTATGTACCGGGTGATATTGAGGCTTTACCTGATGGTGACAATAATAGTAAGTAGCTAAAGACTATAGTTGTTTTTGGTGACAACTGAAATGCGTTTTAGGCATCGCATACCTATTTATTTAATTAGTATTGTTTATATATTAATTTTACATGTACAAGCTAATACTTACTGGTTGCTTTTGGTAACAACTACAGTGTATGTTAATAGTACAGTCAAAAGTTACTCTTATATGTAATTTATTTGTACCTAGTTGTTGTTGATAACAACGGCAAGATATGTATGAAATTGTCCATACGATGGTTAATATCGATTACGTTGCTTTTGGTAGCAACTACGTTGTGTTTTTACAGCACATGGGTAATTTTATTTATTGAAATTATTAAAAGTAATTGCTATTCAGTAGCAGAAATATGCTTTTGTTCTGACAATTGGTTTGTCGAATTGGGGCATGGGTCACTAACACAAAGTTCTTTGACACAGGTGACGTAATACTGGATCCAGCGGAGGACTCGATTGGAGAGACACCTCTCCACGCTGATGTTGACAATGCAATGACACCATATGCATTGGATACGGATATTTTTAGGATCCTGGGATTCGAACCGGAGGCGGAATCTTCATTTGCCGCGCCTTTGCATCCTATCATAGCTACCCGTTGGACGGAGATTACGGTAAAAGGATTGACTGATGAAACAAAGAAAGCAGGCATACCGAGCCCCTCAAATAAGTCGCTGGAAGAAAACGGAGGAGGGACGTCCAAATCAAAGGCGGACCATCAGAAACGACGTCCCTAAGCAGTATTAAGGTTGGTGTGTATGCTGGTAGACTAAAACAGTTTATGAACGAATGGCGTATTATAACCTCGGATAAAGTAGTTTTATCATACGTCGGGGGGCTTAAATTGCCATTTGTAGGTAAACCCAAACAAATTGGTATCCCTAAGGACCCAAAGTGGTCCAAATCTGAACAAAATATTATTGCCTCTTATATTGGAGATTAACTAAAAATAGGTGCTATTTCTATTGTGCAACCCTGTAATGATATGTGTCTAAGATTTTTCTAACCCCGAAACCAGACGGCACTTCCCGACACATTTTAAATCTCAAATCATTAAATAAATTCATACGAACTACACATTTTAAGTTAACACCATAAACACCATAGAATTTACTTGAGATTTAAATTTAATGGGAAATTGTACCAATACAATTCCATGCCATTTGGTTTAAATTGCGCGCCGTTGGTCTTCACGAAATTGATGAAGCCAGTACTGGCCAATCTTAGAAGTAAGAGTTATCAGTATTATATCTGGATGATTTTCTTCTAATTGGGCGTTCCTATAATCATTGTTTGAGTAACGTCAAGGCTTCAGTAGAGATCTTAGAAAAGCTGGGTTTTATAGTTAATTATAGCAAAAGTAAATTAAAGCCGTCCCATTGTGTGGCATATTTGGGGTTTATTTATGATTCGGTAAATATCTCCCGAAACGTAGAGTTAATAAAATAAAAGGGTTGTTGAAAAAATTTTCAGCTGCGCAAAGTTGTTGCATTAGGGATTTTGCAAAGTTTCTTGGGCTTTTTGTTTCCGTTTGTCCAGCAGTTAGGTATGGAATTTTTAGCATTAAAAATATGTGCAGGTAATTACAACGCAAGGTTAAATTTACCATCACACCTTAAACCTGAATTTGACTGGTGGTTAAGCAATATATCAGATGCTTCTAATGATATTAGAGTAAATTCCTGTAAAATGGAACTTTTTTCTGATGCTTCCAAAACTGGGTGGGGTGCATATGCGTCAGGTAGAAGGGACCACGGTTTTTGGTCCGAAACGGAAAGAGAACTCCACATTAATATTTTAGAGCTTAATGCGGTATTTCATGCTTTAAAAAGCTTTCCTTGCGAAATGTCGCATTGTAATATTTTACGCAGGGTTGATAATACTACGGCCTTGGCATATATTAGCAGAATGGGGAGCGTGCAACATCCGGTATTGAATCAAATATCGCGGTGTATATGACAATGGTGCGAAGCAAAAAATATTTTTCTCTTCGCAACCTATATACGCTCGGAAGATACTTACGAGGCAGATGCGGAGTCTTGTTCTGCTTATCAAAAGAAACCGAATGGGAACTGAGTGATCTCATTTTTCAACAAATATTAGAAAATTTGGACAACCGAGCATTGACCTTTTGCAACAGGGTGCAATAAGAAATGTGATGCCTTTGTCTCATGGAAGGGAGGTTCAGACTGCGTATCAGTAGATGCGTTTTCCATAAACTGGAGCAAATATTATTTCTATGCTTTCCCTCCCTTTTCAGTAATTCTTAGAGTCTTGAAAAAAAATTGTACAGGATAGGGCTAGGGGAATAGTAGTGGTACCACTCTGGACCTCTCAACCATGGTTCCCACTCTTTTGTGCCCTGTTGGAGAAAAGGCCATTAATATTTCAATCTCACAAAAAATTACTTTCTTTCAGAGGATTGCCGCATCCACTTTGGCAAAGCTTACCCTGGTGGCAGGAAGCTTATCCTACAGGCATTAAAAGCAGGTGGGGTTCCGGAAGAATCACTGGGAATCTGTTTAGCATCTATAACAGAAGTAACAATTAGCCAATACAATTTAGGTCTTAAACAGTGGTGGCTTCATAGAAGTAATAAGAATTAATTAAACTTATTTATTGCGTCAGTGCCTGAAATTTTAGAATTTTTTGCAGAACAGTTTAAAAAAGGAGCCTCCTTTGGGTCTCTGAGTTCCTACAGAGCAGCTCTGTCCCAAATTTTAGAACCATCAATTACTTCCGATTTTTGAATAAAAAGATTTTTTAGAGGTGTTCACAGTTTAAGACCTACATCTTCCAAGTATAGTCACACATGGGATCCGGCTATAGTATTGTTTTTATTAAAAATATGCCTATAAAATATCAGACATTGTCTTTAGAAGAATTAAACGTATAAAGTAGCGATTCTCCTGTAACTGGCCACGGGACAGAGAGTACAAACTTTGGCAAACATAGAAATTAGTAATATAATCCAGAACGAGAGAGGAATTGAGATTAAAATACCAAAGAGGCTTAAAAACAACTGGTAACGGGGTTATCCAATCCACTCTTTTATTACCATTTTACGATAAGGAGGAGGATATGTGTCCTGCTCGTATGCTTTTGGCCTATTTGACTAGAACCGAGGGTGTGAGTGAGGCATCTAAAAATTTATTACGTTTAAGAAACCCTTTCATAATGCTACCTCGCAGACTATTTCTAGATGGTTGAAGACCATACTTAAAAAGAGTGGGTTGGATACTAACCAATTTACTGCTCACAGTACGCGCTATGCGTCGACGTCACCAGCTGCTAGGAAAAACGTTCCCTATGATACTATCAGACTAGCATTTAGTGTGCTTGAAGACTGTAAACGGACAAGGGTTCTATGTTCGCGGTTTTTCGCGGACGTGTGGGACGTCGCGAAAGCCTGGTCGCGTTTACTGGCCTCGGCTAGGCCCGTTATGGTCTCAGGGGTTGATGTTGGTCCGTAGACTCCGTCCAGAGCCTATCTCGAGGACGTGTGGGTATGTTGGACGTGCGTGGGTGTGGTGCGTTGATACGTGTTGCTTGGTGGTGATGTGTCGGGCGCCAGGCAGCTGTTAGGCTGCCATGAAATGTCTGTGGTTGGCCGCGTACTGGAAAACAGCGTCTTGGGTGATGCTGCGGTTGGGATATTGCGTAGCACTCACGTAATTGTTTTTTAATGTCTATGCAGGGTGACGCGCTGATGGGGACTTAACACTCGCGTAAGGGTGTGGTTCTTGGCGAAGCACACGGCGGCCAGAAGTAGTAGGCAAAGTGACACCTTGCCCTAACGGAAGTCGCGTGGGTAGGCGGTCAGAGGCAGCCAAGATGGCGGCCTGGACTTCCGTTACACGAGGGCGTTGGCGGCAAGATGGCCGACCGGTGACTTCCGTGGCACGATGCTGGGGGGGGGCCTTACGGGGCTCTAGGCTGTCTTCCAGGGGGCGCACGAGGATGAGGGAGGTGTCTCAGGGAGCCTGGCTTCGGGGGGATAACGACGGCTGCTTCTGAATGGTCGCGACGGCGACTGTGGGGGCTCAAAAGAGCTGCGAAGCCCTAGGCGTCTCCTGGGTGATGGGGGCTCAAAGGAGCGGCGTCGTGCGTGACTCTGAGGTCGCCACGAACGCGTATGGGGGCCCTCCCGTGCGGTAAGGGTTGTAACACTGATTTTGAGTATGTGGCACTCGCGTTTTACTGTTTATAAGGCTTAAGAGTACTTACTGCGTGGGTAACTGTCTTTGGGGGCTGCACTGCACTACGGTGATTTACTGTTATGAAAAATGTTCTCGCGGCACTAAAAATGATCACGATGTTGGGTGGTTGCACGGTATACTATATGATGCGTTTAAAATGATGTAACTGAATGATGCGAGCACTGTACTGACCTATGTAGAAGTGAGGACTGAGTGATGCTTGCTGGTCGGCGTGGAAGTGAGAACGATCTCTGAGATTCGCTCGCTTTTGTTCTCTGGAGTGCTACTGGAGTATATCTGGCGTAGGTAGGCAATGGGGTGGCGTATACGAGGGTGCCTCGTTGTTGATTAGCGCCTCTGCCAGATATACACCTAGAAACTTGCGAACTCGCGGCGCGGAGCTTCATATCGCGAATTCCAGCCGCAGCATCCACATCTCCAACAGCCCCCCGGTCTTGGAGACGCTCGTTTTCCAGGGTGAAGGTGGAGGGTGACTGTAGGCCTGATGGTAGGTGCGAGTTTGGCGGTGTGGATGGCGACTGGGGGTTCTTGTTTGGCACGGCTCGTGGTCGTTGTTGGGTTCATGGCTGGTGGTCGTGGTTTAACGTCCGTCCGGCGACTGTGGGGCGTCAGGAGGCTTTGGAGGGTGGCACCACTTCGGCTCCAGGGGCTTCCCTTGGTACGTCGGGGGCTCTCGTCCTCTGGCTCGGTGAAGCCTTCGTAGCCCGAGTCGAACCTGTGGAGTTCGCCTCGCTGGGTGGTGTCTTCGTCGGTGGAGCTGGTGGGCTTCACGACGGCGGTGGGGGATGACGCGTTTGGCGGCTTCCGTGCTGGCTGGTGCGGCTGAGGATAGGGGTGCAGCGACGACTGCGGATGCGTCTTCTGGCGGCTGGTATGTGATGGCGTCACCAGGAGACATGATGGTCGGCCGAGCTATGAGCGTCGGCGATGTCCTGTGGGGGCGTTGATGATGGGATGTCCAGCAACAGACTAAAAGCCGAGACGGTCAGGGGGATCTCGATGGCCTGGTCCAAAGCTCATCGTAGATGTACCCCGTGTACGTCTGGCGCGGATTTATGGTGGCTGGTATGGCGTCGTGGTGGGTGCCGTCGTCGCGGTGACGGATGTCCTCGCACGTCGTGATGGAGATGGTGTCAAAGGCCTCCGCGAGAGTGGCGACGCAGGTCGCGCCCTTTCTCGGGGCTTCCTGGACAGATGTGGGTTCTTGTCTGGTTTCTGCTGCTTCCATCACCGTGGCATGGCTGGAAGTAGCGGTGTTTGCCATGAAGTTCGGCTCTAGGATTTCTGTACCGTGGCGTGCGACGGGATTTTCTGTGTGTGGAATGAACTCCACATATTCTGTATTGTCCAGGTGGTTTTCCTGGACATGCTGCACCGGAGGGATTAGGCTGGCAAGGGCGATGTTCTTCGCCTCGGTGGGAACGTCATTCGCGGCCTCGATGCCGTCAAAGTCTAGCTGGCGCGGCGTGGCTCGAAACCTGGAGGTGACGTTCGGCACGTTTGATGATGGATTGGGGCGCGCTGGATGGTCTATTGTTTGCCGCCACCGACCAGTCTGGAGTTTTCCGGACGGGGGGCGGACCGCTGGGGCACTCGTTGTTCCAGTGATCGCCCCCACAATGGCGACAGGGGGCGAAGGGACGATTTCTGTTTGGGCCAGGGCGCTCCTGGAACTCACGGGGAGGCGCGTTTCGTCGTGGTTCCTCTCGTCGGGAGGCGTCGCGACGGAAATCCTGGCTTCGGCGCTCGGGGACGTCGTTGCGAAAACGGCGCTGTTGCTGCCAAATCCTAGCGACGTCGTTCTTTATCCGCGAGGCGCTCTTGAGCAGCTGCTCCAGGCCGGTGAGCAGGTCGACGGGGATTCGTAAACCGATCTCAGGATCCAGGAGGTTCACAATTGTCTCAATCTGTTCCTGTTCCGGAACGTTCTCCTGTAAACGTGCGAATAGGTTCTTTTTGGTGGTGATGAATGGCTCGGCGGGTACCCCAGACCTTTGACTCTCGCTGTATAGCTTCGTCTTGGCGACGGCACGCGCGGCAGCTGAATCATACTGCGCCAGGAACAGTGTGGTAAATTCATGGTAGGATAGGCTGATTGAATAGTACCTTGCGAACCACTTGGCAGCCTGGTTCTCGAGGCGGTGTGCGGCCATTTCCATTTTTTCTTCGTCGTCGATGACTTGATTTCGGGCGAAATATTCGTCTAACTTTCGGAGGAACACGTGGGGGTCCTCGTTGAGGTTTCCGAAGAACTTTGCCAGACACCTGGCTCGTGATCGCTGTGGTTGGAGTGCCTGGCCTAGCGCCTTGATGAGCTGCGCTAGGATGTTGACCTCTGTTGACGGTGTAGTTGGCTTCACACCGCTGGTGGTCTGGCTTGGCAGGGGATGGTGTGGGCGCACAGGTGTTTCCGCCTCTTCGATGCTTGTGTTGGCCAGCCTGGTCATCGCGATGGCGAGTTCTTGCTCAGTGCTCAGGCTGGTCTCAAGGACGCGCTCCATTCTTTGGTTTGGGATGGATGACGCAAAAATGTTTTCACCCCGCGAAATTTTTCGCGGTGTCGCGGATTTTTTCGCGGTGTCGCTGATTTTTTTGCGGATTCCGCGGAATCCCTCGCGGTCCGCGGATTTTCCGCGGATGCGCGACTGTTTTCGCGGTTGGTTCGCGAGTCGCGGATTTTTTCGCGGATGTGTGTTTTTCACGCACGCACTGCTTGTTTCGTGTCCTCGAGGTGCCCCACGTTACTGGGCGACATGTAAACGGACAAGGCTTCTGTGTTCGCGGTTATTCGCGGACGTGTGGGACGTCACGAAAGCCTGGTCGTGTTTACTGGCCTCGGCTAGGCTCGTGATGGTCTCAGGGGTTGATTGTGGTCCGTAGACTCCGTCCAGAGCCTATCTCGAGGACGTGTGGGTATGTTGGACGTGCGTGGGTGTGGTGCGTTGATACGTGTTGCGTGGTGGTGATGTGTCGGGCGCCAGGCAGCTGTTAGGTTGCCGTGAAATGTCTGTGGTTGGCCGCGCACTGGAAAACAGCGTCTTGGGTGATGCTGCGGCTGAGATATTGCGTAGCACTCACGTAATTGTTTTTTAATGTCTACGCAGGGTGACGCGCGGATGGGGGCTTAATACTCGCGTAAGGGTGTGGTCCTTGGCGAAGCACACGGTGGCCAGAAGTAGTAGTCAAGATGACGCCATGCCCTAACGGAAGTCGCGTGGGTAGGCGGTCAGAGGCAGCCTAGATGGCGGCCTGGACTTCCGTTACACGAGGGTGTTGGGGGCAAGATGGCCGACCGGTGACTTCCGGTGCACGATGCTGAAGGGGGGGCCGAGGATGAGGGAGGTGTCTCAGGGAGCCTGGCTTCGGGGGGACAGCGACGGCTGCTTCTGAATGGTCGCGACGGCAACTGTGGGGGCTCAAGAGAGCTGCAAAGCCCTGGGCGTCTCCTGGGTGATGGGGGCTCGAAGGAGCGGCGTCGTGCGTGACTCTGAGGTCGCCACAAACGCGTATGGGGGCCCTCCCGTGCGGTAAGGGTTGTAACACTGATTTTGAGTATGTGGCACTCGCGTTTTACTGTTTATAAGCTTTATTGATGCGTTTAAAATGATGAAACTGAATGATGCGAGCACTGTACTGACCTATGTAGAAGTGAGGACTGAGTGATGCTTGCTGGTCGGCGTGGAAGTGAGAACGATCTCTGAGATTCGCTCGCTTTTGTTCTCTGGAGTGCTACTGGAGTATATCTGGCGTAGGTAGGCAATGGAGTAGCGTATACGAGGGTTGATTAGCGCCTCCGCCAGATATACACCTAGAAACTCGCGAACTCGCGGCGCGTAGCTTCATATCGCAAATTCCAGCCGCAGCATCCACATCTACAACAAGGTTAAAGGTCACCTAAAAATAATATTTTAGCTGTAATAGTCATTATGTCTTATCTGGTGAACATATTACAAATATGTATATTATTCATATCGGTATTTCCTGTTCAGTTACTATTTTAGGTTTATGTAATCTCAGGGACATTGTAACTTTATTTGTTGTCACTAAGTTTTGACATGTAGTACATAGTTGAAATAAATCCTGTTGCAACTGGCTTTAAACATCTACAATATTTCTTATTTACGAAACGTTGCTTCATATTTCAATATAATTTACAGATTAAACGAACTTACCTAAGTGAAGTTGAATGTGAATTATATGATGCCTCGTTGAAGTTGAAGTAAATAAGTCCCACCCTTCTATCCAGTAGGTTGCAACAGGGAGCTTTAAAAATTGACTGAAGGTACTACGTAGGGCAGCGGAGTAGGACGCAGAGGTAGGGAGTGACGAGCACTGTTCTTACTTTAAAGATGTGTGGATTACAACTAGCGAGGGTACTACAATATTTCTTATTTACTTCAACGAGGCTTTATATAATTCAGATTCAACTTCACTTAGTAAGTAAGTTCGTTTAATCTGTAAATTATATGTCAATGTATTTTATTAGAAATGGCAGATATGTTATCCTTACTAAATATTAGAAATATAAATAATGGATATAAATGTTAACGTATTGAGTTAAAATATTAACTCAATATTCCCCAGAGTACAGCTGACCTTTGGTTCACAATTGACCAAAAAAAAAAAGAAATGGTACATATAGGTATATATCTGCATACTCAATAATATCTTCTTGAGCATTATATATAAAAAATATATATATACACATTTACATAAACAGATAATGTAATAATTGTTATACTAAATATAGTTGTGTAATTTGTTGTTTGTTGTTTGTTTGTGTTTCAACGATTTTATTATCTTTCGAATAAATTTTATATTATTTTACCAAATGAAAGTAAGAGATGTAAATTGCAAGATATTCAAATGTTTCGACAGTTAATTGGACTTGCCTTATCCTTGAAGAAATACTGATGTCTAGAAGACCATAAAAAGGGGTAATGGAACAGCCCTCGACAGTACAAGTACCAGGTACAAAAGGACGAGAACCGTATTTTGGTTATTTCGTCTCAGCACTGGAGCAAAAGAGTAGTACATCCAACCAAACTGGAACACAGGGTAGTTTGTAGAACCCAACTGGAAAACGGGGTAATCTATACAATTCAGCTGGAACACAGGGTAGTTTGTGGAATCCAATTGTAAAACGGGGTAGCCTATACAACCCACCTGGAACACAGATAGTTTGTGAAACCCAATTTCAAAACAGGGTAGCTATACACCCAATCAGTAAAGCAGGGTAACTATACACCCAATCAGAAAACCCTATAATAAATATAAAGAAACATGCATTATTGAAAGAAATCACTAAAGGTAAATATACTGACCTCGATGTCTGGAAGGTGAGATTAATGTGGCCTCGGGGTGAAACATGTGTCTAGGAGATTTTCACACAAAAATAACAAGAAACCATAAACCAATAAGTGAAAATAACAACTTTTGCTTAATGGAAGTAGGGATATAATAAGAGGACAAAAATCTAGGAGCAGGAGTAAATAACTATAAGACAGGAGCAATCAATGACCTACTTAAAGAACATCTGGCGCGCATCTGGCATTGCGTCATTTTTAAAAATAGAAAAAAATAAAAATTAAAAAAAAAATTTAAATGGCATATATAAGGCATGGAAACCATACAGGATCTGTATAGATGTAACAAACATACTGTATTAGATTATTTTCATCGGTCGGCATTGTTTCTGGACATCGAACTGTATATTATATCACCCATCCCGTCTTTAATATTAGATAAATTCCATATGATATATTGTGACATGTGTCCCCCCTTAGGAGAAATATGTCATGTGAATACGATGAGACAAGAAATGGCTCCAGCTTAATTTGTATATTAAAAATAATTAATGCATGTAAGCCAGATGGGGTTACATCATATATGTATTCTAAAGCGTTTAATATAAGACAAATTTTAATAGTGCTTAAAGAGCTAATAGTTTTGAGTTTCTAAATAGCAGATATACATAAACATGTGCAGATATCATTTAACTGCATTCTACTTTATGACATTATTAAATTAAAGTGTAATTAGGGAAGTGCCATTCAAAGAATAAAGAGTGTAAAAAAATATATTTCCACATATATGGGTACACAAAATGTTTTAATATGAGATTTTCAAATCATATAAAGTGTCCAAAAAATTATATACATAGATATATAACATATTTTTTAAATTATAGTTTAAACTAAATGGCAAAGTACTAAAAACAAAAAAATATTAATTTTTTAAGTCTTTTTGGGGTCCTTCATATTCTGAAAGCTCCCTCAACCGCCTCCTTTCCGAATCTCGAACCTTTCTCTTTTCTGCTTTCGGTTTTGGAGGTGTACGAATCACGGGTTTCTTTGGAATTGTCGATGAAGGATCATAGCTGTCGCACTAATCGTTGTCCCACCATTCCTCTGTAAGTAAAGCATTTGTTGCTATTGGTACCTCACAGTTACGTTCTTGTCCTAAAATCCATTTTCTATAAAAAAATGCCTGTTTTTCGGCTAGTTGGGCGCAGCAAATTTGTTCTTCTTTTTCATAGTCTGTATCCCAATCAGTATCCCAGAAAGGTTTTTTCGACGCAACACTATCTGTTGATGTCACTCTTACTTGAAAATCATTACCGTTTTTGATAGACATTTTTGAATATTTTGAAAGTACTGCAGTAAAGTTGCACTGGTGCTTACTTATATATCGGTGGTTCTAATTTAAAAAATACTGGGAGATATATTCAAACTGAAATATCTACAATAAAATAATGTTGTAAGAAGGACGTGGGATTAATAACATCAAAGTTTCTCATAACTTTGTGAAAAAATGTATAGGATCAAATGGCTAAATGGCAGATGCGTAAGAGGATGGAGTTCAAGCCAATCAAAACAAAATTGAGTTCATGAGAAAACAGCATTTTGGTTGGACAATGTAAAGAACAAGTTCCCATAACTTATATAAAAATGGAGGACAACGTCGCTGTTTGTAGAAAAACATATAGGATCAAGTGGTTAAATAGCAGATGCTTAAAAGGATGAACTTTAAATTAATCAAAAGAAAATTGAGGCCATCCGCACCATATTTCGAAATAAATACTTCATAAGGCAGAATTGGGCTGTAAAAATGTTTGATAACGCAGAGTCAATGTCCCAGAAATCAGAAAAAAATTGTAGGACAACGACACTGTGTAGCAGGGGCCTGTTTTTTGATATTACCACAATTTACAGAAAAATTGTACCATCCGTAGTAAGCAGATGCTATTTTAAACCAATAAGAATATGAAACCAAGCTTCTGGGCGGAACATTGGGTGACATAGATTTTTGAAAGCTATAGCATGCAAAGTGAAAAAATAAAGGCAGTCTCATCACAAAACTTTAATTAAATCGAAGTTGTAGAGTAGGAGTGTTTGTTATATATTTGTATAATTCAGTCATATAGAATCAGTTTAACTAAAACATCTTTAAACTTGTTATATCTACACCCTAAAATAAAAGTTAAAGAGTGCCGGCTGGTAATAGTTTTTCGGGGGCAGGCAAATCTGTCTGCAAAAAAAATATTAAACTTCTTCAGCATTTACGAATGAAGGCTGGAACTTCAGACTTCCAGGACATTAGAGCTAAAGAATTTAATAGTAGTTTTGAAATCGTCGATGGTGACGATATTGTCATTTGTTTATGTTTAATTAAAAATATACAGGGTGTCCGGAAAAGACGTGTACAACGGAAGACCACAGACTCCTGGGTTCAAAATAAGACGATTTAGCCCAATTTACTTATTTCCAAAATTGCTTTGTTTCGCCGCTAGGGAGCGCCAAAGTTCGCGAACGACTTGATCGATGTTAACCATTTTTGGGCTACGCAGTTATTAGTCTAACCGACACTTTTTGACATTATTTAAAATCTTTCGCAGTCATTAGAAATATAAGAAAATCATGTATCATGCAAATATAAACACATATTTTTAATCCCTGTATAATCATTTTCAGTTTTTTTCTATTAGTAGTTGACTTTATTTAGAAACTTTTTTTATACTTTCAGAATTTTGAATAGATGAGTAGTTTAGGCAGAAAAAATATTTTTCGTATGTCAACAATATCAGCATTCGTTCTGCAACAAATAACGAAAATTCCAAAACTCATTAATATTTTATTTAATAAATACGAGATAATAAGATTAATACAGCAAATAAAAAAAGTTATGATCTCTTTACAATAAATGCTCAGTGACCCGTTCTCTCGTACGCAATAAGTATAATGTTTTGCGGAAATTGATATCATGGGTTCTTTATTCTTGTATAAAATTACAAAATGCTAAACGTTTTTCAGGGTTCATGAACCGGTCATGAACCGATTGAATGTGGTACGGATGTAGTAACTGCTCCTTCAAAACATCATGAACTATGGTTTTGGTATCCCTATTTCTTGTTCAATGCGTCTTGCACTAATTTTTGGGTTCTCTTCTATCTTATCTAGGATTTGTTCCTTCACCTTTATAGTTTTCGTGGTACGTTGACGCCCTTGAACTGTATTAATTTGGTGTAAAGAACCAAATTCGCAAAGTCGCCTTTCGATGTTGGCAAAAGTTTGATGATTTGACACTCGTGGATGAGGGAATCTGTCCATGTAGACCTTAACACTTTTGCGGCCGTTATCTTGACAAACTCCATAAACCAAAACCATATCTACTTGTTCGGAATATGTATACGTATCCATGATGAAATATTGAAAAATGAGGAACATAAACAAACACAACAATAACAACAACAAATAAAGTAAGATCTAAAGTAATTGAGCACAAAGAATAAATCGAGAGACTAACTTCAGTAGCTGATTAGATTTGACATACAACTGATACTTAAAATATCAGAGCCTACTTCTGGTACTTCGTTATTTGTTGCAGAACGAATGCTGATATTGTTGACATACGAAAAATATTTTTCTGTCTAAACTACTCATCTGTTCAAAATTCTGAAAGTGTAAAAAAAGTTTCTAAATAAAGTCAACTACTAATATAAAAAACTGAGAGTAATTGTACAGGGGGTTAAAAAAATATGTGCTTATATTTGCATGATACATGATTTTTCTTATATTTCTAATAACTGCAAAAGATTTTAAATAATGTCAAAAGTGTCAGTTAGACTTATAAATGCGTAGCCCAAAATGGTTAACATCGATCAAGTCGTTTTCGAGATATTCGGAGTAAACAAAAATTTTTCGCGGGCTTTGGCGCTCCCTAGCGGCGAAACGAAGCAATTTTGGAAATAGGTAAATTGGGCTAAATCGGTTTATTTTGAACCCAGGAGTCTGTGGTCTTCCGTTGTACACGTCTTTTCCGGACACCCTGTATATATATATATATATATATATATATATATATATATATATATATTGATACCTGTTAAGTTGTCACTTCCATTATGTAGATATGGCGTCCTGACTTCCGGGTGTTAACGTTAAAATATTTGAAAAAAAATTGCATATATATGTTTAGAGTCTCAATATTCCGAAAATCAAAGAGAAACAATTTTTATTTTATAATATTCACATATATAATATATAGATGATACGAAGACACTTCCAAATATATATATATTCGAGAGACTGACGTGACGTTGCTACTTCACGCAACGTTGCCAAATCTCTGGAAGTCATAACGTAGTATTCTTATTCACTGGACTGTCTGTACAAAGCAGAATAAGTTTTATCTACATCTATAACTTTGTCGGCTATCGATAACCTTCACTACAGCGGCACTGTATGTAATTTTAGTTTGTTTCTAATATAAGTTGTGTTTATACACTTTTTAATACAGGTTAAATAACGGTAATGTTGTTTAGAAACTTTGACTCCTGTATAATCGAATACAGCTTTCCAATAAAAATATTTTCAAGGGGCCTCGCCATCAACTTTGTGGTTTTACACGGAACGATACGATTTTTATTTTTGAATTTCTCTTGTTATTTTAATGAAACTTTCATAATACTATACCTAATCTTTGTGTTTTCGAGATGCATCGAATACCATAAGAAGCAGAATTTAACTAAATTGGCACCAGATTTTCAACACCTTGTATGAAATTTGGCCACTTTTAAGTTATTAAAAGCATAGAGATTCAACAATTTTGGTGTAAAATTGCTTATCTCATGCCACATGTGAATATTTAAATGTACCAAAGTAAAATGAATATAGGTATAACAACAAAAGCGGTTTAACCAACAAGTTTTTAGGCGCAGAAATCTTTCAAAATACGTATTTTTTACATTTAACTGTAGATGCAAATATTGTTATACTTAATGTAAACTTGCACGGTTCTGTATATAATATTGTTCGCTTCTGTTTATAAGTATGTGAAAATAATTATTGTTAAAATCTGGGGTTAGAATAGAAAAATAATGTGTGTCATACAAACCCATTTTTAAAGTTATTTTATTATTTGAGAAGAATTTAAATAGTAAAAGCGAATAAACGAAACATCAATATTTTATTTTGGTATTAGTTTTGCTCTAATTGTTTTATTTTTCGATATTTCTGAAATATACCAAAAATTTGATCATTTCACGGCGAGAAATAAGGCGAATTAATTATTAAGTTATTCTTAATAAAGTTTCATTTTGTTATTAGTTCTTAACATAAAAACACTAATTGCTAGTGCGACATATTTTATGTTTTAATTAAAAAAATAACAACAAACAGCTGTAAATATATTTCATTATTCTACTCCATATCTTTCCAAAATACTTTTATATTTTTTATTCAACTGAAATCTTATTCTCTTTTAACTTGATAACTTAAAACAAACCTGACTTTATATTAAGCATCTAAATAGTGCTTTTGTAAATATGTACAAGAGCACACAAATGCAATACATTCTTGCAATTATTTTAAAAGCTGAAATAAAAAATATATGCAACCAAGTTTTTATTGTTGTCTTTTAAACAGAGGTTAAAATTTGCTTACAATAATCTCAAGGGTTCCGAGCTGATTCTTAGAAAATGTCGCAGGTACCTACCTAAATGGGCATTTAAACTTTAAAGGGCTTAACAGATGGTTTTAATAGTTTTCATTGACAGTGGACATACTAGTTATAAAATAGGAATACTGTTTATTTTATGTAAAATCGTCTAATCTATAAAAGTCGAAAAATATTTTGAATTCATATTTATTATAAATTGTATGGCAAATACGTAAAGTAATAATGGATGAAGCCAACACTTCGAGAATGTTTTATTTTTAAAGTGCTTTAAATACAAAAATTGATAGTGGGTATATTTTAGAAATTTTTAAAAATAATGTGACTCATAATTTATTTCCAAAACTTGACGACAGATAATCACTTGATTCCATTCAATTTTTTAGTCAGTGACTAAACAAAGTTTATATTCATAAATTCTTGTTAACAATATTTCTCCAAAATACACTGATCAAAATAGTTGCATATCAATTAGAAATTTTTAAATTGTGCCTGTATAGAAGGTGTACCAGTTTTAAATACAGAAAATTTCAGAATCGACATTGGACCAATAGAGAATAGTTTTTGGTCTATAACATTTTCTCTTAAAATGCTTACTGCTTGAGATTCAGGGGTTAAATATTTATTTTTTTGTAGCATAACTTTTTGGTTTCATATACCCATACATATTTAAAAAAATAATATTTAACCCCTGTTATATCAAAAAAAGCGTTTGAAAAGAACATGTTATAGGTCATAATATTATTTTCTTTCGATGTACTGTCGGTTCTGAAGTTGAAACTTATACACTCTATATAAAATTAATTCGTGTATACTCGCGTCAATAATTTAGACGACTTACGTCATACGAACATGTGAATAATTCATTATATTTTTATCAAAATATTTAAGAAACTGCAACTGAGAGTAATAAACTGTATACTACACTAAATGTTTGCATTATATATTGCACTAAATTGCAAAAAAATTTTGTTTTTAACGCCACCAAATATCGAAAATTACGTTGACAATAAAAACAATCGCCTAATGTCAACCATGACGTAAGACGTCTGAATTCTTGACGCGAGTATATTTTAAAGTCTCACATTCTCAAAGACCAAATCTAAAGCATATTCTCCAAATAACAAATAATTAAAGAAATCAGCAAAAGTTCCTGCAATTATTTTCAGTAATGTATTATGTCTTCGCTAATGCAGTAAATGTTGAAGTTTAGATTCTACTACTGTCACACTTCGTCTGCTGCCTGTGTTTTGCAAAAAAAAATGTTTTATTCTCGCTCCTGGTAGGTAACAGTTTTTCTTTAATTCACTTTGGTTTCTTTCTTAGATCATCCTAAAAAATAAAACTATCCTGTAATGGCAGTGAAGTTTTGTAGTGTATTAAAAAATGCATATCTCTTTTCGTAACACTTTTTTTTCTGAAATCATGTTTTCCAATACCTTTGATAACAAATCATCCTACAACCCATTTTGTTTATTTTTGAATAGGTAGGAGGGTTCATGAACTGGTACATCTAAAATTATCTTCTGAAAAAATATAAATTTAGATAAATATACAACATAATAATATTTTATTTTGAGTGGAAAATTATTTCATATTGTATAAATCTAATATTAAGGAAACATAAAATACTATTTGCGTTTCCATTAGAGATGCAACTGTATTAGGAAAGAGAATAAGTAAGCGTTCATATTTAAATTAAGAAAAATGTTATACCGTATATATTCCCGATGTCTCTTCTTTAAATAAATTAATGGGTGCAAACTTTTATACATAGCCTATAACAAACAAATATTACAAAAGTTGCAGGCCTTCATTAAAAGTTTGTTTTTATTATAAATAATAATAGTAATAAATCAAATTGTTCTTTAAGTGTGTCTTAGCACTTACCAATGACCATTAAAAAATATATAACTTTATATTATAACTAGAAATTTTTTGATCTTATCAAAAATTCATCTAGCCACTGAAGTCCAGAAGAAAGTATAAATATATATTTTTTTGTAATTTCACAGTAAATTGAAAATCTGGTCGATTGTTTCTACCGTTGCGTTGTATGTTGTATATAATGAATGGAAATACAGACTACAAATTTAAATTTTTTGTTTGATAAACAGTAAATTTTCTACTAACTGCTGTAAACTGATTATTTTGACCTTTTTAATAAGAAAATGAAATATTTTTAAAATTATTGATTTTTTGGCTAATGTTAGTTTTCTTATATTAAACACAAACGGGTTAACATTTTCATCATTTCCTTTTTATTTGACTATCAGTAATATCTATATTTAAAAATCTAGAACTTTCGAAAATTCCTAAGCCGTAAACAGCAGCTAATATTTGTATATCTAGGGTTTGTAAAACGCATTCGTTTCTTTTTTTTATCTTATGCTGAAAGCCAAGCCAAGGCTCACCAACAAATTTTTAAGTACAGAAATCTTTCAAAATAGATATATTTTTTTAAACTCAACTATAGATGTAAATATTGTTATAACATAAACTTATATGGTTCCGTATATAAGACTGTTCTTTTTTGTTTATAAGTATGAAAAATTAATTGTTAAAATGTGAAGTTAGAATAGCGAAATAATGTGTCATACAAATGCATTTTAAAAGTTATTTTAATATTTGACGAGAATTTAAATAGTAAAAGTGAAAAGTTAGTTTTGATATTACTTTTATTCTACGCGTTTTATTTTACGAGATTTTTGTACCTAAAAAACATTATAAATTTGGTCATTTTACGACAAGAAATACGGCGACCTTAAGCCAAAGTCTATTTAATATCTATAAAAAAGAAATCTATATTGAATAAAATTATATGTTTTTAAAATTATAAATTTTTAAAGTTATATCTTCCTATATAATATTATCTATTCAAGGGTACAGTTTAAATATCTCAGTAAGTGTTTGCACATCCTATACTATTTTCTACCTAAAAGGGTCACTTGTTACAGGTTCTTCTGGCCAACCACATGCCCAACTTTTACAAAATCAATATTTTTACGGTCATAAACTTATTATTTCAAGTTTCAAGAGTTACATCTCAACAAAAATTGTTATAGATCTATTTTTCTAATATTATAAAACATTTCCTCATTACTTTATAAGATAAATTTACACTCTTATTCTGCAATTGGGACCTGGGGTTGTTGGTTACTTATGAATTAAGCTTTTATGAAATTGAAACTCAAATCAAAGTACTTATATGTACTAGCATGTTACATATGCCCAAAAAACGCAGCAAGCCATAGGTACAGTCGTCATTTGATTTTTTACATTAAAAATAAATTTGTATCATGTCAGTAACATCACTATAATTTATTGTTGAAAAAAATTTAATTGATTAATAGCGTCAGTAGAACTATCAAATTGGATTTTTAATTACACAGCTTACTAGAGTTTAAGCATGTAATCAGATATTCACTTATTATATATCATTAAATTAATAAAAAAAACCTATATAATAAATAATAACAAAAATATATATAGTGCCATTTAAAAAGTAAAAGTTGAATATCGCCTGTCAAACAGTCTTGACGCCAACGAGAGCTTTTTTAAGTTGGTTTCTTGTATAAATGAAATGATTTCATTTGTTTGTTAAAATCAAATAATAAATGATGACGGTATACGGCTTGCTTCGTTTTTTTTGGCCACATAGTATGGTATGAAATGTAATAATGATTAGACCTAAACTTTAAAAACTATAAATACTTTATTTTAAGATGAGCAAAATATACATGTATAGTATATTGTTTGAAAAATACTAAGAAAAGTTTTCACATTTTCGAAATATACAGGGTGGTCCACGTTCGAAAGCGGAAACTTTAGAGGCAGACAGAGAACCACAAAATAATATCAGTTTGTATTATAAACTATATTCGAAAAATGCTTCGTTACATAGATACAGGTTGTCAAAATTATTATCAAAAGTCCAAATTCATTAGTATTTTAAAAAACTACTTTAGATATTTAAATGAAATTTGGAACCTTTGAATACGTAATCTAGATACATATTTTTACGTAAAAAATATTATTTTTCTTCCCACAGTATCATGCGTACGGACATATCTTTTCGGGAAATTTTAATGAAAAAATGGTACGCCAATGTTTTTTTAGAAACAAAAACTATTTCTAGAATCCTTTTTCAATTTACAACAGAAAAAGGCTCCTTACTTTTTTTTGTTTGACACACCGTTTGCCAGGACCACCTTGTATATTGCCATGAATTACTGAATGTAGGTATTCGTAAAAATAAAATAATCTAATTAACAATAAATGACGTTAAAGAAACTTCAAAAACATTATATTTTAGTATTAAAACTTAATATAAAAATTGTATTGTATTGCATATTTTTGTAAAATTGTTTAAATTTAACTTTTGGAAAAATAAAGTGTGTTTAGCTAAGTGCTATGCCGAATTTGAATAGTTTCATATCAATTATATTTAAAACAAAACTTTTTGTTTTGTCCATAAAATAAAAAGTTAGACACGCAGATACAGATATAATTATATTAGAAAATTTGAGTAACAACTTTTAAATATTTTTAAAAATCTACTTACGTAAATGTCCTTATTTTTAATTTGACTGTTATTCTTAATTCGACAGCTTCGTTTCATTTGCTGTAAAATAATTACATAAACATTAAATATCAATTTATTCCAACAAATTCAAAAATCATTTATTGACTTACCCACAGATATGGCAGACTGATAAATTCTATAAGATCTTAAGAACTTATCATTGTAAATATATCACAAAAGAAGTGGAATAATAATCACTACCTACCGTAGAGTATTAAGCGCTGTTGCCAAAAAATGGAAGTGTGAACGAACGGCACTATACACGGAAGTAGCTTAGTAGTATCAATATCAAAATATATAAAAACAACAGCCGATTGAAGCTCAACCGATATATAGCCGAACTAAAAAGTTTCACTACAGATAAATTTGTGACAAAATCACTTCCAACCGAAATTTGACCATAAGCCTGAGAGAGGCATCAGTGGCATTTGTACCAAATTTCAATAGTTTTCCTTGTCACTTCCATCGACGGAAGTGGCGAGGTTATATATGAAGTGGTAACGTGCGACGTGTATCTACTTTGGAAGTGACAAAGTACATAACATATATATATATATATATATATATATATATATTAATGATTTGTGTAAAAATGTAATATACTTTGTTGTTAAAATTAGTGTTTCTAGCTATTCTTATATTTCTAGTGTCTATTTTTAAAAATAAATTATTAAGTATTATTTGTTTTTCAATTGAAACAGCCAGCTTTTTTTTGAAATTGAGGGAATATATTTTATTTGAAATCTATATACCTAAATGTTTTTAAATAATATGTTAGTAGGTATATTCTCTTGTATGTAGAAATAGAAAATGTTTTAAGTATACAAATACATGAATAATGCAAGTGTCTTTGAAACATATATATGCACTTTTTTAAATTAATCAACCAAAAAAGAACTGCTTAAATGAAAGGAATTCACCTTTGGACAGAAGACTGATAAACCTATAGCTATAAAATAAGGGAGGCTATACAAGAATGTAATTGTTTTGCATAAAACATGTAATACCTAATGAACAGATATTTAAATTTAACGTGTTCAAATTTTAAAAGGTTACAAATTACAAAGTATATAGTATCCAAATATTTGAGTTACTTGCAGTGGAAGCCTAGAAAAGTACACTCACTTTGAACATAAGTAACTATATTTAAATAAAAAACTACCGCATAAACTAAGCAACAACCGCGAAAACGATTGCATAGCCAAACATTTTTTATAACAAGCCTATGCTTTACACTCAGTAAGACATTGACTTGAAACTTGAAACGTAAACGCGTTAATTAAACTATAAGATGAGCGCCAGATGTGAATAACTGCAGCGTAAAACTACACCACAGTGTCATCTATTCGACGCTCAGTAAATTAGAAAATTGTAATAATGGTTGTATACACATAGCAGCTATTTAGCGCGTTTGGTATTTTCAAATCTAATACCTTGGGATGCAAATAATACAATGTTAACAGTTTACAAGTATTTATTGTTTTATTTACAGTACACATCATTTTCCGTTACAAAGCAAACAGTATTTGGTAAGTACATAAACTAAATAGTGGCAAACTGCAGGTGCGACATTGAAATATCTGACCTGCAAAATTAATAGCAGGTATTGTAGCATGTAGAGTGATTTGCTTGCAGTGTATATTGATGTCAAAACCTTCTACGACATCATACAGGCAGAGAGTACAGAGCTTCATTTCTTTATCTTCCAATATATTGATAGTGAAAGAAATATTTGATACACAAATCATATTTGTCTCTGAGTTTGCAGTAATTTCTAAACTATTTATAAAGTATTGTTTTTGAATTTTCAGTTCACTGTCAACACTAATTTCATCACCCATTTTTGTGAAGTTTACTGAACTTCGTATGAGAAACGAATACTGGCGTAAAATTTGAACGCCTTAATATATAACTTGTTTCTCTTACTCATAATAAATAGCACATTTTCTCTTTCCCAAAAATTCTAAAAAGCAGAGACTACATCTGGAAAGCATATGTCATTTCTAAAATTAGAGTATTACATCACTTTTAAAAAATAGAATATTACATCACCACATCTAGCATTAGGTCATTTCCAAAAATAAAAGATTTGGTATAAATATGTGTACGTTAGTAAGTAGGGGAAAATTACTGTACTAAAAGCATTTAAAAGAGCAATTTTCAGTCAGTTATGGAAGACATACAGATTGAAGTCGAAGGAAATTTGTCTGGTGAAGTCGAAATTTTAACATGTTTGGAGTGTAATAGTATTCCTGCAATACGATATTTATCTAAAAGTAAAAGGTGGCTGGATAGACATAAAATAAGTCAAAAGTTTTGCTTACGAAGTTGTAAAAGAATAATAAATATCAGGAGTGAATTCATATGGGATTTTGATCCTCTAAGGTTATTATTTGCTGAAATATGAGTGCTAAAGTGGAAATTCTTCAGTGCTGCGTTTGTCGTAACATAATCAGCAAACAATATTGTGATTTGTGGTTATTTAAACCTAGGTTTATAATTGGTTATTGTAATAAAAAGTATATGCAGACCAGGCCCATTCGCCTTTTTAGATCAAGTGTTGCAAATAATTGAAAATGTCGTGTGTAGAAGAAATATTAAAAGACCTCGAAAATGGTGTTCGCAATTTACGTCAGACATTCTCAAATTTAGAGTTTGACGCACTACACGAATCCATTTATGGTGTGGGTAAATATTTTCCTCCAGACTACTGCAACAAGTTAGCTGAGGAATATAAAAAATTGGTAATATTATGTGATGAATACTTACAAGGGCATTGCACAATAGGTGATTTTGTTGATGGAATTATTAGTTCAGGTAGGAACTATTTGCTTTATAAAATTAAACCTTTTCTGGACAGCCATTTAGCTAATAAAATTCCAGAACTTGAAGAAGAAAATGACGAGGAAATGACGTAGTCGCAATCCTTTGTTAATATCATATATAATAAATGCTATTATCATAAAATTGTTTTATTATTCCATATAAAATATATATTATCATAAAAATTAGTCAGTTTATCTGTAGAAACAACAATGAACGCTTCGCAGGTTTTAGTTCTACAAGCCATTTTAAAAAGTTTGCTAATCAAGAAATGTTCAAAGCTTCTATACCAACCAATACCACAAGCTACAAATTCCGAGTAAGAAGGAGTAATGGTGTCGTGCAGGACTCTGATTGGCTGGAGCTTTACAGAGAAAACCCCACTACTACTAATAATACGATAAATAGTGATGTTGATGAGGGATATAGTTTAAATGAATTTCTCCACTGGTATATTGCAGTTTCCTGCTCCATACTTTTAATCGTCACTTGTGTTCGAGAACTATGGCTCAAGATTTGTGCTGTTTAAAGTGTAAAGAAGGGGAAGTAATAACACTGCATCAAAAAGGTAAATCATTGTATACCTTTACTGAAGCAGAGCTCACAAATTTTCCACTACAGTATATGATAGAAAATGTGAACCACTTGGAACTTTTATATCCATGGTTCCATATACCAGCACACTACAGAGAGGAGTTCAACCTCTTCAAATACAGCTACCATGCTTTGTGCATCATAACCGCCCAGACTTTTTTTTTAAGAGGGGAAACCCATCATGGGCTTCTGAGCTTAGGATCTATTGCTGCAGAAAGTGTCGGACTCCTACCGACTAAAACCCCTCCCATTTGTTTTCACACATTTCCCCGCCAGAACTGTTTAACACAGCATCAGCGAAGAAATTGCCTGTCACTAAATTATTAAGCTCTCTGGTTCCTCCTCTCATCCTCTTCCTTACTTTTCATAATCCTGCTCACATAATTACTAACATCTGTCCACTTTACTACATCCTGCAGCATTATATTGACAATGTTTTCAGGGGCGATATCCTCGTTTAACGAAAGGTTTAGCATAGTCCTTTCCTGCAGCCATATTATACAATGAAAAAGGGTATGTTTGGGAGTGTCTTCCTCATCACAATATCTGCAGGTCTCATTTGCCGATTTACCTATTATACAGGGTGAGTCAGTCATAATGTCATTAATTTTAAGAGGAGATAGGGAATAATGAGTATAATGCGAATACGCGATTAAAAAAATCTAAATGCATATTTACTCCGAAAAAATTTTGTTCAAAACATTATTTAAACCCCCTTTAACGACTGGCACTGACCGTTCACCCCCTTGGGCGGTAACGGCTGACCGTACAACGCGATGACGACCTAATGCAATGTTGCCAAGTTGAAATATTTTTCTAGTACCTACCTACCTAGGCATTAGACATCGTAAATAAACGATTGTACTGACTATTTTAGAATCTCATATTATTTCTTGCTCAGTTCAGCCAATAATAATTTAAAATGTTAATGTTCAATGAACGCTTTCAATCAATTCAATTCTATTAAAATTGCAAGTAACGCGGTCCATTCAGTTCTCCGGTAGAAAATACGGCCCAATCAAATGATTCCCGTAAACTCCTGCCCATACGTTGAGAACAAATCGCCTCTGAAAGCTAAACCGACGAGTAGCGTGTGGATTTTCGTCCGACCAAATGTGACTGTTATGACTGTAAAGAAATTAGCTTGGTTTGTTTAAAAAGTATTTAATATTGAAATTACAAAACTCCAACGTATCTAATAATAAACTGAGTAATAAACCATTTAGGTACTTGCATTACATAAAAAAACGTTTAAAACGTGTTTAAATACAAAGTAATAAAAAAAACCTTGTGTTGTCGACAAAACACTGTCCAAGACTAGGTCAATAACCTAGTTACCTAGTTTTTGTACTGTTATTTAACGACAAGGAGTAAAATTAACTTTTTTTTTATCTAGATACATGAATGAATTTTCCTTAAATATTGATTTATTTTTTAATAAAGACAAATGTAGATAATAAATAAATGTTTTCGAATGTTAGGTTATTTATTTTTAATAATTTTGATATTACGTTTTCACTACGTTTTACAATTGAACATGAATTTGTAGTATTAGTCGTAAGTATAATATAATTATTCAGTTTGTAATTAGTAATTACATACATCTAGCCTAGAAATTTATTGCTTTTTAAGTAGTATATGGTACTAACCTATTTAAAATTCCACTTCGAGTTTAACACGTCCCGTATCGCGAACACATTGAAACACTTGGACAAAGGTTCGCGCACTTGGGTGAAGCCGATTAGCGAAACGTCTCCGGTATTCGACAGCAGAAGCATTCGCATTTCGTAAACATTCCCCGTATAAAACTAGCATTTCCGCATATTCTAAATTAGTAAAATTAGGCATTGTGATGTGAATTTACGACCAATACACGACCGAAATAAATAAACTACTGCTCGTATTCTCTCCATCCCCCCTCCAAATATGTGATCTCTAAGTTTGGGGGGAAAGAAATGCGGGAAATGCGGAAAGTGCGACTAAATGGTGGCAAATTTGAATAATACGCACGCTGAAGTGTTAGACGACGTTATGTATGTAAACATGTGGCAACGATGCCTTCCATCGGAATTAGATTATCATATGGCTGCGACATCAGAAAGTTTGAGCGTACCAGGAGCGTCGTGTTACCGATTTTTATAGGGTGATTTGTTTATTTTTTTAAAGGTCGAGTAAAAATTGTGTTTTTCAATTTTCTGCCTTTATTAGGCCTTCCGAATACATGGTTAAAATTAATGACATTATGACTGACTCACCCTGTATAAACGTAAGTTTTAAAGCAGCCATGGCCAGTTAGTGCTTGCGACAGGTGGAAATCCATCGCTCCATGCTTTCTGGCATACCACCGTCTCACATCTGGAATCAGTTTACGCGTCCACGCACCTTTCAATCCCACCGTCCATTCCTCTTGCCACATCTGCAAAGTCCTCTCTCTAGCCCGTTTGGCTGCTGTTTCGTTCCGTTCGTTGGATTCATATATCTCTTTCCTTTCTAGGGCCAGGAGATGTATAGGTATGAGACCTGCAACAGCAGCTTCAAAAGAAACAATGCGATATGCCCTACTCGCTCTTAACGCCAGCTTCCTCTGGACTCTTTGTAGCGCCTTCCTATAGGCGGCAACCCTATTTGCTTCTTCTGCCCATACTGGAGCGCCGTATAGCATTATCGATTGGGCAACATGACAAAGCATACTCCTTTTCCTGTCGCCAGGTCCCCCTATGTTAGGCATCAGTTTGCAGAGAACATTAACCGTTCTCTCCGCCTTATTCGCTGCCGCTCTAATATTTGGTCCAAAAGTCAGTGACGAATCCAACACCATTCCCAAGTATTTGACTTGCAATGCTGATCTGATATCCAAACGTCTATATGACAGCGTATACTGCTTGTTCCTTCTTTTAAACTTCAGCAACGTGGTTTCGGTCTTCTCCGGTGCTAAATCCAACCCGCGCGAAGACAGCCATACCCCCACTTCGTCCAGAGCACAGTTTACTTTGTGGACCAGTTCACGACACTTCACGTCTGTACCAACAATTGCCACGTCGTCTGCAAAGCCTATTAAATCGATTCCTGCTGGCATCGTAACGTCAAAGATGTCATCATACATAACGTTCCACAGTGTCGGCCCCAACACCGAACCCTGAGGAACTCCCACCTGCACTTTCCGTTTACTATTATATACAGATATCAAGGTCCTGTCAGTCAGGTAGTCCTTAACGACGTTTATGATCTGCGTAGATATTTTTCTTTTTACTAGAGCTTCCACGATGCGGTCCCACCTCGCTGTGTTAAAAGCATTCCGCACGTAAAGTTAAAAGACACCACTCCCTTGGCTGCTTATGGTTAGCCTCCCTCGCTCTTGCGACCACGCTCTGAATGGCATCGATGGTTGATCTACCTTTCCGGAAACCGCACTGTCTATCAGACAGAAGTTTTCTCCTTTCCAAGACGTCAGTTAGTTTGGCATTAATTAGCTGCTCGTATAGCTTTCCCAATGTGTTTATTAGGCAAATCGGTCTATATGCCCTCTGTTCTCCGTGCTTAATTGGTTTCTCAATGAGTAGCAACTTAGCACACTTCCAATCCTCAGGGAACCTTCCTGATGCATAGAGTGAGTTCAAAATACCTAGAACACTGTGTCCTATTGCTTCCACCATAACTTTCACCGCCTCTGCCGGCACTCCATCACACCCTGGAGCTCTTTTGTTTTTGAGTCTACTAGCCGCCAGTTTGAGATCTTCATCTGAGAACGTTTCCACTTCATTTAGCCTATCCTTAGTCCACAGTTAGTACCTCTCTATCCGCGATGGGGAACAACTTCTGCACCCACACCTCCCTTTCCTCCGACGCCATGCTGACTTGAGGATGTTTTATCTGTAGGCTTCTGGCTACAATCTTGTAGCCATCTCCAAATGGGTCAGTCTCAACACTTTTTACTAGGTCCGTCCAGCACTCTCTTTTACTTTTATTAATTTTAACTCTTAGTTCTTTCTTTAAGTTGCAATACTCCTGTCGGATTGCGGCAATTATTTCTGGACTCGTGTTGTTGCGAGCTCTTACTCTGGAAAACTTTCTTCTAGCCTTAACAGTTTTCTTCCTCAGTTCCCCTATCTGGTCATTCCACCAATATGGGATACGGCCATCGCTAGTTCTAACTTTGTCTGTAGTTGTTCTATATGAATCCCGCAGTATTTCGGACAGCATTGCAGCTGTGATGTCATTTCTGGCTTCTATAGCTGTAGCTAATTTATGTTTCAGCCGGTCCTTATTCACCGGGCCAAATACCCATAGAGATTTTTCCAGTCTGTCGTAGCCCCTAAGGCAAAATGAGATATAGTGGTGAGGACTGTAAGAAAATTCGTTTTCCATGACTTTCCATCTCGAGACTTCTCCTACCAGCGTTTCAGAGACCGCCGTAACGTCTATTATAGACCCATAGTTTCCCCTAGTAAAGGTGCTAACACCCGTCTCATTCACCGGTACCATATCAATAGTGTAGAAAAGAGTACTTAATATGTCCCCTCTAACATCATCAACACTAGAACCCCACATAGAGGATTTAGCATTGAAGTCCCCGGTCAAGATAACTTTGTTATTGTTTCTAGCTTTAATGTCTTCCGCAAGCTCCCGTACAAACGTTTCAAAACTATCCAGTGTTATATTAGGTGAAATATAACAACTGTACACTACAACCTCATTTATTCGCACCCATACATAACCATTACCGGCACCAGTTTCTGAAACCCTACTCCTTGGACCTGTGAAACCGATAGCTGCATCAATTTTTTTGTCCACGAACCATTTTCCACCTCTTTTAACAGTTGCTATGTGCGGCTCACTGACCAGAACATATTTTGCACCGCACTTGCCGGCAGTGTCCATTGCTAGGTCCATCGCCACCCCCGATCTATTAGTGTTAATTTGAAGGAACACAGTCATTAGAGTTTTACTATAAGGCTATCCCTTTTTTTCCTAGCCTCAGCTAGAGCTCTCCTGAACTTTGGACATTTGCCACTGCCAATCTTGTGATTGGCTCCATCGCAGATGACGCATATTGCTTCCTTTGCGCACACACTAGCTTTATGCTCCCCACACCCGCAGTTAAAGCAAAGATTTTTCCTGTCCGGACCTTTGCAGTCTCTCGCCTTGTGATCGTGCTCCCAACACCTAAAACACCTGGGTACAGCCACTCTCTTGTCCATGCTACAACTAACCAAGCCGATTTTTAGCTGCCCTTGAGCAACAAGTGACTCAGCCTTCTTTTTGGGAATTGTAACTGTAACCGATTGCAAATTGTTCGGTTTGGGCCTCAATTCACTGACATTGATTTCCCCGTCGCTAATCTCTCCAATATTTTTTTTGACCACTGCCAGAATTTCCTCCCTGCTAGCTAATGCATCAAGGCCATTAATATGTATGGTCTCTTTCCTCTCATCCCCTCCAGTCCTCTTAATACCAATCTCACTATTAGATTCCTCAATAACCTTGCGAAGGTTTTCTAACTCCGTCTCGTTCTTTTCAGTAACGATGAGTACTCGTCCATACCTGGTACTTCTTATGTGCTTGATGATGTTTCCTGCCTGAGTAGACCCAGCAGCCACTTTAATCTTTTCTAAGGTCTGCTTATACGTGCCCTGTGTTGCTGCAGCCACTAGTGCATACGTATTCCTAGCTTTGCTCTGTCCTTCTTCTACCTTTTTTCGCGCATCTCTACGCCTACGTCTAAATATGTCAACCTTGCAGCCGCTACCGTGAAAAACGGCTTCAGTTAATTTTACAAACTTATTCCAGTCAGCCCTCGCTGGAACATTTATCGCTATTTTTACATCGCCCTTAGTTTCTTCCCTCATCAAGCACATTGTCTTCCACAGATTCTCCTCTGTGCCATCCCAATATATCCTAACTATTTTGTTAGCAATTGACCTCTCATTAGCACCTAACCTGATCTTTGTGGATTGTTCCCACACTTCAACGTTTTGGCTTGATTTAAAGAGTTCCGGGCGAAACTCTTTCCATCTACCAATATCACCATGGCTACCTGGCACGTCTCTCTCGCAGATTATAAACCCAGACTGGTCTTCACACGTAGATGGCGGACCTTCTTCACAGTCCAGATGTCATTTGTGTAAATGGGCTCTACAAAAATGTAAACAAATTTTTTGTAAATTACTTATATAACTGATAAATAAAGAACTTAAATTATATTTATGTTTTCTTATTTTACAAAAACTAAGACACATAATAAAAAGTATAAATAATTCTAATTGTACTTTGATTTAAAAAAATGTCAGATGTGGGATTCGAACCCACGCTCCTTTATAGAACTAAGACTTAAACCAGGCGCCTTAGACCACTCGGCCAATCTGGCTGATGTAACGAATAAACAAAAATTCTTATTTAAGATTTTATTATTAATCACTTCACAAATTTAATTAATTTAAATCGAAATCCCATTCGATTTTACCATCTTGAGCATCTAATAATTTTTCAGCTTCTTGTATGAGAAGTTTGAAATTTGTATTGGCATCCTCATTAAGGAGATAATGTCCCCAAGATCTGGTTGTTATCTCGTTAGGTTCAACATAGCTCTTTTCATCATCTGAAGAAAGGGCAACTTTGTTCTTCAGTTCAGTGTAAATAATGTGTAATGTAGATTTAAATATATACATTTTGCAGAATATTTTACCACCATTTTCAACAATTTCTACATAAACAGAAAAAATTATTTCTTTTTTGATAACACTTTGATATACCCTTTGCCTTCTTCGTTACATCGTCGGCTTTAACACAATATGCTTTGGCACCTGTACCACAAAAGCTGTCTATAGGCCTTCCAGCATATTTATCTTTAAATCTACTAACCACTGACTCCGTCTTTGGCATATTATGTATATTGTCTACAGTATAGTTAGAGGTGTCAAAATATTGAATGTTGTTTTTGATATCATCGTATGGGTTGTCGCAGAACAGTTCCAAAATCAAGGAATCGGTATCGGTATACAAGACGATAGCGTTCTCACCATATTTAGGTTTGACGTAGCCATATAGAAATTCGTAAATGCTCGTCTTGGAAATATCCAAAATTGAGAAGCCAACGTATAGAGGTTTATCATATACAACTTTTAATTTTCCTAGCTGTACTGCTACTAAATTCTCATCAAATATGGAGCACGTTTTGAAATGTGGTAATGCTATTAATGCTCTTGTACCTATCTGACCTCTCCTGTTCTCCCAGCATGAACAGAACTTAATGTTTTGTCTTTTATCGACATTTTCCATAGTCTTGCCAAATATTGAATTAACCATCAATTTAAAGAAATCTTTTTCAAATTATCGTTTACCAGAATTTCGGGGTCTAGTGTTTAAATCGATGTAAGGCGCTAACTACGGTGATTGAGAAAATTCCAAGATTCTATGTATTTTTCTCAATTTCAGTCCATATCTTAAACTCTGCTTCAATTTTCTGTAGTGGATAACATAATTGTGTTTATTGTATAAGTTGGGAATTAGTTTTTGAAGTTTGCAGTTTGGTGGGGTAATCATTTCTGGGCAAAAACGTAAATCATTGTGTTTATTATGGAGTTCTGATGGATATTCCAAGTCCACTTCTAAAACATTGCCTTTAGACGAACAATCCTCAATAGTGGAACAATCAAAGTTTTCAATCTCTTGTTTCTCCATCCATCTGAAGTCACCAGTTGGAAGATATTCTTTCAACTTTATATAGGTTTTTTAGGGTCATAATTAGATAAAAATGTATTATTTGCCACAGACTTTATCTTGCTACATTGTGATACCCCTCCACGAATTCCTATTCTAAGGAAATGTAAAGCATCCACGTCTGTTAGGAGCTCTAAGCTAACCCCAGAATAAGACATCATCGCATCCAAGCTTAATGAAGGGGCCGTCAAATAGTGAGCCGGATCCAGTTTGTATTGTTTCAAACACACTTTTCTAAAGTTTTCAAACACATCAGCTAGTAACAAGACGTCTGATTTTAGATACAGATCTGCGTATTCCGTTAATGTTCTGCAGTTGAAAGTATTCCATACATCTTTAGCTCTTTCATAATCATCATCAGAAAGAGCCTGATTTGTTAAATTATTATAAAAATTTTATTGTTATAGGTAATTTAGTTTCTTCCAATTTTTAACATAACTATAAGGAAACACTCCTTTCCGCCTGATTAATTTGAACATTTCTTCATCTGGAAAATATTTTCGAGTTTCGATACACTGATGGGACTTCAAAGTTTGACTCAGTTTGTCGAGGGACTTAATCAGAAATCAAAAAGAATCTATAAATTTCAATCTCAGGTACGTATCTGGGTTTTTTGTATCGCCAGATTTTTCCACAAGGATTAATTTAGAAAATGATATGTAGTTTTCTTTGTTTCGAGCAGTCACAGAAATGGTTTCCTTCTTGATAGAAAGTTTCTTAATAAAAAGCGAAGCATCGCAGTTGAGGTTGTGGAAAAAAATTGGAATGAATTTTGGAATTTTGTAGTTCAAGTTACAAACAGAATGTGTTGCAAAACGGAATCTTCCGGTTAAATGGGAATGATATCTAGCTTTTTATTCCTAGGGCATAAATGGTTTATTGCAAATATGACAGCATTTTGCTGTATCATAAGCAATTTTCTCTTCGTCAGTAAGAGGCAGCATTTCTTTAACATGTCCTAAATGGTTTGTGTACAGATCCAAAGCTACTTTGTCAAGCTTTTCAAAAACATTTCTTCAACGTTTGGTCCCCGGCATGACTCAAATCTTGAGTACTTGTCATCAAAATTACACTTCACATAAAAAGCGAAAGAGTATGGTACATGTTCACTTATTTGAACTGTGAATGACTTGTCATTAGAAGGCTCATTATGGTCAATGGGTTTTAACAAACTCTGAAAGTTCGCATAAATTACAAACGGTACTGGCAGATGCTTCTCAAAATTCACAAATTTTAGGATATTTTCGGGTATAGATTCCTCATACTTGTTCACCTTTAAATCAATAGTTGGTATTTTTGTAAAAATGGTTACAATCATTTTTCTCGTGTGATTTCAATTGTTCCATTTTTCTATAAGATTGCAGACATCCATCACAGATATGTAATCGCCCATTGTAATTAGATTTCTGTTTCGACACCAATCTTGATAAATCAGTTATGAGACAGTAGTGTAGTGAGACCTGTAGTTGTGTTGGATAAAAGTAGTAAATTGATATGTGTAGGTTGACGTCTTGAAGTAAAATGCAAAGGTCCAACTACTTCAGTAATCACTTTACCATCTTTGAATTCTGACTATTCCAAATACATTGATCGATATATTATTCAACTTTTCAAATGTTGCAATGTCTTTGAGTTTCATAGGAAGTTACAAACCATTAAAATTTAATAAAGTGTTATAATGTGGATACGAACTGGTTTTTGTTGGATCACCTTCTTAGGAAAATATTGCTGCGATAACGGACCACGCAAAACAAGCACTATCATTGTTTGTAACATTTAGTACAGCTCGTTTTCTTGCAATATTTTGAGGTAGTTTAATATATAAAGATGGCGAAAGTGGTGTATATTTGTTTATGTTCACATCGAGAAACGTTATTTCCTTTAAGATCCTCCCTGAGCTTTTTTCCTGAATTTCTGACGTTTGAGATGTCAACTCCGCTATAAACTCTGTCTCTCTTCTGTCACAATTTTATTCTTTGTATTAAATGATTTTATCGCCGACATCTCCTTTTCAGGGATAATGTAAAATCCAAACACCTCAAAATTTATCTTGAGAGCCCTGTATTTTCGTAAATGTTTACTTATAACATCAAGCACTTTTTGATGAATTTCTCCAAAAAAAATCCTTATAGTCAATATTAATTCTGGGGCTTGTGAATCGAAAACTTGAAATTCTGCTGGTGAAAGCACTATGGACTTTGCTCACACCATCTTCTACTACAGTAAGAGGTCGCTCAATTCGTCTTTGTTTTTTGGATGGAGCGGGGACTGCAGACCCATCTACACTTCTCTTTTTGCAGTTGCACTTGCTATTGCTTGGCGAATATTTAATTTTCTGTTTAAGAACTGGGCATGCATTTTTAATATGTAAGTTGAATTTTCTAGAGAAGCACTTCTCACAATGTTCACACTTAATTGTCGAAGTTATAATGATACTTGACTACACATGTATCCATTTTATCTTTTGCCCCTACCTTTACCTCTGTTTCAAAATAGACACATCTGGCGTTATGTCATATCTATTAATAAACAACATCTGGCGGTATGCTATACATATTAATAGATCACATCGTTTCTAAAATTAGATTACACATCTTGTTTTATTACTTCATTAATAGAACACATCTGGCACCACGTTTCTTTTACAACTTGTCCAAACAAGATAAAAATAACATATTTTATTTGTTAAAAAAATCATGACATTATAAAATTTTCATAAAGGAATTATACATTGGTAAAAGAACAAATACATTTGGGTTTAATATGATAAAAACATCTGGGTTCTTCAAACGGAAGTGACGCATGGTCTAGCAGTTCATATACAGGGTTGGACGAGTATTCTTTTATGTAGGCCGCTTTTTCTTCTTCTTTTACGTATATGTCGGCGCTATTGAAAATGACTTAACTACGCCTATGGTGTTATGTTAGCAAAGGAGATTTTATCATCTTTCAGTATGAGTTTTGTAGTTTTAGCAATTTAGCAAATTTCTAAGCTTAGTGTTATATATGCAGAAATGAATATTTGGTTTAACCAATGATTTTTAAGGTCTGATAACATTACCATATATGGAAATGGGAACACGCGGAGGGGATCCGACGCGAACGGAACAAAGCTAAGCTAGCCCAGTAGTTGAGAATTGGCCATTGAAAACTAAGTATCACTTCTTAAAAAGAGAAGATTACGAATACAAGGGCTAGCGGGTGGCGGACCGTTAGTTCCCTATTTATTTGTTAAATAGTTTAGTTGCTATTTAGTGATTTGTGTAGTTGTTATTTTAATCATTTAATTTTATAATAAACTTATTACATTGTAAACTACCAGTGTCGTAGAATTTAACATGTCAACGCAGCCTAACCCGAGTAATGCCCCTTTGCCTCCGATATCTGAAGTGGGATTCAGGCTAGGTGAAAGACATTCGGATAGTGACGATGAAATGCCGTTACAACAAAGTGCAACTAAAACTAATGTGTGCAACTTTGGAATGAATTCAGAAATTGGAACAATTGCTTTTAGCTTCTGTAGGCGCACCAGGACCATCTACATCAAATCTCGCTAATGTGAAATTACCTGTCTTCGATCCAACCTCAAAATTTGCAGATGCCGAAGGTTAGTGCACCATTGTGGATTTGTGGGTGGGCAAACATAATCCTGATGCTATAGAGTTGGTCATGGCAGTGGCAAAAGCTCTCAAATGAGAGGCGGCTAGTTGGTTTATATCCGCCAAACCTACCGAAGATTGTCCTGCCTTGAAAGCAGAATTCTTGGCAGTTTTTGCAAAGCCTATTGATCCTATCGAATAGTTTTCTGAAGCTGTGAATGGAAGAAGAAACATTCCAGAGGATACACCTCTCATAGACGAAATGCTCCATGAGGGTCATTCTTAATCTTTTGAAAGACAGACAAAGTGACGAATCCTTTGCTGTACTTGTAGCCTGTTATTTCGGCTCTACGCGAAATGGATTTGTGAGACGAAGATACCAAACTGATCGTCCTCAAAATGCAAAAAGTATGTGTATCATGCTACAGGGCCGACTGGGTAAACGTCCGACGCTATCTCCTCTTGTCATCAAACTGGATCGAAGCGTCGAGCATTATCACCATCTTCCAAAACTGAGAAAGCTGTGAATTTTCATGGAAAATACCACAAATGCGGACGATATGGACATCAATCACGTAACTGCAGAAATTCCAGATGGTCATCTACGAGAACGTCAAGCCAAAGTCGTGATGGGGATATTAAGCCTGTTACCTGTTTTACCTGTGGCAAGCCAGATCACATTTCACCTAATTGCCCAAGCCGAAAGCCGAAGTCTGGAGAAAAAAATGTCAATATTTGCGAGAAGAAACCTTTGGGTGTTGCCAAATTGAAGTTAAAATCTGGTGAGCTCTTTCCTTTTCTATTTGACACAAGTTCTGACTGTTCTCTTGTCAAAGAAAGTATTGCTAATCATTTTGATGGCAAACGTTTTAATGATTTAACTACTCTGAAAGGGTTTGCTTATGGCACTTACATATGGCACTGTCAAATTTTAACGGAGGTTGAAATTCAAGAAATATTTAATAAACTCTTATTTTTCGTAGTACCTGATAATTATATGTCAGCTCAAATAATCATAGGCAAAGATTTAATGGAGCAAAAGATTGACAATAGCATGAATTCAGATGGTTATTTTTTTCTCGTAAATTAAGCGTCCAGCTTTGTGAATAAGAACCTTTAAATTTCACAAAAATTGATACCGACTTAACTGGTGAAGAAAAGCAAAATTTTATCAAACTTTTAATAAATCACTCAACAATTTTTTTTACTAGGTATGCCCTCAGCACGAGTGAACACTGGAACTTTAGAAATTCGTCTAAAAGATCCAAATAAATTTGTTCAAAGAAGATCATATCGACTGGCCCCTGCTCAGCGTGAAATTGTTTGCCAGCAAATTTCAGAGTTACTTGAAGCAAAAATAATAAAGCCTAGGTGTTCACCTTTTTCTAGTCCTATTATTTTAGTAAAAAATAAAAATGGGTCTGATCGTATTTGTGTCGATTATCGGGAATTAAATGCTAACACAATACCCGATAAATATCCGTTGCCACTTATTATTGATCAAATTAATCGATTAAATAAGTCTTATTATTTTTCTACTCTCGATATGGCATCTGGGTTTCATCAGATACCTGTGCATGCTAACTCTATCGAGAAGACACCATTTGTTACACCTGACGGATAGTTCGAATATTTAACAATGCCATTTGGCCTTAAAATTGCACCCTCTGTATATCAAAGGGCTGACAAAGCTTTGGGTGAGTTACGGAATACTTTCGCAATAGTTTACATGTACGATGTTTTAATACCTTCTGCTTCTATTTCCGAAGGCCTAGAACGCCTTGAAATTGTTATTAAAGCTCTTGTTGATGCAGGTTTCTCATTCAATGTGAAAAAATGTAAATTTCTTAAATTGGAAGTTGAATATCTTGGTTATTCTGTAAGAGCAGGGGAATTACGTCCCAACCCTCGTAAAATTTTAGGTCTCTTGAATTCACCTATTCCCAAAACTCCAACTCAAGTTCGCCAATTTCTTGGTTTGGCATCTTATTTTCGCCAATTTATTCAAAATTTTTCAATTATCGCTTCTCCTTTATATCAGTTAACAAATAAATCTGTTAAGAAGATTACATGGCTTCCAATACATGATGAAGCACGAAATAAACTCATTCAACATTTAACCTCGGAACCTGTTTTGATGATCTTTGATCCTGATCTACCAATAGAACTTCACACGGACGCCAGTTCTGAGGGATATGGTGCTATCCTTTTTCAGAAAAAAAGTTGTAAAAATCACCCTATTGCATATTTTAGCAAACGTACTACTGGTCCTGAGTCTCGTTATCATTCGTTTGAACTTGAAACTCTAGCAGTGGTAAAAGCGGTAAGGCATTTTTATCATTTCCTGTACGGAACACAGTTTACAGTTGCAAACACGGAATTCCAGGAAACAACTACTCTGCGGGCTAATGCCCCGATCAGCATTGAATTACACCTGGAAAACCTATAGCAACAGCTAGAGTCATTCGTCAGACGGCTAATGCCCCGACCAGCATTGAATTACACCTGGAAAACCTATAGCAACGGGGCATTAGCCCGCAGAGTAGTTGTTTCCTGGAATTCCGTGTTTGCAAAATATCGTTTCTCGCCGATCGCGATAAAGGTCGACAGCTTTCAATGGTGTCTACTGCATGTAGAACGCTTCGTGCCTGTGACATTTTCAGTCCGGCATGGAGTAGCGAACGGCCGATAGATGTAGTTAGTTCTACACCGCGTACTCAGTTTACAGTTGTCACCGATTGTATTTCTCAAAATCAAATCAAATCAAAATATATTTATTGTGCATAACTACAATGGCTAATACATTAATCAATACACAAAAGGACTAGACACAAATAACTGATAATTAAGTCTACCCCTCAAAAATAAAAACATAACCTATAATAAATCTACCTATGATAGCAATTACAATTGTAAAAAAGGAATTACGAAAATGTATTTGCATACTCACAAATACACTCATACATACCCCTACATATGCATGTACACATACAACAGTTACTTATAAGTATACAAACACAACATTAAAACAATTAAAATACAGCAGCATTTGTGGAGTTATTGTTTTCCATGACCAACTCTCGAATGCGTTGCTTAATACGAATTCTATTACAGAATGCTAAATATTGGGGCATCAATACATTATTTACTACTGTAGCCGCTAAATAAGTAAAAGAGCACCTAAAATATTCAGTTCGATGACGCATTATTTGCAAATTTAAATTACGAAGTTGACGATTATGTATATCATTCCGCCAAACCAACTTTTCGTAAAGATAATCAGGAGTTGTATTATGCAATATATTACTAAGAAAAGTACAGAAATGAACATATCGCCTTTCATTAAGTCTTAATTTACCAAACTGTCTAATAAATGGAGTAACATGATAAAAAAGGGGTATATAAGTAACAAATCTCATGCACCAATTCTGAATTTTTTGCAGTTTAAATTTATCAGCATTTGTAAGTAAAGGACCGTATACATAATCACAATAATTTAGATGTGACAAAACTAAGGACTCAACTAATATTAATTTGATGTCAGAACTCAAATAGCGTTTTAAAGGTGCTATTTGCTTGAAAGAGATAAATGCCTTCTTACAGAGATCACTAACATGGTGTGTAAATCTCAAATCATTTTCAAATATAAGACCTAAATTCTTTACCGAACTGCAATTTTCCACAGGACAATTATCTATATAAACAGCGAAATCTCCCAACTGTCGAGTTTTCTGATAAGTACCAATAATTAGGTTTTTGCACTTATTTGGGTTAAGTACTAAAGCATTTTTATTACATAAGTCTTTAATCCGGTGTAAGTCAGAATTAATAAGGTCAATAGCGGTTAGTTTGTTCTCAATTTCAAAATTATACAAAATTTGCAAATCATCTGCATACATATGCAAAGTAGTATAGACTACTGATGACACAAAATCCGCAGTACACACACTAAAAAGTAAAGGCCCCAGGACAGAACCCTGTGGTACTCCAGAATTTATTTTCCTAGGCTCAGACAACAAATTACCATTTTCAGTTTTAATTTTGGTAAATTGCATTCTATCATTAATATAGGAATCAAACCAGTCGTGATGTTTATCATGAATGCCATAGAAATATAGTTTAGCCAGTAAACATTTGAAGTCTACTGAATCAAATGCTTTTGACATATCTAACAGTGTGAGACTTAGCACCTGAGATACGTCAATAGCCCGTTGTAAAAAGGTTGAAATTATATTCACATGTTTTTACTAACTCATTTATTTTAATATATCTACGTACGATGAAATTCAGGTTTTTAATCAATATACATTGGCTAAAATATATTTATATATAAGTATTTGCGAAATTGCTTAATAAACATAACAGCATACTTTGAACTTACTTATTGCTACACAATTAAACTACAGGTAACCCAGGAATATGAGGAATATATATCAATATACCATAATAATAAATTGCAAGTAAACAGGAAGTATTACACCTTCCCCTTCAGGAGAATGACCCTCACTATGGCCACTTGTGAAGTTCACACTCTCTAGTCAGGGAAAAAAAAATTATAAATATAAATAATTATAAATCTCAATAATTCCTGTTTAAAATAACAAAAATTACTATCTAAAGAAACTTAAAAGCTAACAGGCCTGTACTTAAAATTATTTACATTCTATTTTACTACATATTTTCGAATTCGATTTTTATGTACTGCAGTTTGTCTACCTTTATCATGTTTAATGACACAGTTGGGACCTTCGGTATTGATAACAACAAAAGGACCATTGTACCATGAGTCAAATTTATGTCGATGTTCATTAGTAACTGAAACAAGATCTCCCGGATTTAAATCAAGTTCTCTTGCCTTAATATCTAATTGAGTTTTACGGTCTAACTTCGATTGTTCAAGTGGCTCTTTTGCTCTTTTATGTGCTAATTGCAACCTGTATCGAAGTTCTTGATCATATGCGTCTATATTGTAAAGAGGTTCGACCGAGGGTTCGACGTACGACCTTGTTGACAACTCTGGGAGATTTACTTTTCGTCCGAATACTAATTCAAATGGTGTGTAGTTGTGATAAGTACAAAATCCGTAATATCGACTCCATGTAGACCTATCAGTTTTAGTGTCATTAATATACATATGCATATATTCATTAAAAACCCTATGATTTCTTTCACAACCTCCAATGGCTTGGCTATGGTAGGCAGTAGATATTCTATTTTAGTAACTTTGTTAAATTGTCGAAAAGTTGATTTTTATATTCCGTACCCATATCCGTTCGAATTTATTTCATAGGTCCGTAAATGAGAATAAAATTTTCTACCATACCTTTTGCAACAGTTGATGCTTCTTTATTTGGTATTGGAATCACTACTATATATTTTGTTAATTCACACTGTATTGTAATAGCGTATTCGTCACCTTCATTTGATCTGGGCAATCTACCTATTGTGTCAATGCAAACAATGTCAAAGGGTTTTTGTGGAGTATGGGTAAGTACTAGTTGTTCGTTTTGTTTAATTTTGGTTTTATTAATTTGACATTTGTGACATTTTCGTATAAATTTTGTTACGTCGCGCGACATATTTTTCCACTTATAAGAAGCTTTTAACTTTTTCAGCAGCCGTTTTTGACCACAGTGACCTCCTAATAAAGGATTGTCGTGGTACTTTTCTATTAGTTTCATCTTTTCAATTTTGTTAAAAATTATTTTCTTTGCTTGACACAGAATAATAGAAAGACTCTTTAGATATTTATGCCCTAATTCTTTAAAATGATTAACAGTGCACTGTTTAAATATATCATCATCTAAGTTTAATTTAAATCTTTGAATTTTACAATTACCAGCAATAACTTGTAGCTGAGGCAAAATTTGCTCTAATGCAAAATCACCATTAATAATTGAAAATTTCTTTTGAGCGCTCAATGTTCCTTTATACCTAATCATCATCCTAAGAGATGTAGATTCAACTTGAAATTGTAATAAGGGCAGTTTTATGGTCTCAGCATTATCTAAGGCCTCATAAACTTTAGGGTTTTGAGGTAAATCGACTATTTTATTTTGATATGTTGCTTCAATTCTTGACCGTGACCTCGTAATTGCGAGAACCTGCGAAACGTTACTTTGTATTTCTTTTAGTTTATCAATATTAATTCTAGACAGCGCGTCGGCACATACATTCTCCTTACTTTTTACATACTGTATTTCAAAATCATATTCTTCTAAATCTAAACGAATTATTGTCAGTTTTGATGTCGGATCTTTCATGGAAAATAAGTATATTAAAGGTCGGTGGTCTGTTTTTATAAATTATTTATTTATTTATTATTATTATTATTATTATTATTATTATTATTATTATTATTATTATTATTATTATTATTATTATTATTATTTTAAACTAGAATCCAGTCACACCTCTGAGGCTCCGACACATCCCAGAGAAAAGCTGGTGTTTACCAATTGCCAGTCTCCACTCCGTGGAGTGAGTGACTACTGGGTCTGAGAATCGTGCGCCCTAAGCAGACGTAATGAACCTAGGATGATAGCCTTCTGCATTCTGCCGGCCAGGATTTCTGCTGATTGACGTCAGGCCGGAATGCTCTTAAGTTCAGACAGCAGCGAATCTTTCGTTCCACCTAAGGCTCCTATTATTAGTACCACAAGTTTAACAGAATAGCCCGGGTACTGCCTGCGAAGCTCGAAGACCAAATCTCTATATTTCGTCCGCTTCTCCTCTTTCAAGATAATGTTGTTCTCAGCTGGAGCTGAAAACTCGATCACAAACATCATCCTGAGATTGTAGTCGAGGAGGACTACGTCAGGCTTATTATTATTATTATTATTATCATCATCATCATCATCATCATCATCATCATCATCATCATCATCATCATCATCATTATTATTATTATTATTTCACCTTTTGTAAATGTACGAGAACCGTAAGCAATCGGTAACTCTTGACCATTAAAATTTTGAGAAAGAACCGCTCCACAAGCTTCTTTTGAGGCATCTGTGGTTATTATAAAAGGTTTAGAAAAGTCTGGATACTGCAGAATTTGTGGAGAAATTAACGATTTTTTGAGTGTATTAAAAGAATTTTGACATTCTGCTGTCCATAAGAATTTTGTATTTTTTCTGGTTAATTTATTTAGCGGTGCTGTTATTTCTGCAAAACGCGGTATGAATCTACGATAGTAATTGGTAAATGCAACAAATCGTTTTACTTCGTCAGCATTTTGTGGAATAGGATATTTGTTTATAATATCGTATTTACTATCATCTGGTAAAATACCTTTGTCTGTAATTTTGTGATCTAGATATGTGACCTCGTTTCTAAAGAATTTACATTTCTCGGGATTTAATTTCAAATTATATTTTCTATAGATTCAAAAAAAATTTTTTAAATTATTAAGGTGATGATTTTGTGAACAACCGATTACTATTAGATCATCCATATAGAGAAAGGCTTTTTCAGGTGTGATTCCAGCGAAAGCTATCGACATCGTTCTTTGGAAACTATTGGGGCTAACCGAAAGACCAAATGGTAATCTTGTGAATCTATAAGAACCGCCGTCTACACTGAACGAAGTTACTTCGCGGAATTCTTCATGCAAGAGAATTTGATGAAATCCTGACATTAAGTCAAGTACTGAAAACCATTTAACTCTAACAAGTTGATCCAATATATCATCTATACGGGGTAACGGAAATTTATCAGCAATAAGTTTTTTATTCAATTGACGGAAATATATCACTAAGCGCCAAGCTTTTTGACCATCTGTAGACTTTTTGAAACTAATAGAACGGGACTATTGTATTCAGAAATTGATGGTTCAATTATTTTATTATCTGCCATTAATTTGATTTGTCGTCTAATTTCGTCTTTTTGAGTTCTAGGGGTTCTATAATTTTTTATATAAACCCCACTATTATCTTTTAATTTCAATCGCTGTTCGTAAAAAATATTAACCGTAAGTTTATCTGATGATAATGCAAATATGTCTGAAAATTGATTGCATATATTAACTAATTCATTTTTAGCATCATCTGGAACGCCGTTCATATCTAATTTTTCCATTAATTTTGAAAACCGGTCCTGCGTTTCAGTTTCAATTCTATAAATATTAAATTGGTTTAAGCTAATTGTTTCTAGTTTAACATTCTTTAAAGTGACAGTTTGACAAGTTGTATTGATAATTTTGACTATAGGACAGTTTTTAGACACTATTGTTCTAGCAACAAAACCACCAGCATAAATCCCTTTATTTATTACTACCGAATCTTGAGAAATATCTTTTAAACTTACTATTTGTCGTACTACTTCACATCTAGAAGGCATAATTATATCGTCTTGTAGACTATCATGGACAGAAACAATAATTTGTATTTGATTTAGATTAATAGTCATAGTCCAGTTAGAGTAATTTAGATTGCATTTAAATTTAGTTAAAAAGTCTCTACCTAAAATTGCATCAGCTGGTATAGGGAAATTTGAATTAACTATATGAAATTTATGGTTTATTTTATAGCCATCTTCAAAAATATCTGTGTATACAATACCTAAAGAATTAATAACACCATCTGTTACACCTTTTATTTTGATAGGATTGGCATTGTCTAGTATTTGATTTGGATTGATATTAGAACATTTAAAAATAGATACATCAGCACCCGTGTCGATTAAAAATGTGTTTTTTGTATTGGTCATTTTTGTATAAAATATGACAAAGTTTGAAAATGATAGGTCAAAGTGAAAAATATTTAAATTTCTTCCCCCAATCGAACCCGTTGGGGGTATGATTCGTTTCCCTGAACTTGACTACTTCTTTCTACCACTCTTACCATCCTAGTCCGATTTCGACTAACATTTGAATGATAATTGTTGTCTGTGTTATATCTATAATTTTCATTATATCTATTACTTCCGTTATATCTGCTATGTCCACGTCCGCGTCCCCCGCGACTACTTTGTCCCCGAGTAAAATTGCTGTGGTTTTGTAGCCCTTTTCCGCGATATCGCTGGAAATTTGGATTTCGTCTGGCATAAAGTACATTTGAAGTGATATTATTTGTGTCAGCATTAATACTAATAAATTTTGTAAGCGCCTCTTGAACTGTACCAAAAGTGCCAGCCTCCATTACTATACGAGCTTTTTCCGAATTGGCGTTACGGCCTAAGGATCTAACTACATGTTCTGTAGAATACCTCCCAGCTACTTCATAAGGCACTCCTTCACTAATAAATGCCCTTTTTAGATTCCCTGATAAACTTTCTATCTGCGCAGTATAAGATGAGGCATCTTTATCATTTTATTTGAGATTTAGTAGTTTTGATGTTAACGATTGAGAACTTTCGCCTTTAATTTTATTTTTAAGGGTATTAATTATTTCTGGTAAGACGAGTTTTGACAAAAGCAACAGAATTAGCAACATGGTTATGAGAGTTTTGATCTAGCAAAGTTAACGCATCTAAAAACGATTGTAGTTTATCGGGAGAGCCGTCGAATACTTGAAGTATAATTTTGCTAGCTAAATTAAAAAATTCAACATTTGTCATTGCCATTGTTACCACTGGTATTAAATGTTCGTCAACAATTAATGGATCAATTTGTTCCAAACAGGTTGTAGGAACTTTATACTTTACGTCTAATATTTGAAATGATTTTACTACTTTGTCTCTTATTACAGCAAAAATTCGTTTAGCTTCGAGTCTTTGTGTGTTACCTAAGTTAGACCAATCATTAAATAATTGAACAAGTGTATCTCGAATTTCTTTTCTAGTATGTTCACTTTTTGGAACCTCTTTTTTAATAGCACGTTTAGATTTATTATTAACGTTTTCTTTAAAGTTTAATAGCCTTTGGTTAATCTGATCCCAATTGGTCACTAATGACATTTAAAATTAATTTGTTTAGGCGGTGTGGGACAACTTTGCAGTTTACATATAAAAAGTTTAATAATTATTTTGCTAAATAGTTACTAACACTAATAGATTACATAAAATAACCAACAATACCTATATAAGTTCCGGTGGCATTTCTTAAGTTTCCTGTTATTTATAACTTCAATTCTTTTGTTTACACCTAGGCACGAATTCACTTTCACCACTACCACTACACAATTCTTCTTCCAACTGCTGAAGGGATGTGGACTCGTCCTTTGATCCTTTAGGAATTTACCGACGGAGTTACACTGATTGTTGAGAGCGCCATATTCCGACGTATTTGGTTTTGGATTCTCTTCTTATGTATCTTGCATATTTTTAAAGCTAGAAGTGCGCCCATCATCACAACCATAACATACAAGATAATTTTGACGACCATCGAACACTTAACTCTTGCTCCTTAGATTGCGAGTGACCCATTTTTGAATTGAGATTACTTTTACACAGCACATTAATTTGAATACTTACCTATGCTGGTGGCAGGATCGCCATGTAAAAAGGTTGAAATTATATTCACACGTTTCTACTAACTGATTTATTTTAATATATCTACGTACGATGAAATTCAGGTTTTTAATCAATATACATTGGCTAAAATATATTTATATATAAGTATTTGTGAAATTGCTTAATAAACATAACAGCATACTTTGAACTTACTTATTGCTACACAATTAAACTACAGGTAACCCAGGAATATGTTGATACATCAATATACCATAATAATAAATTGCAAGTAAACAGGAAGTATTACACCGTAAAGCATCGTCGACTACAGCCGCAAGTACTGTACCTGTACTAAAATTTTTACGAAATCCTGATTGATTAGGAGCTAAAACATTATTAAAATTAAAATGAGAGACAAGTTGATTACAAATAACTCGCTCTGCTATTTTAAGAGGAACTGACAGCAAACTAATAGGTCGTAAATCTGCAAACTCTTTAGCTTGCGATTTCTTAGGAATAGGTGTAACAATTGATGTTTTCCACTGATAAGGAACCACTCCAATTTCGAAAGAATAATTAATTATATGTGTAAGAGGAAGAGCAATAACAGGCATACACAACTGCAACATACTACCAGAAATACAATCATACCCAATAGTATGCGGCTTTTGTTTATAAATCAAATTTTCAATTTTGTTGACAGCAACAGGTAAATATTCAAAAACAGTAGTTGTCGAAGCAGAGGTATAAAAACCTTGGACATATTCGTTATTAGCAGTAGTATTGCGAATTGAGTCAAGAAAATAATTATTAATAGCATCGGGATCCATAATGTCTTTTGAAATAACACCATTATTCTTGTAACATATAAGGTCATTCTTTCCTCCCAAAGCATTTTAGTGTCATGCTTTACAAGACTGAAACGCTGAAACAGATTTCTCTTGTTCTATAGCATTATTGTATAGATTCCTTAGATCACAATAAAATCTTCGACTAGCTTCATTTCTTAATGACTTATACCGATTAAAGGCTTTTGTTTTAAGTTTTTTCATTTGCGATAATGTATAAGTAAACCAAGGTTGACGTTTTTTATGTGAGGAAAACTCAACAGTTACAAAAGGCGCATGTTTATCAAACAGTTCAATAATCCGAGAATTAAAGTATTTGACTTTCAGATTAATATTAGTATTTTGATATAAAAACGCCCAGTCTATAGAATTTAGGTCTTCTTTAAATTTATTCGCGTCAACATTTGCAAAAGATCGATATGTTCTTAGTATTTTACGTTTTGCCATTGAAACATCTAATGTACAATATATTAAATTATGATCAGCAAAACATTTGCTGCTAACACCGGATTCTATAACAGGAAGTGTGTCATTAACAACAATATGGTCAACCAATGTGGCTGAAATTGGAGTAATTCTTGTAGGCTCATTAATAATTTGTTTACACGATAACTCCTCAAATGTTTAAGTAACTTAAGAGAATCACTAGAAGATGCTAACAGGTCAATATTAAAATCACCTAAAATAACAAAATTTTGTTCATTTATCAATATAAAATAATTAATCAGATCAACAAACTCATTACAAGAGAAGTTATATTTATTATAATTATATATAACACAAACTATAAAATTAATAGTATTAGTAAAGATTTTAACGGCAAGAACTTCAAATACAAATTCATTTGAATGAATAGTAGAAAATTTAATATCAGACCTTATGTAAAGAGCAACACCTCCGCCTAAAGTAGCACGGTTTTTGCGAATTAAGCTATAGCCTGGCAAGTGAAACATAGAATCAGGTAAAGTACTATTTAACCAGGTTTCAGACAATGCTATAATACAGTAGTCACAATCCTTAAAGAAATGTGAAGCACTAATAAATTTATTAACTATAGACTGCATGTTGGCATGACAAATCTTAAATTTCCTTACGTTAGTTGCGTCTGCAGTGGTCGGTTTCGAAAAGAAGCACGTTCACGTTGTATATGTTCCCACTCCCGTAGTGCAACCTTCTCCGGCCATTTCGTACAATCCAGAACAGAGTCAAAAAATGATTCACGAACTCCGACTTTAAAAGAGTAGTAGTCATCATTTGATGTTAAAATTTGAATTTGTACATCCAAAATATTGGGTTTATCTTTAATAAATTAAGAAAGCGCATCAACAGTAGTGCCAGGCTTCAAACGATTTACCGGTACCTATCATAACTTTAGGACGCTGGGCAGTGGCAGCACGCACTGAAGTCTCCTGTGATGTAGAACCAGCAGGAACCGTATCAAGCACATCAACAGTTGCCTGCGTCTTAGAACGAGGACGGTCTCCCTGTGCAGTTCTTTGTCTTGGGCACAACTTGCTGATTAGAAGCAGTCAATAAAACAGGCGTATCATGAACTATCTTATCGTCAACTTTTTTAGTAGTAATACCAGCAGGTTTTTGCGCCCCAACATCACATTTACAATTACACTCAGAACCATTCAACCGATGAATTTCAGCTTTCAAACTATCAATTTCAGAAGTTTGCATCGTAACAACTTTAGATAAATGTTGGACTTGGCTCGCTAGAGTAGATACCTCCTTCCTAAACTCACTTGCGAGCGAGTTAAATAAGGAACTAATGTGTTCCTTAAGAGACTCACGCAATGCTTCAAAGTTAGGATTCTCTTCCTCAGAGCCATCACCCTTCTTCTTCATAAGTGCTCAAAAAGGAAAGAAAGATCACTTTGGAACAAATTGACACAGATGTTCAATGAATTAACAGTAAAATACAACCGTGATCGTTTCACTCGATGGTCAGCGAATTACTCTAACCGTAAAATAAATTTTATTTGAGGAGTACAATCAGACCAGTTGATAGGTGTCTGTTCGAATAATTGGAAAACTATAAACACAGGTCTTCTGCCCCTCTTGTGTGCCAGATGTTATGCACTTGACTATTTAGGGCCGATAACAGAATCCAACTTAGACGCAGGTACCTACTTCACTAGATGTTATTTGCTGTAGCACTTTGTATTTAAAATACACAAAATAGTCTTTGATTTAAAATTATTGATTATAATATAAAATAAGTATCCGGATACGGTGTGACACGTTAGTCAATCACTTTGTGTTTTTATAGATTCACTGACCGACACGGCACTTCGTCACGGTGAGCAATTGACTTCTCTTCTCTTAAATCGTCTCGTACAAAACGTGACCTTACCCCTCGCGCACACCGCTGGTGGGCATTTTTACAAGTATTCGATTTCGATATAGTTTATCGTGAAGGAAAACGCATGAAACATGCAGATTTCTTCTCGCGAAATCCTGTTGATGTATACACAAACGAAATATCCGAGACGCCTAAATGTAAACAAAATATCTCAACTAATATCGTTCAGAGTCTCGACCTACATAAAGATTGGCTTACTGTAGCACAACAACGTGACGATTCTTTAATAAAAATAATCACTGGTATTCGAGCAAATGAACTTGACCCTGAAATTTCCAAGACATATGATATTCGAAATAATGTTTTGTATCGTAAAATAGAAAGAAATAATATTTCACGATATTTACCGGTTGTACCAAAAACAATGATTTGATCACTAATAAATGATGTTTACACTAATTTAAAACATTTAAGGTGTGAGAAGAAAACTCTGGATAAAATTTATGAACTTTACTGGTTTCCAAAAATGTCACAAAATTCGTGGATAACTGTTTAATTTGTAAAACTTCAAAAAATAAATCAGGAAAGTCCAGCTACATCCAATTTCAAAAATGTCTGTACCTTTCCATACTCTTCACGTGGATATTTCTGGTAAACTTACTGGCCAAAGTGATAAAAAGGAATACATATTTGTTTTTTCTAAATTTGTAATCTTATACCGTATTCGTTCTCTAACTGGAGAAACGGTTGTCAATTGTATAAAAGATTTCACTTATTTATTTGGTTCACCTGTACGTCTCATCTGTGATCAACGTAAATGTTTCACTAGCAGTGAATTTCGGTCCTTTTGTTCTAAGTGCAATATTGAATTACATTTCATTGCCCATGGTACAAGTCGATCAAATGGACAGGTAGAAAGAGTTTTGCAGACATAAAAAAATACTTTGACCACTGTTGAAACTGAAAATGACCAAAACTGGCAAGATTGTTTGGGAGAAGTTTTATTTGGAACTTCAATCCGTTCTTTGGAATTGCAGAAAATTTGTTATACCAACACTGATGTCAATACTAAAAATCTTACGTTGCCAGAAATTCGTAATGTTGCTTCTCAAAATATTGCCAAAGCATCCAAAAGCGATGTAAATAGAAAAAATGTTGGAAAAGCTATTATTAGACCTTTCTCAGTAGGTGATTTTGTTTTTAGTAATGCAAATGAACGAATGATATCTAAGCTTGATCGTAAACTTCGAGGTCCTTTTAAAATTGTGAAAGTTTTGGATAATGATCGATACGAATTAGTTAAGCCTACTGACAAAGGAAGAGACCGAATATTTAAGTTTGCACATGATCAGCTTATCAGTGTACTAGAAGGCCAAGGCCACGTGTCTGAATCAGAATGAACCTGTGTCGGCGAATATTTGTATTATTTGTTGTTTGCTCCTTTATTTGTTGTTTGATGTTATTGTTTTGCTGATTATTAAGTTCAGTTCCAGTTCTCTCACCGCGAACGCGCACTTGTTTGGTGACACCTTTAGGTGGTGCATCCAGAGTCTTTCTAGCACTTTTCGTGTGGTCTTCATGTTCCTCCGGACTGGTACTGTATACAAGTATATCATCGAGGTATACCTTGCAAAAGTCGTGGAGGTACCCCACGAGCACATCATTCGCCATGAACCGTTGGAAGGTGCTTGGTGCATTTTTTAGGCCAAAGGGTAGGACGTTGAATTCGTAAATAGCGCCGTCAGGGGTGGAGAAGGCCGTGTATTTTTTTAGAGGACTCATCCATGAGTATCTGCCAGTAACCGGATTTCAGATCGATGAGCGTGTATATTGTGGCTCGGCCGAGGTCTTTCAGGTTGTCGTCTATTCTGGGCAGGACGGCCGGTTCGTCCTGGGTTATTTTGTTCAGGCATCGGTAGTCAATGCAGAACCTCGGCGCTTTCCCTTCTCGTTCAATCATAACTGGGGGAGAACAATAATTCGAAGTGGACGGCTGGATCACTCCTGCTCTGAGCATTTCGTCCACTTGCGTGTACATCTGCTTCCTCTTTTCCAGGCTGGTGGAATATGGTTTCAGTTGAAAAGGCTCTTCTTTAATGAGGGTTATATGATGTGTGGTCGTGGCCGTAATTGCTTGCCACACCTCTTCACAGAAGACGTCTTCAAATTCCCTGATGAGGGGGCGCAGCTTTGGCGGCTCTGAATTTGAAAAAGTCGGCGCGGCCTGTGGTCGAGGGTCAGGCGTCGGCTTGCGTTGATCCCAATATATGGTTCTTCTGCTCGTCCGACCAAGATGGAGGCACTGGCGTTCGAAATCCATCAGGGCGTTGGCATCTTAGCCCCAGGATACACTCCTCGGACAGTTCTTTGACCACATTGAATTTCACGTCCAGGTCGCACCCATCTCCTAGCCGGACTTATGTGCGCAGCTTGCCGCAACTGGTTATTTGGCTTTGGCCGCAGGCGATTTGGATTAGCCTTTTCGATGACTCCTGGTTCGAGGATGCAAACTTCGAGTGGAGATAGTTTTCCTGTGTCCAGGTGTCCAGGAGGGCGATGATTTTTTTGTGATCGATTTCTATGTTCAGCCGGGGTGGGGTGGAGTGGTACGTGGCTTGGCAGATGCTCGGGGGGTCGCTGAAAATGTACTCAATGGAGGAATTTGCGAATGGGTCGTCTTCGTGGACCTGGGAGTGCTTCCCTCATCCGATGGTACGCTGGAGGTGATGTGTTGGAGTTCAGTGGGCCTCCGGGGGTAGTTTCGCGAATTAATCCGTCGGCTGTGGGGGTGAGTGGGGCAGGACCGATGATAGTGGATTCCATCGCAATATCGGCACGGTGAGGGGGGTTGGTTGCGTCTCCGAGCCGGGTGGTCCCTCCTGTGGCGTCGCTGTTGTAGCCGAATCCTGGCGACGTCGTTTTCTATCCGCGAGGCGCTCTTGAGTAGTTGTTCCAGGCCGGTGAGCAGATCGACGGGAATGCGCGAGCCGATCTCTGGATCCAGGAGGTTCACGGTTGTTTCAATGTGTTCCTGTTCTGGAACGTTCTCCTGCAGACGCGCGAACAGGTTCTTCTTTGTGGTGATGAAGGGTTCGGTAGGTTCTCCAGGCCTCTGACTCTCGCGGTACAGCTTAGTCTTGGCGACGGCGCGCGCGGCAGCTGAATCATACTGCGCCAGGAACAGTGTGGTAAATTCGTGATAGGACAGGCTGATTGAGTAATACCTCTCGAACCACTTGGCTGCCTGGTTCTCGAGGCGGTCTGCGGCCATCTCCAGCTTTTCTTCGTCGTCGGCGACTTGATTTCGGACGAAATATTCGTCCAACTTTCGGAAGAACACGTGGAGGTCCTTGTTGAGATTTCCGAAGAATTTGGCCAGACACCTGGCTCGTAGTCGCTGTTGTTGGGGGGCTTGGCCTAGCGCTTTTATGAGTTGGGCTAGTATGTTGGCCTCAGGTGACGGTTCAGCCGGTTCCATACCGCTAGCGGTTTGGCCTGGTGTTGGCCAGCCTGGTCATCACGATGGCGATCTCTTGTTCAGTGCCAATGCTGGTTTCGAGGACGCGTTCCATTTTTGCGCGGGATGGGTGCTGCGAAATTTTTTCCGTGCCTAGCGAAATTTTTTGCGGTTCCGAGGATTTTTTGCGGTTTTTGCGGATCCCTCGCGAACTCGCAAAATTTCTCGCAGCCTCGCGGATTTTTCCGCGGATGCGCGACTTTTTCCGCGGTTAGTTTCGCGAGTCGCGGATTTTTCCGCAGATGTGTGTTTTTTGGTGGTTTTTCACGCACGCACTGCTTGTTTCCTTTCTTCGAGATGCCCCACGTTACTGGGCGACATGTAAACGCACTAAGCTTTTGTTTCGCGGTTTTTCGCGGATGTATGTAATGTCCCGAAAGTCCTGGTCGCGTTTACTGGCCTCGGCTTAGCTCGTGAAGGTCTCAGGGCGTCGATGGTGGTTCGTAGACTGTCTAGAGCCTATCTCGAGGACCTGTATGTGGTGGATGTATGTGTGCGTGGTGCGTGATGTGTTTGGGCGCCAGGAAGCTGTTAGACTTCTATGAAATGTCTATGGCGAGCGTGGCACTGGAAAACAGCGTCTACGGTAATGCTACGGCTGTAGTATTTCGCGCACTCGCGTAAATTGTCTTTATTGTCTATACATGGCGGAAGCGCGAATGTAGCTTAGCACTCGCGTAAGGGTGCATAATGGCGGCCGGAAGTAGTCGGCAAGATGGCGGCCTGGACTTCTGTTACACGAGGGCGTTGGCGCGCAAGATGGCCGACCGGTGACTTCCGGTGCACGTTGCTGAGAGGCCCTTACGCAGGTTTAGGCTGTCTTCTGGGGGCGCGCGAGGATGGTGAGTGTGTCTCGGAGAGCCTGGCTTCGTGGGGGCAGCGACGGCTGCTTCTTGATGGTCGCGACGGCGATGATGGGGGCTCAATGGAGCGGCGAAGCCCTGGGCGTCTCCCTGGTGGATGGGGGCTCGAAGGAGCGGCGTTGCACGTGGCTCTGTGGTCGCCACGAACGCGGCTGGGGGCACTCGCGTGCGATGATGGTTTTTTCACTGGTTTAGGAGTTTGTGGCACTCATGCTTATTGCCTATGAGTTCTAAAAAGTACTTACTGCGTAGAAATGTCTGTTGGGGCTGCACTTCACTATCGGCAATTTACTGACTGTGAAAATGTTCACGCGGTACTAAAATGATAACGATGTCTTTGGTGACTGCACGATATGATGTATGATGAGTTTAAATGATCACCCTGTGTAGGCCGATGGAGCTGAACGATGTGAGCACAGAACTGGATGGCGGCGAAGTGAGAAGTGAGAGATGTTAACTCCGAGCTGGCCGACGTAAAAGTGAGAAGTGAGAGATGTTAACTCCGAGCTGGCCGACCTAGAAGTGAGAAGTGAGAGCGATCTCAGAGATGCGCTCGGTTTTTTTTTGAGCCCTCGAGAGTGCTGCTGGGGTATATCTGGGGCATCGAGCCAATGGGGTGGCTTATACGAGGGTGGCGCGTTGTGATTGGTGTTTCTGCCAGATATACCCCTAGAAACCAGCGAACTCGCGACGCGGAGCTTCAGATCGCGAATTTCAGCCGCAGCATCCACATCTACGACAGTAATGCTGCAGCGACAGAACGCGAGTACGGGAGAAGGTTTCCAAACAGAAGGCTGCCATCAAGGAGGACATTCCCTACGGTATTCCGCAACTTAGCTGCAACCGTCACTTACCGCAAAATACCAAGGCACACCCTGTATATTCTATATACCTGGTGTTTTTTATGACTGCTGATAAAAATTTGAAATTGGTTGGGTTTATACTAGATGGTGCCATGAATTCTTTGAGGTCATTTCGGATTTCATGACATTTCCGGTTTAACCGGATATGACCGTAAATTTATATTTTTAAATGGGACACCCTATATTTCTGGACATTTTTGGAATCAGCAGATCATTTTACGTAAGGTAGGACCAATTTTCTGACACATTTTCTGGATGTATTTTTTTTAATTTTTAAAAATAAAACTGGAAGGCCGCGACTGGCAGAAATTGTTTTCTTCTTTAACGGATTATAAAAATTGTTGTTCCACAAAATTCAGAAAAAAATCCTTAGGGTCCACCCTCTTTACGTGAAAAAAAATGAGTTTTTAAGGAAATAGAATTCTATCTTCTTCTATGATTGATTGATATAATATATTTTATATGGATTCCAGGTAATATTATTTCTCTACTCGTAAGAAAGCTTATAAAGGCTCACCTCAGATGTTTTAAGGTATTTCACACAGTTACACAAAATTATTGATCAACAATTTCGGTCCCATTTGTCAAATCAAAATGGTGATTCTCGTCTTTTTCGGAGGACCCTTTTCGTAAAACAGCTACTTCACTCATTTTAATTACGGAATAAAGTTTATTATCGTAGTGACAAACATAATTCATACTTCGTTGTTTCAGAGATCCTATACTTTCATCGTACACATACACATATACAGGGTGTCCCGGAATGCATGTCACAAACTTCAGGGGATTATAGTACGTTTAAAAATATTAGTTTTCTCTATAAACTTGAGTCCAGAAAGGCTTCGTTTTCGAGATACAAGGTGGTAAAGTTATTAAAAAATTAAGTTTTTCTGAGCTATCTCAATGACCCAGTTGAAAATTTTAATAAAACTTGGTGTGGTTCATACCTGCTACGAGGTCTTTTATTTAGTGTAATTACTGGTGCCAAACTGCTAACCAGTGGCGTACAACAAGAGAGATGGCAAATCTTTTTTAAAACAAAACGTACGCCACTGAATTTAAAAAAAAAAATTGTTAATAATTTACGTTGTACTAAATACAAAAACAAAAAAAAATGTTTTAAGTTTTTCTCGTAAAACTCACCGTTTTCGAGTTATTTGGGTTTACATTTTAGTCGTTATTTTTATTTAATGTAGTAATTTATAACTGCGTAATTTATAGTCTTCAAGTTTTTATCATACTCTTGATTTATGCCATTCGTTTTTGAGATGCGTGATGTTGAAAAATATGTCAAAAAGAATTCATAATGACGCCTTCGTCAAATCATCTCGCCTTAGAGTAAAATAATTATTTAAATTATTTTTAATTGATAATTTTATTATTGTTAAATTAAATACATAAAATTATCGTAGAAACAAACTGTTATTTAATAACTTTAAGGAAGAAAGCAAATAAGATATTCTGTATTATAATAAATGTTCAAACTGACGTCCTTCTGCCTCAATACATGCTCGCAATCTTCTAATAAAATTAAATCTAATTCCAGTAAATACGTCATGATTATTTCTAATACTTAAACGCTTCTATTATTTGTTGTCGAAGTTCTTCTTCTGAGTCAACTGATTTGTTATAAACAAGAGATTTGGCATGACACCATAAATAGAAATCCACAGCATTTAAATCGGATGAGCGAGACGGCCAGGATATTGGTGCATCATTTCCTCGTCCAGTCCATCGATTGGGAAAGACTATGTTTAAATGTCTTCGTACTTGACGACTAAAATGGGCGGGTGCTCATGGAGGTGCCATAGACGCTGTCGTAGACCAATGGGAACATCTTCCATTAATTCAAAAGTATTGTTTTCTAAAAAATTGAGATATTCCCTAGCACCCAGTCTTCTTGGTAGAAAAAAGGTCCCATCAAATGATTTCCTACATTCCCATCTCACACATTAACTGAGAAAGTTTTCTGATGATGACTTTCAATTATGGAGTGTGGATTTTGTTTTCATGCATGTTGTGCAAATTGAGTACGCCATCTCGTGTAAAAGTTGCCTTATCCGTAAACAAAATAGAAGAAACAAAATCTATATCCTGTCTATAATCCAACATTAGCCGGCAGAACTCCATTCTAAGTGGATAATCTTGAGGTTGTAGACTTTGCACCTTTTGAATATGATAAGGGTGCAAAACAATTTTCTTTGAGTATTTGCCACACCAACGTTCTGCTAACTTCCAACTGGTTAGAAATTCTTCGGATACTTGCTCTGGGATTCTGTTCAAAAGCTCTTTATATCTGACCATCAAGTTCAAGATTTTTTGCTGGAATTCTTCCACTGCCAGCAAAACGAGGCACAACGCTTCCAGTTTCAGAAATCCGGGTGTGAATCTGTATAAATATTCGAACCGATGGCACGCGTCTTTCAGGATATCTTTCAGAGTACACTCGTCGAGCTGCTGTTATGTTACCGCCGCAAAAACCATAAATAAAATGCATCTCTGCATATTCACGCTTAGTGAAATGAATATTATTAATATTTATTCGCCTATAGAATGGTTGTACAAATTCAAATAAAATAACAACGTAAATGTCACTAATAGTGACAGACGCCTACTATAAAAATATCTAATCTCTCTATCTCGGGGTAAGTATGAGGTGATTTCATTTAATGTAAAAGCCAAATAACTCGAATACGGTGAGTTTTACGAGAAAAACTTAAAATACATTTTTTTGTTCTTTTATTTAGTAGAACGTAAATTATTAACACAATTTTTAAAAAATTCAGTGGCTTACGTTTTGTTTTAAAAAAGGTACGCCATCTCCCTTGTTGCACGCCACTGGTTAGCAGTTTGGCACCAGTAATTACACTAAATAAAATACCTCCTAGCAGGTATGAACCACACCAAGTTTTATTAAAATTTTCAACTGGGTCACTGAGATAGCTCAGAAAAACTTTATTTTTTTTATAACTTTACCACCCTGTATCTCGAAAACGAAGCCTTTCTGGACCCAAGTTTATAGAGAAAACTAATATTATTTTTAAACCTACCATCATCCCCCTGAAGTTTGTGACATGCTTTCCGTGACACCCTGTATAACAACTTCAATGAGTTTTAAATTTATGTCTGAAATTTTCGGAAAAAAATGAGCAGTATTTGCTAACTACACGATGATTCTTTTTTTATTCGTTACTTGTCAGTGCTCTGTTTACAGTTTATTTACAGTTTTCTTTTTCTTTATTTATAGGTTTTAGTTAGACGTGTTTGTGAAATTATTTTTCAAATTTTACTCCTCTGTGTTATATTCTATTATATTGTATTGTCACGGATTTCCCAATCCGACTTTTTCTTTTACCAGAAAAACAATCCGTTAATTAATCACTTATCTTTATTAACTACTCTGTACACTACCGAATACTAATTACAACTCAACTAAACAGTATTTAATTAATCACTATCTAAATCGCTCTAAATTCTAATTAATCTCTCCGAAGTTTCGAACTAGACACTACAATTCAAGACTGTAATTTAAGACTGACTGACTCGTTTATTTTTTATTCTTCTTTTATAGACCAAACGAATATTCCAGGTATTTTCTAGCATCTCTAGATCCATTTTCTCGAACGACTCGAACGCTTTTCGTCGATTCCCCACATTTTCAGTCACGCCTCAATACTCGGCATTATTTGTTTGTTTATCAGAATCTCGTAGGGGCGATGGGGGCAATCTAGCGTCTCGCGATACCACAGTCGCCGAATTGAATGCGAGCGGGGCAAATTCTGTGACAGTATTCTTGTATGTGTTTGCTAAATAAGGTTACGTAGAGTAGGTATTGGCTAAACTTTGCCTTGTAATCAATTAATGTAATAAAGACATTTATTGTTAAGTTGTTTTCATAACGTAATGTTTATTAAATGAGGCATTAGACCTTAACTTAAGAATGTGTTAATTTAATTTTGTTTTAGCCCAAAGATTACAACTAGGGACTCCAGTTAGAAGAAATAATGGCAAACAACGGTTAATAGGGCAATAACAGAATACCCTGGGATATAAATAATATCCACAAATTAATTTATAAATTAAAGGGTCTTACACTTCCGTTCATGATATGACTTGACCGGGGAGTTTTAATGGTAAGATCTGTTATGCTCATACAATGTGTAGGAGATACAGTTCATGGTAGTAAAATTAGTGACTTTGCAGTTGTTTTTCATTTTGTATGCTTCAGTAATTGAAATTTTCAAAATTTTGCTTGAGCACAACAAAAGTAGGCAACCAATCATATACCTTTTCACAACCCCTATTCATCCATAATATTTTACCTGCTATAAAGGAATGCAAAATACTTCAGTTAACCGGATTAACTGCGATTAAACATGATCATTTTCGTCGTTTCCACATTTGGTAATGCTGTAAAAACACGACCGCGTGGTAGTTGGCAGTTCTAAGTCATCTCAGGCGATAGTTATCACAGGTGCCGATTTTCCGGGAAGAAACAAGGTTTTGTCTGATTTCTTATATATCCAGTTAAAATTTCGACATAATTTTTTAATTGTCTTTTAGGCCTCCCTGACCACGTGATTAATATTTTTGTACTTAATGATAGTTAGCAATCTATAATGTGTTGTAAAATATATAATAATACCTCTATCCTCAGACTTCACAATAATATTCGAGATTTAACCGCAACTGATAAAGCTTTTGCCTCTTTTTCCAGAAACTCATAATAATACGACAAATAAAATTACTGGTATTATGTTTAAAGACAGCTATTTCTAATATTAGGTATTTCTGTTATTAGATCTATCAAATTCTCGTCAATTTCAGTAAGATGACTGAAATTATCGAACAATATAGTTCACACACAGTAAGGTCTGGGTAGCTACGAGTAAGTACATATAATTATAAAATACCGTACTGTATGTTATTTTTTTAATTTTAAAAATTATAGAATGTTGTAAATTATAGTTGATTTAATGTATATATGGAGGTCGGTATAACTGTAGCTTTGCCTCAGTAATTAAACCCCTAATGTTTTAATAATATGGGTGTCAAATTTACATATATATGTAAAATGCATTGTATAAAATAATTGCATGCAAAATAAGTTAAAATCACGGAAACATGTAGACATTTATATTAAAGTAGGAAACACTCAACAAAAAACCAGTACCTTCACTACATCTCAAGAGACACATTTCAAACGTCAAGGGCCGACAATTTTCATTTAACAGATTTTAGGGAAGACTATGTTCTTGATATAAGTTTTACGAAGAACTCAATATTTCTTTTATAGATAAGAGCAAATAAAATTGTATTATCTATATAGAATTAAGTGTAATGTAAATGATTGCTCACCGCGATTACTTTTTTATTCTAGGAAAAAAGTTTATCTACACAATTTATAGGTCCTTCTGACGTCCTTCTAATTCACTCTTATAAAAATTTGATTCTATAGGTAAATTTCTTTTTTTTTAATGGGACGTTCTGAATTATTTTACGTGTTTTAAATTTCTCAATTTATCTTATTTTATAAACATGTTATATTCTTCTGAGCTTTACTGACTAACTAAACTAAACTAAAAAATATGAAGATATTCTTATATATCTTAAGGGCAATAGCTGTATATATAACAATTTTTAATTGAAGCGTTAATAATTTTTCTCTACTCTAATTTAATTTAAATTTAATGGTGGTAAGTTAATGATGGTAATGACTAGAGCGCAGATTTGCAGATTACAGAATATCCATAGTCCTTATGACAATTAAAATAGTCTCATCTAGAAAAAAATCTATTATATCAAACACATTTCAAAGATATAAATTTGACATATTTGTAATTTTAAAATCAAAGAAATTTACAAATTTAAAAAACAGGTACACGAAACACATCTTTTATAGTAGAGTAGAGTCGAGTAGATATTTATTAATGTTTACACCAAAAAAGGTTTACACAAGTCAAAGTACAATAAAATGTATGTATACTACACAAAAAAACACAATACCATTATATACATAAAACAAACATACATGTTAAACTAAGCATTCTGTCAGACAAAAACTCATCAAACGTGTAGTAAGCCCCCGCTAACAGCCGTCGCTTAATTGTGGTTTTAAATTCCCTTACAGGGAGGCCCTTAACAACTAATGGCAAGCTATTATAAAATTTAGGTCCCCAGAAATTGATGGCATTTCTGCTCCTAGCAACTCTCAAAAAATCACCCCTCAAATTTTCGTACTCGCTATATCTAGTAGAGTGTGTGTGAATTCCACGGACTTCCGTATAGTTCTGTTTAACATGCATAAGCGCTGACAGTATATATACTGAATGTACGGTAAGGATCATTAATTCTCTAAATGTATGTTTGACATCATCCCGATATCCCACTCTAGCCATGACTCGCAACACCCTCCTCTGTACCGCGAAGATGCTCCTCAGATGTGCAGAGTGTCCTTAAATTACAATATTATATGAGAAGGCACCATGAAATAAAGAGTAGTAAACAGTCTTTATCAAGTCAAAATATACTTCATCCCGCAAATTTCTAATAAGGTATATTACTCAAGATAATGTTCTCGAGATATTAGTACAGTGTACTTCCCACGTCAAACTCTTGTTGAGCCACAAACTGATTTGCAGCAAACCAATCTGAAGCATCTGCGAGTGCCATATCCATGCTAGCCCGCATCATATCCCACTCTTTATTAATAGATATCAGTGTTGTATCATCAGCAAATAACACCCCCCCGTGCTGTACCCACATTTTTCGGCAGGTCATTTATGTAGATGAGAAAAAGTCGGGGACCGATAACCGACCCCTGAGGGACACCATAACTAACCTCTTTTTCAGAGGATACGGTGTCATTCAAGCAAGTGACCTGTTTACGCTTGTACAAATATGATTGCATTAAACCCAGAGATCGGCCCACGACCCCATACCATTCAAGTTTCGCAAGAAGTATATGATGATGTAAGCAGTCAAAAGCCTTTGACAAGTCACAAAAAGTGCATACCGCAAAAGACCCTCTCTCAAAAGCCTCAGTAATATACGTAACCAAGCCACGCACTGCCAAAGATGTCGATTTCCCTGGTCGAAACCCGAACTGACACAGGGACATTAACTTATTATTTTCAAGATACCGCAATAATTGAACATAGAGAACCTTTTCGATATAAAACGTTATTCTAAATTCAAAAATGAAAACTTACCGAGGCGATCATTTTCAGTGGGAAACCATGTACCTACATTCAATTTAGATTCTGTAGCATAGCGCCAAGAATATACTACCAGAATGGTATTTTATTGGTGAGAGAAACTATATTTTTTCTGTCGAATATTATAACACAAATTACATATTCTGTAATCAATAGGAACTGAGATCAGATGTAATTCGATTTTTTAATTTCGTTTCTTACAAGAAGTTATTTCACTTTTTGGAGACAACTGAAACTAAACTTAACCCTGAAACCAACATCAACACGTAACAAATATTTTAGCTTTTGCCTATGAAACCTCGTTTTATTGAATAAAAATTAAATATAAAAAAATAAAATTAAATATTTTGAAAATACACATTATATAATTTAAAATGATATACACTCCCCCTTTGATATAACAGGACAATAATTATTATTTAATATAAGATTTTATGAGGCACTACATTAATTTTTACATTACAGTATTATTATAATAAATTTAAAAACGGTATATACAGTGTTCCATGTTATACTTTAGTAATACAAAACACTAAAAAAACTTTTTTAGTTAAAAATACCACGTTTCATATGTTCAGTCAAATTTTAAGTAGTTAAATTCTCTTTAATCTTACAAAGATATTGTAATGTAATGGGACACGTAGTAGCTACAAAAATTTACAGGAAATATTCATTAGATGTGGTTTAATTCAAATTCTAAATTAGACCATTAGGGTAACTCTTAGCAGTCTAACTTTATTAGACCTTTTCATACTCTAAGAGAATGTTAAATTTACTGACTGCAAGGTAAATTACTTGTCTAGTTTATCTTACCATAATCTTATATTTTGTACCATAACTATTGCAATACGTAAAAGAGATGCGTCAGATTTTTCATACATATCGCAGTTTAAAATTTTTTAATAGAGATGGTTTTTATAATGACCTCGTAAAATCTGAAATAAGCAATATTCTATTTGTTAATAATTTAGGTTTGAAAATGGTAATATTTAATTATTTAATTTTGAATTTATTTGATAAACATATGGTTACATCTATAATTTCTAAAAAACTAACCCTTGGCTACCTGATAATATTAAATATTTGATATCCTTAAAAAATAAGTCATTATAAAAATAAAAAAAATCTAAAAAACCGGAGCATTGGGAATATTATAAAAACTTAAGCAACTTTACTAACGCCTCGGTAAATAGAGAAAAAAAGGGCATATTTAAATTATAATGTTAATCAAAATTGTAATAGAACAGTTTGGAAAGGTCTTAAAGACTTAAATATCTATAATTCATCTTCAAAAATTGAAATTCCATCTGAATTATCTAATGTCAATGAAATTGATAACTTTTTTGTGAATTTGTCTAATAATTCAAATGAACCTCACAAAGATACATACAAGTTTTTATCGTAATAGTGTAAGATCAAGAGTGAATACGTTTAATTTTAGCATGGTTACAAATGAAGTAGTTCGTGAAATTTTGTATTCTATAAAAACTGGTGCTTTGGGGGTGGATTCAATCAATTTAAATATGATTTTATTTTGCTGTCCTTTTATACTACCTTATATTACCCATATTATTAAGTTCTGTATAGAGAAGAGCAATTTCCCTCTTGTTGGAAGACTGCTTATGTAATACCCTTTCCTAAAATTAGTAATTCTAGAGAGTTTAAGGATCTAAAACCGATAAGCATATTACCAGTTGTATTAAAGATATTTGAAAAAGTTTTAAATTCACAAATAAGAAATTATCTTGAACACTTCGATATTTTGCCTTGGGTTCAGGCTAAGTCATAGTTGCACAACTGCGTTGTTAAAAGTGACTGATGATGTTCTGTCAGCACTTGATGGCAATAAGTTAACTACTGCTTTAGTTTTATTAGATTATTCTAAAGCGTTTGACAGGATAAATCATCGGTTGCTGTTGTCAATCTTGCATTATTATGACTTTAGTTATTATGCTGTATCAATGATTCAATGTTACTTATCTGGTCGTACCCAGAAGGTTATGTTAAACGGATTATTTTCAGATTCTTTAAATATTAGCTGCGGAGTTCCCCAAGGCTCCATATTGGGACCGTTGTTGTTTATTATTTACACTACGAACTTTCAGTCATACGTCACCTTTTGTAATTCTCAATGTTATGCAGACGATTACCAGCTATATTTTCTTTTGGTGTTGATGACTTGGATGTAGCTTGTTTGCAAATTAATGCTGATTTATGGTCCCTAATTAAAGCATCAACTTCTTAACAATTAATCCTAATAAATCAACGGTGTTGCTGTTTGGTAAAAAAACACAATATCAACGGTGTTTACCTAATTTAAATATAAAAACTAGAAAGGTGGCAAGTCGGCTATCTCCGACTTGACCCTTCTTCGTGCTAAAGCCCTCTGACCGCGCTGCGTGCGGCATGGCCACCGCTGCGTAGTGCCTGTGATTAATAAATTGTAAACGTGACTTTGGTTGAACTCTCTATGGTGGGGAAAATCCGGCGTTCTATAATTTAGAAGTGGTTGGCATATTTTGGTAATTTTTAGTGTTTTCTCGAGTTTGGTTCATTTTTTTTCAACATCCTTATTTTAAATATTGAATCATTGAATCGGGTGGTCTTTATGTGATGTTAAAAGTTTCATTAATTTTTTTTTAATTCCATGAATTTAAAGGGTTTTTAGAGAATGGTTCGTTATTAGATAAAATCATCACCAATGGACTCGGATATATCTCAGACAACACAATAACAACTTCTCGCAGCTGGAAGGGCCCGAAAATTGTTCCAGAACACATAATCTGTTTGAATTTATTTTGACGTTTCGTTTGACGTTTGTTGAATTTCTACAAAAGAGTAAACAACAACAAATTTGTTTGACATTTCTGACGTTTATGCCGTGCAAAACGCATTTCGTCTTCCAATTGTCGAATGTCTAGAAAGGGGCGTAATCTACTCGCTCTTTCCTCGTTCCACTCGAAAAATCGGTATCTTCTATAAAGGGGCGTAACCAACTCAACTATCCTCGTTGCACATAAAAAAATCCGCCGTTTTTGTCTGAGTAGCCTCGGGAATATAGAAATTTAGCTAGGAAAACGCGAAGAAATCAGCATCAAAATACGCCGTAGGCAATTTAGAAAGACAGCGAAAAGCGTAGCGTTTAGCCGTTCGGCGCTGCATAAAATTCTGTAATTTAAAATTAATTTTTGGCTGCAAAAATTTATTAAACAAAAAAACTAAAACATTATTGTGTAATCCGCTTGTACTAAGTCATTTTAATTATGCTGATGTAGTTTTCCATGGCAGTTTAACAGATTTTTATAAGAAACGTATTCAGACTGTACAAAATGCGTGTGTAAGGTTTATATTTGGTATAAAAAATTTTCAGTCAGTTTCACATAAAATTAAGGAATTAAATTGGCTCACAATGGAAAAGGTCGAATTCTGCATAGTTGTTGCTTATATCATAAAATCATTACCACAAAGACTCCTCAATATTTATTTAATTGTATTCAATTCCGGGGTAATGCTCACAGACTAAATATTAGATTTAGAAGTGTTTTAACCGTTCCCAGACATTCTACCTCTTTATACCGAAGGTCTTTTTCATGTTTAATTTCTAAATTACAACAAGGTGCTCACAAAATTTAAAAATCTCAACATTAATAGTTTTAAATATAAAAATTGTCTGTTTACCTGAATCCATATACAGCGTTATTATTATTATTATTATTATTATTATTATTATTATTATTATTATTATTATTATTATTATTATTAATTTTCATAAGCAATTGTCTGTTTACCTGATTATCCATTATTACAGCGTTATTATTATTATTATTATTATTATTATTATTATTATTATTATTATTATTATTATTATTATTATTATTATTATTATTATTATTATTATTATTATTATTATTATTATTATTATTATTAGTACATATTAATATTGTTATTTTTGTTCTATTGTGGATATTTCTGGTTTTTGTTCAGTTTATTAATATATTTTATAATTAAGTATAGTGTATTATGTTCCACTTATTCTATTAAATAATAGATACCTTTTATTTTTGCACAAGCAACTGGTTTACTACATTAAATTAAAGTTTTTATTTAGGAATATTTTTCATAGTTTTTTTTATTATATATAACAGTTCTTCATATATTATAATTAAATGTAGTAGGTGTCTAATGTATGAAATACTTTAGTATTATATATTTAGGGTTAAGTGGAAGAGCGAATTTCTACTCTCGGATTGGATTACCGAACTTTGCCTTTTCACCACTTCATAATGGTATGATTGATGATTGATGAAACCAGTCCAGTCAGGAGGAAAATCAACAAATTGTTTACTAAGTGCCTTATCGATAGCAGAAAATATCTCCTTAATTTAATTTCCGTCACATTTTTGGTATTTCAGAAAAAAATTAAAAACTCCTTTTTTGGCAAATGTTTAAAGGAATTAGGTGTAACAAGAAAATTGCTCAACTTAATAAAACGCTAAAGGAAACTGATAATAGGTTAAGAGTGGGGCACAAGATACCGGTAAAGTTCGAGGTGTTCTATTATAAACGACACCAATGCTTAGCGTTTGCTGATGACTTGGTAATACTAAAAAGAAACAAGAGAGAATTGCAGGAAATTATGTTCAAATTAGAGGAGGCTGCACAAGATGGGGTTGTAAATATATGAAAGGGAAACGGATTACATGACCTGGACGGATAGGAAGTACGACAAGCAAGGTGTGATGAGAATATTCATGAACAGGGGCAAAATATATAATTTTAAAGAGGTGGAGCAATTTACCTATATGGATACTGAGTTTTACCTCAGGTCGGATAAAAAAAGGAGATATAGAGAAGGCTAATGTCAGGAAATCATTGGAGGGTTTTAAGTTAGAATATACAGAACAGAGCAAAACTTGCTGACAATATGGGAGAGGAAAATACTGAGGAAAATATACGAAGGTAAAAAAATAGAAGATTTATATGGGAAAGAAGAACAAGTAAAGAATTGGAAGAGGTGTATAAAGATCCAGATATCATCGGCGTAGTAAAGAGACAAAGACTAAGGTGGTTGGGGCACGTCATGAGACCTAAAACAAGATGGAAAGTGGAAGTGATGAAGGATATGGAGGAGTGTAATATTAGCAACTGGAAGGAGAAAAGAAGAAATCAAAAAAACAATATAGAAGCATGATAAATCAAGCAATGGGCCTACTAGACGTACAGCGCTAACTAGATATAAACTTGTTTGGTACCCTCTTTAAAGAGTTGTATGTTCACAGAAGATGTTGAGTTGAGATCTTTTTATATGAAAGACCCACCTCCTGAATTTTTTTTCACTTATTTATTTACACTGTATAATCAGTCTATACAGTTATACTCATATGACTGAAGTTTGTGATCCAGGTATATAAATAATTTATATTTATTTTTTTAGTAAAAACACATTTCGCCTATACTGGAAAACCTATACATAAATATTTTATCTAAATGATTTAATTAATATTATGCAACATTTTATTGAAATGAAGTCAGTTATTCCAAGTTCTGTAATAAACCGGAGAAGAAATTTTAATTGTGAATTTAATATTATTATTTTTTTAAATAACTTCTCCCTTTCTGATGTTACATTTATTCGTGTAATATTTATCGTGATAATAAGTGATGATAACCCAATATGCAATACGATATTGCAAGTGAACTATTTTTAGTTACCAGTTGTAACATACTAAAAATGTATATGACTTGTCGGCTTGTCTACCCAACTATATGATAAAGATTTTATGATTATATTAGAAGGTTTGCTCCAATGATAGTGGACTATGTTTGAAAAATTATATGTACATATTCCGTAATATTTTATATAAGTAATAGACACATCTACTGTGATTAAGAAATTCAATAATTATATAGAAGTGAAATGTTTACAGAATGAAAAAATTTTGTTCCTGGAACCTTGCTAAAGGAAATGCACTTACTCTTACTTACGCTCTTACTCTCCTATTTATTCCTACTTGCTACTTTAACTGATTGGTAGAGAAAATTCACTTGAAACTTGAGGCAGCGGCTGAAAGTGCCATTAATTATCTGCTTCTGTTTATTTAAATTGCATTATTGCAGCGGTAAAAATTTTGAAAACTGAAATTGATGTTAATTTCTTCTTCCTATGCTACAAAATTTAAATTGAATAAACACGGTTTTTCACTTACGTCTCGATAACCATTTTATTCTTGAATTTACAAAAACGTTCCACATAATTTTTCAATTCGTAAGTTTCTTTGTTTTAAAAATGACAAATATGTCATTCATATTTTTGAAATTCATGTGTTTCATATAACAGTTTAGATTCTTTCCTTCTAGATGAAACATTTTAATCGTTGTCATTACTATGGATATTTCAATCTACAAAGTAATATTACAGCCATTAAATTTAAATTAAATTGTTGCAGAGAAAAATTAGTAACGCTTAAATTAAAAATTGTTGTACCGTTGATTATAATGTAGATACAGTCTGTGAAGAGAACTTTCAAACATCGAAATTATTTCTAAGAAGAAGACTTTTACAAAAAATTATCAAAAGTATAAAATAATCCAAATAATACGCTACGATATTGAGAGAAATTGTCCATGGGAGTATGTCAAAAAAATGAGGAAGGTAAAGAACTACCTGGCTTCCTCCTTAGTCTCTACTTACGTTTTGTAAGCATCATTTGTATCATTGATAATTTAATTAACCACAAGTGGCATCTCTATTAAATTTCAAACTGATTTGTGAAAAATGTGTGAGTTATTGCCATAACAATTTAAAAAATTCAACTTCAATATCTTTCATTTAACGCAGGCAATTTTGTGTACAGGGTGTTTACAGTCTATTGACTTGTGATTTTATTTTAATGGGTGATTAACCATTTTAAAAAGAAAGTTATTTATGCTAAAACGCCGTAACAAAAATTGGATTATAAGAGAGAGAGATAGAGATATGGTTTAACATTTGTTTTAAGATTCTGCTTTCAAATATTGCACAGCACACAACATGATGATAACTTCGAAATGGTGTCCATAATTTTATAACATTTAGTGTCTACGTAATATTTGAAAATAATCTAAAAAAAAAATAAAAACCGTACCTCTCTTTTATAATTCAATTTTTGTTAAGGCGTTTTCGTATGCATAACCTTCTTTTAAGATGTTTGATCTTACCGTGAAAATAAAATCATAAGACCGTAAACACGCTGTATAGTTAAATCGTTATATAATTATTTTGTCGACAAACATATGCAGCTAATAGGATGGCCAGCTTTTTGTTACTCCCTGTATAATTGAAGTATATCACTTTGACTGTCACTTGTTTAGATACAGGGTGTCTCGCTTAAAAGTGGAACAAGCCTGTAACATTTGACCGATTTCAATAAACATTTTTTTGTTGGATATACCTTCGAAAAGTCTATCTTTGACATAACTGGTGTTCTCTGAAATTTGAAACCATGGCCGACTACGATACAATTTATGTGGCTTAAAATCGGAAAATCATATTAGGGACTATTTGATTACTCCCTGTATAATTGAAGTATATCACTTTGACTGTCACTTGTTTAGATACAGGGTGTCTCGCTTAAAAGTGGAACAAGCCTGTATCATGCCTACAGTTCGACCGATTTCAATAAACTTTTTTTGTTAGATACATCTTCAAAATGTCTCTCTTGGACACACCTGGTGTTCTCGAAAATTCGAAACCGTGGCCGACTACGATAAAATTTATGTGGCTTAATATAGTAAAATCATATTAGGGATATTTTTATTCGAATAATTCCCAGAAATTCTTGATCAGGACCCCTTAAACCCTACCAACCAAATTTTTATTGTCACAGTAAACAGGGTGCTCAGGATAATTTGGGTGTCTCGCTTAAAAGTGGAATAAGCTTGTCACATGCCTACCGTGCGACCGATTTCAATAAACTTTTTTTTGTTAGATACATCTTTAAAAAGTCTATCTTGGGGATACCCGGTGTTCTCTAAAATTCGAAACCGTGGCCGACTACGATAAAATTTATGTGGCTTAAAATCGGAAAATCATATTAAGGATTATTTGATTCGAATAATTCCTACGAATTCTTGATCAGGACCCCTTAAACCCTACCAACCAAATTTTTATTGTCACAGTAAACAGGGTGCTCAGGATAATTTGGGTGTCTCGCTTAAAAGTGGAATAAGCTTGTCACATGCCTACCGTGCGACCGATTTCAATAAACTTTTTTTTGTTAGATACATCTTCAAAAAGTCTATCTTAGACATACCTGGTGTTCTCTAAAATTTGAAACCGTGGCCGACTACGATACAATTTATGTGGCTTAAAATCGGAAAATCATATTAAGGATTATTTGATTCGAATAATTCCTACGAATTCTTGATCAGGATCCCAGAAAACCTTCCCAACCAAATTTTCGTTGCCACAGTATACAGGGTGCTCAGGATAACTTGGGTGTCTCGCTTAAAAGTGGAACAAGCCTGTATCATGCCTACAGTTCGACCGATTTCAATAAACTTTTTTTGTTAGATACACCTTCAAAAGTCTATCTTCGACATACCTGGTGTTCTCTAAAATTTGAAACCCTGGCCGACTACGATACAATTTATGTAACTTAAAATCGGAAAATCATATTAAGGATTATTTGATTCGAATAATTCCTACGAATTCTTGATCAGGACTCCAGAAAACCTTCCCAACCAAATTTTAGTTGCCACAGTATACAGGGTGCTCAGGATAATTTGGGTGTCTCGCTTAAAAGTGGAACAAGCCTGTATCATGCCTACAGTTCGACCGATTTCAATAAACTTTTTTTGGTTAGATACACCTTCAAAAGTCTATCTTCGACATATCTGGTGTTCTCTAAAATTTGAAACCCTGGCCGACTACGATACAATTTATGTAACTTAAAATCAGAAAATCATATTAGGGATTATTTGATTCGAATAATTCCTACGAATTCTTGATCAGGACATCAGAAAACCCTACCAACCAAATTTTTGTTGCTACATTATACAGAGTACTCAGGATAACTTGGGTGATTCGCTTAAAAGTGGAACAAGCCTGTAACATGCCTACCGTTCGACCGATTTCAATAAACTTTTTCGAATAAAATAATCCCTAATATGATTTTCCGATTTTAAGCCACATAAATTGTATCGTAGTCGGCCACGGTTTCGAATTTTAGAAAACACTAGGTATGTCAAAGATAGACTTTTTAAAGGTGTATCCAACAAAAGAAAGTGTATTGAAATCGGTCGAACGGTAGGCATGTTACAGGCAGATTTCATTTTTAAGCGAGACACCCAAGTTATCATGAGCACCCTGTATAATGTGGCAACAAAAATTTAGTTAGTAGGGTTTTCTGGGGTTCCGATCAAGAATTCGTAGGAATTATTCGAATGACATAATCCCTAATATGATTTTCCGATTTTAAGCCACATAAATTGTATCGTAGTCGGCACGGTTTTGAATTTTAGAGAACACCAGGTATGTCCAAGATAGACTTTTTGAAGGTGTTTCCAACAAAAAAAAGTTTATTGAAATCGGTCGCACGGTAGACATGTTACAGGCTTGTTCCACTTTTAAGCGAGCCACCCTGTATATCATTCTTAAAAGCGACGTTACGCGGTGCCAATCATTTGTACAAATCAATAAAATCCAGTACTAGATGTTAGTATTTAATTGATAAAAACAGATATTTTAGTATTAACTCCAGTACTAATTTTGTAATAGTCCAATGAATAGGAAGCATGTCTATTTACTGGCGCAAGTAGCTACCTCCACTTTTACTGTCCTGTTAACTAACATGCTTATTAGTAGTGATTACAGCGTTTGATTTTATAGCACTAGTACAGAAAACATTATTATACAATTTCTGTATTCTTCAACGCCTCCAATGATGAGTTCTTTAAAAAGCATGTTAAAGGCACCGGGGTTTTTTTTCTTGTCAGCCATTTTTCATTCAAATTCTTTTATTGGGATTAGATTACTAACTCATTCTGCAAACTGTCAATTAACTCCTATATCAATCACATATGATACTACGCTTCTTTATATTCATAAGTACAACACATTTTATTGTGCCTGTAATAGGGTCATTTGATCAAACCTTAAATTACACTATTTGCTAATTTTTATAAAGCTTTTTCGATTTATGGTCAACCCATAAAATTTGAAGTTGATCTGATAAGTAGTTTTCGAAATATACGAGGTCAAATAAGAATTAATCTGATCGCGAGACGAGACGTCATTGTCTCCTACAGCTCATTGATACTCGTCCGTTTTGAACGTGGGCGAAAGTTAACTACTTTTAAAATTCAACGTGCCATTTTAAAACATATATAATCTATTAATGGTAAATTTAATTATGGTAGCTATTATAATACAAATAACCTATTTTTAAGTTTCGCAATAAGAGGTGTAAAAATATAACAGTTAGTTCTAAAACAAAATCGTTAATAGCATCAAGATGTTTCAAATAATGTTGATAGGTATTTTAGTAACTAAAACATATGTATTTATTATATTACAAAATTAATATTAAAATGGAATGTTTTGGATTCTAAAAAAAGAGTTTGTATCTACAACAAAACTTAACATTCATTTTTATATACCTATTAGTCAAAAGTTTAGTTAATTAAACTAATTATACAAGGTCTGTAAACAAATCCTCAAATTTACTCTTTGGAATTTTAAATATTTTAAATTTAATATGAAAATATAAAAGGTTTAGTGTCTCTAATAACACTTTCAATATTTAAATTTTTTATAAGTAAAATTTAAACTGCAATCCTAAAGGTCCGGATTTGCTGGTGCGACTGCGGCTGCGGCTCGCGACTGCGACTCGTCGCCAACCAATAGGCAGTCTAAATGCTGTAATTGATGAGAACATTCAGATTGTCTATTGGTTGGTGACGAGTCGCAGCCGCGAGCCGCAGCCGTAGTCGCACCAGCGAATCCGTACCTTAACGACATCAACGAAGTCTCTACGCTTCATTTTCTAAAAACAAGTAGGCGGTACCCCATTCATCTTATGTAACAGTCTTATCTCATGAATCAAGCCCTACGAATTTACCAAGTAAAATTTAAAATTTATTTTCGGAAAGTTACTTCAACAAGCACTTGTTTTGCTGGATTTTAGTGACTTAAGCAAGTTACTGTGTAACTCCGCATTAATATTAAATTAATATGTGTTAAGTAACGCATGCTCACTCATAGTTTTTTTTTATCTGTCGGTTTAAAAAAACTTGTACTGCATTAAATTGGTGTTTGTAATTTTAGTATTTTACGATGTAGCTTATATAGCCAATAGTAGTCTTATAGGTATAATGGTATCATAGTGGGTATTTATGTTTATTAAACTTTCGCTAAACTAGTTAATTAATAATATAAACAAATGCCAATTTTAGTGATCTTATTATAACTAGTAATGATGTTAAATTATTTCCTTATGAGAACTTGGGAAAATTTCAAATCATTTTACCACAATATTATCAAGGAAGCGTCACTGCAGCATTTGACAACTGATTAATATTTCTTGAAATTATTCTTCAATTTTTATTACAATTGATATTATGTCATTCAAACTTCGGGTTAGCCATTGTTTTGTAACAACTGGCAAAGATTAAAATAAAACCACATAAAGATAACTTCAGAGATTTAAATGAAAATATAAATTTAATGTTTATATTATGTTTTCATGCTTATATCATAGCTTAAGTAAACATTATCAAAAACCGTGGAGGTACTGAAGATTTCAAGTATTAACTCCTTTTACTGTACGTTATTTCAGTTGCTAATGGTTTGATTCATATGGAGGCAAAAATGTATTCACCTAGTTCACCTGCAAATATACAGTGCTTTCGAAAAGTAACGAATAAATTTATTATTTTTGAAATTGAGTTTTTGAAAAAATCCCCTGGCACGTCGATTTTGTTTTTAAAAAAGGCACTTTTTGACATACGATCCATATTTGTGACGTCATCGTTGTTCGAGATATGACGTCATCGACAATTTTTTTAAATAGCAACCCCCAATTTTGACCGTGCCATTTGAAAGAGCGTGTCATTCTACATACACATCATGAAAAATGATGGTGTTACATAATAAAAATTTTAAGAAAATAATGTTTGAATATATTCAAATTTAATTTTTACAATACGGAAAATGATAATGATTATGTAAAAAATCGACTAAATTAAATGTTCAAATTGTGCACCGTTGGCTGCTTGACAGTAGCCAAGACGATTAATAAATTCTTTTTGGACATTATCAATAACTTCAGGAGGTATACGATGTATCTCGTGACGAATTCTTGCTTTTAAATATTCTAAATTAACCCGTCTAGTAACGTATACTTTGCTTTTTAAGTATCCCCACAAGAAATAATCTAGGGGTGTCAAATCAGCCGATCTGGCTAGCCATTTAATCGGCCCCCTTCTCCCGATCCAACGATTGGGGAACACCTAATCTAAATAAGCATGGACAGGTGTTGCATAATGGGGAGGTGCACCATCTTGTTGAAAGAAAATGGAATTTCTTGGAAGATTATGTCCCTCTATATCTGGATATAAAGTTATTAGTTCAGGAATGAAGTCGGCTCGAAGAAAATCCAAATATCTCGCACCAGTTAGGTTGACGTCAAAGAAATAGGAACCCAGAATTCTTCCGTCGACTATGCCGCACCACACATTTACTTTCTGGGGACTTTGAGTGTGATACTCCATCATCCATCGGGGATTCTCGGTAGCCCAATAACGGCAGTTTTGCCTATTGACATGGCCGTTCAAAGCAAACGTAGCCTCGTCAGCAAAAATTACGTTTTTTACGAAATTATTATCATTATTGCATAGCTCCTGCATTTGCTCGCAGAATTGATTTCGCCAATCAATGTCGTCTTCAGATAGCTCATGAACAAGGCATACAGAGACTAAAATTTTTGCTGCCATTAAAAAGTTGAAAAATAAAATGACTTCTGGTCCAGATGATATTCCATCTTTCATTGTGAGGGATTGTGCTGCAGTTTTAGCTGCTCCTTTATGCAAAATATTTAATCTTGCTATAAAAAATAAAACTTTTCTAAGTCGCTGGAAAGTGGTCAGAGTATATTCCATTTTTAAAAGTAGTAATAAATCTCAAGTCGAAAATTACAGACCGATATCAATTATTTCAAATTTTTCTAAAGTCTTTGAGATAGCTTTGTATAATCGCATCTACCCATTTGTTCACAACAGAATTTCTTCGTACCAGCATGGGTTTGCTAGTGGTAGATCAACTGTTACAAATCTAGCGGTATTGCCTGTATATGTTTCGCATGTTCTAGATAGCAGAGGACAGGTAGATGTTGTATACACAGATTTTTCAAAGGCTTTTGACAGGATTGATCACACGATTTTACTTCATAAATTGGTAAACTTTGGCTTCTGCAGCGACTTTATTGATTTCATTAAGTCCTATTTGTTCAATAGAATACAGTATGTCAGTTACAATGGTTTTGATATCTGATAATTATACTGCAACTTCTGGGGTACCTCAGGGTTCAACTCTTGGCCCCTTGCTGTTTATTTGATTTATAAACGATTTTAGTAATGTAATTGACTGCTGTAAACTGTTTTATGCGGACGATTTAAAAATATTTTCAAATATAGCTTGCTTGGATGACTGTAATAGGCTGCAGATGGAACTTTATAATATTAATTCGTGGTGTGTAAAAAACAAATTGCATCTCAACCCATCTAAATGTAAGATCCTTAGTTTTTCAAAAAAAAAAATATCTATTTGTGAATTTGATTATGGAATTGGTGATGATGCTTTGTTTCGCTGTAATTCATATAAAGACTTAGGCGTATGGTTTGATACAAAATTTTCTTTTTTTTAACATATAGTTTCTAAAACAAATGAAGCCTTGAAGTTGTATGGATTTATTATAAGAAATTGTAGGAAATTTAATGACAAATGCTATAAAAACTTTATATTTTGCATATGTACGATCAAGGTTGGAACATGCTTCGTTGATATGGTATCCTTTTTACAATAACCAAAAGATACTTATAGAAGGTATACACAGGAAGTTTTTAAAATATTGAATGTTCAAGGATGGTGATGTTTACCCCGAAAGAGGTATAGACTATAGTCTTTTAACTACCCGATTTAATGTTATTAGTTTGGAAGTACGAATAATTTGTGCGTCATTAACATTCTTATATATAATTTTGCATAGCACAATTGACTGTTCGGATCTACTTTCTTATATTAATTTTTTTGTGGCTAAATTCTAGAAAGACTGTAACGTTTCGATGTGATATTCCTAAGACTAATATTTTATTGAGATCACCTATAAATGTTATGTGTAATAACACTAATAATTTAAATCAGCCATGTGATATTTTTATTATTTCATTAAAATCTCTTATTAGATTAGCTACTGAGCAATATACCAATTAACCTTTCTGCAGTATTGTTATTTATATTTCCAAATATTAATATTATTGTGAGCATTCGTATGTATTTATGTATTATTTCTTGTTATATATATAAAGCTGTTTACAGGCCTTTTAGGCCCAGAGCTGTGTTATTCTTCTTCATTCCATTCTGTCCTTCGCCTTTCTTTTCCAATCCGTTACATTTTTCTCCCTTAGATCTATTGCCACTGCCTCTCTCCATCGCTTCCTCGGTCTACCTCTTTCTCCCTACTATTTTCTTAACTGCCCTTTCATCTTCCATACGTTCTAGATGCCCTAGCCACTTCACTCTTCTGGCTTTTTCAATTTCGTCTATTGTTGGTGCCTGGTACATTGCATATATTTCCTCATTATTTCTCCCTACATAGCCTTCCACCGTCTTCTTACCCCCTAGAATTCTCTTTAAGATTTTCCCCTCCCACCTTAAAAGTTTTTCTCTTGACGTCTTTTGAGAACCTAGGTTTCACTACCATACAGCGCTGTAGGTCACAAAATTGTTTTATACATTCTAAATTTTACTCCTCTGGACAAATTTTTTGATTTCAATAAGTGGTTGACTGCTGCCGAACTTCTGTTTGCTTTTATTATTCTCATATTTATTTTTTGTTCCTCATCACAGTTAGCTGTTATTAGCGCCCCCAAATATACATATTCTTGAACTTCCTCAAACTCCATCTCTCCATGCTCTGTTCTCAATTTAAAATTGGTATCCTTTTTTTGTTCTCCTATTCTCAAAAGCTTACTTTTCTCTTGATTTATCTGCTATCCCACTTTACGTGCTTCCTCCACAAGTTTTCTCGTTACTTCTTCTTATTCCCTACTATTTCTAGCAATAATAGCCACGTCATCTGCATAACTTAAAATTTGATGACTTTTAAACAATATGTGCCCTTCTCTGTTCAACTGACTATCTCTTATGACATTTTCTAGTACTAAATTGAAAAGAAGCGTTGAGAGTGGGTCTCCTTGTCTCAGTCCTGTATCAATAGTAAAGCCTTCCGAACAATTCTTTCTTGTTACTTTTTCATTTATTGTGTACTATTTTTTCCTTATATAAATTGCCCTGTAAATGGATTTCTGTTGGGCAATAAAGCATAATTATTATTATTATTATCATTATCATTATCATTATCATTATCATTATCATTATCATTATCATTATCACTATCATTATCATTATCATTATCATTATCATTATCATTATCATTATCATTATCATTATCATTATCATTATCATTATCATTATCATTATCATTATCATTATCATTATCATTATCATTATCATTATCATTATCATTATCATTATCATTATCATTATCATTATCATTATCATTATCATTATCATTATCATTATCATTATCACTATCACTATCACTATCACTATCACTATCACTATCACTATCACTATCACTATCACTATCACTATCACTATCACTATCACTATCACTATCATTATCATTATCATTATCACTATCATTATCATTATCATTATCATTATCATTATCATTATCATTATCATTATCATTATCATTATCATTATCATTATCATTATCATTATCATTATCATTATCATTATCATTATCATTATCATTATCATTATCATTATCATTATCATTATTATTATTATTATTAATATACCTTATAAGGATTAAACTTTGCTTTTTTCATAATTTTGTGAACTGTGAACGCGGCCATATCGAAATCAGAAGCCAATTGGTTAAGTGTTGAGTGATGATTTTCTTGTATTGCCAACAAAACATTAAGCTCAGCATCTACTGATTTTGACGGTCGACCAGATTTAGGAAGATCACGAACATGTCCAAAGTTACAGTATTTAGACTCAATATTGCTTATGTTTTGGCTAATGGGATTTCGATCAGGATGAGTTTCATTGAATAATTCAACTACTTCTTTTTGGGTGCGCATCCTGTCTCCAAATCCGATCATGCAAAGAATTTCAATTCGTTCTCGTTCAGTTAATTTAACCACTTTTTTATAAAATGACAAAGTTACTACTCAATAAACACTTCAAACGCACTGCTTTTGCCAAACAAAAGATAAGAACTAAAGAAATAACTCAAAAAAAACAAAAAAAAAACTTATTTAATAAAGTACGATTTCAAGTTTTTATCTGACAGCAATAAAAACATTCTCGGCCGCTAAGGCTTCTGTCAGGCAACCATGATTATTGACGATATGTATGTAGAATGATACGCTCTTTCAAATGGCATGGTCAAAATTGAGGGTTGCTATTTAAAAAAATTGTCTATGACGTCATATCTCGAACAACGATGACGTCACAAATGTAGGTCGTATGTCAAAAAGTGCCTTTTTTAAAAACAAAATCGCCGTGCCAGGGATTTTTTCGAAAACTTCTGAATTTAAAAAATAATGAATTTATTCGTTACTTTTCGAAAGCACTGTACAATGTACTTCTCGTTCAGTTAGCAGAACAGCGATGATATAGTTGAATTCTAAATAAAATATATTTAATCTGTAAATGATACTGCAGGAAACAACTACTCCGCGGACTAATGCCCCGACCGGCATTGAATTACTCCTGCAGTATCTGTGTGAACAGTCAAGAACTCTTGTCGGACACACCACCATACACAGACCGGTTTCGGACTTGTTAGCCCTCATCAGTATGCTATAGGTGAGATGACCGACAATTAAACTGGCTGTTCCTTCATATGTATGTTCACATATAAACTGAGTGCAGGTGAGATATAAGTGGTCTGCTAACTTCCTGCTCGGCCTAAGCGGCTCGACTTACAGGAAGCAACCTACATTGCAGCAGGTACTTTACGCAGACCTCTCGCCCTAGGCGACGAGCCATTAAATCTGTAAATGATGCTGCAGGAAACAACTACTCCGCGGTCTAATGCCCCGACCGGCATTGAATTACTCCTGCAGTATCTATGTGAACAGTCAAGAACCCTTGTCGGACACACCACCAGACACAGACCGATTTCGGGCTTGTTAGCTCTCATCAGTATGCCATAGGTGAGATGACCGACAATTGAACTGGCTGTTCCTTCATATGTATGTTCACATATAAACTGAGTGCAGGTGTATCCGCTCGATAAATATATATCAGCAATAAAAACTTCCGTTCTCCCTCCACAATCCATGAACTCCAGAGTGTTATAGGATTAGTCAACTATACCGGGTGTTCCCTCTAAGACTTTCAGTGCGAATATCTCAGAAACCAGCATAGTCAGTGCGACGAAATTTGGTATACAGACACTAGATGGCGCGTAGAATCTGATGATAAAATCAATTCTTATACAGGGTGTTCCATTTTCCAAGAAATCGATTTAATTTTGATTTTTTGGTTGTCAGCCATGCTAAAACTTATGGTTAAATTGAAATATACTTAATTATGAACACATTCTGATAAATAAACATTCAAAAATTTCAAAATTTAACATAAAAAGACGCCTCCAAAGGTACCCAAATTTCATTGTTTTGTCATGTAAAACGTGCATAGCCTTGAGCCAGACTTACACAGAAGAAACTAACATCGCTAAACGTCAAAACTATGGATTGTCATTGAATTGTCAAATATTAATGGCATAAAGTATTTTATTTTACAGAAATAACGCTAAATAATGTATTTAATGCAATTTACGTATGCACAATGGTGTTATTGAGACTTGTCGATAAAAATTTAGACTTAAGTTGAACCTTTGGAGCATTGGGGTCGCCTTGTCGGTACAATCTACCGCTACAGCTAGGGTTACAGTGTGAATATTGTAAAATATCTGGATATTTTTAAATTGTTCCATTATAATGTAATAAAACTTCAGTAAATTGTTTTTTATGTTACTACAGTGTACATAATAATTAGGTACCCGTATTTTCATCACAAAATAATTTACAAAATTGTGTAAGTACCTAAAGAATATCTCTCTTTTCCAACTGCTGTAATTATTGATTACTTATTTAGCAACAACTAAATTCGAACAAAACGATTCCTAAAACTTTTTTTTATTATAATGTGAACGTGTTTGTCGTTGAAAGTCAGATTGGAACCTACCCCAGCACCACAAAAGAAATGTTACGAAAGCATAACTTAGAAATTATTGAGATTACTTCTGCTTGTGTCCACATATTTCAGCAGTTCAGCACTTTACTTATGTTCCTGATGAATAAAATATGTTTAAGAAGAACTCTACATCTGTAAAATAGTAAACAATGAACTACAATGTTTGTATTTCATATGATACAGAACTAAAATAAAGCAACTGGTTTTTGCTAGGAAGAATCACCTGCAGACGTACTATACCCAGTAGGTACCTATTAAGTAGTCATTTAAAGCTAGATAATAATTTGTAATTGTTGTTTTATCTTTCAGTTATGTGTGAGTACCTAGTGCCAGACTGCCACCAGAAAGAATAATAAGCAAAAATATTAGACATTTTCTTGCAAATAATTCAGAATATGGAATGATGGATCAGGATAATATTATAAAGAAGTCTCTAACTCACTTTGAAAAGTATTCTATAAGACATTAAATTCAGTTGTCTGTCGTGGGTTTTAAAATTTCTAAACGAATAAATTTAAGAAAAATAAACTAATTTCATAATTCTATGTACAGTATGAAAACACTTAAAATTGTTGAAAGCTAACTGTTGTTACAATATACACAACATAATGTAATAAGGTTGGTATCGAACAATGAAATGGCAAGATTTGTTTGTAATCGTACATGCATGACCATCCCTCAGATTGAACGTTGCTCTGTAATAGAAATTAGAATACAGAATAACTGTTTAATATCAAACCAGATGTAATAATGTAGATACTTAATGTAATTTTATTTTATTGTTAATAAATTAAAGTCTGTATTTTTTTTTTTTTAATTCTACACAAATTTTAAAAAAAATGTTTAATAAATAATGAATACTTAAAGATGAAGGGTCAAGTTAATCAATTTAGTCACTAATAAAAAAAAAAACCACTATGTAGGCAGGTAGGATTATTTTTTAATTGAAATTATGCTGGTAGATATAATAAAATATAAAAAATCACTCAGTAACATTTTTGAATATTTTGTCCTTGTAGAATACTGTTCGCAATGAATCATACTTACCTTATTTAAGAACTGAATTTTAATTCTTCAGTGAAATTTATGTTTTAGACATCTTAATTTTGTTATAAAATTATTAAACACAAGTGGTATTTGCTGTAGTGTATAATAATACTTACTAACAATTTAATAAACTTTAATTTCCGTTATACTTGCATTATTTACATTTTTTATTTAGTTCACTAGTTAACTTACACATTCCATGCACTTTAATTTTATATTAAATAATTAAACCAAGTACAGAAAGTTAGGTATGTCCTTATTTATGGCAAAACGTAAAGTCTAATGTTTTCTAGCAAAATTTTCCTTGTTTCTCTCATCTATCTATCGTACGAATAGAAACTAATCTTGGCATATGGCTTCTTCAGTATATTATCGATCTTTTAACCAATGAATAACGTAACTGTGTATGTCAACCTGTTTCCATAAGAGTACTTTGTTTTCCTGGTTCCTATCTATTGAAGATATGCTGGTGAGACATAACATTTTTGTGGATATTTTTACGTTTGTTCTTTCTTCTACAAATATTGGAAAATACCTTCTCATCCCTGCTCTTGAAAGTAAGCCAGAAATTTCCCAATAACTTCTCCATCTGAATTAAGTAAAAATAATAATAATTCTCGTATATGGGTAAATTAGCAGTCTCTTATAAATATAACCCTACAGTTCAAAAGCAATATGCAAGTTGCAATTACCTACAACATTGACATTCTTGTTCTGTACTTACCTCTTACAGTTTTCCTTAGGCAAGCTACCATTAATCGTACTTAAAGACCTTATGTTATTTTATTGTATTAATGTACTTAATTTGTGTAGGAATAGGTCTCCAAATTCTACTCAGATTTGATAAATGTGGAATCGTTTTTGAAGCAGGTGAATTTTTATTTATGCTACTGGAACTGAAGTATTCACTCAAGGAACCCATTAAATCATTATTGATGATTGTTTCTAGAGTTTAAAGCCTTTCTACCACTTGTTGCCGGCACGTTATTATTATTTTTAATTCTAGGTTAAGCAACCACAAGTTTAGATTGTCCATACATACGCATGCTTTCATAAATTCAGCTTTTGAAGGGAGAGGATGTTCATATATTCAGCTTTGTTTGCACGTAATAATTTATTGAGTGATATGGTGAAGTGATATGGTGAATAATAATAATAATAATTCCCGATAAGAATTACTGTATCGTAAGGAAGATGCAATTAAAAAAACGGCAAATGTTTCACAATTTTCTGTATTTTGGGTATTCATTACAGGCAAGGTTGCTCAAACTTCCATTTTCTTTTAATAAAACTATATCATTATTGCAAATACGTACGCACATTTAATGTAGGTACCTCGTGGTATTACATATTTATAATAAAATTTCTACAAAAATACTCAAACTTGCTTTGACAGTTTCTGTCACTTCACGTTTTGATGTCTATCCATGCGGTAGTTATGTGTGTAAATTGGACTCATGGCTGTTCTCATTTGGCATGACAAAACAATGAAATTTGAGGACTTTTCATAGGAGTTTTTATGACAAGATAAAAATTTTTCGTGTTTTTTTTTATCAGAACGTGTTCATAATTAAAGATATTTCAATTTAAATACAAATTTTGCTGAGGTTCGCTACCAAAAAATCAAAATTAAATTCATTTTCTGCAAAACCGAACATCCTGTATAAAAACTAATGCCATCATCGAATTCTACGCGCCATCTAGTGTCTGTATACCAAATTTCGTCACACTGGCTATGATGGTTTCTGAGATATTCGCACTGAAAGTCTTAGAGGGAACACCCGGTATAGGTAAATGTATTGCTAATTTAGCAACTATTACAGAACCTTTAAAACAAATTCTTCGACATACACTAGAAAAAAATGCAGACATAAGTAAATATTGGAAAAAGCTGCAACACAAGGCTTTCCACATATTGAAAGACTATTTATCTAACATAGCAACACTTAGATATTACGATCCGGAAGACAGGACCCAAGTCATAGCTGATGCAAGTTCTGTCGGATTGGGTGCGGTGTTAATACAGCATAACTCAGAAGGGACCCGGGTGATATCATATGGAAATAAAAGCTTATCCGATTGTGAAAGAAGGTACTGCCAAACCGAGAAATAGGCTTTAGCGTTAATTTGTGCCGTCGAGCACTTCCACATATATCTATTCGGAACAATTGATTTTGAACTTTTAACAGATCATAAGCCACTAGAGATTATTTTCGGCGAAAAATCAAAACCATGTACTCATATAGATGGGTTCTGCGACTACAAGCATACAAATTTAAAGTCGTACATCGACCGGGAAAGACTAATATAGCGGATTCGCTTTCCCGACTGTATATTAATAACGAACCAAGCGATTCATTTGATAATGAAGAACACATCCAACAAATTGTTGAATATTCACGACCTACTGCTACACCGTTGTCAGAAATCAAAAGACATTCACAATCTGTTACTGAAATTATGAAAGTTTGCAAATGGCTGTTCACAAATCAATCAGGGGAGATATTAAACACTTTCATGCATTTCAAGCAGAATTATGCTTTCACAATGATATTTTACTAAGAGGAAACAAAATTGTTGTTCCAAGTAAGCTAAGATCTGCAGTACTTCAATCCGCTCATGAAGGTCGCCCGGGAATAGTTGCTATGAAGAATTGATTGCGAACAAAAGTATGGTGGCCTAAGATAGACTACGATTCCGAAAAACTTGCTACAAGCTCTAAAGGCTGCACATTATTCTCCCAAATGTACCCAATCCCATGAAAAGGCGTGAAGTGCCAACAGAGCCATGGCTTGACGTGGCAATGGACTTTCTAGGACCTTCAGGACATCTCCGAATGTGTCGGAGCTTCGGAAGGTGTGACTGAAAATAATAATAATAATAATAATAATAATAATAATAATAATAATAATAATAATAATAATAATAATAATAATAATAATAATAATAATAATAATAATAATAATAATAATAATAATAATAATAATAATAATAATAATAATAATAATAATAATAATAATAATAATAATAATAATAATAATAATAATAATAATAATAATAATAATAATAATAATAATAATAATAATAATAATAATAATAATAATAATAATAATAATAATAATAATAATAATAATAATAATAATAATAATAATAATAATAATAATAATAATAATAATAATAATAATAATAATAATAATAATAATAATAATAATAATAATAATAATAATAATAATAATAATAATAATAATAATAATAATAATAATAATAATAATAATAATAATAATAATAATAATAATAATAATAATAATAATAATAATAATAATAATAATAATAATAATAATAATAATAATAATAATAATAATAATAATAATAATAATAATAATAATAATAATAATAATAATAATAATAATAATAATAATAATAATAATAATAATAATAATAATAATAATAATAATAATAATAATAATAATAATAATAATAATAATAATAATAATAATAATAATAATAATAATAATAATAATAATAATAATAATAATAATAATAATAATAATAATAATAATAATAATAATAATAATAATAATAATAATAATAATAATAATAATAATAATAATAATAATAATAATAATAATAATAATAATAATAATAATAATAATAATAATAATAATAATAATAATAATAATAATAATAATAATAATAATAATAATAATAATAATAATAATAATAATAATAATAATAATAATAATAATAATAATAATAATAATAATAATAATAATAATAATAATAATAATAATAATAATAATAATAATAATAATAATAATAATAATAATAATAATAATAATAATAATAATAATAATAATAATAATAATAATAATAATAATGCTGTAATTATCGTGTATCTTCGTCTATCGAGGTTCCTGATACCAGCTGGTACCCCAGGAGCCGGAGGCATAAGATCTCCTGTCGGCCTGTCCATATGGAACAGTTTCCAAGACACGATTCAGCTACATTTACGACACTCAGTATACGACAGTGGACATGAGACGAGACGCCAGTGCTGCCTTTGCTCCGGGGATATAGGATTCGGGAATGAATGTGCCGAATTTATTGGAACTATTCATTCCCCACCCTCAAACCAAGCCAATAAGCCTGATGTAGTCCTCCTCGACCACCAGCTTAGGACGATGTTTGTGATTGAGTTCTCGGCTCCGCAGCATCGTCTAAAGAGGAGGAAAAACGGAGAAATATCGAGATCTTCTCTCCGAGCTCCGCAGGGTATCAGACCACTCTGTTAAGATTGTGGTGCTAATTATAGGCGTCCTGGGTGGAACAATGAGACATACGTTGCTTTCTGACTTAAAGATCATACCGGCATGTCGAAATTCGGCAGCAAGAAACTAGGCAATCGCAGAAGGCAATCTCCATGGTCTGCTCAGACACACGATTTACGGGCGCAATGATTACTTCCACTAGTGACTCTTGAGTTTGGAGTGTCGGAGCCTCGGAAGGTGTTTACTGGAAAATGATAATGATGATGATGATGATGATGATGATGATGATGATGATGATGATGATGATGATGATGATGATGATGATGATGATGATGATGATGATGATGATGATGATGATGATTATGATGATGATGATGATGATGATGATGATGATGATGATGATGATGATGATGATGATGATGATGATGATGATGATGATGATGATGATGATGATGATGATGATGATGATGATGATGATGATGATGATGATGATGATGATGATGATGATGATGATGATGATGATGATGATGATGATGATGATGATGATGATGATGATGATGATGATGATGATGATGATGATGATGATGATGATGATGATGATGATGATGATGATGATGATGATGATGATGATGATGATGATGATGATGATGATGATGATGATGATGATGATGATGATGATGATGATGATGATGATGATGATGATGATGATGATGATGATGATGATGATGATGATGATGATGATGATGATGATGATGATGATGATGATGATGATGATGATGATGATGATGATGATGATGATGATGATGATGATGATGATGATGATGATGATG